>JARGCV010000112.1:11747500-12422500 GCA_034064705.1 Bothrops alternatus | reverse complement strand
TAACAACTGAGTCTGACCTTTCCTTGGTGCATAAACATGAACAGAAGCATCCCTGACAGGTAACTTCCATGTTTAGGACATTCAGAGTACCTTTGGCTGAAGATTTAAATCATCTCAATTTTATTCCTTTTTAGTTTCACTTGGTTATATTGATTTTTTATTCATAGGGGGGAGAATGGAAACATTGGTGCTAGAATCTACCCTATTTAAATAAAGAATTCAGCTCTAAAAATTTGAGGGAGTTTCCATTCATTCAACATGAAGCAACCTAGTAAGTCACTGTAAGCATTTGTGGGTTATCATTCCTGCTCCATTAGTAATTCCTTTTCTGGTCCATAAAACTTCTGTAACATGCCTATAATAGTATTCTGCAAAATGGCATTAAAATTGTTGCCTACAAACATACTGCTTCCTCTCAGAGCAGAGCAATATGCACCTTAGGGTAATACCAGTCAGTTCTCACTGGTTCGGCAGAACTGGTAGCTAATTTTTTGTTGACTTCAGCAAACCTGCTGAAGTCCTAGCCCTTTTTCACAAGGCCAGGAACGGACCACCAGAAGTGGGTGGATGACATTTCCAGAAGTCCATTCTGAGCCTCAGAGGCCTGGGGGAAGGCCTCCTAGGCCCAAAATGGCCCACTGGAAGTGTGTGGATGCCACTTCTGGAAGTTCGTTCTCAGCAGGGGAGGCCTCCCAGACCCAGAACAGCCCACCAAAGTGCATGGACACCACTTCTGAAAGTCCATTCTGAGCCTTGGAGGCCCAGGCCCAGAACTGACTTCCGGAAGCAGCAGAGAACCGGTTGTTCAGATATTTGAATCCCATCACTAGGTAATACACACTGTTACATGGAAATAACAACCCTATAACCCAGGGAAACCTATTTGATTGATCATCTATGAAAAGTCATTAGGGCATTATGGGTCCCAATCACATCCTTGAAAAAATCAATTCATTGCAAGAAATATAAGATACTATAGGCAGTGGCATGGCAGTTCCTTATCTTTCCTTATCTTAGTTGCAGCAATCATAGAAATTCAAAACTTCAGGTAAGTTGTATTGAAGTTGGAGATATATCCCAAACTCATTTCCAACCATCCCTTCCTTAAATCTCCAGCACTCCCATAGATTGACATCCTGGAGCAGTGTTTCTCAACTTCAGCAACTTTAAGATGCATGGACTTCAACTCCCAGAATTCCCCAGTCCTTTCCCAGCCTATAGAAAAGCCCCAAACATTTGTTTTAAACATTACAGATTACTTAATGTATGAGAAGCAGCCTTGCAGCTCATGAGAGATCCAACTCAAAATCATCCAGTCCTTTATTGCAGTCAATGGCCAGACCAGAAGTACAAAAAGGAGGAACAAGCTATCATATCATTCTATGTTACCAAGCACATTTTCACTCAAAAGTCACTCACTGGCTTAGTCATCAGAAAACATAAGCATAAACTGTATTGTTATATTTATATTCATAAATTATGCAAGTTATTGCGTTATTTACTGGAGATTAAGCTAGGTCCCCTGTTGTTGGTCTTTCAAAAGTTGTTCAAGATCAAGCTGTTTCACAGAGCTTTCCCCTGATGTTACCATCTTTTTATTCTATCTTCTTTGAATTGTTGAAGGATGCTTTGTTATTATTTGTGGCACTGGATATGTTTTTTTTCTATGTAAACTGCCAGGAGTTGATTTGATTGTGGTGATGTAGAAGTATATTTAATAAATAAAATAAATTACTTTTCCAACAAGGGGATAAATTGCATTTTTTTTGTTCACATCAGCAAATAAAATAACGGATGGACAGATGGATGGATGGATGGATGGATGGATGGATGGATGGATGGATGGATGGATGGATGGATGGAGGATTTCTTAGTTTTATATCAAGGAGTTTAAGACTGTCCAGAACTCCCTGCACCTGTTTTTCTCCCACAGCAGCAATACTATGAGGTAAGTTGAGCTGAAAAAGAACTACAGTTTCATATCACTTCATACATTTCTTGCCAAAGTCAGACTAAATAATCTAGTGCTGCCAAAGGCACTCAGAGGCTTCAATATCCAAGTTACAAGGGAAACATCTGGCAAGTTTTCTCCTAGCTGTATGATTTATTTTATTCTGATCTTGCTATTAAAATCATTGAAACATTTACAATATTTTTATGGTACTGTCTAGGACCATAACAATAAGGTATTTTTGACATTTTTCTTCAGTTTTATGCTGTATTTTCTCCTGTTTTGTTTTTGTACTGCATATCAGAGAGATGGAGTTCTTTGATGCAAAGAACTTCCTTATTTCAGAATTGGATGCTTTAAGAAAGGTCCTAATAAGTCATACCTAATTATTAATACTGTGGTGCAAAAAAGTTTCATTCTAACATATGAGCAAAAAGGTATTGAAATGTTAGTCAAAATATAGTTATGAGTAGTCCTGAGCTCAATAGTTCAGTTGATAGTTTACAGAATATTTCTTGACTCTCCTTTGCTAATCGAAAATTATCTTCATTTTTGCTTTGGATGATTAGCTTCATATTCCTTCTGTTTTAATTAGCAATACCACTGTATTTCTCCACTTAATATTGGATTTCTGAAAAATGACATAAATACTTAGCATTCCTGTAGTCTAATTGCCAAACTGTAGTCCAGTTTAACTTCACCTGAAGAGCTCTCAATGTTTATTACAGCTGAAATTTCATTAAATGAAACCATATCTGCTGTAAAATTTGAACTTTCCTCTAGAACGTATACAAATTACACATAAAGAGAAAGATCATGTGCATACAAGGCAAACAGAGAATGCTAGAGATGGATTTGGAGATGATATATCTGTGTATATCTGCTATCAAAATCTTTCTAAGCAACTGAAAGTTTGTTATTATTAAAACTTAGACAAATGGTCATACAAAAGTAAAGACATCTATGTCTCTTTACTAGAATAAACTCAATGTGCTTTGAAATTCTTCAAGATATTCTGGAAATATTTTTTTTTTAAAGGGCCACCTACTAACCAAGTTTTTTATAGTCAGGGTCCCAGGTAGGCTACAAAGAATCTTGCCTGAAGACTTAGAGAATCACTCACAATCACTATTGATAGTAAGTGGCTTAGTGGATTAAAAGTCTGACTATCTTCATTTTTTTAACATAATTTTTAACAATAATTTTACAACTGTATAACTGGTACAAACCAAACTTAGAAAAAGAGAAAAAGAAAATGGCAAGACAGAATAAAAAGTGCAGGAAAAAATAAAGGAGAAAAAGTAAAGAAATACAGAAAAAAGAACCATATAAAGAAGTGACTTCCAACGTTCATCACGTATAAACATGTCTGACTCTCTCCACAAGAGCTTTCTGAGTTCCCATGTTCTTCCTAGATTAATAATGTATCCTATAAGCATAGTCTTATTCCTCACTTCCCAGGCTTCCAATATCACAGATGATGTGGAAAGGAAAAATTGTTGAGGAGGAGCTTTCTGTGTTACACAACAGCTCATCTTTCTAGCTAAAATGCTTAGGAATGAAGTGCCTATATGGCTTCTATGCACTGAAGACAGAGCATGAATGATGAAGAATGAAGGATGAGAACATGGAAGCCCACAATTTTTTTTCCTGTTTGCTACAAGGGATCCAGCACAAATAGACAATGCTATGAATCTTCTCTTGGTACATTTTTAATGAGCAAAATAATACAGTCATTTCTAGTTTGTCTTCATGCTAAAGGTAAAAGCCCTTCTAGACATGTTAGTCATTCCATAGATCACTGAGGTAGATATATTCCAGCCAATCTTTTTGGATTGGAACTGCTAACTTACAGTTCTGTTGACTGGTTATACATTATACATTAACTTTAGAAGCTAGGTCACAGACTCACAAAAAGCAATTCAAACAATGAATTAAATATCAATCTCCAACTATTTCCTGTACCTTATGTTTATTCTGCAGCATATTCTTGCTATGAAAACAAATAAAATATAATGTTAGCATCTACACTAAATGTTGGATCAGCAGGAACAGAAGCAGCAAATTCATTGACCATGAGTTTCTTATTGTATGTGATTGCTTACCAATTAGTTGTGACAAAAATTTACCAACTGGCTTGTCACCCAAGCTTGACATTAGTTGATACATGTTCAGCTCAGTACCACCTTTGAGGGAGAACAGTTTCCAGTGGCACCAACAAGGAGGAATTGGCTAACCATCAAAAAAACTGAGCAACCTTTACAGGCCATGAAAATATTCATGCTCTGTTGGTCATTAAAGAGTTGCCTTCCTGACCATGTCAGCAATGATACACTAAGGCTAGTGTATGGGGGTTGTATATGAATAGCAGATAAAATGCAGAAAAAATGCCTACAATGGTATGGCCACATTCTATGAGCAGCACCTCACACCACTAGCTGTACCATCTACAATTTTAACATCAATGATAACTCCTCAGGTAGAAGACTAAAGCAAAGATGGCAGGACAGAATTAACACAAACATGAAAATCATGAAGTTATACTTGTTGCATTTGATGATGTGAAATGGCATTCGTTGATCCAAAGGTGTAGGATCCAAAAAGTGGATTCTGCACCTTCAGGAAAATTCTATGATGATGAGGAGGATTAAACACCAGTTTCACATGCTGATCTCTACAAAACCATCATATTGACTCATGAGGTAAAAAGAATGCAAGTGAGATTTCCTCTATCATCTAGTTTCAAATAGGATGTTACATCAACATCAGCCTGCAGACTGGGTCTCTCCTATCCAACAAGATGCAGTTCAGTAATGAGAAAAAAAAAGATCTTATATTTAGGCATGAAAAACCAAATGCCCAGACACAATAGGCAGTTGTACTATCACTATAATAGTGATCTAGGTGTCCTGGTGACCATTGCGTAAGTATGAGCCAGCAGTATACTGCAGCTGCCAAAAAAGCCAATTCAGTTCTAGACTGCATCAACAGAAGGATAGTATTAAGATCACCAGAAGTGATAGTTCCTCTCTGTACTGTACTATAAGGCCACACTAGGAATACTCAGTCCAGTTCTGATCATTATGATACAAAAAAGATGCTGAGACCCTAGAAAAATTGAAGAAAAGAACAACAAAGATGATAAGGAGTCTGGAGACTAAACTGTATGATGAACCTCTAATGGAATTAGGTACTACATTGTTAGAGAATTTTAATTTCTTTGTTGGTGAAAAATAAATCAGAAGCTCTCACAGTTGACTGCATTTAGCCAATTCAAATAAATTTCTTTATATTCATATCAAAATATTTACAATACCATACGTTCTTCTTTACAGCAACATAGCTTAATGAAGACTTCTTACAGAGAGATACAGAGACAAACCTGAGACTGAAAATTCAGCTTCTAACCCAATACCCTTTATGCACAGACTCAGTAGCACTTTCTTCACATTGGCTGACTGAGTTACCACATGACTCTTCCTGCTCATGAATATTCCAACATACATATTTAGCCTAATGAATAGAAAGCTTAGAGATGACATGATAGCTGTCTTCTAATACTTGAACAGCTGTCACAGAGAAGAGGGCATCAATTTATTCACCAAAATATGTGAGGGAAGGATAAAAAACAATGGGTGGAAACTTGTCAGAAGGAGATCCAACCTAGAACTAAGGAAAATTTTCCTGACAATGAGGACAATTAGAGTAGTCAATGGAAAAGGTTGCCTCCCAGAATTATAGATGCTCCATGTTTGAAGGTTTTCAAGGAAAATAATGGACACTTCTTTGTCCAGGCTGGAATAAGCATTCCTGTCTTGGGCAGGAGTTTGGACTAGAAGACCTCCAAGATCACTTCCAGCCCTATGAGTCTATGATTGATATGATTTGTAATTATACATATAATTTACACATCATTTGCACAATTACACATTAGAAATGCAGCTCATCTAACCATTATCACATTATCATCAACACATCTCACCATCAGGGGAAGAATGAACAGGAGTGCCTAAGATTAAGATGGAACTGCCTTGTGTCTTTTCACTTTGAAGCAGTTCTTCAAAGCAAGGTCATATTGAAATAAAAGACTGTCTCCAAAAGATGACAATGCTTTATACATTTGCCAAACTAATCTTGCAATCTACCACTGAAAGGAAAATATAACAATTATTCTGAAAAAATGACTGTTGTAGAAACATTGCTACACTTTGAAAACTTAGGTTTTTCAGCAGTAATGAAATTTATTCTTTTTTATAGATGCTTTCCAACAATGTCAGAAATGTTGGTGTTAAGTGTTCACTGAATAGTAGTTTTATTGCTCTGTTTCTAGGAGATGTTTTTGGTAAATTGCCCAGATTTTTGTAGAAGCAGACAGGAAACAATGTAATAAATTAAAACCAAGTAAAATTCTTCCTTCTTTTTTTTAATATTTACTTCTTTTAATAATTTACTTCTCCTTTTAGCAACAACCCATTAAAAATGTGTTAGATCAAGAAATTAAAAATTTGTAAAAGCTCAAAGAAAATCCAGGTACTTAAATGATCTGGTTTTTTATTAGTACAATATATACAGGTTATACTGCCACTGTAAACCATCAGCCAGTTCAAATAAAAGCTATTCATCATATATCTATCTGCATAGCTATAGCTACATGAGGAAATATATCTGAAATTTCTTGAAGCAATTTCTCTAATAGTTTATTTTCATTTATTTATTTATCAAATTTAGAAACTGCCCATCTCCCTCACAGAGATAAAATAAAATGTTAAAAATATAATAACTGAATATAAAAATTTAAAACAGAGGCAAAGTTAGTAAAATTCAACATTAAAGGATAATTAAAAGGCAGGGGCAGGGCCTTCAAGGCGTGAACCAGCCCTATGACTCTGTGCTCCTCTGTCACCCCCGGGCAAGAGGGTAAGTCTTATGAATTTGCGGCAATAGCCTGGTAAGTTGATGAGCACTCGTCTGCTCCTTACTGGAGCTACAGCAGCTCACAATATCTCTGAGTCCTGTTATAACATCTGTCTGCAGACACTACCAGCAGAACTGTATAGCTAATCAGGTTCCACTTCATCCTCCAGATCACAGGTGTCAAACTCACCACGTCACATGACGTGTCATGACATATCACAACTTTTTTTGCCTTGCCAGAGATGGGGTGGGCACGGTCACTGCATGATGCAACTGGGCTGTGGGCCAGCAGCTTGACACCTCTGCTCCAGATAGCCCTAGCCCAGACATGTCAAACACAAGGCCCAGGGGCCGGATGCGGCCCATGAAGTGGTTTTATGTGGCCGTGAAGCCATCCTGGAAACAGTGAGGGAATGGCCCCCGCTGCCTTGGCTCTGGCCCAGACCAACCGGGAGCCAATGTACAATTTTGTGGTGGCCATCTTGGCACTTGCCCCAGTGGACCATGCCTTGGCACTTGCCCCGGTCCCAGCCCCTTCTGCCAGAGACCCTCAGATCTGTCTCACTCCTGCCCAGGCCCCCACAGGCACCCTTGACGTGGATGATGTAGAACTGGCCACGCCCACCCAGTAGGTCACACCTACATCTATGCCCACCCAGTAGGCTGCACCCACTCTAGCCACACCCACCCTGCCCCCCAAGGGTAACCACAATGCTGAGGCGGCCCTCAGTGAAATTGAGTTTGACACCCCTGCCCTAGCCAAACTTCCCTGATCTTAACAGCTGAGTCAGCCCTGATAATTAGCTGGATGGGAGACTATCCAGAAATGTCACAGCAGGTGGCTAGACTGGGTAATAGAAAAATAATAATAAAAACAAAAGAATGCGATGGCAAATCACATCTGCTAAGAACATTGCATGGTCACATGGCATTTTAAAGCATTGCCTTTTATCCTCCTAATATTTCTGCAGGAAGGAGAAGATTCAATTAGATCTACTGCTCTTCTAGAGTTCTCTTTCAAAATGTAACACCTACACAGTCACAGAAACAAAGCTGAAATCCCATCACTTGAAGGGAGCTAGAAGAATTTTCTACTCGTAATTCCCATTAACCAAGCAGGTCTTAGGTACTGTTGAATGTCAGGTAGCTGTAGGTAGCTATTATAATGGTTTTTAAACATTAGAATGCATTTACAGCCATTTGTAAAAATGCATGATGCAGTCAGTGTATTTCAAAGAACTGATGTAGGAAAATTGCAATAATTTCAAGAAATGTATTTATGAAGGACAGGGGGGGAGAGAGGCAGACAGGAAGGAAGGAAGGAAGGCAGGAAGGAAGGAAGGGGAAGACATTTGACTCACATCACTGCCATCTTAGAAAAAAAATAATACTCCTAGCCTAATTTCCAAAAAGAGTTAGCTAAGCTTCGTGTTTTTTTCCCCATTTGTCACTGCTACTCAGTTATTCTATTCACTTTGTTCTTTTTCATCAACATTTATTACCATCAAAGACATCACACCTAGCTAGGAGAGGAAACTAGAAATCCCTTCTGGATATATATGCTAAATCACATTACATCTTATATTTCTCATTGATTCAAAGACTGAGGCCATCAGTCTGAATTGCCAAGGGATGGAGAGAGATCATAAAGATAAGTAAATCTGATAAGCAAACCAGAATTTTACATCCCTCCTGCATTGCATTCTGTATACAGTCTTCAAATGAAAGAAAATGAATAATATGTTTAAAAATGTTGAATACAAGTAAAAATGGGCTTCATTCTCTTTGGTATCATAATTCCTGAATAATAAGGCTTTCTTAAACTGAAATTCTAAATTTCTAGTTAAAAAAGACAATGTCTTCAAAAGGAAACAAAAAACAAACCTAGCCTTAAATGGTATTAGGGCATTATTTCAATAGTATTTTGTTGTGACTGTGTTAATCAGCTGAATTCCAGAAACAATATATGTGTGTATATTTGTGTATGTATTTGTGTGTGTGCACACGCGCACATGCGTGCGTGCGCACGTGTGTTTAAAAAATCACATGTTGACAGTTATATATACTCTCCAACCATAAACCATGATAGCTAATGCAATCATTTTTGCAGGAAGTATAAAACTTTCATTTAAGCTCAAGAAGAATAGTTTTAAATAGTATTAGTTCAGAAACATGTTCACTTTATTTTTATAAGAATATGAAAAATCACACTTTTCTCTCATAAATGATATTAAGAGAACTTGGAGGTTAAAAAACCTACAACTAGGACAAAGACTTAACAAGTTTGTTTAGACAAGTAGAAAGCTTAGCTCTCAAAAATATCTCAGTTTAATCTTTTTATATTCAAGTAAATGCTATATTAGAGTTTCAGCCTTTTGCATTGTTTTATTTTGTAAAGGCTCCTCCCTTTATACAGATGCATGGCTGTCAGAAACAAAAATAAACAGTATAAACGACCATCAGCTGATTCTGAATTTGTTTGTCTCAAAGGGATGAGGCATTTGCTTATTTAGATCATACCACAGATTACCACTACCACTATAACAAACTGTTATTGATGCTCAGATTTTTTAAAATAAGCTATTGCATTATGACAATCCTTTTCAGGGTTCAGTCTCATGCATGGCTAAAGTTGAAGATGTCTATATTCTATATGGGGATTAAAAAATATGGAAATAAAAATAATAAATAATGTATAAAAAAGCTCTGAACCAAATGTGAGAAACTCTCCAGTTTAAAATAGGAGGTAGCAAGAGCCAACTGTAGAACAGCAATAAACCATAACCTGAACTTTCTGCATCCTAAACCTGAACAGATTTAATTTACATCTGTCAATCTCAAACGCCTACAACCTACACTTTATCTACAATCAATCTCAATTTAGAGCATTCCTTCTAATGTGGCTCTTGAGCTAGGAGAAATCTTGTGCTTTAGAGTCTTGCCAAAGTGGCTAAATCACTAATGTATTATATATAGAAAACTGAAGAAGCTTCAAAATAGCCTAATAAAACGTTAAAAAAACAGAGTCCTCTCTCATTTTTACAAACTTTCTTGGATCATTTACAGATCCAAAACTGATTATGGAAAGTGACAGGAAGTATAGGTAGTTCTTGACTTATGACCACAACTGAGTCCAGAATTTCTGTTGCTAAATAGGCATTTGTAAAATGAGTTTTGCTCCATTTTACAACTTTTCTTGCCACAATTGTTAAAGGCATCACTTCAGGTGTTCATAACACGGTTGTTAAGTGAATCCAGCTTCTCCATTGACTTTGCTTGTATGAAGATTGCAAAAGGGGGTTACGTGACCAAAGGACACTGCAACCATCATAAATATGAGACAGTTGCCAAGTGCCCAAATCTGATCAAATGACCATGGGGATACTGAAATGGTTGTTAAGTGTGAAAAAAACAGTAATGTCACTTTTTTCAGTGCCATTGTAACTTTAAATGGTCACTAAATGAACTGTTGCAAGTCAAGGACTACCAGTACAAGATTTGTTAACTTCTATATTGGCTATTTGAGACATTGGAGAAATAGTTTTCTTCCATGAAGTAAGTTTGACTCTTTGAAATACCCCATCCTTCTTTTAATTTATTTATTTTTTAAAAAAATCTATCAATAACATGTTTCTGAAGTCTAATTTAACCCCATCCAACAGTAATAAGGGTCAGTCATCAGCAGCTATAGATTTGCTGGATTAACCAATTCGTAAAAAATAAATGCTAAAATGTTCATTTCTCTTTGAATTTCATGACAGGTTACTTTGCGGTTCCTGGTTTCATCCATTTCTTTATAAGAATAGGGTTTTTTTTCTTTCCCAATGTGAACAAAAATTAACAACAAGCAGCATTTATATTTGTACAGTCTGTTTTATTTTATTTTTCATTGTATCGCATACTACAAAATGTTGTGACAATGTTATCCTCAGTGGAAAAATAAATCATTGGGAAAGCTTTTCAACAAGAGGTCACCATTGATCAGTAAAGGTTACACACTTTCATAGATACAAAAAACTGCCCACACATATTTGTATATGTATAATACATAAATAGAGTGAAAAATGTGGAATCTGGAGACATAAAAGGGAAGTGGGCAGAATGTTCTATTACGTTTAATAGGCCAAATGTCCTATTACTTTTAAAATGAAAAATAATGCTTGAACTATATGAAGAGTTGTCAGTTTGAGATGTCTCATTGAACAGCTGTCTCATTTCTCATTGAAATGATGATATATTAACCTTTCTGAGAAACTGAAGCACAGCAGTAAAATGACTATTTGTATCATTTCAAAAGACTTTTTATCCCATTTATTTTTATAAATAACTCAAGGCAATAATAATATCCCTTCCTAATATTCTTTCCTCCTCCTATTTTCCCCATAGCAACCACCTTGGGAGGTGAGCTGAGAGAATGACTGGCTCAAAGTCACCCAGATGGCCTTCTACTACTATAGTTTCCTGGTTTCTAGCCTGGTGCCTTAACCACTAGACAAGCATACTCCTAGATCACATGTTTGTGACCTCCAGAAAGGATATCAGGAGCCGTAAGATATCCAGCCACCCAGCCATCTTTTATGACCTGCACAAATTGAAGAAATCAGTCTGGATAGTTTACAAACACATTTTTTAAAGATCATAAAACAGTGCAATGCATGCATCCCCTCAGATGGCATTGCTTGAAAAAGGGCTGCAGTGTATGCCAAATCTGTTTCATCTGGTGGAATGAGCAAAACATTTGTTTAGCTCTCTTCTGTCTACTCATAAAGAGTATCCTCTGGCCCAAAAGCATTATTTAGCTGGGCTACATCAGAGGCATGTTTGTGATTAGATCAAGAGAGGCTTTAGATCCATGTTTAAATTCCATGGATACATAATGATAATGTGGCAGCTCTGGAACTAATATGCATAATTTACCACCCTTGGGAAGAAAACCATTAAAAAGAAAGAAAAGAGAGAGAGAGAGACAAGAAAAGAAACATTTATTGATGTCTCCTTCAACCCAGTTGGCCTAAGTTCATTTCTCACCTTCTCATTAGTGACCCATGGGATCTTCAGAGTCATCCAACCATTACTGTGATGAAATTAGACAAGGATAGACATAGATTTTCAAAAAATAGTTGGGTGTCACTATAAGTAATTAGCAAAGAATTTCTTTACATTTATTTTTGAAGTCTCCTTCAAAACCTTACACACAGACACACTTTACTTTACTTTATTTTATTTAAATTTCTATGCTGCCCTTCTCCTGGGACCCAGGGCGGCTTACAACAATAATACAATAAAAATTAAATTACAATAACAATCAACCATCCCATCCAAAACACATTCATTCAATCCAAAACACATTCATACAGCATACAATCACAATCAACACACAGTCACTGATGGAGGCACCTTCCTAGGCCCAGGGGCAGAGTACAGCTCATACGCCCCAAGCCTGTCGGCATAAATGAGTCTTCAATAATTTCCGGAAAACTAGGAGGGAGGAAGCAGTGCGAACCTCTGTGGGAAGCTGGTTCCAGAGGGCTGGGGCAGCAATGGAGAATGCCCTTGCCTTAGGCCCCGCCAGATGGCATTGCCTAATAGATGGGACTCCTAGGAGGCCAACCCTGTGTGCCCTAACCGGTCGCTGGGATTCATGAGCCAGAAGACGGTCCCGCAGTTAACCTGGCCCATTGCCATAAAGGGCTATATAGGTCATAACCAACACTTTGAATTGTGTTCGGAGACCAATTGGTAGCCAGTGCAGCTCACGAAGAGCTGGAGTGATATGAGCATGTCTTGGGAGACCCAAGACGGCTTGCGCGGCCGCATTCTGGACTACCTGCAGTCTCCGGACATTCTTCAATGGTTGCCCCATGTAGAGAGCATTACAGTAGTCGAATCTCGAGGTGACAAGGGCATGGGTGACTGTGAGGAGTGACTCCCGGTCCAAATAGGGCTGCAACTGGCGCACCAGACGAACCTGGGCGAATGCTCCCCTCGCCACAGCCGAAAAATGATGTTCTAGACTTAGCTGTGGATCGAGGAGGACACCCAAGTTGCAAACCCTCTCCAAGGGGGACAAAACTTCTCCCCCCAGGGTAATGAATGGACAGTTGGAATTGTCCTTGGGAGGCATAGCCCATAGCCACTCCGTCTTGTCGGGATTGAGTCTGAGCCTGTTGGCACCCATCCAGACCTCAACAGCCTCCAGGCACCGGTTCATCACTTCCACTGCTTCACTGTAATGACATGGGGTAGAGATATAAAGCTGAGTATCATCAGCATATTGATGATAACTCACCCCGTGGCGACGGATGATCTCACCCAACGGCTTCATGTAGATGTTAAAAAGCAGAGGTGAGAGATCAGACCCCTGAGGGACTCACATGGAAGAGACCTCAGAGCCGATCTCTGACCTCCTGCGCACCGACTGCGACTGGCCAGAGAGGTAGGAGGTGAACCACCATAAAATGGTGCCCCACACTCCAAGCCCCGCCAACCGGCGCAGAAGGATACCATGATCGATGGTATCGAATGCCGCTGAGAGGTCAAGAAGCACCAGGATAGTGGAGTAGCCTCCATCCCAGGCCCGCCAGAGATCATCGGTCAGCGCGACCAAAGCAGTTTCCGTGCTGAACCCAGACTGCTGAGGGCCCAGATAATCAGCTTCATTCAAGGACCATTGGAGTTGGAGTACCACCACCTTCTCAACAACTTTCCCTAAAAAGGGAAGGTTGGAGACTGGCCGATAATTATTTAAGACTGCCGGGTCCAGGGAAGGCTTCTTGAGGAGGGGGCGCACAAGTCCCTCCTTTAAGGGAGCTGGGAAGGACCCCTCCCTCAATGAAGCATTAGCAACAGCCTGTACCCAGCTCCATGTCACTTCCCTGCTAGCCAAAACCAGCCAGGAGGGGCACGGTCCAATAAACAGGTGGCAGAACTCACAGCTCCAATGGCCTTGTCCACATCATCAGGAGTTACCAGGTCAAACTCATCCCATTCAACAGGACTAAGACGGGCCTCTGTCATCTCGACTGACTCATTGTCAGCCGACACTGCATTCCAATTGGAGTCCAAGTCAGCCCGGATCTGAGCGACCTTGTCTGCAAAAAAGATGTTAAATTCTTCGGCATTGCCCTGTAAAGGTTCCTCCCTCCTCCCCGTATCAAGGAGAGAACGAGTCACCTTAAACAGGGCAGCTGGATGGGATTCCGCAGACGTGATCAATGTGGAAAGATACTGAGATCTTGCCATAGTGATCGCTTCCAAATAGGTCTTAATATAAGCTCTCAATTTGGTTCGATCAGATTCGGATCTGCTTTCCCTCCATTGCTTCTCTAAACGTCTCTTCTGGCGCTTCAACCCCTATAAGTCTGGAGAACTCGACCGCCAACCCGGCTACCTCCTCGAGTAGCGTGGGCAGGGCTGTTTAAACGCAGCTGGGATGCAGGTACGTAAGCAACAAGCCCACCTGTACACCTAGGTCCAACCTCGTAAGGAGGGACTCACAACCTGATATCTCAGTAGCAGCGAGTCTGCGCAGCGCGAATGACTCCTTAGCTATAATCACCACTCCTCCCCCCTTCCCTGGGGTAGCGGCTGATGCCATACCTGAAACCCAGCTGGGCACATTTCAGAGAGGGGAACTCCTCCCTCTGGGGTTAGCCAGGTCTCAGTCACACATGCCAGGTCGGCCTCCTCATCCAGAATTAGGTCCCGGATGAGGAGAGCTTTATTTACCACCAACCTGGCATTGAGCAGCAGCAACCTGAGTCCAGGGTCCAGACTTCGCTCATTAACAGTACCCCGGGAGAGGTTCAAGGGGCCGGAACAAGAGATCGCTTTCAGGCAGCGAGGCCTTGTTCCCCGAGAGCGGCCTACCCCAGGCCTCCCGTCATATCTGCCTCTTCCCCATAAGACCAGTATAGACTGGCCCTCTGATCCCTCAGAGCAAGGCTCCTCCACTTCTCTAGCTTCCGTAGGTGCAGACAGGCTGGCCCTTCCATTTGTCACAGGTCCACAATCCATCCAACCCACACAACCATCCATCCATTCAACCCAATTCACTCCACAATCAATCCTTCTTATATCATCCATAACATCAATAAAATTAAAAATTAAAACAGTATTAAAACATTTAAATTAATTAAAATTTAAATAGATAAAAATTTAAAATTTAAAACAAACATATAGGCAAACATATAGATAATATTCTCTGGAATTGTGGGATATAAGAATAGGACAAAAGTAGCAGCGATGCGCAAATATTTAAATGTTGTTGCAGGCAGCGACTCAACTTCTTGCTTTATAAGTCAATTATCTTTATGGCTCCAGAATCATCTGCAGCAACCAAGAAGCTGTTTGTTCCATTTACTGAAAGACAATTGATCTCTTCCTCATTTACATGGAAACATTCAACTGGCTCCTTGAGACACCTGATATCCAGCATGCTAATAATTTCCCCATGAGAAGCATAGAGTCTTCTAGAACAAGTGGGAGAAAATATAACGCTAGTGACATCATCTGCTTTTTGAAGCCATACACATTCCAAAGGATTTCCCTCAGCATTCCAAATTGTGAGCTCCCCTCCTTCTGCTCCTGAAGCCAATAGACTGTCTTTGCTCACATTTAGGCTTAGTACTGAAGAAAAATGTCCATTGGTCCACTTCTTTGCCATCATATCTCAAGACACTCAAAGCAAAGAACCAAATTCTCCCGATACCAAACTCTCTTCCAGCAAAACACACACACACCAAAAACATGCAGATTAGGCTATATAAGTTATTTGAGAGCCTATTCATTGCTTTTTCCCCCTCTAGTTTTAAGATCTTTGTACCTAATCCCAATTATATAAACAGCCTCTAATAGTTAATCTAATAGTACATTACAACATTAGATTCTGTCTATGAACTTTAAATAATATTCACTTCCTTAACAATTTGACCTCAGTCTCAAATGAGCAAAGCTATCCATTATTCAAAAACTGCAAAGCTTGAGGAGTAGTGCTTAAATAATGGAAAAATACCAGTTACAATGAATTTATTTCAGTCAAATACATACAGTATGCATTTCAAGGAAAATCTAGCAATATCCTGAAATTTACTTTTAGAAAAGTGTGCTTAGGATGATAGTCTAAAAAATTTTAAGCACAAAAAAGTATATGAAAACAAAACAAACAGCAAGAGAGATGATCTCCCACGTATATAGTATTGTTCTTTTACCTAGGAATTTATGCTTTTTTTATGTTTTTATTTGGGTTTGTATGCCGCTCCTCTCCAGGGGACTCGGAGCGGCTAACAACATATATATAACAGTGAAGTACCATAAAAAAACCCAAACAAATATATCTAAAAAAAATCAATTAAAAAAAACACACATTCAATTCAACAATCAACCACAGTCATCCCCAGCAAAGATGAGTTTTTAGATTTTTCCGGAAGGCCGGGAGAGTCGGAGAAACGCGGACTTCAGGGGGCAGTTGGTTCCAGAGGGCGGGCGCCACAACAGAGAAGGCCCTCCCCCAGGGCCCGCCAAACGACATTGTTTCGCTGACGGGACCCGGAGGAGGCCAACCCTGTGCACTCTCACCGGTCGTAGAGAAGTATGTGGCAGGAGGCGGTCCCGTAAGTACAGTTTTGTACAGTTTTGCAGCACATCCCAGTCTTGCTTGATCCTGTTTTATCTGAGACTGTGCAGATCCTGGCTATAATGTAAGGTTGCCACCCCATTTATCTTCTGGTTTGAAAGCCATCATTACTGTTTGGTTAAGGCATGATACATCCATATAATGCAATTTTGTATTGCTTTTTAGCAGCTTTGACCCTTTGCTGTTTTGTAGATAATACATTAGTGATTCTGCAGCTAGCTTCATTCATCCCTTGCTTTCAACATAGACTATTTGCTTTTCAATTGGTATCTCTGGGAATATGAATCATTGTCCGATTGATTCTATCATTAGCACTTAAGCAAGATCAATAAAGTATTAGCAGGGCAACTGACTCAGAGTATTGAGTTATAATTAAAAAAAAAGCCATAGAAAAGATTTCTGAACATGTACAAAGACTTCTAGTTTACTTTTTTTTTTCTTTTGTCTCCTGAAGAGGCAAAACTGCTACTCAGTTTAAACCTCACTTGTCCTTACTTTACACAGAGGAGCTGAATAGAGACATAAACAAATGAAAACATTAAAATTAAAAAATACTGTTAATCTAAAAAACAAGATTTTCAAATTCAATCGAAGGCTACAGGAAGGTGGGAAAGTGTTCGTTTCTGTTTTATTGCTGTATTACTGCTGTATTTAAGCTACTTCTGGCATAAGCACTTGCATTATATTTCATTTTTCCTAATTAGATAGGACACCATATAAACAATGTTAAGAAGATATTAGAACATCATGCTGAGATCCAAAACTGGAAACATAGGGAGCTGATGGAAATAATTTGGGGACAGGCTCCTGGTGGTGCTATTGTTTACAAGGTTTATATGCTTTGAATATCTGTGCCAGTTGTTTTGTTTCTTTCATAATGCTGAGAATTGTAATTCATAAACCAGCGAAGATTGAATTTCAATTTCAACATCATTAGGATGCATTGTAGGTTAAATGTAATGTTTGTCACACTTTATTTTATACATGTTTTTAAATACATAATTAATGATATTTGAAAGTTTAAAAATGGATCCATCCTCTTTTGCAAGGATATAAATTTATACAATATCTTATTTATAAAATATTTTCAGATTTCAACAATAGTGTTCAAAGTCTGTCATTCCATTATATCCTTCTGATAAAATTGCTGGTTTTCATCAACTGCATTTTGAAGTCATGTTTTAGTAAAAATTTTAGAAAAGTAGAATATCAGATATTAAAAACCTACAATTATGAGAAAGTTGAGAAAGTTTCTGAATTCAAACTTAAAATCAGAATTTTGATGATCACTGGTTTTTGAAAATCCTAATGCCTGTGTTGCATACTAGTTTAAATAAATGTAACAAATAAATTGTAGGTGAACCTAAAGATTAAACATAATGAATTTGAAATAGATTAATTTATGAAATGTATGCATTATGCACACATATACACATGCTATATAGTTACACAAATATATACATGCATACACATACACACACACAGGAGCATGCACAAGATGGAGGGCACTTCCCTGTAAGAGCAGCCGGGCTTCCGATGGGGAATGGCTAGAGACCCCCCCAGGGGTTGAGAAACATCTGGGACCCCGGGGATTCTGGCAGCGGAATACCTTAGCCTTCCAGAGATATGTCTGTTGACTCCCTCCTTGCCGGGAATGGACGAAATTCGGTGATGATAACTCCCCCCCTTTGGCCTGCGGCCTGCGGTGAGGTGAGGAGCCAGCTGGGAGTTTGGGTGGAAGGCCACCGCGAAAGAGAAGAGCTCAACGGCGGCTCCCCCCTTCCACTATGCGAACGAACAGCCTGCAAAAAGACTACTGAGAGGCTTCTGGCTTTGGGTGGCCACTGTGAAAGGGAACAGCTCGGCCCCTTCCCCCTTCCCTACCACCACCATGTGAGCGAGCGGCTTGGGAAGGCAGCTGAGAGGTGTTGGCGTTGGGAGGCTGCCACAAAAGGGAACAGCTCGGCGGCGCCCCCCCCCTCCACCATCATGCGAGCTAGTGGTTCGAGAAGACAGCTCAGAATCGCGGGTGACAGAGGGGGCAGCATGGACCTGGTGGTGAGGGAAACAACATTGTCATGCTTCTCCCTCCCCGGTGGACAAGCGGCCAAGGGTGAGGCCAAATGGGAGAACTGCAGTGGCCTCCCCCACCCTGTTAGTTTTATGCGGGAAGGAAAGTGGAACTGAGCACTGTCAGGAGGGGCAGTAAATAGCCCTGATGAAAGAATCCCAGATTCTGACCCCAGTGCTGCCTCTATGGACCCTTTTTAGAGACCTGGTCCTTGCCCCGGCAACACATATGTGAATCTGTGGACTGTGGATTAAATGGAGCAGGATGGAACAACATAGGGGCCTTTTCCTGCCCGGACCACCTAAAATCCACCATCATCATTGTTATTGTTGTTATTACTATTATTATTACCATCACCCTGATGGAAACCTGGAATTTGGACTTTAATCTAGACTGGACTGCCCGGTTCTCTTGCCGGATCCTATCGATGCACTTTACCTGATTGGCTGCTTACTCGAAGTGGACTCTTCTTGCATTGCGAGATTCCCCCCTCTCGCAATTATGGCACTCTGTTTTATCAAGGGCCCATCTTGAGGATGGACTTTGGAGTCCTGAGAGATGGCATGCATCAAATAAGAGGCTTTGGGGTTTTTTAAATAGGTATTTAATGAAAGTTTTAAGGGAGAGAAGGGGTGGGGAAGGGGTGTCTAGGGTGGGAGAAGGAATTGTTGGAAGGGAGCAAGAAGACAGGCCAGGCAACGGAAGGGGACGGAACCCTGAGGGTGCAGACGGGGGGGGGTTGATTAAGGCTAACTTAGTTCCAATTAGTACTGTAAGTGGGAGGGGCAGGTATGGCAGGAGCAGGGGGCCGTATCATAATAAGGGAGCGCGCACCCACTGCTTACGAGTGGTCATGCGCTCCAACCCCCAAGGCTCAACCTGTTCTCGGGGCTATTCAGAACCACAGGGCCCTGGCTGTAGGCTGATGCTGTGCAACGCCAGGTCTGTGGTAAATAAGGCCCCCCTCATTCAAGATTTAATCTCAGAGGGGGGAGCAGAACTGGCGGGTATAACGGTGCTCCTCTGGTGGAAATGTGCCCACCTGGTTTCCTTGCATTCCACCAGTCGAGAGCTGAGGGCAGGGGTGGGGGAGTGGCGGTCGTGATCAGGGAAGATTTCAGGCTGAGGGAGGTCACTGTTTCTCAGACGGCAGGCTGTGAATCCCTCCTGGTGAAGTGGGACCTTGGGGGTCCTAGGGCGGTGTTGATTATGTACCTGGCTCCCTGTCACATATCAACCTCCCTGCCCGAGCTCCTGGACATTGTCGCCATGGTGGTGGTTGAGGTCCCCAGGCTAATAGTTATGGGTGACTTCAACCTGCCGTCCGTGGGTGGGGCGTTCGGGGTGGCTCAGAAGTTCATGGCTTCCATGACAGCCATGGACCTGGCCCAGGTAATTCAAGGCCCCCCACACACAGGGGGGAACACGCTTGACCTGGTTTTTGTCTCTGGACAGTGGCTGACTGGTCAGAATATAGGGGATATAGTAATTGAACCCCTGTCATGGTCTGATCACTCTCTCCTACGCTTGGAGTTTCTGACCGTTGCACCCCACCGCAGGGAGGCAGAACCGGTGAGATGGTACCGCCCCAGGCGGCTGATGGAGCCCAAGTGGTTCCAGGCAGAGCTTGGGCCAATTCCTGAGGTTCTGATACACGACTCAGTCGAAGAGCTGGTGGAGGCCTGGGATAGGGCGGCTGCTGGTGCTCTGAATCAAGTTGTGCCTTTGCGGCCTCTGATTCGGCGTGGGTCTCGATTGGCCCCTTGGTATAACGAGGGGTTGAGAGAGATGAAACACCAGAAAAGACACCTAGAAAGCATTTGGAGGTCGAGCCGTGCCGAATCTGACCGAACACTGGTAAGAGACCATATTAGCGGCGATAAGAGTAGAGAAGTGTTCTTACCTCACTGCTCTTATTGCTTCATCAGATAACCGCCCAGCCTCCCTGTTTAGGGTGACCCGCTCCCTCCTTCATCAGGAGGTGAGAGGAGACCCCTTAGAGGGTAGAGCTGAGGATTTTGGAAAATATCTGCATGATAAAATCGCTCAGATACAGGAAGGCTTTGACTTCAACTGGGTATGTCCAGTGGGAGAGGCGGAGTCAGGTCCTAAGACTGTTACCTGGGTTGAGTTTGATCCCGTGACTCCCGAGGACATGGACAGGTTGCTGGGGGGACTTAGGGCAACCACATGTTTACTGGACCTGTGCCCCTCCTGGTTGGTGTTGGCATCCCAGGAGGTGGTACGAGGCTGGTTCCAGGCAATTATCAACACTTCTTTGAGTGAGGGTGTCTTTCCCGCCACCTTGAAAGAGGCGGTGGTGAGGCCCCTCCTCAAGAAGCCTGCCCTGGATCCAGCTGTTTTATCAAACTACCGTCCCGTCTCCAACCTTCACTTCCTTGCGAAGGTTGTTGAGAGTGTGGTTGCCCGACAGTTCCCGCAGCACCTGGAGGAATCGTCATATCTGGATCCGCACCAGTCGGGCTTCAGGCCGGGCTACAGCACGGAAACAGCATTGGTCACGTTGGTGGATGATCTCTGGCAGGCCCGAGACAGGGGTTGCTCCTCTGTTCTGGTGCTATTGGACCTCTCGGCGGCTTTTGATACCATCGATCATGGTATCATGCTGCAACGGTTGGAGGGGCTGGGTATAGGAGGCACTGTTTTGCAGTGGTTCTCCTCCTTCCTCTCCGGCCGGATGCAGTCTGTGTTGACAGGGGGCCAGAGGTCGACCCTGAGACCCCTCGTATGTGGGGTACCTCAGGGGTCGGTTCTCTTGCCTCTACTGTTCAACATTTATGTAAAGCCGCTGGGTGAGATCATCCATGGTTTTGGCGTGGAGTATCAACAGTACGCTGATGATACTCAGCTGTACATTTCCACGCCAAACCACCCCAATGATGCCCTTGCCGTGCTGACCCAGTGCCTGGAGGCCGTGCGGGTCTGGATGGGGAAGAACAGACTCAAGCTCAACCCCTCCAAGACAGAGTGGCTGTGGTTACCGTCGTCCCGGTATAGCCAATTGACTCCATCGCTATCTATTGGGGGCAAAACAGTGGCCCCCACAGGAAGGGCTCGCAATTTGGGAGTCCTCCTGGATTCACGGCTGTCCTTAGAGGACCATCTGACAGCCGTGGCCGGGAGGATGTTTTATCAGGTTCGCCTGGTGCGCCAGTTGCGTCCCTTCCTAGACCGGGACTCGCTACGCACAGTCACTCATGCCTTCGTTACCTCCAGGCTGGACTACTGTAATGCTCTCTACATGGGGCTCCCCTTGAGGTGCACCCGGAAGCTCCAACTGGCTCAGAATGCGGCCGCGCGGGTAGTGACGGGAGCGTCGTGGCGCTCCCACGTAACACCGCTCCTGCGTGAGCTGCACTGGTTGCCGGTGGTCTTCCAGGTGCAGTTCAAGGTGCTAGTGACCACCTTTAAAGCGCTCCATGGCATCGGACCCGGATACTTACAGGACCGCCTACTGCTAGCAAATACCTCCCGCCGTCCAGTACGCTCCCACAGAGAGGGCTTCCTCAGGGTGCCGTCGGACAGACAATGTCAGCTGGCGACCCCCAGGGGGAGAGCCTTCTCTGTGGGAGCTCCCATGCTATGGAATGAGCTCCCCCCGAACTCCGTACGATGACAGATTTACGCACCTTCCATCGGGAACTAAAAATGTTCCTTTTTCGACAGGCCGGCCTGGCATAGAAGCTCCGGTTCCAGCAGGGTTAAAATGTTTTAGGGGGATTGAGTAATTTTTATGATTCGTAAATATTGGGTTTTAAATGGGGATTTTACAGCCAAAATTGTTTAATTCATTTTTAATTATTCTAATTTTGTATATTTATATGTTTTTAAATTTTTAGGCTGTACACCGCCCGAGTCCTTCGGGAGAGGGGCGGTATAGAAATTTGAAAATAAAAATAAACACACACACACACACACACACACACACACACATATAATAGGGGAGATACTATTTATAGTAATAATAAACAACAATAAAGTTGTATTTAGTTTATTGAGTGAGAAGGTTCTAGCTCTGATTTTCTCATTAATACTGAGGTTGCAGGAATGATTCACTACTTCTACTACAAATTTATAATTTCTACTGCAAATTTAAAACTGGGCATAGTCGGGCTTTGTCTGAAAAGCAACACCTATCAGACTGTTCGGGTAGAACACTTCTGTCTCAGGTGACTGGAAAAATGGTAGATTTTTTTTAATTAATCATAGAGAGAAGTTGGAAGTTCAGACAAAAACTATTAATTAAAAAAACATAGTTTTGCTAAGTTTCAAACCAGCACAAGGCAAGAGTTATATTGGCTATGCTAATATATAATCATAATCATAGTAAAATGTAGGCTTCAATGATTCTAGCAGTGGTTTAATTGAAGGGCAGCAAATGAAATGAATGAGCTACCCTGTAGGATCAAAAAATGTGCTCCAAATTCAATTGAAGGTCCATACAAAAAGGCTCTTATTCTCCACACACAACTGCCCTTCTAAAATGAGAATGGATTGCAAGATAGAACTTGAATAATAGTTTTTGTAAAGGTTTCCTAACATTTGTGTGTGTGTGTGTGTGTGTGTGTGTGTGTGTGTGTGTGTGTGTGTGTGAAAGAGAGAGAGAGAGAGACAGAGACAGAGAGACAGAGAGACAGACAGAGACAGAGACAGAAAGAATCCTTTCCTTCCTTTGCAGATACCATATTAGAATCAGTCCTGCTTGTGCTAATGTTTGAATCCTTGTAAAGGGTCTTCTTTTTCATTATTTGTACTTATTTATTCATTTGTTTATATCCCACTTTTTTATTTTCACAAATAACTCAAGATGGAGAACATATCCAACATACATTCCTCCTCCTATTTTCCCCAACAACCCTGTCAGATGGATTTGGCTGAGAGACAGTGACTGGCCCAAAGTCACCCAGCTGGCTTTCATGGCTAAGGCAGGAGTAGAACTCAGGGTCTCCCAAGTTCCAGCCTAATACCTTAACCACTAGACCAAATTTCAATTTTCAACTTTCTGGTTCCTTGTTTGGTAGAAATTTTGTTTTCCATTTTTAAAAAAAATCATATATTTTTACAGGTAGTTTTCCTACTCATTTATTTAACCAGTTATTCATGAGCAACAAAAAAGCTAACTTCAATTAATAAACATCTGAATCGTAAGAACAAAAACATTCCAGCAATGCCTCTAATCCTTGTATTCATAAGCTAACTAGGAGCAATAGTGTAACTAAGTAATTTCAGATTCTGTGCTTCATAGATCAAGAGGGAACCAAGTGTGGTCCTAAAGCCAGAAGCAACCGTCCATCTAATTTCATGCAGCTCACAACCTAATTTCAAAAGCCTTCTGCAAGAGATCAGTTCAGGCTTCTACTAAAAGGCATTTGTTCCTTCCTTCCATGACAGAAAGAAATGTATTGATTTGGAGATATAAATACCATGATACCAAGTAAAGCAAAAACATGACAAATGAAATAATTAAGCTCTTTGGTTTATTTATTTATTTATTTATTTATTAAATTCCCATGCCGCCCTATTCCGGAAACTCAGGGCGGCTCACAGCATAAATAGAAATCCAATATAAAAAACTACATAATACATATATAAAAAATACATATATAAAAAAAGAGAACCCCTAAATTAAGAAACCATTCATGTCAGGTATAAAATGTGATAGAGAAGTATAATTCTCAACCATTTGGGGCTATGGCCCTAACCACTATCTCCATACAGATTATTCCCATGGCAGTGCAAACGTCAGAAACATTTACTCATACTTGTCTTAGAGAACAGAGCTCATACTTAGACATTAAATGACACTGTGTATTGCTCCACTTACCTGAATATTTTGTAACTCTCTTTTGTGTTTGGTGGCCTTTCTCTCATCAGTTGAGGGACACCTTGGAATTTGCCCAAAGTCATTTCCTAACTACAAGGAGAAATAGAAAAGACGATCAACTTTCTACATAATAATTAAAAAGAACCTTGCTGAATTTGATCAAAGACCCATAACCTTCAACCACATTCTTCATCCAAGTAGCTTGCCAGATGTCTTTGATGGGTGGACTTTTTCCAGCAAGAAAAGATGGCAACATTGATCTGCTATATGCAATAAGTAAATGGACCATTTTGGGTAGCAGCACACTACCAATAATGAGTTAATCAATACAAAGTATAGATTCTTCTTTTCCCTCTCTTAAAATGTTCGGTCGCATTGTTCAGTAATTGTAAATCCCTCACTTCTACAAGAACCATAATGCCAAATTAAAGACTCATTTGCCATGTGAATTTTCACTTGCAAAGGCAGGGTGAAAAGTTCAAACAATATATACCACATAAAATCAACTCCTGTTCCTGCATTGTGTATAGACCTATAAATAAAGCATTTCTTCTCGGGGCCTGGAAAAGCTGCCATTGTTTACCATTAGCACTATCATATCTAGATGCTTTGTCATTCTCCACAACAGAACATTGGTCGGAGCAGTGCCAAATTGCAGCTTTGAAAGGAAACTGGCCTGCATTTTCCTTTGACTCTTCCCACAGCTATTTCTGTCAGGGAGTCTTATTTTTAAGGAAAGTGTGCTCCCTAGTGTTAAGAGTGCTACAAAGGCCTGCAGACTTTTTCTAATCCAACACTGAACAGCAGCCATCTGTGTAATAGGTCTCTAATCAGCCCTTTTGGAGGATTCCTCCAAAAACAGAGCAAAGAATATAGATTTTCTGCAACAAGAACTATCTTCAGCTCTTGGATAAAATATGTTCCTTAAACAAAAACAATGAATTCAAACTGTCTCAGACAAACAAACTGCTTGGAGAATATACACGTTGTGCTAAGCTATGCTTTGTTGAAACACGGGTGAGAAGATGCTGGGGGTCCCAACCAAGTCCAGCTTCATTTCAATTTAATGGCAGTGATGTGGTTAAGATGTTGGCTGTTGAGCATAGTCGATGCTCCCTATTAAAAACTGATCTTGAGAGATAGGGCAGACCTTAAAAACTATGAAATTATAACTGGGCTATTGAAAGATAAAAAGAAAAAGACAGAATCAGGAGGGAATTTATGGGTCATTGACTGAAAAACTATTCCAATTCTCCATGATCCTGGTAAAGGATATCTGCATTTCCTTCCATCAAGAAAGGCTAAAGAGTACTTTTGATCCTTCAGCCTCTGACCTTGAGGGAGATAGAAGCAGCCACAGCTGGCATATCAGGTCTTAGCAAATCATACACAGGAGAAAAGGAGAGGAGAAAACATAACTCTCTCATGTAATCAGATTGCACTAAGAGAGAAGATATAAGAACTCCACAGTTCAGTTCACTGTTATATCCATGCCATAGAGCTAATGATTGAGTCAAAAAAGAAACATTTACAAACATTTCTTAAGATCATATAGCAGAGGTTTTGCTAAAAGTGATTTGCATACCAAGTCAAGATCACCATACTTCTCAGATATGGGATAAGTAAAACATACAGACTCAGTTTAGACTGGAATAAAATCCATCCACGAAAAACAACAACCATGTCCCCAAATAATGATGGCAATTGGCATCTGTTTGTCTCTGAACAAAGTTCAAGGGAGGACTGGACATCATCAAAGTCTCCCAGCTATTTGAACACCTGGTCCTTTGCCTGGTAAAGAGCAGTCTTTATACTTCTTCCAAGTATCTTTTTTTTTTCAGTTCATAAGTCTAGTCTACACTGTCAAGCAGAGCCTGAGGTGAGGGAGTGGGGAATCAGCTGCTTTAATTATGTTTGGCTTGCAGGCCTAAACCTTGTGCTGTCTGAGGCATTCTTCTGGAATAAATAAATCAGGTTAGTTTACTCTAATACTAAATTCCCATCAGCTTTTCTATTGCTACCTTCAGATTGCAACAAAGAGTCTACTTAACATTTCCATTAGAATTCCTCGTAGGCCAAATCTAGTACATGTTTACCTAAGGAAATCTCATGTTGATTAAGGTGTATACAGTTGAGTTGCATTTTTAAATGTTCAAATATAAAGATAAATATATGACAAGGAACCTGAGGGGCTTATGTATTTGGGACTAATTTTTTTTTATTAAACTACTCAGCCATAGTTTCAGGTTAATGCATAATTAGAGAACTGTTGCAATATTGTCTAGAATCTACCTCCTTGCATTTTGATTTTTGGGTTCTGACCTGGACTTTTAGTGCTGTCCTATATGTGACTACCATAAACCTAGTTTATCCATCTGCTACTTCTATTTCCTAAAGAAAGGTTAAACACAATTGCAAATGGTGAAAGTTAGATATTCCCCCTACTTTAGACTGGGAAAGATCTGGCACTTCAAGAAAGGGAAACTACAGTAAGAAAGAAAGACAAGCAATTATACTGTATTTAAACTCCATTTCAACTCCATTTCAACTCCTGCCAGACCTGCTGGGACGTGCTATACTGCATCAACTGCTGCTAGAGCTGTAGGTTTTGGGAGAATCCACCAGGAAAGTAGCTAGGCCCTGATTGGATCTCCATTGTATTTATAGTGTATTTATACTGTATTTAAACTCCATTTCAACTTCTGCCAGAGCTGCTGGGACGTGCTATATTGCATCAACTGCTGCTAGAGCTGTAAGTTTTGGGAGAATCCACCAGGAAAGTAGCGGCCCGTAAACAGCAGCAGTACATTCAAGGCAAGTGTGTCTGAGATTCCCTGTATCTAAGAATGTCTGGCTTAGTTCAGTGCAACGCTTGCTTTGCAGCTGTCTTTCACAGTACCCTTTTCAAACTTGGAAACTGTCCTATCTGTAAACAAATCACTAGTCTACAAGGACAGATCATTTACCTAGGGTCTGTAATCCGGGCAGAAATTAGGTGTCCAGTTCAGCCCCTCTACTCTAGTAAGCCTCCGTGCTATCAGCCCCCTTTACCACAAAGATCCTGCAGGAGAAGGGCAGTGTGGACAACCGTGGGATCTGGCAGGGTGACAGCTGTGAACTACAAACACAAAGCTTTCGCTATTTCCCTGCACAACAGTTACAGTGCCCTTGCTGACCTTAATAGGGACATTAAGGAGACAGGTAAAGGTATTTGTGAAGATAACTCAAATAAGCAGGGGATTGTGGTCCGAGATAAAGAACTAGATTTCAACAGGGAGAAGTGTGAATCAGGTATTACACATCAGTCATGCAAGAACAGAAAGGCACCCAAAAAGAGAAGCTACCTTCTGGTAAGTGATTCAATTATAAGGGATGTAAATTTAGGGAAGGACACAGAGGCTTCGAAAGAGGTCAGGTGTCTTCCAGGTGCTATTGCTGGTAGGGACAAGAAGCGTATTTCTAAAATAATCAAGAATGGCAGCAAGGACTGTGATGTGGAGGCTATTGTACATCTCAGCACTAACGATCTGTCCCAAAAAGATGTACTCTCTGTGCAGAATGATTTTCAGAGCTTGGGGAAGGAACTTAGCAGAATAGGCTGTAGGCTTACTTTCTCAGAAGTTTTACCAGTGTATAAGGAGCAAAACGGAAAAGGCCAGCACATTCAATATGTGGCTAAAGCAGTGGTGTAAAGGGGAAGGCTTTGGATATATTAGTCACGATGTCTGTGGCTGGTCCAATCAAAAGATGTACAAAAGAGATGGTTTGCATCCATCGAAAAAAGGAACTGAGTTACTCGGCTATAAATTCACAGATTTTTCTGAAAATTTAAACTAAACAGTGGGGACAGTGAGTTAATTTATACGGAACAACCCTGTACCTGGCAATCTAAAAATTATAGGGCTATCAGTGCCTGTAGCATAGATGTGTGTGTGGACAAGAATACCAACCTTGCTATCAAGCAAAATGAAGCCTCTAATAGTGAGTGCCACACAAAGTGCACTAACCAAATAGGTGGTAAGATAATAGGGGAACTCAGGCACCACACAGGTTATGTAGAAAGTAAACACAGGGCCACTCACAAAGGACTCAAATGTTTATACACCAATGCACAGAGTATGAACAGCAAACAGGGTGAACTAGAAATTCAGGTTAATGAGGGCAGATATGATATTGTTGCCATTACGGAAACATGGTGGGATGAAACCCACACATGGAACACACAGCTAGAGGGATTTAAATTATTTAAAAGAAAGAGACCAAATAAAAGAGGAGGTGGAGTTGCTCTCTATATAAGAAATAACTACTTGGGAAGGATTCCATGGATGAGAATTCTCAAGGGGAAAACAATGCAAGAAGCTTGGGAAATTTTGAAAAATGAGATAATAAAAGCACAGTCTAGCACAAAGAGGAAAAGGAACAGCTATCAAAAGAAACCAGCATGGCTGCATAAAGAACTCTCTGACAAATTGAAAGATAAAAATGACAAGTATAGAAAGTGGAAAGAGGGACACATAACTAAGTCAGAATATCAGCAAATAGCCTGAGCCTGCAAAGATGAAGTGAGGAAAGCCAAGGCTCAAAATGAACTAAGGCGTGTGACCAAAGTCAAAAATAACAAAAAAAAAGCTTCTTTCAACATGTAAAAAACAAGAAAAAAGTGAAGGAAATGATTGGTCCATTAGTGGGTGAAAGTGGCAAGAAGGTGACAAGCAACAGGGAGAAAGCAGAACTATTTAACTCATTTTTTGCATCTGTCTTTACACAAAGGGAAAAAACAGACCAACCTATCAAAAACAGTGCCATAAAAGAATAGAAACACAAGTTAAGATAGGCAAGAAAATGGTAAGTGGGCACCTGTCCAGCCTAGATGAGTTCAAATCGCCAGGACCAGATGGATTACACCCCAAGGTTCTCAAAGAACTGGCAGATGTGATCTCGAAACCACTGAACTATATTTTTCAAAGATCCTGGAGCACAGGGGAACTACCAGAGGACTGGAAAAGAGCTGATGTAGTTCCCATCCTCAAAAAAGGAAAAAAAATGGATCCAGGAAATTACAGACCTATCAGCCTGACCTCAATACCTGGGAAGATCCTGGAAAAGATAATCAAACAATGAATCAACAAACACCTAAAGGCAAACAAAGTCATTACTAAAAGCCAACATGGGTTTGTCAAAAATAGATCATGCCAGACAAATCTTATTGCATTCTTTGACCAAGTGACAAAATTAGTGAATCAGAGGAATGCTGTGGACATAATTTACTTGGACTTCAGTAAGGCATTTGATAAAGTAGATCACAACCTACTACTTGATAAGATAGAAAAATGTGGGGTAGACAGAATCACCACCAGATGGATCCGTAGCTGGCTGATCGGCCGTACTCAGCAAGTGGTCCTCAATGGAACCGCAGAATAAAAAGGAAAAAGAAGAGAATAGAAAAGAGGCGTTTGCAAACGCGGCCTCCTGGATCCTTCCCTATGGATTGGTTTTCAGGAGCGCCTGGTTTCAAGATCTGCATTTTATACCCCTACAATGCATGTCACATCTAAGAAGCTCATCTGCTGTTATCTTGTTTATTTGTAATTTTCACCTAGGGTCAAAATCCCCCTCTTTGAAAGTAGGATTTCTACTCAAAGTGTAAGTTCCTGTGTCCGGAGGATTTTTACCCAAAACGCCTGAAGGCAGGACAAGAAGCAACGGGTGGAAACTAATCAAGGAAAGAAGCAACCTAGAACTAAGGAGAAACTTCCTGACAGTGAGAACAATTAATCAGTGGAACACCTCCCTCCAGAAGCAGTAAATGCTCCAACACTGGAAGTTTTTAAGAAGAGACTGGACAGACCTATCTATCTCGCTATTGAACACAGATTACAAAATCTTTGCAAAAATCTTGGCTAACAGATTAATGACAGTGTTACAAAAAATAATTCACCCGGACCAAACTGGATTCATACAAGGACGTCAGATGAAAACTAATGTAAGACAACTTCTTAATATAATAGAGTATTTGGAAAGGCATAACCAGGTACCCGCTACTCTCATGTTTGTAGATGCAGAAAAAGCCTTTGATAGACTGAATTGGCCGTTTCTGATAAAACTGATCGGGGGGATGAAAATGGGAGAACAGTTTATTAATTCCATATTGGCAATTTACCAGAAACAAACGGGCCAGATCATTGTGAATGGGGACTTAACTGACTCATTTAACATAGAGAAAGGTACTAGACAGGGATGTCCACTATCCCCTTGCTGTTTGTTTTAACGCTGGAGGTTCTACTGAACAAGATAAGAGCGGCAGACGACATAAAAGGCATACAGATTAGACAACAGGACTACAGACTATGTGCCTTCGTGGATGACCTGCTGGTGACACTGACTCAACCAGCACAATCAGTCAGGAGACTGATGGAGATAATTAAGGACTATGGTAGGGTATCAGGCTTCAAAGTAAATATATCTAAGACAAAGATGCTAGTTAAAAATTTAGATAACAACTCAAAACAGGACATAGAAAGAATAACGGGCCGCGAAATAGTTAAGAAAGTTAAATACTTAGGAGTGGAGATTGAAGCTACAAATGGGAAATTATATAAAAATAATTACGAGGTGTTGGGCAGGATAACAGCAGTAAAAATGAATGTACTGCCAAAATTTCTATTTCTCTTTCAAATGCTACCTATACTCAAAAAGGAAGTGGAACTAGACGAATGGCAGAAAGGCATTAACAAGATTTATTTGGGATGGCAAGAAACCAAGGGTTAAATTAAAAATCATCCAGGATACAAGGAAAAGAGGTGGTTTAAAAATGCCCAATTTGAAGTTATATTACTACGCTGCGACGCTAGTGGCACTGAGTGACTGGATTAATATAACGAATGACAGAGTACTGAATGTTGAAGGACACGGTTTACTATATGGGTGGCACGCATACCTAGTGTATGACAAGAAGGTGGACAAGAGCTTCAAGGAGCACACACTGAGAATCCCACTGTTGTGGGTCTGGAAAAAATATCAGTACCTACTACACGAAAAGATTCCCATCTGGACGATCCCCGGACACGCAATAGGGGACATAAACATACTACAAGGTCAGGAAGTGGTGCCCTATAGTAAACTTGTAATAGAAGAAGGAAATGTGTTTTCATTAAAGCCATCAAATATGCTAGCAGATGAAGGAATAGTATGTACCTGGCTTTCATATTTGCAACTGCAGTCTAGATGGCAAAAAGACCTGAAGAAGGGTTTATCCCTAACAGATGAGAATTTAATTGAACAGGTTAGAGAGCAGGGGCCCATGCATATCAAACGAGTGTACAGTGTACTGATAGAAATTGACTCTGAAACTGTACTAGTCAAGGATTGTATGGTAAAGTGGGAACAAGATTTTGGGCAACCTATCACGATGGAAACGTGGGAGGGAATCTGGGTGAGAAACGTAAAATTTACGCAAGCGCAACATTTAAGGGAAAACTTTTATAAAATGTTCTATAGGTGGCATCTAGATCCGAAAAAATTATCATATATCTATCCAGACATCCAACCTAAATGTTGGAGGTGTGGTAGTATGAAGGCTACATATTTTCATGTATGGTGGACATGTAGAAAAATTAAAGCCTTCTGGAGAAAAATATGGTGGACACTCCAAACCATCTTGAAAAAGCGTATTGAATTTCTACCTCAGTTGTTTTTGTTAGGGATCATAAAAGACTGTACTACCACAGAGACAAACTTAATTCTGAACTTGATCACAGCAGCGAGACTGTTGGTGGGACAATACTGGAAGAAGCCAGAAATACCACCTATTGAAGAATGGACTTTGAAAGTAATAAATTTGGCAGAAATGGTTAAAATATCGGCATATTTGAAGGATCGCTCAAATGAACAATATATGATAGACTGGAAACATTGGATAGACTACATACAAGAGAAACACCAATCAAAGAAAATGTATATGTCTTATAGTTAAATCTGGACATACGGAGTGAAGAATGTTTACAAATTTAAATTGATTGTATTAAGTTGGATAGCAGTTAACTTGAATTTCCCCCTGGTTTACATGTACAAATATATATCTATCAATTAATGGAAAAAAAAAAAGAAGCAACGGGTGGAAACTAATCAAGGAGAGAAGCAACCTAGAACTAAGGAGAAACTTCCTGACAGTGAGAACAATTAATCAGTGGAACAACCTGCCTCCAGAAGCAGTAAATGCTCCAACACTGGAAGTTTTTAAGAAGAGACTGGACAGCCATTTGTCCGAAATGGTATAGGTATAACCCTGAGCAGGGGGTTGGACTAGATGACCTCCAAGGTCCCTTCCAACATTATTATTATTAATATTATTATTAATATTAATATTTATTAATATTATTCTGAACTACAAATATCCAGATGACTTCTAGATAACAGAAAGAGACAGAGATATGATGAACATGCTTGTAGAGCAAGAATTAAGTTTAGTGATACAAAGCAAATTGCACTACAATTTACTTTAAGTTATAAAAAACATCTCCTCCAGATGTATTGGATTACAACATCTTTCAGCCATTTTGAAAATTAGAGTCAGATACCAGATTGTGGGGGCATCAGATTACAAGAGGTGAGATTATATCATTACATCAAGAAGATCATGAACAGCATGTCATTTATCATGCCATTTAAACAGACATATAACCAGATTGTTGATAAACATATTTCCACTAAACAAGTTCTAAGCAAACAATACCAAGTATAACTCTTATGAATGAATGCAAAAACACAGTGCTTTTTTTGTAAAAAAACTCACACACGTCATACAACCCGCCTTGCCTACCCTACAAGGTTCCATCCAAAAATGGTGCTGGAACTCCGTTCTGGGCATTCTGTGACAAAAAAAGCCCTGCAAAACATCATTAAGATTTGAAAAAGTATGTTGATTTCATAACTGACCTAGGGGTTATTAATCAGCAATATTAAATAAGATACCAATTAGGCCACAATGGAATAACTCCATAAATCAGATCATACAATTTCTAATATTAATCCAGATATAAATCTTACTTACTTAAAATAACTGAAGGTACAGTCCTACCATGGTCTTCTGATATATTTGATGTGACTTACTCCCAAGTAGCTCTATATACAACTGCAATCTTAACTAGTATAGAGCAAGAGTAAAAAAAAAAACTCACCTCTGATCCTTCAGATAATCTAGAAGTACAAATTTTAGTGTACCTCACTAGGATAGAAATAATAAGAAAAGCTGAGGGTTGCAGTTCTGCAACACCTGGCAGGCTATAAATTGATGAGGAATAGCTAATACCTTAGAGATGATTGGGCACATCTAATGTTCCTATTGTTCCAACATTCTGTAGATCTATTCAGATAATCGCCCAGGGCACATGACAGGTATCTGATAAATGGATAATTTCTTTCTGTGGGGGCTTGACCTACAGAAAGCTATAGAATGCAGATTAAACAAAAAAATGTAATAAATAACTGGACAATGAAAGAATTGAAGTAGGATAAATTTTATAATAATTTACTTCAGCATGGAGTTGGGTTATGTTGCAAACTAGCAATTGGAGCTAAGCTGAAAAAAGAGATGTTTAAAGTAATATTGTCAGATAAATAATTTATAAATATACAGTTATATTTCTATTTTAACATTGCTGCAAGGATTTTAGGATAGTGCTTATCATGTGTATTTCCATCTTCATTTAACAAGGCCAGGCACAGCTTGCCTTCAAAGTTGATTGGGCACAATCCTAATTAAAAAGTTATAGTGGCTGGAGGGGTTATAATGAGATGTGAGTAACTTCCACCCTTTCTGCCACATGATGCCCAAGATTAGTTCCCATAGAGATCTGCTAACAAAATTAAAATATAGGCTGCTAAAACAGAAGGGTCAGGACAAGTGAAAACCCAAGTCTAATAAATAGGCCAATAAATAAGGAGGGTCAATAACTTCTTGCAGATATTGAACTATATGGCATCATGATTTCCTGCCATTGAGGGGGAAAGGTCATGGACATTGTCATGTATGCCCCAAGTTAGTGTTTCTCAACCTCAAAAGCTTTAAGATGTGTGGACTTCAGCTCCCAGAATCCTTAACTGGCACCAGATACTTTTAAGTCTTTAGAGCATCCTGTCCCCAAAAGAGCAGCCCTCCGCCACCAAAAGGTTGCCCATCTCTGAACTATACTATAGTGCCAGTGCAAAGATAGGCCAAGCTCAAAATAGTTCTCAAAATTTCCAACAAGTTCACAAAGCATGTTAATTCATAATATGATTTGTTGGCTTTGTCTTATCATAATGGGTAAATCTGCATGTTACAAATATTTATCAAATTGTAGCTGATTGTGCAAACATGAAAGTTTCCATTTTACATTCTGTGAATCTTTCCCTTTGATTCTTTTTCTACCACCAGCTTCCTATCTGAAATACTTCAATATTTCATTAAGCTATTTGGAATGCAATTGAATTATATGGATTTGTTTAAGAGAGAAACATGCTGTAAAGCAGCATTCTTTCTCTATCTCTTGTTAATTTTATTTGTATTTATGTTAAAGAAAATAAACATGCCAAGAATACTCAGACTAATTGCTGTGATTTCATTGTTTCCTGGAGATAATTACAAACTCTTGTATGTTACTGTATTACAAAAGACTCAAAAGGAGAGCTCTTTTTATGTTACATGTATTTTATTCTTAACAATGTGAAAGGTTCTAGTCTCCAGGATTTAAATTTACATGAAACCATGTATTTTATTTATTTGGGGTCACTTATCTCATGCCATCCAGCCCAACAAAGCCAAGGCAGATACCCTGCAAACAAAATTCACTGTATAAATATACTTCTTTAATTATGCTTACTAAGACTGATATTTCCTCCCAGACTGAGCATACCTTTGGTGAATAGTGTGCTGAATGGTTTATCCACAGCCCAAAGTGCAACTCTATATAGAAATTCAAAGAGCAGGTTGTGTACATTGTAAGAGTAGCCAGACTTTGAACATTTCCAGCAAACCAGATGTTTATTCAGTCTCAAATGACTCTAAATGGCATATGCTCCAATGCTGTAATGAACAATTAAAACAATTTAAAAATATAAATATAAAATATAAATAAAAATACATTAAGCAAAACAAATAAAAACCCTAATAGTGATGTTCTCATTCCATAACACCATTGCCTATTGCAGAGTGGGAAGCCACCATTCTTTCAATTAGCAAAGGCTTTCTGAATTAGTCGACTCTTAGTGGCTTTGCTAAATGCCAACAAGTTCAGATTAAAAAAGGAGAATGGTTGTTTGCTTTGTAAACATTTATTTTCACATTGGAATGGTTCCTCAGAGAAGAAACAAAAGAAAATACCAACTCCAGGAATCTGAGAACAAGGGATGAGGTAATCAAAGGTCAACTCAGCTCTTACTGTATATGCAATTCAAGGTATGATTGTGAGTGTGCTTGATAATGGGCACATAATTATGAAATATTAATAAAGACACAACCCCCCAATTATCTTCCCTTTACTTAGGGTAAATATTTTTGTTTTTATATTGTATATTAATGGGATTAAAAAAATTCTTAGTTTTATTTGGCTGTTTTATTTGATAGTTGTGTGCTAGGGACATGGGCAGCATCTCCCAAATAAATAGCTGTATAACTTAGCCAGGAAGTTACTGAGTTGTTGGGAGATTGAAGGGAGAATCCTTTTATGTGTGTGGTATATGGATGGGTATATTTTTTTTCTTTGTGTTTCATCTATTGTATATTATAATAATACAAATTTTAAAAAGAAGCTAGAGACTGATTTTATCTGAAATTGTTTGGGAGATAAATTAGTCTACCATAAATTAAGGCTACCACAGACAGTCTCTGGGCTGTCTGTTTGATTTAATATTTTTAGATTATTTGGTGTTATTTAGTTTTGTACACTGCCCAGAGTCCACTAGAGTTTTATGGCTAATACATTTAACTATATAATAATAATAATATCTGATCTACAAAATTCTAATCCTTTCCTTCCATCTGGCAATCATGTGGGTTCTTTCAGCCCAGATCCAGATAAAAGGAGAGGCTAAATAAACAGAGGAGAGAAAATAGCATACACATGTTGTTTTTTTAAAAAAAAATCTCCTTGAGGGAAAGGTAGGACATAAATGTCACAATGAAATATAATGACGGAGGAGGAAAAGGAGGAGAAATAATGTCTCATATTTTAATGATTAACATGGAAAAAAATAAAAGTGCCATTTGTTTGAGGTTCCTATTCTACTATTATCTTTTACTACTTTTACTTTATAAAACATCCACACTGTGACTATTGAAGATTGTTAGCATGCATTGCCATGGCTTCTCATTTCTTTTGAACCATATATTCTTAAAATACATACAGAGAAGTAGCACATCTCATTCAAACTTGCCATATTTCAAACTTGCCTCATTCAGAAAATATCCCATATTTCCCAGACTCTTCTTTTATGTGCGAAAAACAGCCTAAAGAACAAATGAAAGAAAGCTTCCTCTTGTGACATGTTATACCCTCCCTGGAACTGTAAGTATTAAGTTCTAGTTAAACTCAAATACAGTAAAAGAAAATATTCAGAAAGAAAAACTGAACACAAGGCCTGGTAGATGCTTATGAATAGAAGGAAAGCCCTGAGGAAATTAGAAAATATTGTCCCATGGGAAAACCAACCAAGTGACCAACTAACCAGCTTCCCTTGTCTGGACATCTGAAGATTTTTAAAAACAGATTTTAATTTCAATTGATCCCATAGGAAATATTGAACAAAAATCCCTGTTCCCGTGTATTTTTTTCCTTTGCCATATGGAAGATGGGGAAACAAACTCTCCTATAGTTTCAAAGAAACTTTACTTATTCACAAATTCACTCATATGGGTGGAAAACTGGGGGGGGGGAGAGAGAAACAACAAAGGCAAAGAATGAAACACTTTGGATGTGCAGAGTGAAAAACAAAATATGATTCGTATGAACCACAAAATCCCATTAGTTTATAAGGCAGACTAACTTTGAAACTCTTCTATTTTAAAAGATATTTACCATGACTTCTGGGAATCTACTGTCTGAGAAGTAGAAATCCACTGTACCTCCAGAAGCATGGCAATAAGAGTAATTTGTTGGATATTTTATTTGGCTTTGTTTAGGCCACGGCCTAAAAGGGATGACTTAAACCTAGCAAGTTTTATTATATTGTTATACAACTAAAGTGGAGACATATCACAGTACTGCTTTAAGTCGTAACGCTCTTATTGCTTTTGCAAAAAGAATGATTTGTATATTTTATTTTCAAAATGAGAGCCATTTTGGTATAATAGTTAAGGTCCTGGCCTGTTGAATTATTTTGGGCCAGGCCAGTCATTCCCTCTCAGCCCAACCCACCTCGCAGGATGACTGTTGTGGAGAAAATTGGAGGAAGAAGAAACATTATGTTACATTTGCCATCTTGAGTTACTTATAAAGTAATAAAGCTGGAATTTTAAAAAAAAAGCTAAATAAAGTGAAGATATTACAGCAAAGTGACTATCAACATTTGGGGTATACTCTACATTTGAAAATTTGAGGACATATCTGAACCTTGTCATGGGCCATATCTGTCTTGGAGAATGTGGATACCCGTAAAATATCATTTAGAAGGCAAGGTGAAAAGGTTTCCCTCTCCTATGTCTTCTAGCCTTGCTGAATAAACACTGCTTCAATAGCTAAGCTTTAGAAATAAACTCACTTCCAAACAAAACACTAGAGAATAGCCCATATCACTTTTCATTATTTTTTAAAAGAAGAATTTGTACTATTCCATAAGTTGCAAGATAAATATGATCTTATCTGAGAATTCTAGCCTCCCCTATATTTCTTTTCAAATTAACAGAAATAAAAATAAGGAGGTTAGTATCAAGAATTGGAAACACTGGGCATACTCTTTCCCTCTAGGCATACTCTAGACCTCAGGCAAGCTTTTGGATGGATGGCCAAGTAAAAAAAAAAATCAAAATGGTAAGCACAACTTTGCAATCCAACTCTAACCCTCTTTTTACTAGTCAGAACATTGGTTGTTCAGGCAAGGATGCCATCTTGATTTTTCGAATTTCTCCCTTGGCTGCCCCTGAATTATGATTATGTTATGATCTGAAGCTAAGGGGCTTAGAAGTTATGATCTGAAGTTATGATCTGAAGCTAAGGGGCTTAGAAGTGTTGCCCATGTCATGGACAGATCATTTTCTGCTGCGGCTTGAGTTTACAACACCAATCCTCTCTCACAGGGAGCTGGAACCGATTAAATGGTTCCGCCCCAGACGCCTGATGGACCCTATCGGCTTTCAAAGGGCGCTTGGGGAATTGCCGGATTCGCTCGTACACAGTTCGGCGGAGTCCCTAGTGATGGCCTGGAATACGGCCACTACGGGGGCTCTAGACCGGATTGCGCCGTTGCGACCTCTCTGTGGTAGCAGACCCAAGAGATCTCCTTGGTTTACTGAGGAACTCAGGGGGATGAAGCGCCAGAAGAGACGTTTAGAGAAGCAATGGAGGGAAAGCAGATCCGAATCTGATCGAACCAAATTGAGAGCTTATATTAAGACCTATTTGGAAGCGATCACTATGGCAAGATCTCAGTATCTTTCCGCATTGATCGTGTCTGCGGAATCTCATCCGGCTGCCCTGTTTAAGGTGACTCGCTCTCTCCTTGATATAGGAGGGAGGAACCTTTACAGGGCAATGCCGAAGAATTTAACACCCTTTTCGCAGACAAGATCGCTCAGATCCGGACTGACTTAGACTCCAATTGGAATACAGTGTCGGCTGACAATGAGTCAGTCGAGATGACAGAGGCCCGTCTTAGTCCTGTTGTATGGGATGAGTTTGACCTGGTAACTCCTGATGAGTTACTCACAGTTGGAGCTGTGAGTTCTGCCACCTGTTTATTGGATCTGTACCCCTCCTGGCTGGTTTCGGCTAGCAGGGAGATGACACAGAGCTGGGTTCAGGCTGTTGCTAACGCTTCATTGAGGGAGGGGTCCTTTCCAGCTCCCTTAAAAGAGGCACTTGTGCGCCCCCTCCTCAAGAAGCCTTCCCTGGACCGGCAGTTTTAAATAATTATTGTCCAGTCTCCAACCTTCCCTTTTTGGGGAAGGTTATTGAGAAGGTGGTGGCACTCCAACTCCAACGGTCCTTGAATGAAGCTGATTATCTGGGCCCTCAGCAGTCTGGGTTCAGGTCCGGTTACAGCACGGAAACTGCTTTGGTCGCGCTGACCGATGATCTCTGGCGGGCCCGGGATAGAGGTTATTCCACTATCCTGGTGCTTCTTGACCTCTCAACAGCATTCGATACCATCGACCATGGTATCCTTCTGTGCCGGTTGGCGGGGCTTGGAGTGCGGGGCACCGTTTTATGGTGGTTCACCTCTGGCCAGTTGTAGTCGGTGTTCGCAGGAGGTCAGAGATCGGCTCCGAGGTCTCTTCCATGTGGAGTTCCTCAGGGGTCCGTTCTCTCACCTCTGCTTTTTAACATCTACATGAAGCTGTTGGGTGAGATCATCCATCGACACGGGGTGAGTCATCATCAATATGCTGGTGATACTCAGCTTTATATCTCTACCCCGTGTCATTACAGTGAATCAGTGGAAGTGATGAACCGGTGCCTGGAGGCTGTTGAGGTCTGGATGGGTGCCAACAGGCTCAGACTCAATGCCGACAAGACGGAGTGGCTATGGGCTCGGCCTCCCAAGGACAATTCCAACTGTCCGTCCATTACCCTGGGGGGGGGAGAAGTTTTGTCCCCCTTGGAGAGGGTTCGCAACTTGGGTGTCCTCCTCGATCCACAGCTAAGTTTAGAACATCATTTTTTGGCTGTGGCGAGGGGGGCATTCGCCCAGGTTCGCCTGGTGCGCCAGTTGCAGCCCTATTTGGACCGGGAGTCACTCCTCACAGTCACCCATGCCCTTGTCACTTGAGATTCGACTACTGTAATGCTCTCTACATGGGGCAACCTTTGAAGAATGTCCGGAGACTGCAAGTAGTCCAGAATGCGGCCACGCGAGCTGTCTTGCGTCTCCCAAGACATGCTCATATTACTCCAGCTCTCCGTGAGCTGCACTGGCTACCAATTGGTCTCCGAACACAATTCAAAGTGTTGGTTATGACCTATAAAGCCCTTTATGGCAATGGACCAGGATACTTGCGGGACCGTCTTCTGCCTCATGAATCCCAGTGACCGGTTAGGGTGCATAGGGTTGGCCTCCTACGAGTCCCATGTGCTAAACAATGTCGCCTGGGGGCGCCTAGGGCAAGGGCCTTCTCCATTGCTGCCCCAGCCCTCTGGAACCAGCTTACCTCAGAGGTTCGTACTGCTTCCTCCCTCCTAGCTTTCCGGAAAGTGCTGAAGACGCATCTATGCTGACAGGCTTGGGGCATATGCTCTGCCCCTTGGCCCTAGGAGTGTCCCTCCATCGGCAACTGTGAGCTGATTGTGTTTGTATGTGGTGTGAGTGTGGTTAATTTTTAAAGTTTTTTTATTGTATTCTTGTTGTGAGTTGTCCTGGGTCTTCGGAGAAGGGCGGCATATAAGTCTGATAAATAAATAAATAAATACTGACCTGTCATTACTTCAGGTAACATGTTCAATTATCAATCCAGAATTATTTTGCCTTTTTCCTTAAATGAAAAGAATCTGTGACTGACAAAGAGACAAGAGTCCTACAAGAGATATATATCAACATTAAGACACAGAGAGGTAAAGGATTACAGAGGGTTTTTAAGTTGGCTATTATTCTCCAAAAACAGGTCATCTTATATTAGCAGCTCAATTTTAAAAAGGAAGACAAGAAACAGAAGTTAATCCAGAGGGAATGGAAACTAGCAGTAAAACCAAATTCCTGTTCCCATCCCAAAGGCAGAGATAGCATTCTGATATCTTCTACAAAATGGAAAAAATAGACTCATTCTTCTGTAAGTCTTCACAAATCATGCTGGTTTAAACAGAAAGCTGTATGTAAAATGAAAAGGGTAATTTAGAGTCACAAAACATTTTCTTCTGCTGAGAAAAGTTCTGTCATCAAGTGAGAGGTCATTAACTAAATGAAAGCTAAGCTTCTTTGAGCCAAAGATACCACTGGCTTGGTACTCTATAGAAGACATTTGTGTTACACAGCAGACTTTTTTTTCATCTTTGCTAAATAAAGTTTAATTGTAGAGGCCAAAAAAGTGAAATTGGCATCTTGGGTTTCCTTTGCATTACATTACATGAGATTCTCCTTTGTCAATAACTTTTTTTTTTCTCAGTGCTAGTAAAAACAGACATATATGCACACACAAATTGCCCACTACACAATTGTAACACTGATTTCTTAGGATATAAATAAGGTATTTTATTGCTTAATTCTGATTGAGTCTTATGGGGATTTTTGGATAATTGGGCTTATTCATTTTATTCACATTTAGATTGAGTCCAGGGTTGTAGATTTTGGAAAGGAGGAAGTAGAAGATTTCTATTTATATTGCTGACCAAACCAATGAACAAACAACCATTTCATCAGGAATTAATTTTACCATGTTATGTATTTTTGTAAGTATAAAGTATAGTGACCATATCTTCTTGGAAATAATGAAGGACAAGCCTGAAAAGGGGAAAAATCTGAAAGAGGATCATAATGTTGAAACGAATTGTTATAGAAATGACTAGTATATAATATTGTATAAAAGTAAAAAGTTGAGGTTGTAATATTATATTCTACTGTGCCAAAGGAAGTTGGAAATCAATGGCTTTTTTTCTTTTTCCCTTTCCACACCACATTTTCTTTTTTTCCCTTTTTTCTTCCCCTGGTTTTCCATTACTTTTTATTTTCCTTTGTATCTTATATTTTGATAAAAATTAATAAAATTTGATATAAAAAAAGAAACTGTTCATATTTATAACTTTGCTTTTCAGAGGAAAATTCAAGAGGAAAACCAGTTCTTTGGTTTGTGTATTCTAATAAAAAATATCAAAAATCACAGCAAAAATATAGGTACATTTGTTTTAAAAAGGCAAATATAATTTCCACATTTTTCACATGAATTTAAAAGACTGTGCATTAAATAGTAATTCACACAGTAAAATTACCAAAATAAAGGACAAAAATGGTTTTTTTGAAAAATTTTATCATCTAAAGCAGTTTTATGAAATAAAGGATTGTCTTGTATAATTGTGAATTTAATTTAGCACATGTTTACTCTTAATTTTCATTTATATTAAAAGTTATTTATGACCAGGTAATGGGCCATAAGATTGCTGTTGAAATAATCTGATTCACTGAGAAGGAATTTATTAGGGAAGGATCAAGAGGACAATCTAATTTCTTCCTTAACCCTTTCTACAATAGTGACATCATTTCTAAGCATAATTCTAAGGGATTCCTTACAACCACACACTGTGAGACAACATCAACAACACATTGTGTGTTTGTCTGAGGAGTCTTTCAGAATAGCATACATAACTGCTATTGCAACACCAAACCACTCTTGAAGTGATTCTTGGCACACGTTCTTCACACATTCCTGTATATCACCTGGACTGGACTTTAATAATATGGCTCTCCTGGAAAGCTGCTTCTCCCGCTTCTTCCCCCAATCTGTCTTAAACTACTGTTTGGCACATTTAAAGATTTATTTACTCTTACAAGCCATGAAGTGCATAAATGAGCAAATTTTCTCCATATTTTTGTGAATTGAAACACTAAAGCGATCATATTTCTTGGGAGAAGGAGAGACATTCTAAGTAGTGACTTACAGTTAACAGCAATCATTACAACTGAAATCTTTGCCAATGGCAACTGACATTTGGTGGCCATTTTGTCTCTTCCACAATGTTTTAGGTAGCATTGTCCAAGGTATTTTGAAGATCAATTTTCAGAGAAAATCCTTGAGAGTATTTATCATTTTCTAGGATTTGTGACTAAAAAGAAAAAGGGAAATCTCAGACATTTTCCAAATTGCAAATCCAATAAAAGTTGGCTTATTTAACATTAGCATAAAGGAAAGCACATTTGTGCCCCTCTGTTATTGCTTCCTTACTGTTCTCATTGTCTTGCCTATTGATTGGCTACAAATATATAATCCAGACGTACACAGTATATAAGGAATAATTGCTTTTCTGGGATGGACTTCTCTCAACATCATGATGTTTTAAATTTCACTTCTTCAATCAACTTCTGGGCTTTCTCATATGTCAAATAAACCTAAATAACAAATACAATCTATTTAATCCATTTCTAACTTAGATTCCTTCAACCTTATCAAATCACATAATGCTTATCCATCCCATCAATCAATCAATCTAATGTCAGACCTAGATCATTTCAAAGCAAGTACATTCTTCTTCAATGTAATTATATCTTCCATTAATCATCTTCTTTTACGTCTTACTCAATTAAGTGTAAGGAATTAAGGCCAATCTAAGATTATGGGCTGAATCAAGGACCAAGTTTATGAGTAAGATGTAAGAGAGGTTGTTTAATGGAAGATATACTAAATTGATTAAGAATATTTTTTTAATTGAGGGGTTTATTGATATTATTTGTTTATTTTTTTTAAAAAAAAGATGATTTATTTATTTGATGTTTATTGGTTAGAAATGATTGTCTAGAATGTTAAAAGAAACTGATTATTGGAAGATATATATTAAACTTGATTGTTTGGATGACTCTACATAACCTCTCAATGAATTGAAGTGATGGATTGATTGTTAGATTGATGGTTTAGATATGTAAATGAAAATTAATACTCTTAACAAGATGATTTGTCTGTTTTGTTTAGTGGATTGAAATGATTTAAGGTTTGATACTAGATGGACTGATTGAGGGATTAGATATGTATTAGAATTGATAAGGTTGAATAAATGTTAAGTAGAGATTGTATTTAGTATATAGTATAAAATTCTTGTTAGGATTATATAATAACTTTGTTTGAAGTAGTGGGTTTTCTTTTGTTTTACCCTGTACTCACTCTGGGAAGTCAGGGGGGGTAGGGAGGGTTTATAATTTTATATACTATGTTTTCTCAACTGCAATTGGGGTTGATGCAAGAATATGTAATTATTGTTATTAAGGGGTTGCTCGGGTGGCCTCTGGGCACCACATCTGATGGTAAGAGGAAGGAGGAGTGAAGGCTGATGTAAGTAGAAAGTTGATAAGAAGGGGGAAGAGTTGGGATAGTTGGCTGGAGTAGAAGGAGGGAGATAGAGAAGGAGGGAGGAGAGTAGGTAGTTAGTTGGTAAGCGAGGGGGGAAGGTTAGGGTTAGGGGGATGTGGTGGTGGGGGTACCGAGCAGTAATGTTAATTGTTTGGTAAATGTGGTCTATGATTATTTTCAGTTGAGTTATTATTATTAGATATATTGAAATAAGTACTTATGTTTTGTTTATGGATGATTTTGAAATATGTATTTATGTTGTGATTATGTTTATTGTTTATTTTAATACTATGATTTGATTTGAGCATTTTTCTTTTTCTGTTAAAAATTAAAAAACCAATTAAAAAAAACATCATGATGTTTTGGGACACCCCTCCTTTCCAGCAAATGTCCCTATCTTTAAGGATATCAGAATCTTTTATGAAAGGGGCTTGGAAACAGATGGGTTATCTTGTGTATACTCTAACCATAAAAGTAGACATTTGTTGCAATCTATAACCTGGGAATATAGGTGGCACACTTGTTAAAATTCAAATTCAAATTAAAAACAATATTTCACCTTCAGCAATAAAACAATCATATTCCAAGGATTGAAGGTTTTCTCCATTCAAAAAGTACAGATTGCAAAAGTGCTTTTTAAAAGACAATCTATATTTACTGATGACTAGCTCACTTCAGAATTCTTAAATAGACAAAGCATCTATTCTTTTTGAATATATTTGTATACTTCCTTATTTTGCTTAATGAAGAGGAGCACATGATAGCTTTGAATTACTTCACACATTAATTTTTTTGTACAGCACTAATTTAGTAAATTTACACCAGGGATAACAATCTTGTACTCTCCAAATGTTTCTGATTAGAAATCCCCAAATCCCAAACCACTGATAATTTTTCCTGAGATTGAAAGAAACTGTAATTTTAAATATTTAAAGGGCATATTTAAGGCTTCCTGCTTGACCTGCAATGAAAAATGTGACGTATGCATGAAATACATTAGGAAATCTAGTAATTCAGAAAGGTTTATTTACAAGAAAACAAATATAGTATTTCTATCTTTTTTAATCAATTGTTAAAACCTAGTAGAACTTTCTTCTAGATAGAAGAAGGGTTGCACTGCTAAAGTTACAGTTATAATTGTAAGAAACAAGATTGAATTCAATTATTCTTACTCCAATATCAGCATAGAATCAGGTAGCAATTGGTTCTGTTTTATTTCAGAATTCTATAAATCATAAAACTTCTGCCAGCATTTTCTGTATTAAGAATATATTTACATTGTTCCTTCCAGATCTATCTATTCTGATGAAAAGCCTGTGATGAATGAAGATTTCCTCTTGTTCAATGGGAGTGCTGGGCATAAAGGAAATGAATAAGTAAATTAAGAAAAATGAAAATCCATAATACCTTTTCCAGGTTGGAAAAAAAAACACATTCAGCATATACATTCTTGACATTAAATATAGTTTTATGAGAAAGCTACTCTGCTGTCTTTCATTTCTTTAAAAAATATTTCAATGAAAGCAGATAGAAATTATGACAGGTATAGGATAGGGGAGTAGGAAAGAGAAAATTAAAAACAAGAGCGTTGTCCAAAAAAATCTGATGACAGGAATTGATATTGGATTTGTATTCCATTTATTCCTTTGAATGTTTTATCTAGAATTTTCTCTCTCAAATATCAGGCTCACAGTTAGCATAATAGTAGTTCTGAGCCATTTTCTTTTTATGGGTGAATGAGATAGAATTCTTCGCCATGCATGCGGACCCTAAATGGGTCTAAGTAGCCCTGAAGAGGCGATGAAGAAAGAAGGGTGCTCCAGCGATTCAGGAATGCGGCGGCCATTCCGTTTGACTTGGGGAAAGACTTCTAACCCAACAGGAGAAAGGCTGGCCGTATTGCATCAACCATCCCAAGCCACTAGCAACCGAAGTCCAAAAGCACTAACCAGCACAACTGGGAACAGCGTGCTTGAAACTGGGTAAGAAATTCCATCTTCTCTTTTCTATTCTACATTTAATTTCCTGGAAAAAATCCCAAGAAAAAAAATCTCTGAAAGGGAAGGAAGGGGATTTCCGCCCCAACCTTATACAAATGGAAGCGGCGAATTAATCTTTTTATGGAGGATCAAAATATATGGAAGCGAAAAACAAATAGTTCCTGACACCTAGTGGTGGCTGAAGACTATAACAGCTATGACTTTAAAGACTTGGAAAAACCTGGGAAAAGCTAATCTGTGTGATCTTCAAAGTTTTAACAACAAAGAACAGCTGCGACCAAAAAAGACAATAATCTGGACTGTAGACGAAGAGGGAATTATAAATTTCAGGAAAAAAAATCTTTTTGAACTATTTGAATTACAAATATCTATTTAATTGGGATTCTAAAGCTATTTGCAGAGAAAAGAAAGGAAGAGAAAAACTCAAATTCTTGGCCATCATGAATCAGAGACATGTAGAAAGAACATATCAAGAAAACATAAATATTTCACAAGAGGAGATATATAGCATAGTGCAACTAATTCAAACAACAATGACTTTAAACCACAAATAAATCCAAAATAACTTTGAAAATATAAATCAAACTATTTCTAAGTTAACTCTACAACAAAAAATAACAGAGAAGGAACAGATAAAACATACAAATGGATATAGAACTGAGAATAGAGACTTAAAAGATGGAACTTAATAAAACAAGGAAACATGATTTAATCCTAGTGGAGAAAAATTTACAAGAATTGGAAAAAACAACTTATCCCTTAAGACTACAAAATAAATCTGAGGACAAGAAAACAGATTGGATAAAATGGATTGTCGAGATGTCAGGAACATCGGAGAGAAAGGAAATGATAAGAGAAGTGGAGAGAAAGAAAAAGAAAAAGATTTTCAACAAACGTGGAAAGGCAGAAGCCCTGTACAAAGACACTTCACCTGATTTACTTTTTATATCTACAGCAACATTTATGAACATATGGAAAAACTTTTTGATTCAGCAAAATACATTGATTAAGAAAGATACTGGGCAAAGGAAAAAGACTAAAGTGGAAACTAAGAAAATAGATGATGGGACTTACCAGAGAGTATATTTAAAAAAGAAACATTTGTTTGAATATGGTTAAAGAAATAGAAAAGTTTTGCAATATATATGTCATTCTAAGAGGGATGAATTCCCTAAATAATATAGTATGCTTTTTTCCATTTTTTGTTCTCTTTCTTGATATGAGTAATATAAAAAAGTTGAAATGACTTCGATAAAGGAAATGTTTTAGATACTTAAATGTGATTGAATTTAAGAAAATTATAATGGATAAAATGTTTTGAATAAGAGCTAAAAGACTAGATGTATTAAATGGAATGTTTAAAAATTAAACATATTTTACATTATGGTTAAAAAGAATAAGAAATTTAGAAAATAAATATATAGTAGCTTAGGAGGGATATATATTTTAAGTAGTATGTTATTTTTTATGTTTCTTTATTCTTGCTCTCCTTTCTTTCTTTTCATTGTTCTAGCTATTCCTTAAGAAAAGTAAAAGTGTGAGATGGTTCATATGGAAAAATAGAGTTAAAATTTTAAATATAATTAATTTTTGAGAAAATCTTAACCAGTGAGAATACCTAGAATTTGGTGGGAGAAACAAATTAAAATAAGGACTGTAACAGGATCTATGATAAGGCAACCAGAATGATTGGATAGAAAAGAAATATTATATTGATGTGACTATTATTTTCAGGAATATTGGGGGGAAAGTATATACTTAATTGTTATCTATCAAAACAATAAGAATTGGACTTCCGGTTCTGGATTGCGGCGCCTCTAGCCACACGGGGAGACTTGTCTCCTCGTCCGGCTAGTTTCCCTCCGTCGGTAGACCCCGGTGGGGGTCGAAGGTCATGCCTGGAGGGCGCGACTACCGTCGACGAGGCTATGCTTGGCTGCAGAGGAGCGGCGGCTCCTCTAGCTGTCCGAGCTGACTCTGAGGGCCGACGGAGCAGAAGACCGGCCATAAAATGGCCGTTCACCTAGCCGCACCAACCGCAAGTCACAAGAATAACTAAGTATGAAGAACCACCGTGGTGAATCCGGGTGAGACCTTTCCTTCCCTCACTATCCTGATCTTTCCTGTAAGAGTTTCTATTTTCCTTTATTAAGAAAGCGGCGGCTGCCTATATGTGGAAAGAAGAGCCAAAAAGAAAAGGATTAATTTTTGTGTGTGTGGTTGTTGTTTTTTTTACTATTTTACTATTTGACTGCTGTGGGGTGAATTTCAGGAGAAAAGAAGGGAAAAAGAGACATTGTTACTTTCCTTTTTTAATTTGATAATGTAGAAGATAGTTTTGGTTGTTTTTTTTTTAAGAAAAAAAAGAAAGAAAGAGAGAAAACTTTCCTTTTTTGTTCTTTTTTTTAACTTTCTGTAACTTGATTAACTTGGGGGGGGAGAAGAAAAAGACTTTATAGTCCACTGAGGACATCTGGTGGTGAAAAAGTGAAATTTCAACTGTACTTCTCCCTGTTATTTGGAGAGGATTGGATTTAGGTGATAAAAAAAGAGAAAAAATAACTGGACAGCTGGGTAGTGAAGCTGGCTATTAGACTTTTGGAGGCGGATATTTGTGGATTTTCTTTAAGTGGTCTCTAATAAAGGAATAGGCAAAGCTACCACCAAAATGGCTGAAAGTTATCCTCATCTTGACTATGATTTAATACTGGAAAAAATATTAGGAGTCAGAGAGGATTTTAAAACTTATTGGAAATCTTGGAGAAAATCCAAAGATGCCACCTTGGAATCTCATATTGATCCTTTAATAATGAATCAAGTTATGGAACAAGGAATAACAGAAGATGAACAGAATAATTCTGAACAGACTTACTTACAACTTAAAGAGACAGAGACACTATTCTTACAACCTAATTGTGAATCTGCATCAAGAGAAAATGTGAAAACCATTGAATCAACTAATGCCATGCGTTACCTACAACTGATGGACAACTTTGATGATCAAGAAATAACTGTAATTGACTTCCGGTGGCTTCGCCGGCGTCGCCCGAGACTCCTTTGTGAGGCTCCGTTCTCTGGGTTTGTAAAGCCGCTAACAACAGCGCTCATCAGCTGTTTGTTGCGGTGGAAAAACCCCTCTTCGGGCAAAGAAGAGGTGTAGAGCTTCAAGAGCAAGGTTGAGCCCTTCCAAGATCCCTGAAAAAAATTTTCAGGGGCAGAGAAGGTGTGTTCCCTAGGCACTTGAAATGCTCCTGCCCAGAGACGCTTCTGTCGGCTGACAGAAATAGACGTCGCGACCGCCTCTGTTTTTAAGAGAGAACAATAAGGATTTTTAAACAGACGGAGTGAATACAGGAGTCCTTTGAGTATTGCAAGTATTTTGTTATTTTGTTTCTGCCTTTCTACTTATAACTTTCTTGAATCAACATAATTCTTTCAAGATGGCGATTGTTTCTTGCTCTCAGTGAAAGTGAAGATTTGAAAGTGATGAATGTGCTGGAAAGTGAAACTGATTTCTCTCTTCTCTTTTTGAAGTGATGTTTGAGAGACTATTTAGACTTGATTTATTTACTAAACTATAACGCAAATTGGATTTTAAAAGAAATTGAGAAGGGAGGAATTGGCAACTTTAAAAATCTTTTTTTTTTCTCTTTCCTTTTTTTTTTACTATGACTATGAGATATAAGGCAGCAATGGCGAAGGTTCCTTTAGAATCTCAAGAGCTTATACAGTCTCCTTCGGAAATGCTTACAATGAAAGACTTACAGAATGCTTTAACTGTTGCATTATTTCCAATAAATGTTACATTATCTTCAATAAATGATAAGCTGGATAAACTGGAGAACAAGCTGGAGAAAAAGATGCCAGAACAGAAAAAAGATTTTAAAGCTATGTCAGAAGCTTGTAACTTAGAGTTGAGAGAAGATATTATTGAAGTCATTAAAGGAGTATTTCTTCCAAATGAAACTGATCTTCAATTGGCTGCTGAACATTATATAATACAATCTAACCAAGAAGTAAAACAAGAACAATCAACTAGATCCCTTTTTTCAAATGGAATTGATTTACAACTGATTGCTGAACATTTTATAATACAATCTAAATCAAAAGGAGAGCAAGAAAAAGAAGAAGACAGTATTGAGTATAAAGAGAATAAAGGATGGATTTTGTTTAATAAACAGTTTATCTATGGACTGGAGGAAGAAGACTTGTTTCAAGAAAGGAAGGGTTGGTTATTCCTTTTAGATAAGCAGCAAGAAGTGGATCTAATTGAGAAAAAAGAGACATTGATTCAGTTTAAGATGCAATTTACTTATGGAGTTGAAGAAGTAAAGAAGAGAGACTTATTATTATTAACGAGGGAAGTCTCGTTATGGAGGTTTACCTGGTTGGAAAAAAAACCTAGAGTCCGACTGAAGGAATGAAATTTAAAATGGTATGCAGGATTTATGGGTAAAAATTATGGACTGAATTAAGGACTAAGATTATGAGTATGATGTAAGAGAAGATGATTAATGGAAGATATAATTAAACTGATGAAGAATGTATTTGTTTTGAAATGATCTAGGTTTGATATTGAATTGATTGATTGATGGGATTGATAAGCATTATTTATTTATTTATTTATTATTTATTTATTCGATTTCTATGTGATTTGTTAAAGTTTTAGGAATGTAAATTAGAAATGGAATAAACTGATTGTCAGATGAGAAAGCCCAGAAATCGATTGAAGAGATGAAACTTAATAAATGTAAGGAATTAAGGCTAATCTAAGATTAGGGGTTGAATTTAAGATCAATTTTACAAGTAAGATGTAAGAAAGGATGTTTAACGGAATATATTAAGATATATTAAGATATATTAAATTGATTAAGAACATAATTTTTTTTTCTTTTTGAATTGAGGGGTTTATTGTTATTGATATTATTTGATTTTTTTTTATTTATTTATTTTTTTTAAAAGAATGGTAGAGGTTGATTACTGGAAGATAAATATAAAACTTGATGGTTTGGGTGATTTTATATAACCTCTCAATAGTTTGAAGTGATTTAAGGTTTGACTTAGATTGATGGTTTAGATGTAAAAGAAAATTATTATTCTTAACAGGATGAGTTGTTTGTTTTGTTTAATGGATTGAATTGATTTAGAGAGTGTATATACTATATAGTTTAAAATTCTTGTTAGGATTATATAATAATTTTGTTTGATGTAGTGGGGGTTTTCTTTTGTTGTACCCTGTACTCACTCTGGGAAGTCGGGGGGGGAGGGTTAGGGAGGGATTATAATTTTATATATGATGTTTTCTCAACTGTAATTGGGGTTGGTGGAAGAATATGTAATTACTGTTATTAAGGGGTTGCTCGGGTGGCCTCTGGGCACCACATCTGATGGAAAATAGGAAGGAGGAGTGAAGGCTGATGTAAGTGGAAGTTGATAAGAAGGGGGAAGAGTAGGATGGAGATAGAGAAGGATGAAGTAGAAAGAAGAGAAGGAGGGAGGAAGGTAGGTAGTTAGTTGGTAAGTGAGGGGGGAAGGATAGGGTTGGGGGGATGTGGTGGTGGGGGTGCCGAGCAGTGATGGTAATTGTTTGGGATGATTATTTCCAGTTGAGTTATTAGTATTAGATGTATCGAATGTATTTATGTTTTGTTTAGGGATGATTGTTTATTTTAACATTATGATTTGATATGACTAGTATCTTTTTTCTGTAAAAATTATATATGTTATTATGATATAATTTTGTTAAAAGTTTTTAAAAATCTAATAAAAAATATTTAAAAAAAAAAGAAAAAAAAGAAATAACTGTAATTGACCCAATTCAATTACCAAAAATAACAAAGATTGACACCCAGACACAACTTTTCGGAAATTACAATAAAGAGGAAAGGGAAAGAAAATTTGTTCAATTTTAATTTGTTAGGAAGCCTCGTAATCAAATCTTGAGGTTTGATAATCGAAAAGCCTTATTATGGGAACCAAATTGGCATAGAAAGAAAGCTAGAGTCAGGTTCAAGTGTGATAAAAAATGTTACTTGACGGGTTAAAAAGGCTTAGAAATTATCTCTGATTTAATGATGTATGAAGGATGTAAATTTATTGTTACTATGGTTGATAATTATTTGAGGGAGTTAATCTTGCTAGAGGACAAAAAGACCTTATAGAAGTAGACTGATGAAATGATTGAATATATTTAGTAAAAAAAAGGAAAAAAGAAAGAGAATATGTCTGATTTAATTAGGAATGAAAGAGGAGAATTGCCTGATATTATAATTGACATGTATTTGAAGATATAAACTTTATCAAGGCCTTAAAAAGATTTTTTTATAGATGTAGATTGATGAAATGATAGAATATATTTAAAAGAAAAAAAAGAACTGTATTTGTTGGACCTATATTATTATTTTAAATATGATAACTATGTTGTAATAGAGAGAGAGAAAGAGTTATTCGTGATAAGGGGAAAAAAATCTGTCTCAATGAACGATTGTGTATTAAGGCTACCTGAAATCACAATTATATACTTACTAAAATGTAGTTAGAGTATGACAACTGTAAGGAGTATAAAACAGGATATAGATTATAATTGCATGTGTTTGATGACTTTTGTAATTGTATAAATTTTAATAAGCAATACCATATTCAATTTGAGCTTCATTTATATGACTTTGTCATTGAATGATTGGACATCCTGATCACTATGTTGTGTCTTAAGCTTTTGGGGAAAGATGGGAAAAATCAGTAAATATTTACTGAGATAGAAATATTAATGTAGGGAAATTTGGAGAGAGGAGTTGCTCGGACATTACCCCTGAACTGCATCTGAAGAGGGATGAGAGGGAAGAAAGAGTGAAGGAGGGGAGAAGGAAGTAGGAAGGTTGGAGGAGAAGGGGAGAAGTGGAGAAAAAGGGAAGGAGAGGGGTGGGGGAAGAGGGAAGTAGGAAGAGAAGAAAGGGAGAAAGAAGATAGAGAAGAAAGAGTGTGGATGCGGTGAAAGGAGAAATGGGCGAGCAACACCAAAAGTTATGTGTAGGTATTTACCTCATTTCATTAAAAGTATTGTATATATGAATATAAAAGAATGTATGGTAACACCTTATAAATATCATGGTATATGTATCAGGGAGAGTTTGGAATGAAATTGACAAAGTCTTAAAATAGGTTTAACAGAAATTTATGACAGAAATGGAATATATTAAATTTATATGTTTTTGTTTTTTGTCTTGTGTGGGAGAGGGAAATAGAAAGATGAAAGTGAATGTATTAAGTTGAGTTGTTTATGTATGTTTTTATTCTGGAATTTTTGTTTACCCAATCACCATGGTGTGTTTTAAGCATCTATTGTTAAAATCATAAAATCAATAAAATATTTTTCAAAAAAAAACAAAACCAATAAGAATTGTATTAACTCAATGTTTGCAAAAGAAGATATTTTGGTAAAAGAGGAAATCAACTAAAACCATTATGTGGATTATGGATTATAGAAATCAATTGTTAATGATTGTTTTACAAATGTAACTCAGACAACACACTGTTCACCAATTATTGTGATTTATGTTTTTAAAAAAATCAATAAAATATATTACTAAAAATGTTCATAAATATTGCATTTGACAATCTGTCCTGGTATTTTGCCTAATGTAGATATTGCTCCACTGGTTTATGTTTCCAAGATCCTCCCTGTTCTCTTCCCATTCAGAATACCTCCAGACAAATGTCCAACAGTGAAATATCTCTTCTGCCATCCATTGAGATCTCAATAATAAACAGGTCTGCAGGCTCGCCCCTCACCTTACCATGAATGGATGCAGGCTTATTAAACATAGGCCTGGAGTTTACCAGTAGTAGCAACGATTTGCCTGGGATCAGCCAAATAAATAGCTGTTTCATCTTTCCAGCCACATCATTCTATTTTGCCTCAGGCTGAAAACAGCTAGAACTATGTCTGTTTTTAATAATAAAAATTCTCTCCATTCCCCCACCTCTTTTTTTCTCTTTCCAGAAGAAAAGAAGAGTACTGATAAAGCTCTCCCCTTTATTATACTAAACCCACTTTATAGACATTACATCATAATTATCTTCACAGCTGAACAGCTATGCAGATACTCTTTTTTGTAGATATCTTTAATGAGCTATTCACACGTGTGTGAAAAGTGCCCTATGTTAAGGATGTACACACATACATGCAGAGAGAGAGAGTGAGAGAGAGAGAGAGAGAGAGAGAGAGAGAGAGAGAGAGAGAGAGAGAGAGAGAGAGAGAGAGAGAGAGAGAGAGAGAGAGAGAGAGAGAGAGAGAGAGAGAGAGAGAGAGAGAGAGAGAGAGAGAGAGAGAGAGAGAGAGGCAAATACTTATAGTACACTTGGTCCACAGTGCTTCTTCCTCTTAGGAAAAACAAAGATGGTTCAGAAGGTCCTCAAATTCATTTAGCTGGAACAGACAACATCTGAAGGAGATCTTAGAAATGGACTAAGAGGTAGAAACTGCAGACATGCTAAGGTCCAGTGAGTGATAGAATAATCCATAAGAGAGCAAAATAGCACTATAATATTGTTGTGGATGATGCAGTGTTACTGAAAAATTTGTCTTTTTAGTCTCAATATTCCTTTTGCACTTGTGTTGTCTTTACATGAATGTGTCTTCACATCTTGCTTGTTCAATATATCCAACTGATGGTAGTCTTGTAAGGTTTATCAATGTCTGCATGGTTGGAATAATATGTTTCTGTAATAATTTGTAAGGAAAAAACAGCTAGGGGAAATGCAGTGTCAGAATGCTGTGACTGTCAAAACCCATGTAGTAAATGAAGCCAGGGAAAACAGGTTCATGAAACACTGTCTCAGCTCTTCAAATATCATAGACAGATACACTTTCAGAGTGTATAAATGATGTTGTATTCCTAAAGGAAACTGAAAAGTTTCTTTGAATTCTATTGATCTAATTCCTTATACTGGATTGCAAACAGGCTTTTTTTTAATTCATTTCCCATTTTTACTGAAACACATAGCTTAATAGTTGACCCAGCAGTGGGTTGAGCCTTGGTAAACAGGATTCTTGGTTTAGCTTTTAATTTTAGGTACAAGTTGAAATAAAATCATTAATTGGAATTCATGCCTAGTTTAATTAATTCATTAGCCATAAGGGAAGACCTGCCAAGTTGAAATTTTGTAGGACCAAACTTAATTTTTGATACAGCATCTGAAGGGCTTCTTAATTTGCTTCTTCTCTTCCTTTTTCTCCTTAAGTATATTTCATTCTTATAATGTTTTTGTCATTGCTTGGAATGAAAGAAGGACCAAGTAATTTAATGCCATCTATTACTTCTTAATAAGTAATTAAAACAAATCTACAATACATCAGAATGGGCTCCATTACAGAAGGACAATAAATAAGACTAAAACTCAGTCGTGTCCACCCATCATTTTCCACCTAAAAAATAGATCCTCAAAACCAGGATCTATTTATGAAAAATTGCATCAAAAGAATGTACATTTTTATATATTAGGGATACTTTTTTAAAAAAAGAAAAGCATCAATCAAAAAGATTCCATTACATTTAACAAAATGCACCATAAAATGTATGCATGTATCAGGTCAAGTAACTGAAAGAGGAGGAATCAGTGAAAATTATTTTCAAAGACAGGTATATTAGGAAAATTGCATTTAAAATGACATGAATTCAGGAAACTGAAAACAAGAAACAGGTGAAGTTTTTTTTCCAAAAAAAATTAAAATGATAAACCCATAAGCTTTCATTAATGAAGACTTTATGGAATGGATTTTTATCACAGTTCATAAATCCCAATTTCAGAACATTCCTTATTTTGTTCCATCATTTGGAGTTTATTATTATTTGCTTTCATCAAAATCATATGAGAAGGATTGCAACAGTTATTGTGAGTACAAAAGCTTATGTATAGGCAGGGCAGGCTTTTTTCTGTAAAAAAAATTATGGCTTATTACATTTTTATGGAAATTGCATTAGTCTATGTAAACTCGGTACCTGAGAACACCTGTAAAATATGCTTTTCCCTTTCAAACTCTACTTAATTATAATCAGCATAAGGATAGCTGACACTAACACTCTAACGTTAATTGCTGTAGCAGCAGCTATTTTCCTTTTGGTGCCCCAAAAGAAGAACTCTTGAGGGCCTACAGCAGCCTGTAGCATTTAGGAGACCCTCTGACCTTGCTAACTACTGGGATTCCTGTTTACCATTTGATCTAAGATTGTAAGCAAGCAGATGTCTCTTTCAGCCCACAGGCATTTGCTCTGTCACAAGGGCAGCTGTTGCTGTGATATCTGATAAAGGTTCAGAAAGTCCTGGTGACAGTGGCTGCAATGATAATGTGCTTTGGAGTCTCCTCAGATCAAACCTTTGAAGCAGTAAACCTGGGACTGAAGCATTACTGGTTAAATGTGTGCTTGCTTTTTTATTAGGCAACCTTTTCATGCTGATAATTTCTGATACATTACTCCAATTATGCCATAACAGTATATCATCACTATTTACTTCTCTTTAAATCAGCTTAATGAGATGCCTTCCTTTCCATTTGCAAGAAGGCAGCTAGCTGGAATATGAGAATAATAAAACTCAGCATGTCAGTTGGGTGGAAAAGTAAAAGTCTTCCTCCTCCAGCAGCATGGCTGATTTTAAGTTAAAAAAAACATTAAGAGGAAAAACAGGATGAAGTTGAATTTGCCGTCCTTAGAGTACAGATGATTTGCCACCATGCAAAGAAAAGTCTTCTGTCTGGGAATAAAAGCTGTTTCCTCAGGTCCACCATCTCCACAAAGGCCATTTTTTTCTATGAACCTGGCCTGGCTTGTAAAATCCAAAGGAAAGAGCTGAGAGGCAGGCAGGCAGGCTGAACTATGGACAAAGTAAAACTTCCTATGACTTTGAAAGAGTACCAGTACCCCACAAGAGCAGCTCATAAGCAAGTAGAAGAGTCCCTCTGTGAGGGAAATGGGCAGTTTCTAAATGTGATTGATGAATGAATGAGTGAATGAATGAATGAGTGAATGAATGAATGAATGAATGAATGAATGAATGAATGAATGAATGAATACAATTATTATTTTGGGGTGAAAGCAGAAAAAGAATAGAGTTATCAGCATGCTAGGAGTTGAAATCCACCTCAAAGTTGCCAAGTTTGAATTAGTCATTTGAAATGGCCGCAAGAAAAGTGAGTTGCTTCCCTCATTTATCAGCTTATTTCCTTTGTTCTCTCTGTTCCTTTCTATCTCCCCCCCTTCTCTTTTTCTCCTTTTTTTTTTTGCATGTCTGATATCCTTATTGTTCATTACTTAGAGGAATTAATGAACAGAGAAAGGAGCATATGCAAAATTCTCCACAACCCTATACCAGCAATGGCTAAGGAAGGCAGCTGTATTTTTTTTCTGTTATCTTGAATATGGGTGTTGGTGCTCTTGCCTTGTGTTTTGTCTTTGCATAATTGTCTATTCATGTGAAATATATGTGAAATAACCAATATTTTATTTTTTTTAATCTTTTAGATTTTTATATTTACTGCTTTATATTTTAACATTTCATTGTACATCTCCCAAAGTCCCTCTTTGAAAGAGATGGGCGGTACAGAAATATGAAAAATAAATAAAACAAAATTTAAAAATCTCCTGGGTATTTGATTTAATGTTCATGGATAAACATGGTTTTATGTTAAAGCCTAATACCACATGGAATATAGAATAGTTACAGTAGAAGGAGAGCTGTATTAATCTATAATAGACAAAAGCTGTATTAATCTATAATAGACAAAAAATCAGAACGAATCTGGTAGCATCTTTTCAGACTAACATGTTTCTTTAAAATGCATAAGCTTTAGTAAAAGGCAAGAGATTTATACGATTTGAAGAGAAACCAGAGTAAAGTTTCTTTATTTCAAAATAGCTACTTGAGATCTGTAGTGAAGCATCCAAGGAGTTTAAAATGTTCTGATGCTGTTCTACTTTATCCTTGTTTTGAGTCGATATCAAATTTGCATCCATAACTTTTGTTTTCTTTGTGCAAAGTTTGGCCTATTTGTCCAACACAGAATTGAGAGTAGCATTGCTGGCACATGTTGGTATAAGCCACATTATACCGGTAGTAAGAGTATGTGAAAGTGTCTCTAATCTTGTGTACAAAATTTTCTACACCTGTGATGATGCTGTAGATATAAATATAGGGGCAAAATATATCTGGGTTTATTGCAGGATTTTCTATAATGATTTCAGCATCATTATGCTGTTATTGCTTGTAAGACCATTACATTACATTATGGGTAATGACATGCAAGAACAGCTGGCTTAAATTCAAGTCTAAGGATAAACTTGATCATGAAAGAAGAGGTTTTTTTCTTGAGTGCAACTAACTAGTATATCTCCTCAAAGCTGTTGGAAACACGAAACAGCTACTGATATTCCCCACAAATGTCCTAATATATACACTCTATTACAAAGAGTTTGTAGATTTCTTTGCACTTAAAATATTATGCCCCGCTGTTTTCTGTTCTAGTGGCTTCTAATTTTTCTTCATACTAGAAATGAACCAATGTAACCTCAGTTCAGTGCTACAGAACTTAACACAAATTTAAAAGATCCCAGAGAGAATGTTACCTGAAATCCTGGTCAGATATGGCTAGTTAGTATTGACAGTACAAGTAGTCCTCAACTTACAACTAGTTGTCTAGTGAGCATTCAAACGTATGACAAATACCTCCCCTCCAAAAAAGTACTGATGACTCAGATTCAACGTTCTAATGGCCACTCCCCCCCCATCACATCATTGTATTTGGGGCATTCTCAACCAGCTGCATTTAGTGTGGTTTGCACCCAGCAGTTACATGACTGTGATAACATTTTTTTTTTGCCAGAAACTGGCATTTACATCTGTTTTCTGGCAAAAAAAAAAAAACACCCATTGGAACAATGAGTTCACTTAATTACCATGGCGTTCACTTAACAACCACCTTTAAAAATATGTAAAAGACTTCCGGTTCCGGTCACGTGGACCGGAGCCAACCTCCGAAAGCTCCGGGACGGCGCGGTTTTTAAAATTAAATAAACGGGCCGTCGGGGGAGTGAATCACCGGCGGAGAAGAGAAGATCGAAGAGGACCCCTGGCCCGATCTGGCAAGGTGAAAACCGCAGCCGAGGGGTCCGGGAGAGCCGCGGAAGGGGCCGAGGGAGAAACGGCGCGAGCGGGGACAGAAAGAAGGAGGAAGAAGCCGGAGAAGACAGCAAGGGCCGCCGGGAGGGTCTGCAGACCCAGAAATGACCCCCGGACGAGCAGAAGGAGGAAAAGAGAGCTGGAAGAAAGGAAGAGGGAGCCAGGTCCGGAGAACAAAGGAGGAGGCAAGTAGAACCGGCGGAGAGCAACATCGAAAGGAGGGAGGCGACTAAAATGCAGACAGCAGGGGAAGACTCAAGCAGAGGGACTGGTGAGTGTTACCCTACGCGCTGCGCCCCAGACCCACCAGAAAGGGAGCCCCAGGGAATCAGAAAAGGGCAGAACCTACCAGGGAAGAAGGTGGGAGGAGGAAGAAAGCTGGAAGGCAACCTGGAGCACTACTAAGGAAAGGCAGAAGGGATCTGTAAACGCAGGCTGCCAGAAGACAGGAAAAAGTGACCTGGGCAAGACAGCAGAGAAAGAGGGGCAAGACAGAGCCAGAAAAGAACAAAGAGAAGGAACAGGCTGGCAGAGGGGAGTGAAGAGGAAGCCAAGGCAAAGGCACTGAATAGGCTCCCTGAACACAGACAGACCTCCCTGCCTACAGGCCCCTAGACCTGCACTGCCTGAACCCTGAAGCCCCCTCCTCCCACTGAAAGGACAGATTACTGAACCAGCACCAGATCACAATCTAGTGCCTAACCTGGCCCAAGCTGGAAACCAAAACCAAAACAGTGCCAGGACAAAGGGAGGGCAAGCTCAAGATGGCATCCAAACAGACCACACTGACACAAATGAAGGGAGTTGTATCCTCCCCAGCCCAGCGTACTAAACCATCAGGACCTACTCTACCCACCCCCACACCATCCCATCCAAATACAGGCCCCCAGACCCATCCACTCTCACAGGCCAGCTTAACAACACACATGATACAAAAACTACAAGAGGTAATAGAAACGCTGGTTGAAAGGATGGACGGGATAGATAAACAGCTGGTGGAAATGGACACAAAGATGGAGAGGAGGCGTGTAGAGGCAGAACAAAAGATGGAGAAAAGATACAACGATATAAAACAAATGCTGAAAGACCACAGTAGAGAACTAGAGAAGAAATGGGAGGAGCAACGCAGGGCGATGGCCACAGATCTGGAACAAATGAAGGAGGCGATGCAAGCACACCACAAAGAAGTAGGGGAGGAAATGGAGAAAAACTTCCAGGAGATCAGAGAGAAGGTGGACAAGCGGATGGAAAAAGTGGAGAATCAAGTAGAGGGATAGATAGCAGAGATAGCAGAGATGAAAGGAGTGGCCCAAGACCAATCCTCCACAATACAGTACTGGAAACTGGCGTCCGCAATCAGGTTTAGAGGCTTGAAAGAGACATCAAACGAGACCCAAGGAGGCCTGCTCAGAACCTTCATAGAGGCCCTGGCAACATTTCTGGGAAAGCCAATCTCAGACATTGCATGGCAATTCGACAGAATTTACAGAGTGGGCACACGGACGGCAACAAACAGGCGCCAACCAAGGGACGTGGTCATCCATTTCACGACGCAGGGATTCCGGAACCTCATCTCAGTCACATCGTACAACAAGAGTTTATACATAGAGGGGCAAGAAGTGAAAGTACTGAAAGAGATCCCCCAGATGATGCTGCGAGACAGGAAGGAATACAAGTTCCTGGTCGACGAACTGAGATCACGCGCTCTGCAATACAGATGGGAAGCCCCTACGGGGATGACACTTTTCTATAAAAATAAAAAATACTGCCTGAACTCGGTCCAAAAAGCCAGAGAATTCCTTGAAAAGGAACTGACGTCGGATGGACTTCAATACACCACGAGAGAAGACGCAGGAGGGCCACCAGAACGACAGACCGATGCAGGAGCAAGAGAAAGGGAAGGACCAACTCGAGACACGACGACACAGAGAACAGGAAGCAACAACAACAAGGGAACAGGACAGACTGCAGAGGGCAGGATAACAAGATCCACCGCCAAACGCACGGAACAACACGATACGACCCCTCTATGCAACTTGAGTACCAACTTGGATACCATGGGAACGAGACCAAAGAAGAACACAAGAGATAGAACAGAAGCGGTTTCGGAAGAGTATCCTGAAACCGACAATGACAACTAAATACTTGACATGGAACGTTAACGGACTAAATTCCCCACAGAAAAGGAGAAAGATATTTCATTATCTATATCAAGGAAGAAATGACATAATTTGCCTACAAGAAACACACATCAGAGCAGCGGACCAGAAATACCTAATCAACAACAGACTAGGTACACATTTTGTCGCAGCGGCGCCACGAAAGAAGAACGGGCTTGTCATATACGTGAAGAAACATGTAATAGCTGAGCTAATAGAGTCGGACTTTCAGGGTAGATACCTAGCAATCGAAGTGACACAGGATGACAAGAAAATTCTAGTGATGGGCATATATGCACCAAATCAACAACAAGGAAAATTCTACAAAAAGATACACAAGAAGTTAACACAACTCAACTACAAATCATGTATTATTCTGGGAGATTGGAACGGGGTCATAGAGATTGCCCTAGACAAGAAGAAAACAAAACCTAACCCACAGAAGTACTCCAAGTTGCCTAAATCTTTCTTCGACATGAAGGAAGATCTTGTACTGACAGACGTCTGGAGGGAACGGCACGGCAAAGAGCAAGAATTCACCTTCTTCTCCGACAGGCACCAATTATTTTCCAGAATTGACTTCATCCTGGCATCTAGTGACTTGCTAATCTGCCTAAACACTGTCTCAATCCTACCCAAAGTACTAACAGACCATAACCCAGTGGGGATGGAATTGAGACAGGATCGGAAATCGAGGAGATCCTGGCGGATTAATGAAAACCTGTTTAGACATGAGAAAGAGGTGGCTGAATGCAAAAGTGCCATGAAGGAATTCTTTAGTATAAATATGAACAACGAAACACCCATCGAAATGATTTGGGACGCGAGCAAGGCATTTATGCGCGGGATCCTCATGAACATGAACGCCAGGCACCGACGCAAACAAGAACGAAAAAGAAAGGAACTAGAGGAGGAGATAAAGAAACAGGAACAATTATTAATAAAAAGACCGGAGGACAAAGCCACAAAAGAAGGAATTAAGATACTAAGAAAACAATTTGACATGCTGATGGCAGATCAAGTAGCATGGAATATACAATATGCAAAACACAAGACATTCTGTAGCGCCAACAAACCGGGTCGGTGGCTGGCTTACACCATAAGAAAGAAACAAAAAGCCCGCATAATTGAAAAGATAGAGTACAAAGGCAAGGAAGAATTCAAACAGGAAACCATTAAGAAAGCGTTCACCGAGTTCTACTCAAAGCTATACGCCGAGGAGAAGATACAGGACAAAGAGATAGAAAAGTTCCTGCAAAACGAAAAATTAATGGTACTCACCGATACACAACGAGATGCCCTGAACGCCCCAATCACGAAAGAGGAAATACACTCAGCGATCAAACAACTAAAAAAAGGAAAATCACCCAGGACAGACGGGATAACGGCCATCTACTACAAGCATCTCCAAGAGGAAATGATAGAACCCCTCAGAAAGCTATTTGTCAACATACAAGAAGGAGGCCAAGTCCCACCCTCCTGGAAAACAGCCTACATTTCTCTAATCCCCAAAGAAGGAAAAGACAATGCACAACCGGCTAACTATAGACCCATCTCACTATTGAACACAGACTACAAACTCTTCACAAAAGTTCTGGCCAACAGATTAATGACTGTATTACAAAAAATAATTCACCCGGATCAAACGGGGTTTATACAAGGACGTCAGATGAAAACCAACGTAAGACAGCTGCTGAACATAATAGAGTACCTGGAAAGGCACAACCGGGTACCTGCAACCCTCATGTTTGTGGACGCAGAAAAAGCCTTTGATAGACTGAATTGGCCATTCCTGACGAACCTAGCCCGGGGGATGAAAATGGGAGAGCAGTTCCTCAACTCCATAACAGCAATCTACCAGAAACAAACGGGCCAGATCATTGTGAATGGCGAACTAACAGACCCATTCAATATAGAAAGAGGCACAAGACAGGGCTGTCCGCTGTCACCACTGCTATTTGTCTTAACGATGGAGATTCTGCTGAACAAGATAAGAGCGGCAGAAGACGTAAAGGGCATACAGATTGGAAAACAGGACTACAGGCTGTGTGCCTTTGCAGACGACCTACTGGTGACAGTATCACAACCAGTACAATCAACAAGGAGTTTGATGGAGATAATGAAAGACTATGGCAAGGTATCAGGTTTTAAAGTTAATATATAAAAACGAAGATGCTAGTTAAAAATCTTGACAGCAGAGCAAAACAAGACTTGGAAAGAATAACGGGTTGTGAAATAGTTAAGAAAGTTAAATACCTGGGAGTGGAGATAGAAACAACGAATGTGAAATTATACAAAAATAACTACGAGGTGCTGTGGAGCAAGATACAAGCAGATCTGGAAAGGTGGAAAACACTACGACTATCCTTGCTGGGCAGGATAGCAGCAGTAAAGATGAACGTCCTGCCAAGATTTCTATTTCTCTTCCAAATGCTACCCATACTCAAAAAGGATGAGGACTTGGACAATTGGCAGAGGGGCATCACCAGATTTATTTGGGAAGACAAAAGACCAAGGGTGAAACTAAAAATTATCCAGGACACAAGGAAGAGGGGGGACTAAAAATGCCTAATCTAAAGCTGTACTACTATGCAGCGACGTTGGTGGCAGTGAGTGACTGGATCAATATGACGAATGATAGAATACTGAATGTTGAACGGCATGGTCTACTACTCGGCTGGCACGCATACTTAGTATACGACAAAAAGGCAGACAGGAACTTCAAGGAGAACCCACTACGAATCCCATTGTTATGGGTCTGGAAGAAATATAAACACCTCCTACACGACAAGATTCCCACCTGGACGATCCCCGGACACGCAATAGGGGATATAAACACATCCCAAGGGCAAGAAGTGGTGCCCTACAGTAAACTTGTACTGGGAGAAGAAAATGGGTTCTCCTTGAAACCCCAAGCAACGCTAGCAAACAAAGGAATAGGAGGTACTTGGCTATCATATATACAACTGCAATCAAGGTGGCGTAAAGATAAGAAAAAGAGATTCTCCCAGACCGACGAGAAACTAATTGAACAGATTAGAGAACAGGGATCATGCACATCAGACGAGTGTACAGCATTCTGATAGAAATGGACTCTGAAACCGAGCTAGTCAAGAACTGTATGATAAAGTGGGGACAAGACTTTGGGCATCCTATCACCATGGACACGTGGGAGAAAATCTGGGTGAGAAATGTAGAATTTACGAAATTGCAACACTTAAGGGAAAACTTCTACAAGATGTTCTATAGGTGGCACCTCGACCCGAAAAAACTATCACTCATCTATCCAGACTCCCAGCCCAAATGCTGGAGGTGCGGTGACGGGGAGGCTACCCACTTTCATGTATGGTGGACATGCAGAAAAATCAAAGCCTTCTGGAGGAAGATATGGTGGACACTCCAAACCATTTTCAAAAAGCGTATTGAATTTCTACCTCAGGTGTTTTTGTTAGGGATAACAAAGGACTGCACTACCTCAGAGACGAGCTTATTTCTGAACTTGATCACAGCAGCCAGATTGTTGGTGGGACAATACTGGAAGAATCCAGAAATACCGCCTATAGAAGAATGGACTGTGAAAGTAACAAATCTGGCGGAGATGGCGAAAATATCGGCATACCTGAAAGATCGCTCAAATGAACAATATTTGGCAGACTGGAAACAGTGGATAGACTATATACAAGAGAAACACCAATCAAACAAAATGCACCTGGCGTTTAGTTGAGACTCGACATAAAGAGGGAAGAATGTTCACCAAATCAAATGTTTACAAAGACTAACACCTAATGTTGTATGCCTATGTTATATGACGAAAGCATCTTAATATGACCTTATGCTTAATGTTGTTTGCTTTAATATTGATAAAGCGGATTGAATTTCTATCTCAGGTTATGAAACTTCTACCTCAGAAACTTTGGTTAGGGACTATGAAAGATTGCACTATTACTGAGACGAAGTTAATTCAGAAGCGTGAATGAACAGTATGTGATAGACTAGACATAGTAGATAAACCATATACAAGATTTACCTCAGGTTATTAAACTTTTACCTCAGGATTTTTAGTTAGGGACCATAAAAGATTGTACTAATAATGAAATGAATAATATGTGATAGACTAGAAACTGTGGATAGACTATAGAGAAGAAAAACACCAATCAAATAAATTGTAACAGACGTCTAGTTGAGGCTTGATGTGAGGAGCGAAAAATGTTTACCAAACCAGACGTTTACAAAGATTACTACTTAGTGATGTATATCAGGTGCTATGATGAATGATGCATACTATGATTTTATGTTCAATGCTGATTGTATGAATGTAGATAGACCATATACAAGAGATGTATTTTCGGGTCTTATGAAGACAGCTTATTAATATGAACCCAGACTTAATGTTGATTGCTTTAATATTGGGAAAGCTTACTGAATATATACCTCAGGATACTGAATTTCTACCTTAGGATTATTGGTTAGGGATCATAAGGGATTGTACTAATACTGAGATGAATAAAATGTGATAGACTGGGAACTGTTGATAGACTATAAAAAAGAGAAACACCAAGCAAATAAATTGTAACAGGCGTTTAGTTGAGGCTTGATGTGCGGAGTGAAAAATGTTTACCAAACCAGACGTTTACAAAGATTAATACTTAGTGTTGTATACCAGGTGCTATGATGATTGATGCATACTAAGATTTTATGTTCAATGCTGATTGTTTTAATAAAAGAATTTTAAAAAAAATGTAAAATCAGATCAGTCATGTAATGATCTATTTAATGACTGCCATGACTTATGACTTCGATTCCAGATTCAAATATGATCATAAGTTGAAGACCACCTGCAATGAACTAGACAATCATCTCACACAGTGTAAGAGCCCAAAGGAATGTTATGCTGCAATCCCTCCTCCTCTTTATATTTCTATATGTCCACTTAAAGTACTTATAGCTAACCTACTGCATGCTGGGATTTAAGTGGTGTGTACATCTCTACTTATGTGGAAGTGGTGAAAATCATTCTGGCTGAGTCATATTTTTTGCCAAGAAGAAAAACAACCTGACTTCCATCTAAATGCATTTCTGCTCCAGAATTATACAATTGCAGCAGCTACTGGAATAATTTCCCTGTCTTCAAATTCTTCACAGAAAAAAAATGAAAGGTTCAAGTTGTAATGAGATTTATGGGTTATTAAGATATGAAAATGCATAATTATATCAAGTCTTTCTCAGTTATATCTAACCAAGTCCAATAAGGATGTAATCTCATTAGACTCAAATTTACTCTGTGCTATATTTCTCATATTTGTAAAACATTGTTGCCTGGTGATTAAGGGAATGGCATAAAGACATTAAAAATCTGCAAGTAGGTAGTTCGCTACTATACGAACAGCATGAGTATTTGAGAAAAAAATGTATCAAAGAAATTATATGATCCTATCTCTGCAGGAAGTACAATCTAGAGTGCTCAGCATCAATTCCATGTCCATTACAATTATACAAAACTGACATGGAATCATATATGTCTGATATTGTGAAAATGGTATTTGATAACCCCAAATGTAAGAAATATTTAATATATATATATATAAATAGAAAGAGCTTAATAGAATAATATCTTGAAAAAAACAGTTTAAAAAACATGAGTAGGATTGCTTTATGTCATTCCTTACCATTGAAATGATGGGACTGTAAAAAAAGAAAGAAAGGAGAGAAAAACAATTCACAGCCGATGGCAAGTCTTCTTAAGCAAATTAACGGCTCATACATCTTTGAAAAATAAAGCACTGGATTATTTGACATGCTCTCTAAATACATTGGACATTTTATTTTCAGTAAATTTTAAAGGACAAATTAACAATATGTTTTTTTCAGCTAAGTTCTCAAATGTATTTTTAAGCTTGTAAAGAAAATGGTAAATTATTAGTGCAAAAAATTAGAAGATTTAATATAATTCAAATATTATGATCATTTGATATCGATTGTTATTTAAAATATATTATGTATTAGTAAACTAGATATTGAAACCCAGACAATAAGTTGCTGATAATATTTCAAGCATTTGTGATTATAAAAACCTAATAAATATATATATATAATAAAGAAAAGATTTAAAATATTTCCCTCCTAAACATTTGATATATAATACAAATAAATATGCATACATTTCCAAAGAGTGATGTGGGAATAGAGGATATGGAATGGCAAAATCTAGATTTCAACTATGACCTTTAAGTGTAATTTTAACTGTCTTTTTGTTTTATTGTTTTCAAGACGGTACACATAAGGCAAACATAACTTGACATTTCAAAAGACAATCAAGTATAGATATAGCAGTGGTGGCAAACGTTTTAGAGACCGAGTGCCAAAACTGCATCCCAAAACCCACTTATGTATCACCAGGTGCCAGGTGGGCGAGGCCCGCTGGGTGGGCATGGCCCGCTGGATTGCTGTGGCATGCTGCGTGGGCATGGCTACAGTGGTCATGGCAGACTGGATGAGCATGTCCAGGGTGGGCATGGTCAGCTCGATGTTGCTTCTGGGGAGGGATCCCTGTGGGGTCTGGGCAAGGTTGGGGGAGATCCAGGGGGTCTCTGGTGGGTGGGACAGTGGGCAGGAGGGTATCTTGCTCAGCTGATGGCTTGGGGGGAAGGGGGAAGCTACACCCCCTCCCAAATGCTGCCATCTCACGAATTCAGGATGAAAACTCGAAAAAGTGACAAGGAAAAAAAGTTAAAACAGAAGAGTATCTTGCGATGGTTTTCTTCCTGGGGAGCATGGGGGAGGCTCCTGAGTCCCACAGCTCTTCCAAGGAGGAACAAGGAGAGTAGAGGGGCTGTACTGGGATTGGGGCTCCTCGTGCCTTCCGCTGCCCGCCTGTGCTCTTCTGCAGCAGATGCTGCAGCTCTGCTTGCCTGATAGGTCAGGCGCACACTCGTGCACGGGGACACACATGGGGCTGCTGCCTCACTTTCCGTGCTGGGGCTGGGCTGGACTGGGCTGGGCATGGAGCCTCCTCATTGCTTCTTCTCCCATGGACATCGGGAGCGCCCACCTTGCCTACCGCTTGTCCCAGGGCAGCTGCCGCTGTCCTGCACTCTTCAGCCCAGCACTGGAGGGGAGTAAGAGCCACGGCTGCCTGGCTCCTCTGCCTGAAGACACGTATAGGGAGAGGTGCTGCCCAGCTCAGTAAGCCATGGTCCACCCGCAGAAGGAGAAGGAGGATGGAGGAGGAGGGCTGGCCAGGGACAGGTGCAGCATTGCCCATGGGGGTAATCTGACCAGCCCCAGGCTGGAGGGAGGAGAGGCCAAGGGAGCCCAAAGGGAGCCAGGCGTGGTGCTCGGGGATAGCTGCTCTCCCCCCTCTCCCACGCTTCCACAGAAGGGCTGGCTGGCTTTGGCATCACCTGGGCAGGCCTGTCCTTGCATCTGCCTAGTGGTGCTGGCAGGCCCGGCCTTCCTTCCTTCCTTCCTTCCTTCCTTCCTTCCTTCCTTTTCCCTCCTCTCCTTCCTTTCTCTCTCTCTCTCTCTCTCTCTCTCTCTCTCTCTCTCTCTCTCTCTCTCTCTCTCTCTCTCTCTCTCTCCCTTTCTCCAAAGTCCAAACTTACATGTCCTCCTTTCCCTGCTAGCCTTCTGCAAAGTGCAAACGGACACAGCGTCCTTCTTGTCTTCACCAAACTCATGCCCACCATTGCTTCCAAAGGCTGCCTGCTCACTCACTCACTCTCTCACTGCACTCCCACCAAAACCTGCATTTATAGTTTTCCCTCTCCCCGCCCAGCTCTCGCAGCTGTTCCCACAAGAGCACTACTGGATTCAGTTTCCCTGCCCTCTCCAGTTGCCACTAGTCAGGCACACATGGAGAGGGGGAGGGGAGTGTCCCTCTGGCGTGCATGTCGACAGAAATGGCTCTGCATGCCCAGTCTGGCACACATGCCATAGGTTCGCCACCATGGGCATATAATATTAAAAATACTGACTAGATAAATTAATGTGATAATCCAAAGTCACAGAGACTGGGTGCATTTATTTGTTTCTTAAAAAAATTCATATGGCCACCCATCTAATGAAAATATCTTTATGAAAGTAAGCATCTTAGCAGGGATCAAATTGGGGAGCTGATAGGAAGAGCCCACAAACCCAGACTGAAATTTCCTAAATAGGACAAACTTTGCATGGTCTATTTATTTAACTTCCTGGTCTTGCTGTGAGAGATCACTCCATTCACATTCTCATAACCCCCTAGACATCGTTGATATAAGCTGGGAAGTGGGAAGCCAGCCCTTGTAGACCATTATAAAAGCAGGCCATTGGGCTGAGCCATTGAAGCTTAATCATGACTAGTGGATTCTGCAAACCATGGCAATTCTGCTTGGTTAACTCTAGTCTAGTGAGAAGAAGACTAGGAGTGATATGATATGGGCTTCCATAAAGAAGAGGGGGTCAACCTATTCTCCAAGGCAAGACAAGAAACAATGAATGGGAACTAATCAAAGAGAGAAGCAACCTAGAACTAAGGATAAATTTCCTGACAGTGAGAACAATTAATCAGTGGAACAACTTGCCTCCAGAAGTTGTGGGTGTTCCATCACTGGAGATTTTTAAGAAATCTGAAATGGTATAGGATTTCCTGCTTGAGCAGGGTGTTGGACTAGAAGACCTCCCTTCTAACTCTGTTATTCTGTGAAACACAATTCTGTGTGACTCACCATAATAAAAGGTTTATAGCATTAATTTATTAACTTTGTATGTTGCACAACTTCCCAGATACCTGGAGGTTTGCAAAAATAAAACAATATAAACAAAACATTTATGGTGATTTAAAAAAAATCACAATCCCAAATTACATAGTACAAAAAAACCCCAGTGTAAGCACTAATAATCAATTAAATGAATAATAAATATAGGGGGCAAGTAAGTAATCCCCAAAGATCTACTGGTAGAACTCACGTTGGATGGCTTCCAAAATGCTGTGATGATAAGAGCCAATCTTGCATCTAGTCAGTAGTCCATAGCATCATCAACATTTTCTAGACTTAAGCCCATTATCTTCACTAAAAAGCATCCAGCAGAACATACAGTACTATAGTAATGCACATCATGCTGTCATCCCAAAATATTCCATAGTGGACATCACTTGCTCACCCCCATAGTTGGGTCACCCAACAGATTAAGCCAAAACTAAGAAAATTGCATCAACTTTAGTATAACTAGAGTGTAACTTTTAGTGTAATTCTTTTCTTGAGAGAGAAGCAACTCTTTTAAGGTCTGAAGAACCATAGTCAGAGGTAAATTATATTATTTTTGTTATTTCCATTTGTATTCAATATTTCTGCCTAATAGGACTTCATAGTTGCTAACAACAATTAAAAACTATACAGTCTTGTGTTTATCTGTAGGATAGCAGAGATCAGTGGCCTAGATGTCAAACTTTAGTGGTTTCTACTTGGTGCCTTTTTTTGTGAAGTAAACATTGAACATTGTGAGACAGGAAGATTGGAGCCATCACTCTGAACCAGGCAGAACTGCTGAGATATCCAAGAGAGCAAAGAGAATCAGATTCCACAGTTCCAGTGTAGTCCCTCCACCCTTAGGGCCACAACATTCTCAGTCCCATTTCACAGCTGAAAGCCTGAGAGGAAACAGATATTATCTTGGGGAAAATGCTTTTAGAATTGCCTTCAGGAAAAAAATAGTATTATTGAAGATGATGACATTGTTCCTCTCCAGAGGAAGTATCTATGTATTTATCCTAAAATTCACTTCTCCATTGTATTTTCTTCCTCTTCTCCTTCTTAAAAAGTGATCTTAAGACTTTTATGTCATCTTAAATCATTTTAAGATGAGTTGCCTAAGTCTTACAGCTGGCCTCATCCCATTCTCATTAACATAGCAACATATTCTTAAGTCTTGAGTATATTGTTCCAATAACTTTCTGACATTCAGATAGCCCAGACAATGATTCAGTCAACAGTTTATATAGCTTAGATACTCTGTCCTTTCACTCTATAGATTTAGGACTTGAAAGATTTATTTCTTCCAATTACTCTTTTATATCAGCTATTGATATATACTATTTCTCATGATTTATATTTCAAAAACAAGGTAATAAACTGTAGAAATACGGTAGATATCCCAAAATAATTTTACTTCTTTCTCATTTTATTTACCACCAAAAGATGTAGTATTTTTCATACCAAAGTTAGCTTAAATTTGGGTGGCTTTGCTTTCTGCTTTCAACAAGTGTACTGAAATAAAACTAATCACCATACACAATAGTAAGACTGATGGCCCATGAAATCTATTCTTAAGTAGACTTCTAGCTTAAATACCAGTGGTTTTTACAAATTCCAGGGAAACAGTCAAATAACAGAAAATATCAGTATAAACAGTATGACTTATTTGATACTTATTCTGTCCTCTTGGATATATTTTAAAAGAATTAGATACAGATTATAGCAAAAGAAGAATGTGTTTTTTAATGATATTAGTGTAAGCTTCTCAAGGACATTAATGAAAAAAAATACTCAATCCCTAGAAGACTGCACTTTTACCTATCAGGACAATGGGATGTATGAATCATCTAGATCAGTCATTATTCTGGTAGTTGTAATACCAAAAAGTGTATATCTTGCATAGTGTGATGCATATGTTTAGTTCAAAGCATTTGAACAAGATGCTTTACAATGTAGCTTCAAATGATTGAGGTTGCTTCAAAACCTATTCCCATCTGCCTCTGGATTCAGGTGAATGCATAAATAACTCACTTTGTTTTGCAAAAACACCTGGAAAAATCTTCTAAAACAGATATTGGAGCCTTGCCAAAGAAACAACCATTTTAATAATACAAAGAGAGGTGTTTTATTCACAATCCTTACTCCCCATTCTGAAACATATCATTTGAATGTTCTCCACAGCCTCCTACTCAGGGGTCTTCAAACTTGGCCCTTTTATGACTTGTGGACTTCAACTCCCGGAATTCCTCAGTCAGGCACGCTGGCTGAGGAATTTGGGGAGTTGAAGTCCACAAGTCATAAAAGGGCCAAGTTTGAAGAACCCTGCTCCTATTCATATGTTTTCTTCTATCTGCTGATGACCTTCCTCTCACAGAAGACATAAATGCAAAGACATCCTTTGCATGCAGATCTGTGTTTCCTGCATTTCTAGGTTGGGCCAGAAGAATTAATTTTGAAGCCCAGTGAAACCAGCTAAAACAGAGTATTTTGGATTGAAGAGTGCTTTAAAAGCCTTGCTTTGAATGCTGAGTTCCAGTCCAAAATTTCAATAAAATCAGTTCAATTCAGTTGATGTATTGAATAATTTCTCTTTCTGGCACATTAAAATTGCAATTGAATGACCACTTTTAGAGACTCTCTGGGGCTGCACTTAAGACTTTAAGGGAGGACAGGGAGTCCCAGGCAGAAATTACAAATTGCACGCATGGGGTAGAAAATATTCAGTAGACAGTCCATTGCTCTGATTTAATATAAGGCAGCTTCTTATGATCTCTCTTTTTTCTCCCTTTTTTCTTTGTCAGCACACTTATCACATAATTGCTTTTTATTCCTGCAATTGTATTTAGTTCTTGGCCTGTGTTAAATTATATTTGTAACTTTATAAATGAAGGTGAAACCATTATGACATATAACCTATTCTCTGAGAATTGTCTCTGTTTCATAGTTTATGGCTTTAATAAATGGCTTAATTCTACAAAAACTATTGTACAAAAAAGTTTGGGAGACTGAAAAAGGCATTATTCATAAATCTCAAAGACCTAGTTATTGGTCTGCTTAGTTTTTTTTTCTCTAGTTCCCTTTTTTTCTTTCTCATGTATCTTTAAATGGAGAACCCAGAAAATGATGTAATTGCAATGTAATTAAAATAATTTTGCCATTTCCAGATGTTTTAAAAAATATTTTGGAGCATACATTTTGCCAGCTTTTTTTCAAAAAGTGAATACTTCTAGTTTTTGGAACCAATATTTATTGGTCTTTAAAATGTTCCTGGCTGGACTTGAATGAAAGCTGCACTGTGTAGATCATTTGGTGCAATACTTCTGTTAATACTTCTTTTCAGTTGTTTAGCAATCCTAATGGGTCATTTCTTTTCAAGTGGAACATATTCCACCCTTTTCTTCTTATTTCATTTATCTTAAATCTTTTCAATCCCCCTCTGATCCCTACAAAACTCAAGCTCAAAATTAAGAGATTATGTACAATAATATGTATACACAAATATAATTTCCTGGCAGCTATTTATCAATATCCTATCTCCCTTATAGCTACTGTTTTTTTAAAATCTCAATTATATGTTGCTTTGTTATTTTATGTGACACCTGAAATCACCCAAGAGGACTGGCTGTGAATGGGCCTCTGTTGATTTTTGTAAATGAAAACTCAAGTGCAATATGAAAAGTATTTAGAGTAGTGGCAGACTGACAGTATCATGTATTATTTTACCTTAGTGTTCTTGAATTTTTAAAAACAAAAGTGAATACTCAATAGAATTTAAGTGTTAAGATGCAATCAATGTTCTGCTGTAAAATGATGTATATGTTATAGACTAACAATATTTAACAATATGAGCAATGCATCTTGCCATGTCAGACAGTAATATTAGTATTACCTACAAGAATCTAATACCTGACATCCATAAACAGTCCCATTGCTAAAAATATCAATAAATCAGCACCAACCTACAATCTATTTAAAGACTTCCAAAAATTATTATGGCAATGATTAACATTTAAAATCAGCTCTCTCAGAAATACCAAGTAAAACATATAACATGTTGATGTGAGGAACCAATCTTTTTCTTATTTTTTTCAGTTATTCACATGAGATGGTGAGAAAAGATGGGGGTTGAGAAGAGTTTGAACTGGGAACATTTCTAAGAAAATTCTTATTGAAGACACTGATTATATTCTCAAGTGTTTGCATATGTGTATTGGGATTGTGTTTTTGTTTTCTTGAGTTGTAGGCATTGGTAGGTATGTAGGTAGATATGCAGAAAGACAGAGAAATAATGCTTAAACCCACATATGCAGAGCAGTACAGTGCTATCCTAACTCTATTGCTTACCTGTAATGTAGATGATATGTGAACTTTTTAGAAAGCAGTAGAGTAGAACCACATTTAATAAGTTCCCTTAAACTGTCTCCCTACTTCCCATATATAAACACACATGTGTATAGACATGTGAACATCTTAGGGTGCAGGTCTGGATCTATGATAAATATTGTGCTCTGTGTGTCCCAGGCTGCTCTGAAACTTGTTTAGAAAACTGTTCTGTTGCTTTGGATTTATTCCATTTTTTTTACTTTTGGACTAAAAAGGATTGCAAGGATTTCAAGGTGCTCAATTGTACTTTTTGCTCCAGTTCTTTTGCAGAGCAAATGAGAGATGTTGGGTTACAGATCCTTACTCTGTCCATTGGCCATTCTGGAAGGGATCCTCTGTAGTTGAAGCCCATCATCATCAGTAGGTCAATCACGTTTCAGCAACTGCAAAGCCATAAAATGGAGCCTATAGTCATGTTTCAGTTAAATTTGATCCATCAAATATTTTCCTCTTCACACGCCCAACTCTTAAGCTGTTCATAAAACTAGAGCACTTTTTCAGCAAAAATCAATCTTATATAAGGATACCTCTTCCCTGAATCAAGCCCTATGGATGCAGTTCAACAATGGCAGTTCTAATTTAAATTCAAGTTGAACTCAATTGAATTAAGTCAAATTCAAAGTAAACTTTCATTAGTGAGAAAACTTAAAAGATGAACTTTTGGTAAGACATTTTTGCCTGGTACAATGGCAATTATTACTGTCATAAGTAGAATTTATCAAAAATATTGATATACTTATCAAAAATGTTTCTCATTTTTAAAGAATTATTTTTCTGTTATGTCCTATCAATCTAATATTTATAAACCATGTAATTCAAGAGTTAACCATATCAATCCATTTATTGCAAGGGTTTAAAGGTCAACACTGTACATCAATTATAAAATGTAATAGTCATATCATTCCTAAACAGCCATTATCTTGTGCTTGAATTCTGTTTCAAAATAAATACTGCACTTCTATATATAGCCTATATCAATGCTACACTTTTAAAGAGACTTCTGTGACATCCTTAATGATATAGTGTAAATGATTATCAAACCTAATTCACAATAATGGTTTATTTCATGAATATTAATATAACCTTATTTAATTTTCTATAGCCAACCTCTGAATTTAATCAGTCTACAATATTAGTCATTACTACTGTGACACAATTATTTCTTGTTCTAATTGTCTAATATTTAAAATACTCAACAGTATATTAGTTTTATAAAGACACTGATAGAGGTTTTTATCTTTTCTGAAAGTGTCTCACAGCAACCAATTATTTTGGAATAAATTGCTACAGTTAAACCAAGAAATAGAGGGACACTTAAAATAGCTTTGAAATGATAAAATACTTCCATGGATCATAGATTCCTAATTTCTTTTCTCTTCTGTGTTTTAGCTTACTACATTTTATGTAGTAATTATTTGTACTCTTGGGTTCTTGGAATAAGAGAAGGGAAAAAAACTAAATAAATACTGATTGACTCTGGAATATCATTTAATGGGCTTTTCACAAATTTACCCATTAATTTTGTACATACAGACTAATTTCACAGAATCAACAAAAGAAACAGATAAAAAAATATCAGCTCTGCTCTTGCTGCCTTGAAAAAAATAATGCTACTCAAAATTATACTTCTCAATTAGATTTCCCAAACAATCTCTTTCATCTCAAACAGGTTTCAGCCCTTATTATTTATAGTATCAATAATAATCATAGTATGTATCACATTTACATCCAATTTTCTTCCAGGAGCTCAAGGCAATGGAAATAATACTTTTTTCCTGTAACACTATCATCATAACAGACCTGCAAAGTATATTAGGCTGAAAAATAATAAATGATTATGCTGAGTGGGGATTTAAACCTGACCATTTCTATTTTAGTCTAACACACTATCCATCAACTTACACTAGCTAATTTAGGTGGCTTGATCATAATGGGTTTTGTTTTGTTTTGTTTTTCATAATCCTTTAGGTAAGGAGTGTCCAGCCTTGGCAACTTTAAGACTTGTGGACTTCAACTACCAGAATTGCCCAGCTAGCATGGGAGTTGAAGTCCACAGATCTTAAAGTTGCCAAGGTTGGACACCACTGTTTTAGGTGATGGGGCTGGGTCTTTTTCTTTGCATTGTCCTTATAATTGAACATATTCCATTTGTTAAGGGTAATTTCTACTGCTCCACCTTTACCACCTTAAGAACTAAACATAAATATGCTTTTATTTCACCTCTTTAACCTACAGTGGACCTTATTGAGAGAATTTTAGCTAGCTTTTGGTTTTATATTGTGAGGTTTATATCCATTCTCATACTGTTTTGTGCTATTGATGAAACAGGAGTAAAAATAAGAGTGATTTTGCTTTCTCAATTTCCAGAGAAATCTGTTTAAAATGAAAGTGGTAATAAACAATTGAACTCTATTTGTTAATTTTATTGTCAAAATGATTGCGTGAGCAATGACATGGTGGGACAAATCTTATCCTTGGTGTGCTTGTATTTTGACATCTCACACAAGCAACTAAGTCACAAGTTTGCATTATGATATCACAAGCTATAGTTCACCAATAGCCCATTTGGAATGTTTTTGATTTCCAGAACTTTCTGCCTTTCTTTCCCATTTCATTATGTTAGAAGTTGTTTTCCTCACTGCTCTTCTCATGCTGATTAGGGGGAGGAGGGGATTCAAAATCAACTTTCACTGAATAGTCTCTATAATATAAAATAGTTTACAATGAAAATTGATGTGTTAAATAAAAGGCTATTGGAGGTTCAAGGCAAAGTTTCTCCTCTATCACATTTCACACCAATGGAAAAAAAATACACCTCATCTCCTTTTGAACAGAAAAGCCACATGGTACCTCTAATGGGTAAAAGTATTATACAGATAGTTCGACTTACAACAATTCATTTAGTGGCTGTTCAAAGTTACTATGGCTCTAAAAATGTGACTTATAGCCATTTTTCACAGTTACGACTTTTGAAGCATCCCCATGAACATATGACCAAAATTCAGATGCTTGGCAATTGGTTCATATTTATGACCGTTGCGGTGTTCCAAGGTCATGTGATCACCTTTTGTGACCTTCTGACAAGCAAAGTCAATGGCGAAGCCAGATTCGGTTAACAACCGGGTTGCTAACTTATTAACTGCAGTGATTTACTTAACAACTGTGGCAAGAAAGGTCGTAACATGGGGCAAAACTCATTTAGCAAATGTCTCATTTAACAACAGAAATTTTGGGCTCAATTGTGGTCATAATTCGATGACTACCTGTACAAGAGAATAAAGCAAGGGTACTGAGATTTTTGATGGCCAAAGTTCCACTAAGTGGAGAGAAGAGGGCTAGAATAGGCAAGGCAATGAAATAATGTTCATAAGGCCTTCTCACGGATGGGAAGCAGATTTTTGGAGGGCTCTTGGCTTTGGAGAATTTTTTTCTTTTTAACTGTGTTAAAGCTATTTTAGAGATCAAAAATAAAATCGATACAAGATGCATCTCAGACAGTAGAAACCCATAGTAATATTTTAGGATAAGAGTGGAAGTCTGAGCAGCCCAAAAAACAGGTGAGAAAATACATGTAACATGGATCATTCTCCCTGCCATGGAAAAATAATTTATTCTTTGTAAAAGATCAACTTTCATTTAAACAAATAGAAATATTGTGGACAGATATATATATAGATATGTGTGTTTGTATGTGTGTGTGTGTTTTTGTATTATTATGTAAATATCTGTGTGTATATGTGCATACATTCATATACACACACTGCCGTGTCCTGCTATAGTTTATTATTATATTTGTGTACATATTAATTAATTCATAGACAGAGGGTTATGTTCAGCAATCCATTTGAGGAAACCATCTGTACAAGAAAATTAATAGGTTTTAAATGTTTTAAAAATGCAAAATTTTCCCCCTACATTTTTCCTGCATGTCTGTAAAAAGTGCATACAATAATTTGAAACTATAAGAAATACAAATCATTTGTGAAATACACGATACACCCAATGCTTCTTTTCCAAGAAAACTTCTCTGGTTCTTTTAGTTTTTGGACTAATGCCAGTTTCCATACAGTAAAATAAATCCTGCTGGGCCTCTATCCTATCGGTAACTGGACAGATCATTTTCTGCACAGAAAACCCATTTGTACAGTATAGAAATTTAAGGTAGGAAGAATTCTGGAAGCTATTAGGCCCAGCTGAAAAGTGTAAACTAATGAGGTATTTTGGAGAAGTCTTCCTCACGCTTAACATGAGGTAGCAAGAAGAAAAGGCAAAGGGAGGGCAGAGTTTTGGGGCTAGAAGAAGGAGCTGAAGCCCAAGTGGAAGACTATGGTCTTAAAATGGGGACTCAAAAAGTTCTTTAAAAAGTTAGATTAGTTTATGCCTTTCGGGAAAGATCAAAGGTTGTGCTAAAAATAGAGTGGGTCAAAGAAGTCAAAGTTGTTCTTCATTTAAATGATTAAAGCTGGTTTAAAAATAAAAATCTACAGCACAGCTTAAAACTCATGGAACTTCCTTTGTAAGGCTGAGATGACAAGAAAAAAAAAAACTATGGTCCACTGTGCCAGCAAAGACATTTGCTGAAAATGCAGAAATACTTCTGCATTTTTTAAAAAGAAAAATCTTGTTCTTAGGTGCAGGAACCATGTGAATATGTGACACAGAAGACTAATTTAGGACGCTGACAGTGGAAAAGATGGTAAGTCTGGTAGTCTGTTCCTGAAAAGGTACCATTGCTCCCTTAAGCCATTCAGAGGAAAAGAAACAGGAAAACAAGGTCAGGCGTTTAAAAAAGATCTTAAAAGGAACTGAATTTAATGGGCCGGTGTTTACGGTGACATTGGTGCCCATTTAAAGTAGCATGAAATTGCACCTAATGCTCACAAAAAAAAAATGATACTCAGGATCTGGCAAACGTGTCCTCTCCCCGTGTACCTTGACCTGCTGAACCAAAGCTGACAACCCGTCCATTTCGACATTCAATTGGCCTTATGTCTCCAACACAGAAGCACTGAGTATTAAATGTAGTGACAAGCTGCTTTAACTTGGCTGGGCTTTGTTCCATTTGCAGTTGTGAACTATCAACATAATTGACCCCAGAGGCAAATTAAGGGAGGGCCTAATGTTTCTCTTTCTTCCTCCTCCCCCTCCCCTTCCCCACTTTTCTCCTTTTGTTTGTTTGCTTCTTCCGCCCCACTACTGTGAAGAAGTCAGGACAGATTAGTTTCACTTGATAATCTGAACAGCGATCTAATAGAGGACAGCTGTGGCATCTGAGTCCCAAGGCTATTTACTGCCAATTAGAATGAAATCCCAAACACATTTGCTTGCTTAGGCTCTCAACATGCTCTTCCACAACACATAGTCTTTCAAATGATGTTGTCCTCTTCTTCCCCAGATCAGGTTGTGTGGCCTCTAAGTCAGTCAACTGAATCTGAACATTAAGAGAAAAGAAAAGCTCTGAACAAATTAGTACTTGGCAAAAGTTAGCCACTTACTTAAAGACTTTTTTTCCCTCCTGTCAAAAAGGTCCACCAAGGTATTTAGCAAATAGAAACTAGAGGGGACCAGCGATAATCAAAAGCACACTGACAGCCCTTGTTTGTTTGCAACAAGAAACAACACATTTATCTAGGTAAACAGCCCTCCAAGGTGCCCATTTTCCAAACAAGCCAACAGCTTCCCAGAATGTAAAATGTCTGCAAATGTCTTACACTGAAAAGGTTACAGCCTCAATTCTGTGGGAGTTGCAGTGGGAAAGAGTGTGAGCAAAGCACACATGGCAGACTGAAGGGACTGCATATGCCAGCATGAAAACAAGTATGTCAGCAGACTGCTGACACCATTTCAGAGCTTGGTAAAAAGAATACAGAATGTAGTTAGCATTTCCACTCACACCTGCAAATACATATAGACATGTACCTTCTTAGGCCTCATGCATACATTTCTGGATGTTTAGAAGCTCAGAATAAAAATGTAGCAAGCTGAAAGATAATGGGAAGACAATAGCTCTCATCCATCTCATCACTATCACTTCATCATAACCATCCCATCAAGGTGAAGGTGGTAGATAGAATTATTAGGCAATCATGAGCAGCTCTTGCCCTGAATCACAGGTCCCTCCATGAGGTTTCTAGGTAACTTTCTGTTTTTGGAATTTGCCTTCAATAAAGAAGGAGACATGAGTCAATATACTAGACATGGACCACAATTTTATTCAAAATTACATGTAGTTCTCAACTTATGACTGCATTTGAGACCAGAAGTACTGTCATACTTCTGCAGTCATAAATTGAGGCATTCATGTGACCAGACCTGATTTTTCAACATTTTTGCTGTTACAATGGACCACCCCAAAAGCTACTTACAATCTGATTTTGAAGTTATGATGGCCGCATCTCCCCCTGTGGTCACATAAGCGCATTTTGGGTGCTTAGCACTGGCTCATCTTTACAGCCATTTATATTTTATGTCAGTTCCCAGCATTTACTTCTGGTTTCCTGCAAAAAAAATTCTGGTTAGGTATAATGGATTCGCTTAACAATCATTGCATTCACTTAATGACCACCACAAAAATGCTGAAATATTAAGTTTAGTCTTGTGATATCTCAATTTACAACTGTAACCACTTGTGGGAAGTCAGCCTCCCAGAGAAGGAAATATTAAAAGGGCAGAAAAATATATTTCCTCCAAGGATCTTAAAGAGGCAGCAAAGCATGCCCAGTTTTCTTAATAGCCCCAGGTCTTCCTTCCCCAAGCAGAAACCAGCTCTGTACAGATGCATATGTAAATGCAGGGAGCTAGGAAATTAAAAAGACAAAGACCTAAAATCTACATACCCCATTCAAACTCTAAGAGTCATCAGCCCCAGCCCCAGGGAAGCAGGATATGATCTTTGGGACATAATAGGATTAACCTATCACCATCAGAATACCAGAAAAGCAAACTCAGACTCAGGACAAAGTTCATGCCACAGGAACAGGAAGCAACTCCAAACAAAAGGTATCAGAGGGTATAAAAACCCACTCTCCACATGTGCTCAGCCCTTTTTCTCTCCTCTTTCCTGCCAGAACCATCTTTCTGTCTGGCTCTTCAATAAACTGCAACCTTCTTTCTAAAGCAGTCGCCATGTTGTTTATCCCCAGCTTGGATTGGACCATGATGAAGATTTTTCTTTCAACACATTTATAACTATAATTCTGGGTTCAAATAAGGTCGTAAGTCAAGGACTACCTGTAGAAACTATGATCAAAGGGCAACCTAATAAATTTAGCCAAGTGATTCCTTTCACTGCTTAAGGTAATTCCTCCCAAGCTCTAAGCTCCAGACTAACTAGACAATCTAATTATTCATTGCTTGTCCATAGGGATTCTGTAAAGCCCCAAATGAGAATTTCGTTTTGAAATCTCCCCAGGTTCTATCTCCTTTTCTTTGAAAGTTAAATACTGCAGATGTGCATGATTGCTTTCTCATTTAAATAACTAGTAGATATGATGTGAAGATTAGCCATGCAACTTTTCAGCTGTAACGTTTTCAGTTGGATAATTGTTAGAACAAGCATTTGTGAACCAAGTTATACAACAAAGCTTTTGTGAAATGTATACAATTACACTTACATTCCCATCCATGCACACACTTATAGACTCTAGGCCCCGTCCCATTTTTTCTTAATTGCTGCTACATTGAAGAGAGGAGGATAACTGCAACATGAGAGGAACTACCAATGATTGACCACCATAGTTAGTAGGCATTAGCCATAAAAAAAGTGCAGGAGTAGTGATGGAGAGATGGCTATAAACCTTTATTTATTTATTTATTTATTTATTTATTTTAACAAAATTTTATTAAGTTTATATAGGTGAGGAAAAATAGGAACAATACAGGTATGGTAAAGGGATGGGGTGGGAGGGAAGGGGAAGGGGAAGGGAATAAAGGATTTAGGGTAAAATAAGGATAGGTACAATCACGTATTTCAACCAACAAGCTACAGTACGGATCATAATAATGAGTAAATATCATATTCAACCATTTTTACCGAAGCTTAGACTAGAGAGGTAGCTATAAACCTGACTTACTCTTGCCATGCACAGGATTTGCATAAATATGAAGGTAGAGTTACTTATTAATTAAGAAGAGCTAAACTGAGCCTTTTCAGAGTTGATTGGCATTGCCTGGAATGGAGTTTTCCATTCATTACGGTGCACAGTTGCCCTAGGCAATTTGCTAGTTGTTCTATGAAAGATCAGAAAGACTGATCATGGACTATGTTCTTTATCTTCCCTGAAAATACACATATAGGAGAAAGTACCTACTTAAATTGCAGAACATAAATATCACAACTGGGAGTATAGGAGGAAAATTACATGGCTAGTTGTAAAAATAAAGAACATGAAGAGCCATGAAGGTTTTTTTTTAAGGAGATGGAGCAGTAGTTAAAACAGCCTTACACCTGCTCTGTTTTTCCTCTTGTGAACTCACACTGAATTATGAATACAAATGTTATTGTTGTCAAGCTTCAAGTCAAGAACTGTGATTCTTTTTATCTGCCTAATAGAACCTGAATATGTTTATAATTCTTCAACAAGTCTGGCATCCAACATTCATTTTAAGAGAGTTTAAAATGGTACTAAAGAAGCTTTGATGTGAAGATGTATACAAAAACACCACTACTGTTTCTGGTAGAAATTCAAGGGCATTTCTCAAAAATAACAATGAACTTAAAACCATGCAATGTGTTTTCTTGAAAAATCTTTGGGTCTATGAAATGGCTCTTATCTCTTTGTAGGTCAGTAACAATATATCTGAACACTTCCAGAAAGGTAATATTTTTCTTCGTAACACCAAAAACATGACTATTAAGAACTTCAATATAAAGAATGACTATCACTGTGGTTATAAAAAATAGGAGCTTCATTTGTTTCCTCAACAACTTCTTTATTTTAAAACCTTTAACATGGCTTCTCTCCCCCCACTCCCAAGTTTATCTATCTTTTTTCTAACTGACTTGAGAGATAAATGATGTACAGCAGTTTCCTATTCCATTTTTGGATTTCTATTTGAAGAATCAGGTAAGCATGGCAGATTAATATTGTTCCTTCGTGACACCGTCTTCAAACTGACACTGAACAAGCTCAACAAATTGTACCTTGTGGTCCTATCAGCTTTGTGCTAAAGTGATGATGTTACTGTCTTTTAATGTCATATGTTGGTTTGGAAGGCAGCACGAGCACTTCTACTGGAAGTAATCAGTATGGAAACAAATTAAAGTTGATTCCAATGAAAGAATTGGCAAGTAAGGCAGATAGACCTCTATCAAATGCTGTCTAATTTTGGCATTTATCTCAATAGCACAGCATTCAGTAAAATCAAAGGATGAACAATTTCATCTCATTTTACACTCACATTTGATTTATGTTGTTTGGTATCCCTTAATTTGCACTTGCTTCAATTATTCTTTGCCTTTGTCCTCCCCACTAGACATCATTTCCATGTAGTGAAATAATCTAATTCCATTAATTTTAATGACCTACAATAATATGTATATTTGCAACCAAAAATCATTGTTATCATCAAATTAATAGCAGCACTTTTATACCATTTCCACTCCTTCTAAAATGTGTGTTGTTTCCACCTATAAGTGTAGGAGATGGCCAGGCTGAGCCTGAGGGAAGGTTCAAATACGTCATCAGTCTCGAGACAGTTGTTTCATCTGTGGCTCTTCCTCCTGTCTCCCAAGGTCATTCCCAGATACCATTACAGAAAATGAGAGGTTATAACTAAACTGAAATGTCTTCCTGATTAACTCCAATCAGGAAGGTGGATAATAAAATTGGGAGAGAGGGTCAATAAAGCTGAGCAAAAATGTTGCAGAAAATTCCTTCCAATACCATTGGCAATTGTGAGTTCCTTGATCCTAATATCAATGCTATTAATCTAGAACAATTTAAACAGTAACATACAAGCAATGGTGGTATTCAGATATGTGAACAATTGGTTCTCTGTGTTGATATTACTTCCAGAAATCCATTTTGGGCCTGGGCAACAAAAAATTAGCTACCAGTTCTGCTGAACTGATGCGAACCGGCTGAACCCTACCACTGCATACAAGGGAGGGGGCAAGAGACAGCAGAATAAAGGAAGCATAATCATGTTGTCACAATGCAAGTCCCACCCTTTTTAGGGAATTAAGAAGTTGAGTATTTGTAGGAAGGGGCAGAGTTTGGAACAGAGGGTACAATGCTACTTTCCTCATTTTGGAATGAGGACAAAAGCTGAAAGTTTTGTTTTTTTTATTAGCCAAATTTATATGGCCACCCAACTCATGGAAAGTTTCTGAAGATGCCCCTGAATTTAAAGGTAAAAATACTGTTTCTTCCTTGGGAAAGTTATGGGGCCAGTGGCATAAACATTGAATTATAGATGAAAAGTCTGTGTTATCATGAAGCCTGTCAGAAAATAAGATTACTGAGGATTAATATAACTGTCTGGAATTGACTTGTGTGCATTATTCTGAATGACTGATAGTCTACCACTAATATTCTTTTCCAACAGTTGCAGAAGAACACTACACTTATGTAGCAGTGTCCCAGCCTTTTCTGAGAAAAAACTATTAGTTTTGTCAACCATCTGCCGCAATGACTTTTTTCTCTTGCTGCCAGAGAGTAAGATCTTGTGTTATATAAACTGTTGGACAATGGGAAGAAAGAAAGCATTATAGAATTAATATCTTCTTCCTGAAATGATTTGCAGTAGTTCATCCCTGTGAAATATCTCCAATTTCAGGCAAGATTTTCAGCCATCAAAACTATGCTGATTTATAATCCAGCCAGTTTGGCCTCCCTTTTTAACATTTATAGTAATACACAGAAAGTTAAATTTGGAAGACAAACTCTGGCTTTCAACCTTCATGCAATTGATCACAAATATTCACCTTCATGCTCATAGGACTACCTCTCCAAATTTATAACTTCAGGGTTGAATATAAATATCACTTTGCATCTGTATATAGACATTGTAATCCATTCCTGATGACTGCTGTAACTCAAATACATACTCTTCCACTTCAGGTAAGTAAATTCAAATGCACTTTTGCTCTAGGTCAGCAGAACCCCTTATATTGGAAGAAATATTAAATGAAAAGTTGACTCAACTTCAATTACTTGGTAGGATTGCAGATTAGATAAATGTAGTGGGATAAATAGCCACAGAAACACTGAGAGAGGAACTCTTTAAGCAAGCAATATATGAGTTATTTAAGAGGAGCATGGGTTACTTTTAACAAAGTGATTTTTATTAGTAATATTATTATTAAATACTGCATTCTAACCACTGACCCCTGATAGCCATTGGTTAGAATGCAAAATCGCAGGCTAATTCTGCCAACTGCAAGCAATTTGATTTTCACCAGCTCAAGGTTGACTCAGTTCTCATTCTACCGAGGTTGGTAAAATGAAGATTGTTGGGGGCAACATGCTGACTTTGTAAAAACTGCTTAGAGAGGGCTATAAAGCACTGTGAAGCAGTATATAAGTCTCCTATTGCTATTGCTATTATTATTGATTTAATCTTCAATTCTATTCACAGTCTGGGACTGGTAAAACGTAACAGTTCAAGTCCTAACCAAGGACCTAAGAGCTGTTAAAGTAGTATCTGAGTATATAGGCAGTTCTGAGTAGGGCGGGGTTTTGGGTTTTTTTTTTTTTTGCATAGTCAGGATATTACTATCTATTATAGTAACATTGCACAGCCAGATGTTCAAACTGGGTTTGACTTTTTTGTCTACCTACTGAGTCCTTATCAAGGACCTGGGATAGGCAGATGTGGATGTTTGATGGTGTTACAGATATCAGCACAGGATGGAAGCTGCTCCCAGTAAAGCCACCTTTTGCAATTGATTGATGGCAAATTTGTCAGTGCCAATGGTGTTCAAGTGGTGCTCCAGTTGTTTGGGATTGCACCAAAGGTACCTATTACTATTGGTACTATCCTTGCTTGCCTTTGCCACAGTTGTCCTATTTCTATTTGTAGGTCTCTGTTTTGTTATCTTCTCCAGTTCTTTCTCTGCTGTCTCAGGCACTGCCACATTCACTATCCAGACTTTTTTGTCTTTCTTTTCAACAAGTTGACAATCAACAAGTCTCAGAACAATTTAATTTCTTTATTTTCTATGACTTATTACTATTACTACTACTACTACTACTACTACTATTATTATTATTATTATTATTGATTTAATCTTCAATTCACAGTCTGGGACTGGTAAAAACTTATCAGTACAAATCCTAACCAAAGACCTAAGAGCTATTAAGGTAACGTCTGAGTATATAGGCATTTCCGAGTAGGGTGGGTTTTTTTGTTTTGATTTTTGCAACGTCAGGATATTCAGGTCTAATAAGTTCAAAATTCCCATGTATCTGGGCAGCCCTTTGGGTATTGCTCCAAGGGCTCCTATTACTATTAGAACAACCATTGATTTCTTCCTCCATAGTCACTCAACTTCAATTTGCAATTGATGATGATGATAATGAACTGATCCTCCATTTATTTATTTATTTATTTATTTATTTTGGACTTATATGCCACTCCTCTCTGAAGACTCAGAGCGGCTTACAACATATATATAAAACAATAATTACAATCTAAGTCCAAGCAAAAAATATTTAAAAATAAAACCCCACACATATTCATCAGTCACACAACAATCGACAATCATCCCCAGGCCTGCCGGCAAAGATAGGTTTTTAGATTCTTTCAGAAGGCCGGGAGAGTGGGAGAAACGCGGACTTCAGGAGGCAGTTGGTTCCAGAGGGCAGGCACCACAACAGAGAAAGCCCTCCCCCTAGGGCCCACCAGACGACATTGTTTCGCTGACAGGACCCAGAGGAGGCCGACCCTATGCGCTCTCACCGGTCATAGGGAAGTATTTGGCAGAAGATGGTCCCGTAAGTATCCTGGTCCAATGCCATAAAGGGCTTTATAGGTAATGACCAACACTTTGAATTGCGCTCGGAGACCGATAGGCAACCAATGCAGCATGCGGAAAGTTGGCGAAATGTGGGCACGACATGGAAGGCCCACAATTGCTCGCGCAGCTGCATTTTGTGCTAATTGTAGTCTCCGAACACTCTTCAAGGGTAGCCCCATGTAGAGAGCATTGCAGTAGTCGATCCTCGAGGTGACAAGGGCATGTGTGACTGTGAGGAGAGACTCCCGATCCAAGTAAGGATGCAACTGGTGCACCAGGCGAACCTGGGCAAATGCCCCCCTCGCCACAGCTGATAAATGATGTTCCAATGTCAGCTGTGGATCGAGGAGGACTCCCAAGTTGCAGACCTTCTCTGAGGGGTTTATGGATTCACCCCCCAGAGTAATGGAAGGACAGATTGAAGTGTCCTTGGGAGGCATCACCCACAGCCACTCTGTCTTGTCGGGGTTGAGCCTTAATCTTTTAACGCCCATCCAGACCCTCACAGCCTCCAGACACCGGCACATCACCTCAACTGCTTCACTGATTTGGCCAGGGGTGGAGATGTACAGCTGAGTATCATCAGCGTACTGATGGTATCTCACTCCGTGCCGGTGGATGATCTCATCCAGTGGCTTCATGTAGATGTTAAAAAGTAGGGGGGAGAGAACCGACCCCTGAGGCACCCCACACGGGAGTAACCTAGAGGTGGACCTCTGACCCCCCACAAACACTGACTGCGACCGACCAGAGAGATAGGAGGAGAACCACCGTAACACAGTGCCCCCCACTCCCAATCCCTCCAGCCGGTGCAAAGGATACCATGGTCAATGGTATCGAACGCCACTGAGAGGTCAAGAAACACCAGGAAAGAGGACTGGCCTCTATCCCGGGCCCGCCAGAGATCATCCATCAAAGTGACCAAAGCAGTTTCGGTGGAGTAGCCGGGCTTGAACCCAGACTGCAGAGGCCCCAGATAATCGGCTTCCTCCAGAGACCGCTGGAGCTGGAGTGCCACCACCTTCTCAACAACCTTCCCCACAAAGGGGAGGTTGGAGACCAGACGATAGTTGGTCAAAATTGCTGGATCCAGGGAAGGCTTTTGTCTTTTAATGTTATTTTCTTCTCTTAGCACCATTTTTTTTATTAAAGTATATGGCCAGGATCTGCAGTGATCATTTCAAAAGAACTTTTATTCTGTTTTTAGGTTACAAGCTTCTTTTTAAAGGAATAAATAGTCCCTTCACATAGCCATTTGGGAGCTTCACTGTTAATAAAGAAGCTTTTAATTATTATTTCCCCACTACCCCAGCTTTACATAAATATTATCTACATATTTGTCTTTCAACATGTATTAGAATATACATGTATTTTTAATTAGCCTTTTCTAGCACATTCAGAAAGCCAAGTAATGATTTGCGAGTTAAATATGAGCCAAGTTCCATCATACTTTGTCCCTGGCCTGTGAACAACATGATCATGTGAATGCAGATCAACAAACTTCTACTTCATTTTCAAACATAGTTCAGCAATGATAAGAGGACATTCTGAAAATATATGTTAGGTAACATAAGTTCTCAGCCTTGAAAAGTAACAATTAGCATTTGTTCAGATTTATACTTGATAACTTCTTACCCATACATGATGCTTTAGATTCTGTGACTCTTTGTCTTTTGGCCCCCAGTTGTCTTAACTTTATTTTATTTAGCAAAAAAGTATATTCTTTTCTGAGTGACATATGGTATTATTTATTTTTCACATTTCTGAACCACTCATCTTCTTCAAAGAAGGAAAGAAACTATTTGTTTTTAGCCAGGTAAAGAAAGATACAACCCTGAAGAATTTAATAGATTCCTTTACTCTAAAACTTCCTTTTTTTCAGCCTTTCTGAAGACCAATTTTCCTAAAGGCCTTGTGAAAGAATTAGTTGTAATAGAGCAGAATGTAACTGTGGTTGGAAACTACTTCTGTTGGAATGGTGGCCAGGGGTTAGATGTGCCCCTCTTTTTTCCTCAGGGCTTCCATTCTGAATAACCATGGATAACAAGGCTCTTTTCTCAAAAGCCCATCTGCCATGTATGTACACAGATATGCTTTCTTTGAAAAAGTCACCATTGCTTTATTTATTAGTAGTGGATCTATTCCATATATTGAGCTTCAGTCTAACACAATGAATATACTTGAAGAGTCAAAAAAGGTACACCTACAAATCAAAATAATCATTATATAACTGTAGCCTGAAAACAAAACATGACTTTTAGCTTTTGAAAAGGTAGGTGGTTTCCTTGGAACTTGCACTTTTAACTGACCTTTTTATCTCTTCAAATTTCAGAGTTCTAGAAATGACAGTGTTATTCTGTTAATATTTCCATCTCAAAAAACACATCAAACATGTTCTTGAAATCATTCTCCTCTCCCTCAGGAAATTCATATTTCCTTCTTTCTGGGCCTATTCAAATAAGTCCTCAAAATTTTCACTTCCTCCAAAGCTTGGTTTAGGTGGGCAGTGGGCTATTGATGACAACCTCATCTTCTGTGGTGGTTTTATTTCTTCCAGATGCCTTTCTTTTCTTTTTTCTTTTCTTTTCTTTTCTCACTGTTGTTATAAATTTAAATCAGTATGTAGTCAGAGAATTAACTTCCAAATGCAAGGAAAGCATAATGTTAATCATAACCATGGCTGAGAGAACTGAAACTGAAACTATGGTGTCCTTAGTGGCACACAGCCTGTTGATGGCCTTTTACAAAATGGCCATTAAGAATAATTGAATAAAATGTCCTAAGAAATCTTATGTCAAGATTTTGTGGTATATCAAGTTAATTCTACTCAGACTTAAACAAAATGTATAGAAGCAAAAGACAGGTCATGTCAAGGTCTTGCAGAATTAACTTAGCTAGGAAGAAATCAATAGCATTTTTGTAACTCATTATCTAGTGCTTAAAAGATGCTCTAAAATATGGATGGCCCTGACCTGCCAGCCTTTCATAAAGGAGTGAGGACCTGGATTTCCCTCATGTATTGGACCAGGAGGTTAGGTGATTTCATTCTCAATTTTATTTGTGCAGATACTGTATGCTTATTGCTTTAGATGTGTTCTTCATTTGTCTTTTGATAATTGTGCTGCTATTTATAACTGAATATTAGTCACCCAAAGTCACACAACAGCCATCCAAATTGAATAATAAATGAACTCACTGTAAAGGCTGATAGAACAAGTGAAATTCAGCAAGACTGAAAAGATAAAATGATGATAGAAGTTGTGAACCTTCAAATAATCAAATATGTCAAAGTTTGTGTTGGATAAGAAGGTAGAAAAAAAAGGAAGCCATAGGATAAACAGACTCTGAATAATTATATGCTGTGCAGAAATCAGACGTTTCTTCAAGTTACATGTCATGATGTCATGTAGGTACTTATGCATGATATCATTTCTTCATTAGATTTTTATCTCCCCTTTATTAATTTATAGGTAACTCAAAGTGGCAACCATACTCCTTTCTCCTTCTATTTTTCCCACAATAACAAACTTGTGAGATTGGTTGGGCTGAGAGAGAGTGACTAGTCCAAAGTCACCCAGTCAGTTTTTATGCCTAAGGTGGGACTAGAACTCACAGACTCCTGATTTCTAAGCCAGCACCTTAACTACCACAGCAAACTGAGTCTCTAATGTAATGTAATCTAATTGTAATGACACAATTACAAGAGATTGGTGCTAGTGTAGCAATATCATGACATATTATTTGTTTCCCCTGGAAAATTGCAATTGCAATTTTAGTAAATGGAACAGCAAAAAAAAAACATGTTTACATTTCCTAGTACAATATAACTGATAAAAGAAACTCAAAGTGGCCTTTTTTATTCACAATCTCCTTAATTTTAATTGACAGAAATCAGGCTTTGTTATCCTAGAAAACTCTTCTTCTTGATAGGTTGTGGCAGATCTCATTGGTTCCTGCTAGTGACAAGCATTTTCCTCTGCAATCATCACATCAGGCCATGAGCACTCTATGGATAATGCTAGCATCCTATGGTGCAAACAAGGGCCTCTCCACTGAGATTGTAAAAAAGCCACATGGAACACCAACATGAGTTGTGTGAGGTCAGCGAGGTGATTCTCACCATCATCAATTTAATGAGTTTCTCCAAAGGGGGGAAAAAAACAGCTATTGTGAGGAAACCATGTGAAGTCTCACAATTAGGTTGACCATTTGTTATGAAGAATAAATAGAAATTTGTTATGAAGAATAAACAGAAAAAGAAGCATGTATAAATTGTACATCCATGGGAGAACAAGAAAAGAAATACTAATAAGACAACCATTAGAGATTCTAGAACCTATGTCCCCATTCCTATAGGGTCACAATTCACTATTTGGTTGCCTAGAGAATTCTACTGGAATGGCACCCCCATAAATAATAAAAGCCAGTATTGATATCCTATTCACAGTTAACAAGTAATAAAAGAGAATAAAAATTATGGATATTAAAACATCCAGAACTAAAAAATATAGATATTAAAACATCCAGAATTTGCTTGTCAGAAGGTCGCAAAAAGGTAATCACATGACTTTGGGACACAGCAATGGTCATAATAATGAACTAGTTACCAAGCATCTGAATTTTGATCACATGTTCATGGGGATCATGCTGCAAGGATCGTAATTGTGAAAAACAGTCATAAATCACTTTTTTTCCAGTGTCATTAAATGAACTGTTGTAAGTCGAGGATTTCTTGTACTTCAGATCCTTATACTCATTTGAACTGCCTGGATGTCCTGTTTTCTCTGGTGCTTGATAAGCAATCTACAAAGGCCAGACAGGGGTAGCCAAAGGGTCAGCTGTGGTCCAGGGGGCATAAAATGCCTAAATCTGATGTAAATGAATGCTCTCTTAATATTCTGAATGAATCCTTTATAAAATAAATATCCAGAAGATATCCTAAATTAAAGAGCCCTATCACATTATTAGGGAAAACTGCTTTTCAAATATCCAGTGTCCATCATGTGACAAGAAGGAATAATGCCTTCTCTGTTCTGATACTTTGATTCTACAATAACTATTCCATGCACAAGCTGGTGTGTGAATATTAATGACCCTTTGGTGCAGGCACAATTATTTGTTCATTTATTTGCTTGCTTGCTTACTTTTCTAGTTTCGTTCCTTGAGATAATATGTTCATTTACACTGTTTTTTCAGATTTATTATAAACTATTATTAACTTGATATTGTATGATGATTCTGTAAATCATCCTGTTATCTGCAAAGATGAGTGGATATAAATTCATAAACAACATACACACTTACACAAACATGTACTAGGCCAAACACAAAAACATGAACCAAGCAAATCTGTCAGTTGACTGATGTAGGTAATAGAAAGATTAATGTCATCAGCATAAAGCACTCAAGCATCCTATATAAATAATACATTATAGCAAAATCTTTTGAATAAAATTATTTTCCACTGTTCAAAAATAATTTTTAATTTGAAATGCTGAACATATATAATTAATTCCCAAAATCAGGGCTGAGTGGATATTGAATATTTGATCATGTTACCCAGCCCTTTTCTATCCACATGAAAGATGTGTTAGTTCTCCAGTTCATTGCCTTAGAAAAATAAAACCCTTTCAAACAAAAAGCATTTACAGCTTTATATTGAATTTGTTTGTTTTATAAATTCCTCAACTGAGAGGTAAATCACAATCTGAAAATATTTTAGTCACAAATTGCATTTATCTCTTTTTTATTTCAGAGTTGCTTGATTGCAGTAGCTTATAAACCTTGTTAGGTAAGTAAGTAAAGAAATAAGTAAAAATTAGAGCAGCTTATAAATTCTGTAAGGAAGTACACACATAAATTCAAGATTTCTTCTTTAGATTTTAAATTTACAACTCTTTTCATTTTTATTAATCAGACTTTTAAACTGTGTGCTATGATCAGGCAGCATACAAATTAAACTGATTAATCTGTAGTTAAATTAACCTTACATTACATACTATATGTTTTAAAATAAGTCAGTACAGTTTGTTATCATGATTCTCTTTAGTTGAGTCTTTGACCCAGACAGTGGCTAAACAGGAATATATTTGACTTTGCCCTGAATTTTTAGAAGGTATGGGCTTTACATTCAGCTCTCAGAAATCCTTTTGTGAGTGCTCTAGTTATTTCTCATTATAAGATTTATTAAGATACTCAGGAGTTCCCATATTTGGCACAATGTTAGAAGATCACATGCTTCCAAGTCCACAATACATTTCATGGTCATTGTTGCCCTAATATCAACATATGAGATAACACTTTCTCTGATTGATTGGTTGGTTGGTTGGTTGGTTGCAGACATTCCATTACCCAACCAGGTAGTATCATCAGTGCAAATAAGGGTGAGGTTTACTGCCTGTTTATAAATAATAATTTCCCTTACTAATTTTGGTGGGGGTGTAATATCCTCCTTGCTCGTTCTCTGATTAGAATATTGTTTTGCTGGTGCTGATTCCTGCTTATCTGAATGTTGGCTTTTGGAAGGGTTGTGTTAAGTCTTTTTGTTTCGTCCCTAGGTTTTTGTCTCTTTTGAATGGTGGGTAAAAGAGGTTATTTCTATGTGTTTATTGGTGGTTATTTGCCTGAAGATAGGCTTCCAAGAATTTCCTTGCATTTTTGAATATGGCTTGGTTTAAGATGCTAATATTTTCCCAGTTGAAACTGGGTTGAGTCTATGTATGTGCTATGAGATCAAGGTTCTCTTAAATAGATACCTCCCTAATTCATGTGATAAGGAGAATGGCAGGAGGCACAGCATAATCAGACTTGCAAGTTTCTGTAATTATAGCCACTCTCAATAAAAGTACTTAGCTTTCCTGTGGAGTTGATTCTTAGTCTGTTTTTTCTAGTGAGGCTGAAAAACACCAAAGAGACATCAACATCCTTATCTTATTCTCGGTTTTAATGCTGAACCAATTACAATATTAAGCATTCATTCATTCTCATTCATGCTTTATTTTTATTAGACATCATTCTTATTGCTTTTATAATCTAATCTTCAACTTCATACAGATCAACTGTTCCACACTGCAACATTTCCCCTCCTACATTGTCTGTGTCTGCAGCCTGTTTCCTTTCAAAATTTCATAGCTTTTAAAACTTCTTTTTCATCCGTTTCTTCTTGGACATAATGTTTACAGTAGGCGTTTTAATTCCACTTTTCATTGTATCAATATAATTCCATAGAGGTCTCAGTGATACTTCTTTCAGCATTATCTCACTTCAGTTTCATCCCAAACCATTTCATCCTTGTCACTTTTAGTACCATTCATTTTGCTGAAGGTTCCTTGTTTAGCCCTTTTTTCTAAATACATATTATATACTATCCATTTTTCTGTCTTTTTTCTGCAACAGTCATTCTCTTGTATTCATTTTCTCTCATCCACAAATTCTACCAACCATCCTATTTCATATTTCACATTAGTATAACTTACTACACTTCAGTGATACTTTGTAACATAATTCTTTTCACTCTGTTCCAAACAGCCTCAATATCGCCTTTCCTTATGGCCCCTTTCTGTTCATTTTATTGAAAAACCCATCTATCTTCTAATAATTTTCCATATAAGACTTCTATTTTCTCTTCTTGCAATCATTTGACTCTTCCTTTTTTCATTATTTTTCTTTTTCCAATGTCATTTATTTTCTAAAGATCCACCTTTAGCCCTATCCAAAAATTATCTTTGCCAAATTCAGAGCCTTTCATCCACCCTGTGTCATTCACCGATTCTCTAAATCTTTTATCATAAACTATCAAATAAATCATGGTTTTAGAATTTATGTTTATCCTTTTGCCATATGTACAAATGAATAGACTTGCTTGAACTACATATTCACAAAATGCAGGCATTTTTCTAAGCAGATGCCCACCAAACAGTCATTTACATTTACTTTTGCCCTCCAAAATGTCAATCATTTGTATTGTAATGTTTCACATTTTCACTCTTTCATGTCAAAGAATAATCTTTTTTCCCAGACTGCATTCATCCAGAATCACGGTTCACTATAGCATAATATGCAACTATTAACAAGATATGAATCCCCATTTTTCTGTGTTCAGGTAGAGGACAAGCATATTTATTTAATTAATTAATCAATTTGTTTGGTTGCCTAGCTCTTCAAGTGAAGGCCCTGAGGGACAGGAGGAAGAACAGCTATCTGGGTCAGATAAAAGAGCCTACCTACGTTTGGGGCAAGAATGTAATGTGAATAAACATCTCAGACAAGGTCTCCTTAGTTCACATGAAGATTGAGGGGGGACGGAGGAAACATATCAAACTTGCAAATTTTTGTTAATCTAGCTTTACAACAAAAGTAATAGTGACATACATGGCTTTGGTTTCCTGATCATGATCTACCTTGAAATGCTGACAGCACCTGCAACAGCCTAAGTGACCTTGTTGTAACCCTTGCATTCTTAATGAAGCCTACATCTTCATATCTCTGCATAGATTCATCCATTCCATTGAGCACAATCAGACCATCTTCATTCAGGCTTATCAGATCCTTTATCTTAGTTTTATAGATTCATACTATATCAACATGAAGGGGAAAATGTTCCTTATGTCTGACATTAATGCTGCAAAGTGAAAGAAAAAAGAAGGAATGTTTCTTGGGAGTAGATTAGGCATGACCTATTTGTTGATATTTTAAAATACACATCTCCTACTAAAGAACGTTAAAATTGCAATTCAAGATATATTAACCAAGAACAATAGCTCACAAGAGACAGTGTCTAAACAGAAATGGTTTTCAGGCAGAAATAAGCACAATTAAAAAGCTAAGTGATTATTAAAATTAATGCTCATATTGCTGTAAGGGTGATAGCAACTGAATCATCACTGCACTGGGACTTAATGAAAATTCATGAAAAGAGAGATGTTGGCTTCCAGACTCAGACAAATGTGTATGCACACCTAATAGAAGCTTCCACCCCATAGTTCTTACAAATAGCTATCATCTATTTACATTCAAATTCATCTACCAGGGATGCAAACTAAAATATCTCTATCCTGTAATCTATGTAATGATGTTGAACCTTACATACTTTCATTTTAAATATAAATGCACAGAATAGGCATTTCATGCATTTCCTAGTTCCTCTCTAAGGAAAATTATGTATGGCTTTCTTTACATAATAATTTCATTTTGTGTAGAGCTGGAGCCTATAAAAGCTAACATAGGTTAAAATAAAACAATTCAAAAAAATTCAAAGAGGCAAAATGCAATTTGAAAATGTCAAGATAGCAATTATTTTCTATAACTATAGGGTTGCCTAAGAGGAAATGGATACAATTCACTCTGCATCCATTGGCTAATTATTATAATGATGTTAACTTGACAGAATATCATAAGATCTGACTCATGTTTGTTAAAAGGCTTTTATGTGTTCTTGAGATGTTAGCCAGTGCTAAGGTGGAAGCACCATTAACCATACACGAAGTTCCCAGCTCTATCTTTGAGAGCATTAGGAGTGAAGAAAAAAATCTTTACTAATGCAACCAAAAAGAATTAGAGCTAATGGAATGGATTTGCCTCCTATTCTTTGAATAGCTGAAGAGACATATAGCCACTACCTAAGCATTCTATACAGACTGATGATTTGCAGCTCTTAAGCCCTATAGTACTACACTCAAGGAGACAGACACAAATAATGAGATTCTTGACCTTTAATATGGCAGAATTGAACAAAAATGGGCCATTTGCAAACCCCAAAGCCTGCAAATGCCCTCCAAACATGTTGCCAACTGTAGTTTTAATGGGAAAGAATGATAAAATGACCACATACATATACAGGGAGTAATCGTACTACTTGTACTTAATCAATGTAATGCAATGTTAATTATACTGATTCAGACAATTAAATTAGGTGAAATTTCATTTTTGTCCTTCTTCCATCTACTTTTCCAGGTGTAATTTCCCTACTTCCATTCAAATACCAAGTGCCATTTTCAGACCGAAACATTCAGTATACAGCTCCCTGCATTAGTAATATTGCTTATGAAACCTTGAAAATATTCTTTTCTTAAAGTAGGTGTGGAAAAGAAACTTGTTCCATTTAAATTTATTACAAATGTACTAATTTTACATTGTTCAAACAACATGTGAACTTAGTCCTATCTATTCTTTGACACATTTGCAACTGTCCAAATTGTATGATCCAATTTCTTTATAAAAGATAGTCTACAAATTTATACTGTGTATATATCTACTTGTGTGTGTGTGTGTGTGTGTGTGTGTGTGTGTACATACACACATATACAGATTAAGTTATCACCTCCTATCCCAGTTCTGCTATACTGCCTTGGCACTTATATACATATGCATATAACAGTAATGTAGAAAAATGCTAGAGAGAAGGCAATGATAAACAATTTCTATTCTTTACCAAGAAAACTACATGGGTAGAAAATATAGACTAACTGTGGTACCACTTGATGAGTTCCACAGAGCAACATAACACTGTGGAAAATTATGATCTTGCAGAATCATGATATGGCTACTCTAGTCCTTGAGATGTTTAGTTCATGATGCTGCCATATAAGAAAAGATAATCTGGAGCTGCAAAAATAAAAATATAGTGGGATTATTGAACATGAATTGAACAACACAATGAAAGATGAAATGAAGTGAGTACACATTGACATTTTAGGCATCACCAAAATGAGATGGATCAGGACTGGACATTTCCAAGTTATCACATTGTTCAAGTTATCACATTGTCTTATCCTAAGACTGAGGTATGCTATCCCAAATTGGGTTTCCTAGACTTAAGTCATACCAATGCCATACTGGGGGATTCTGGAGAATTCGGGGAGATGGTCCACAGTCTTAAAGTTGTCAACATTGAAGACCCTTTGAGAGAAGGTAGAGTGAGAGAAAGTAATATCACTTGGAATCAAATGAAGAGCTTGTGTTGCTTTGCTTGCTGAATAAAAAGAGGAAAAAATGTAAATCTGATGTGCATCTTAGATCAAAATCTGAAGAGACCATAAAGGCTGGTAACACTATTCCTGCCCAAATGGCAAGAATATTTATTACTTAAAAGTATCCAATTTTTTTGTCAAAGATCTAATAATTCTGAGAAATACTTGATGGACTAGCCAACTGACCTTTGCCATAGGCATAGATTAACTCTCAATTCTGATAGAATGCTATCTATTGTCCTGTATGCATGCTTAGAAACATATTCCCATTTCCCCACTCCCTTCAGGAAGATTTCATTAGCTTTCATTAAAATATCTGTTTAGAAGTACTGGCGTATTATGCTGTCTTATTTCTGAAACTATAGAAGAGATTTCACTTTAATGCACTGGCAAATGAACATTGCCTGAAGAAGAATTGATGTCAAAGTCTTCATTCTGAAAAATAACATGGTTTAATGGTGTAGTTGATGCCCTAAGTAAAATGAAGTTAAACTTCCTTGTATGCAGTTTGAAAAATAAAGGACATGGAAGAGTATAATCTTGACAGATATATAATAACATTTTTTTTAAAAAAAGGGGGGCAGCCAACAAGAATAATGTGAAAGAACAATCTCAAAAAAGAGGGTAACATTTTGAAAGGTGAAAGGGAACAAGTCTCTGTGTATATTTGTATGTATATAATGAGTGGGAACTGACAAACATTTTTAAAAAGCAATAAAAGAAGACACAAATAAAGTACTATGAAAGTAATTACATTTTCAATCTGAGAGCAAAGATGTTGGGTCAGATTCTGCTTTCAATTACAATTTGGCATCAGGAAATCAATATGGGTATATTGAGCATTTATAACTGAAGGAAATCTTGGTCTGTGTTCATTTTTGAAAGGCATTTTGTTGACTATCAGCTTGTCAAGCTGGAAGTTTTGCTTTGCATAGCATCACTTCACACCCTCACTTTAATCTTTCCTCTTTTTAAAAAAAAATATTCAATTTCAGGATCTAATCACTCCCACAAAAAAATGTACTTCTAATTGCTATTGAATGCAGCCATAAACCCTCTGTGAGTTGTTTCAATTATATGAGTGGGTGTCTTGTACTAGCCACAGTAACATTGCAAGCATCAGTAGCAAATAATTGCATAATATGTCTCATATGTGTGATGATGTCATGAAGCCTGTGTTGCTTCTCCAACCTCCTCACATATACCCATTATTTCAAGCAGTAGTCATCCTGTCCATCCAAGTAGATGGATGAGATTACTAGCATCCTCTTTCCCTGCACATTACTCTACTTTCCTTTTCTAATTTGGACATTATCTTCCAGCTTTAAGTCACTTCCAGGGCTTAAGTCACTTGAGGCCTTCTCTCTTCCAAATTCCCCTCAGGCCTTCTCAGAGACCCACCTGTTTCTTTTCAACAGTGGCTTTATGCCTTTATGCCATCTTCCTCCCTCCTACATGGTATTTTCTGGAAGCTGCTGCTCTCAAAGTGTGAAAACATTGTACTCCACCCTTTATCTTATTGATCAATAGGAACATTAGGAGTAGATAACAAAGGTCTCTCTTTGGCATCCATTGCTCTACTTTCCACCAATGAAAGACTCATGGGGTTGCTTCCTACCTTCTTCTTCCTCCTTCCCCATCCCAATTAGGTGCTCTTCTAAAACATAAGTAATTTCCTATCTGTTTCTTCTGGTTTAGGACTTTAAGGATTTGTAATTAGATTTTCCTGTTGGACTTCGTGTTACTTACACATACAATATATCTCTGCTAAATACTCATAGCAGTGAACTATTTACCTATCTCTGCCAAAGAGAAAAATCATTGGGTGGATTACTTCTTGCAGGATTCAACTATCCCAGTACTTCAACTTAGGAAGCAGTAAATCTTAACCTTGATCAGGCAAATCTTCCAAGTTGTCATCTCAAGGAATTTCTCCACTTCCATCTAAGCAGGCCAAGGCTGTGTCCTCATGACCTTGTCTTTCTTTTGCCATTATCCCATCATAAGACATTTTAAAGTTGTTCTTAGTTGTACCCATGTTAATTTTAACCCTAAGCTAAAAGCATCCAACAATTGCATGAGGTACAGAAATTTGGAGCAGCACTCAATATTCTGTTATTGTATCTTACAACAATAAACTATTTTATTGCAGCATCTTTTTCTTGATTTGGCTATCTTTTTTTATATATATATATAAAATTCTTTTATTAAAACAATCAACATTGAACATGAAAACATATTGTGCAGCAATCATCATGGCACCTGATATACAATACTAAGTATTAGTCATTGAAAACGTCTGAGTTAGTAAGCCTTTTTCCCCACTCCTCGTGTCTAGCCTCAACTGTACTCCTGTTACATTTTATTTTGATTGGTGTTTCCCCTATCCGTTTCAATATTAATGTGATCAACATTAAACATAAGATCCTATTGCTAAGCAATCATCCTAGAACATAGCATACAACATTAGGTATTAATCTTTGTAAACATCTGTTTTAGTAAACGTTCTTCCCTCCTCCCTTACATCCTCACGTATACTCCGAGTACATTTTGTTTGATTGGTGTTTCTCCTATATATGGTCTATCTACTGTATCTAGTCTATCGCATATTGTGCGTTTGTGCTTCTGAGTTGACTTCATCCCATTACTAGTGCAATCTTTTATGGTCCCCAACCCGAGATCCTGAGGTAAAAGTTTCATATCCTGAGGTAGAGATTCAGTCTACTTTAACAATATTAAAGCAAACAACGTTAGTCCTAAGGTTATGCTAAGAGGCATTAGTTATAGAACATATACATTCAACGTTGGGTGTTAGTTTTTGTAAACATTTGATTTGTTAGCCCTTCATCCCTCCTCCCATCGATCCTTAGCTGAACGCCAGCTGCATTCTGTTTGATTGGTGTCTCTCTTGGATATAGTCTATCCACTGTTTCCAGTCAGTCACAAATTGTTCATTGGTGCGGTTTTTCAGGTATGCTGATATTTTCGCCATTTCCGCCAAATTTGTTACTTTCACAGTCCATTCTTCAATAGGCGGTATTTCCGGATTCTTCCAGTACTGTCCCACCAACAATCTTGCTGCTGTAATTAAGTTCAAGAATAAATTTGTCTCTGAGGTAGTGATATCCTTTGTGATCCCTAACAGAAATGTCTGAGGTAGAAATTCTATACACTTTTTGAAAATAGTTTGGAGTGTCCACCATATCTTTCTCCAGAATGCTTTGATTTTTCTGCATGTCCACCATATATGAAAATAAGTAGCCTCCCCGTCCCCGCACCTCCAGCATTTGGGCTGGGAGCCCGGGTAGATGAGTGATATTTTTTTCGGGTCTAGATGCCATCTATAGAACATCTTGTAGAAGTTTTCCCTTAAGTGTTGCGATTTCGTGAATTCTACATTCCTCACCCATATTTTCTCCCACGTGTCCATGGTGATAGGGTGTCTGAAGTCTTGTGCCCACTTTATCATACAGTTCTTGATTGGCTCGGTTTCAGAGTCCATTTCTATCAGAATGCTGTACACTCGTTTGATGTGCCTAATCCCCTGTTCTCTAATCTGTTTAATTAGATTCTCGTCGGTCTGGGAGAAGCCCTTCTTCTTGTCTTTACGCCACCTTGATTGTAGTTGTATATATGATAGCCAGTTACTTCCTATTCCTCTGTTTGCTAGCGTTGCTTGAGATTTCAAGAGGAACCCGTTTTCTTCTCCCAGTACAAGTTCACTGTAGGGCACCACTTCTTGCCCTTGGGATGTGTTCATATCCCCTGTTGCGTGTCCAGGGATCGTCCAGATGGGAATCTTGTATATTTCTTCCAGACCCATAGCAATGGGATTCGTAATGGGTTCTCCTTGAAGTTCCTATCTGCCTTTTTGTTGTATACTAGGTATGCGTGCCAGCCGAATCGTAGACCATGCCCCTCAACATTCAGAATTCTATCATTTGTCATGTTGATCCAGTCACTAACCGCCACCAACGTTGCTGCGTAGTAATATAGCTTTAGATTAGGCATTTTGAGCCCCCCTCTCTCCCTTGCGTCTTGGATGATTTTTAGTTTCACCCTCGGTCTCTTGCCGTCCCAAATAAATCTGTTGATGCCTTTCTGCCAGTTGTCTAAGTCCGCATCCTTCTTGAGTATGGGTAGCATTTGGAAGAGAAATAAAAATCTGGGTAATACATTCATCTTTACTGTCGCTATCCTGCCGAGCAGGGACAGACGTAGTGATTTCCACCTTTCCAGGTCTGCTTGTATCTTATTCCACAGGACCTCGTAGTTGTTCTTGTATAATTTCGCATTTGTTGATTCTATCTCCACTCCTAAGTATTTGACTTTCTTGACTATTTCACAACCCGTTATTCTTTCCAGGTTCCGTTTTGCTTTGTTGTCGAGGTTTTTGACTAGCATCTTTGTTTTTAATATATTTACTTTGAAGCCTGACACCCTACCATAGTCCTCCATTATCTCCATCAATTTCCTTGCTGATTGTGCTGGTTGCGACATTGTCACCAGCAGGTCATCCGCAAAGGCACATAGTTTGTAGTCTTGCTGTTTAATCTGTATGCCCTGTACATCCTCTGCCGCTCTTATTCTGTTCAGTAAAATTTCCAGTGTTAGGACAAATAGCAGGGGGGACAGCGGGCAGCCCTGTCTCGTGCCTCTCTCTATATTAAATGAGTCCGTTAAGTCTCCATTGACAATGATCTGACCTGTTTGTTTCTGGTAAATTGCCGTTATGGAGTTGAGAAACTGTACTCCCATTTTCATCTTCCGGACCAAGTTCGTCAGGAACGGCCAGTGCAGTCTGTCAAAAGCTTTTTCTGCATCCACAAACATAAGAGCGGCGGGTATCTGGTTGTGCTTTTGCAGGTATTCTATTATGTTCAGCAGCTGTCTCACGTTGGTTTTCATCTGGCGTCCTTATATAAATCCCCTTTGGTCCGGGTGTATTGTTTTTTGTAGTACAGTCATTAGTCTATTGGCCAAAATTTTTGTGAAGATTTTGTAGTCTGTGTTTAGTAGTGAGATGGGCCTGTAGTTTGCGGGCTGTGTGTTGTCTTTCCCCTCCTTTGGGATTAATGAGATGTAGGCTGTTTTCCAGGATGGTGGGACCTGGCCTCCTTCTTGAATGTTGGCAAATAGTTTTCTGAGGGGTTCTAGCATCACCTCTTGGAGGTGTTTGTAGTAGGTCGCTGTTATCCCATCCGTCCCGGGCGACTTCCCTGCTTTCAGTTGTGTGATCGCTGAGTGTATTTCCTCTTTTGTGATTAAGGCATTCAGGGCTTCTCTTTGTGTGTCGGTAATCGCCTGTATCTTTTCGTTTTGTAGGAACTCATCTATCTCTTTGTCTTGTATCTTATCCTCGGTATATAGTTTCGAGTAGAACTCCGTGAAGGCTTTCTTGATGGTTTTTTGTCGGAATTCTTCCTTGCCTTTGTATTCTATCTTTTCAATTATGCGGGATTTCTGTTTCTTTCTTATAGTGTAGGCTAGCCAGCGGCCCGGTTTGTTGGCCTTGCAGAATGTCTTATGTTTTGCATATTGTATATTCCTTGCAACTTGGTCAGCCATCAACATGTCAAATTGCTTTCTTAAGATCTTGAGTCCTTCTTTGGTGGCTTTGTCCTCTGGTCTTTTTATTAGTAGCCGCTCCATTTTGCTTATCTCATTTTCTAACTCTTTTCTTTTTTGTTCTTGTTGGCGATGGTGCCAGCTATTCATGGATATGAGGATCCCTCGCATGTACACCTTGCTGCCTTCCCAGATCTGTTCTATCGGTGTTCCATTGTTCATATGTGTGTCGAAGAATTCCTTCATAGCTTTTTTGCATTCCGCCACATTGTTTTCATGTCTAAACAAGTTTTCATTGATTCTCCAGGACCTCCTCTGTTTCGGGCCATGTCTTAGTTCCATCCTCACAGGGTTGTGGTCTGTCAGTGTCTTGGGTAGGATTTTCACCGTGTTTAGACAAGTTAGCAAGTCACTAGAAGTTAGTATAAAGTCGATTCTGGAGAATGATTGATGTCTGCCAGAGAAGAAGGTGAATTCTTGTTCTTTGCCGTGCCTTTTCCGCCATACGTCTGTCAGTTCGAGGTCTTCCTTCATGTCGAAGAAGGATTTAGGCAACTTGGAGTGTTTTTGCGGGTTCGGTGCAGTTCTTTTTTTGTCTAGGGCAGTCTCTATGACCCCGTTCCAGTCGCCCATGATGATGTAAGATCTGTAATTAAGCTGTGTTATTTTCTTGTGTAGCTTTTTGTAGAATTTGCCTTGTTGCTGATGCGGTGCATATACGCCCATTACTAGAATCTTCTTGTCTTCTTGTGTTATTTCAATTGCCAGGTATCTACCTTGGGGGTCGGACTCTATTAGCTTAGCCATTACATGTTTCTTTACGTATATAACAATCCCATTCTTTTTTCTTGGCGCCGCTGCCACAAAGTGCGCGCCTAGTTTGTAGTTGATCAGATATTTCTGGTCTGCTGCTCTGATGTGTGTTTCTTGTAGGCAGATTATATCGCTTTTACCTTGGTTTAGGTAGTGGAGAATTTTTCTTCTTTTCTGGGGGGAGTTCAGTCCGTTCACATTCCAAGTCAAATAATTAGTAGCCATCATCTGTTGCAGGATATTTTTGCGAGACCCTTTCTGTTGTTTCTCCTGTTGTCTCCTTTGGTCTCGTTCCCACGATATCCGGATTGGTGCTCATTTTGGTTTGTGAGGTCTTGCCTTGCTGGTCTGTACGTTTGGTAGTGATGCCTGGCAGCCTGACCTCTGTAGACTGTCCTGCCTCCTTGTTTTTGTTGCTCTCTGCTCTCTGTGCCCTTGCCCCTAGAGGTAGTCCATTCATTTCCTCTGCCACTGCCCCGATCTGTGCTTCTGCGCGGCTTGCTCGTTGGCCTCGATCCCTCCCGCTTTCCAGTGGTCTATCTGCTTCTTCTCTCGCGGTGGGTTGAGGGCCTCCCGACTTCAATTCCTTTTCGAGGAAGTCTTTGGCTTTCTGGACCGAGGTCAAGTAATGTCTCTTGTTTTTATAAGAAAGTGACACTCCTGTTGGGGTTTCCCACCGGTATTGCAGTGCACGCGATCTCAGTTCTGTGGTCAGGAATTTGTAGTTCTTTCTGTCTCTCAGCATCGCCTGGGGGATCTCTTTCAGAACCTTCACCTCCTGCTCCTCTATGTAGAATGCCTTGTTATAGGAAGTGGCAGAGACGTGGTTCCGGAACCTCTGTGTTGTGAAGTGGATGACCACATCTCTTGGTTGGTGTTTGTTCACTTCCCTCCAGGCGCCCACTCTCTGGATTTTTTCGACATGCCACTCAATATCATTGGCGCTCGTGCCCAGGAATGTTGCCAGGGCCTCTACAAAGGTCTTGCGCAGTCTTCCCTGGGGTTCGTATGTTGTCTCGTTCCACCCTCTGATCCTGATTGCAAATGCCATTTGCCAGAATTGTATCATGGTGGACTGGTCTTGAACCTCTCTTTTCACCTCTGCAAGCTGACCCTCTACGCGGTTTTCCACTTCCTTCATCATCTTTTCCGTATTCTCCCTTGTTTCTTGGAGGTTTTTGTAATGTGTTTGCAATGCCTCCTTTATCTGTTCCAGATCAGTGGCCGTCGCTTTGCGCTGTTCTTCCCACTTTTTCTCCAGGTCTCCACCTTGGTCCGCCAGCATCCTCTTCATGTCTTTGTATCTTTCCTCCGTCTTCCGTTCTGTTTCTAGGCGTCCTTTCTCCGTCTTCGCGCCCATTTCTGCCAATTTTCTATCCATGCCATCCATCCGTACCACCATCGTCGCTATCGTCTCATTTAGTGTCTCGATCGTCTCTTTTAGTTCTTGGATCATGCGTGCTGTTGCGGAGTCGTGGGTTGGCGTGTGGATCTGAGGGCATGCAGCTGGGTGGGGGTGTGTGTGGTTGGGTGGGGTGTTCCCTAGCAGATTGGAGGGCTGGGCTGGGGAGGGTGCAGCTCCCTTCAGGTCTCGCAGTTTGATTTGTTTTGTCCGTCTGGCAACCATTTTGAGCTTCTCCTCCTGTTGGCCTGTCCACCCTTAAAGCCACCCCTTGATGCAAAGAATTGTGGGGGAGTTGTTCCTGTGCAAGATTGTCAAGTTGCTAGGATGGGTTGGGTCAAATTTTTCTGTTACAAGTTAGCAAGTGTTCATGTCTCACAGTTAGTATTTTAACAGCAAAGTGGTAGATCACTGGGGGGTGTAGCTTGTTTTCAATTAAGCTTTTCTGTACTGGCAGGGGTGATACAAAGATGGGAGGATCTGAGACTTGGGATTTTTGATGATGGCCTTTTTCTCAAGATGCAGTACAACACTAGGTTGTGGTCTGGTGAAGATCCAGAAATCTGGTCCTTCCAAAAAAGGGGAGGGGGTGCCTTCAGGGTTTAGGCAGTGTAGGGGTAGGAGTAGGAGCCTGTATTCTGGCAGCTCTTACGTTCAGGGAGCCAGTTCAGTACAGTACCTTTGCCTTGGGTTCCTCTTCACTCCCCTCTGCCAGCCTGTTTCTTCTCTTTGCTCTTTTCTGGCTCCTTCTTGCCCTTCTTTCTCTGCCTTCTTGCCCAGGTCACTTCCTCCTGTCTTCTGCCCCCCCTGTGTTTACAGATCCCCTCTGCCTTTCCCTTATTGCGCTCCAGGTAGCTTTCCAGCTTTCTTCTTCCTCCCACCTTCTTCCCTGGTAATTCCTGCCCTCTTCTGGGTCCCTGGGGCTCCCTTTCTGGTGGGTCTGGGGCACAGCGTGGGTTAACACTCACCAGTCCCTCTGCCTGGGCCTTCCCCCTCTGTCTGCTTCTTTGTCGCCTCCTCCTTTTCAGTACTGCTCTCTGCCAGCTCTACTTGCCTCCTCCTTTGTTCTCAGCTCCCGGCCCTCTCTTCTCCCGTAGGTAGTCTTTGCTGCTGTTACTCGCGCCGCTCGCCTCCTCTCCTGTCGGCTTCTTTCCGGCTCCGTTCGCCTCCGCAGCTGATTGCCTCGTCCGGCCACCTTCGCTGCTCTCTCGCCGTTTCTCCTTCTCTCTAGCCGGCAGGCCCCCTCGGCAGCGATCCGGCGTCCTCTTCCTGCTCCGCCGCTCGTCTCTTGCCAGCTCTCCAGTCCTCCTTCGCCTGCGGCGCGGCGTTTTCGGGCCTGCCTGCCGGCCGGCCGCCTGGCCACCGCCAGCTTCTGCGGCCCCGTCCGCGGCTTCCCGGGACCTTCCGGCGGCAAGTCTTACTTGTTTGTGGAGATCCGAGGTTCCTCTTCTATCCCGACCTCTTTATTCGTTGTTCACGCTCTCCGTGTCTCTTTTATTTTAAATTTCGCGCGAGCCCTGTCACGGAGCTCTCAAAGAAGGGCTCCGGTCCTCGTGACCGGAACCGGAAGTCTCTCTGATTTGGCTATCTTGAAGGGCTGACATATCTTGTCCTTCAGCAGATTCACCCCATTCTTGCTTGAGGCATCACTATTGGCATTTGTTTTTCCTTCTGTCTGATGACATGCCAGAGAGATAGACAAGATATCCAAAGGAATGGACCAATTACTTGTTTTCCAAACTCAGCACATATAAAATCAGGATAGTGCCAGTTGGCAGTGACTTAGAACAGACACATCAGAGGCAGAATAAATGGGGCTGCAAATTTCATGCTCATATTGAGTTCTGCTAACTCAGGGATGGATAAATAGCATCACACTCAGAACTAGAAAACACATCCAATGACGATTCTTTTATTGATCCAGTGTGTATGTGTGTGTGTATGTGTGTGTAGAAAGAGAGACTATAAATATTGTGTGACACCATTTATGGATTTTATTCAGGGCTTTTTTTCTCATAGAATGCCCAGAACGGAGTTCCAGCACCTTTTTTGGATGGAACCTTGTATGATAAGCAAGGCAGGTTGTGTGACATGTGTGCATTCCGGCACCTTTTTTTTTTTTTTTAGAAAAAAAGCACTGATTTTATTTATTATGAATATACATGGATTTAATTACATTAAATGAAAAACTATCTATTATAATCTATTTAAAAGGAAAAACATATAATATATATATAAACACTTTGTTATATTTGTATCTTTCTCTCAACTGGCAAAATGTCCGTTGTTGTTGTTGTTGTTGTTGTTGTTATTATTATTAATTGAACTCAGCTAGAACTTGATAACTTGGATTAAAACACTGAAAAAAAGCATGGGAAACACTGAAAAATACAATCATAAAAGTCCAGTCCAACACAATACCACTAAAAAAGAAAAACAAGATCCAAGAAGAAATCAGCATGGTTGCACAAAGATCTCTCTGATAAACTGAAAGACAAAAAGGATAAGTACAAAAAATGGAAAGACGGACACATAACTAAGGCAGAATATCAGCAGATTGCCCAAATCTGCAAAGATGAAAGCAAAGGCTCAGAATGAACAAAGACTTGCAACAAAAGTCAAAAATAATAAAAAAAGTTTCAACATATAAATAACAAAAAAAGTCAAGGAAACAGTTGATCCACTAAAAAGAGAAGATGGCAGGGAAGTAACAGGCAGTAGAGAGAAAGCAGAGCTTCTTAACTCATTCTTTGCATCAGTCTTCACACAAAAAAGAAACTATAGCCCAACCTATCAAAAACATAACTGTAAAAACAGACTAGAAATAAAAATTAAAATAAGCAAGAAAATGGTAAGAGAATACCTGCCTGACCTTGATGAATATAAATCACTGGGACCTGATGGATTACATTCCAGAGTTCTGAAGGAGTTGGCAGATGTTATCTCAGAACCATTGTATCATATCTCTAAAAAAAATCTTGCAGCACTGGGGAACTACCAGAGGATTGGAAAGGAGCTGATGTAGTTCCCATATTCAAAAAAGGAAAAAAACAGACCCCAGGAAACTACAGACCAATCAGCCTGACATCAATACCTGGGAAGATACTGGAAAAAATAATCAAAAAACAGATCTGTGAACATCTAGAAACAAATAAAATTATAACTAATAGCCAGCAGGGGTTTGTTAAAAACAGATTATGCCAAACAATCTTATTTCATTCTTTGACAAAGTGACTAAATTATTAGACCAGCAAAATGCTGTGGACATAGTATATTTAGACTTCAGCAAGGCATTTAACAAAGTAGACCACAACCTACTTCTTGATAAGCTAGAAAAATGTAGGATAAACAGCCTCACCACCAGATGGATTGTAACTGGCTGACAAATTGTACTCAATGAGTAGTCCTTAATGGTACTACATCTACATGGAGGGAAGTACACAATGGGTTACCACAATGTTCTATCTTAGGCCCAGTACTCTTCAATATCTTCATAAATGATTTAGATGAAGGAATAGAAGGGGAACTCATCAAATTTGCAGATGACATTAAGATGGCAGCCAACACCTCAGAAGACAAGCTCAGAATCCAAAAAGATCTTGACAGACTTGAACAATGTCTACACAACAAAATTATATTTAATGTGGAGAAAAGCAAGGTTTTACACTTGGGTAGGAAAAACCAAATATACAAGTACAGATTAGGTGAAACCTGGCTCAAAAACAGTAGCTATGAGAGGGACCTTGGAGTCCTAATGGAGGATCACTTGACTATGAGCCAGTAGTGTGCGGCAGCAACCAAAAAAGCTAATACAATCCTTGGTTGCATAAACAGAGGCATAGAATCAAAATTACGTAAAGTATTAGTATCGCTTTATAAAGGCTTAGTAAGGCCACATCTGGAATACTGCATCCAATTTCAGTCACCACATTACAAAAAAGATGTTGAGACTTTGGAAAAAATGCAAAGAAAAGCAACTAAGATGATTAAAGACCTGGAGACTAAAACATATGAAGAACGGTTGCAGGATTTGGGAATGGCTAGTCTAGAGAAAAGAAGGAATGGGGGTAGGGGGACATGATAACAGTATTCCAATATTTGAGAGACTGCCACAAGGAGGAGGAAGTCCATTTATTTTCCAAAGCTCCACAAGGCAAGACAAGAAACAATGGATGGAAACTAATCCAGGAGAGAAGCAACCTGGAATTAAGAAGAAAAAGGAGAAACAGTGAGGATAATTAACCAGTAGAACAGCTTACTTCAAATATTGTGGGTGCTTCATCACTTGATGTTTTTAAGAAGAAACTGGACAGCCTCTTGTCTGAAATGATTTAGGGTCTCTTCTTGAGCAGGGGGCTGGACTAGAAGACCTCCAAGGTCCCTTCCAACTCTGTTGTGATTCTGATTCTGAAAGACAAGAAAACTAACAACCCAAAAGTGATGTTGATTGATTATACTTGCCAAGATCTCCGGGTGGCAGAGGTCTCTTATAGATGAAACAAACAGTGGAAGAGAAAAAACACGACTTAAATGACTACATCAAAAAAGCAAAAAAGCCTCTGCTGAAGGAAGTGAACAAAGGAAACCTCTTGAAAACAGCAAGACTGAAAGCAGAATATTGAAAGGAAACAATTGAGCATCAGGTTTCTAACTGGAAAAAGAAGCTTATGCACAGTCAATAACTGAAGGACATTGAAGGAAAGATAGATGCAAAGCTAACATGGAGGTGGTTGAGATCAGGAGTGCTGAAGAAAGAAACTGAAGGCTTCATTTTGGCTGCTCAAGAACAAGCCTTGCAAACCAATTCCATGAAAGCAAAAATTCAACATGTCAGCAACAATAGCAAATGTCACTTATGCAATGAGAAAGATGAAACAGTGGATCACCTTATCAGTGGCCACAGTAAAATATCACAGACTGATTATCTACAATGTCATGATTAAGTTGCCAAAATTATACATTGGAAGCTTTGCTAGAAGTTTGGGTTCAAATGCAGCAAAAATTACTGGGAACACCAAATTGACAAAGTTCTTGGAAATGAGCAAGTCAAGATCCTGTGGGACTTCTGGATCCAAACAGACATACCTCTGGCCCACAACACGCCTGACATCACTATTGAGGAAAAGAAAAAAGTCTGGTTCGTTGATATTGCAATACCAAGTGATGCACGACTTGATGAGAAACAGCTAGAAAACAAATAACAAAATATCATGATTTGCAAACTGAAGCTGAGCAACTATGGAGGAAGAAATCAATGGCTGTACCAATAGTAATAGGAGCCCTTGGAACAATACCCAAAGGGCTACCCAGATACATGGAAATTTTGAACTTATTAGACCTAAATATCCTGACTTTGCAAAAAACAAAAACCACCCTACTCGGAGCTGCCTATATACTCAGATGCTACCTTAATCGCTCTTAGGTCCTTGTTTAGGACTTGAACTATTAAGTTTTTACCAGTCCCAGACTGTGAATCGAATTGAAGATTAAACCTATAATAATAATAATTCCATAAGCCTTAATGCTTGAACAAAAAAAATGAAATTAATTTAATGTAGAACTAGGCTACCTAGCTTCTTTTTGGAAACCTGCTTTGCTTACCTTCCTGGACAACCATATCTTATACAGTTTATAAATTCCTTTCCGTGCTGAGATACAAATATGGATATACTAAGCATTTAAAGGAAAACCATCCTTTTAGTCTAAAGGCAGAGGTCAGGAACAACTCGGAAATTCAGGTTGTTTCCAACCTATCCATTTGTGATTATTAGTGATATGCCACTTATGCTTTACTGCCACGCAAAAAAACACCATCAGAGCTTCCTGATTTTAAATATGTAGAATTCCTCATATGTAGTGTGTACAAGGTTCAGACCTAGCATAAAATCGATATTTGTCAACTTCTCAGTAATTCTGAATTGCAAAGGATCATGGGCAAGTGGGCATGTTGAAGAAGAGATGGAATAAAACATAAAATGTCCTTGCTTGAGTGTCAAAGAAGTTGGCAGTCTATCACCTTTCCACCACTGCTGTATTCACATCCAATTCTGTTTCACCTACTGCAGAGAGGAAATTCTTGAGATTACGCTGGGTGGATGTGCTTCAGTGGTTTTAAAATGCTTACTTTCATCTGTTGCCACTTCACATGGGTAATCCTCAATGAGAGATTATTTTATCCTCCATTACCTTCACAATGACCTTTGACAGAAGCAGGGCTATTATGAAATCCCTAGTTGAAGCCAGAAATTTTTCAGTACTGAACAATCTTCCCTCCTCACTGCTCTTTCCGCTGGACCTGCTAGTTTATATGACCTGTAGTCTTTCTCAATCCATAATGACACTGCAGTCAAAATGAAAAAGTGCCTTTTTTTTCTCTCACAGGAGGAAAAAAGGGGGGGGGAAACAACCCTGGATTCAATTGAAATCACTTTGATAAAAGATAAGAGTGTGATCTAGCCATTTTAGCTCGATTTCAGAGTTCTTTCATGAAGTATATTCATCTGATTAAAATCATTTTGAATTATCACAGTTGAGGCTGATAACCTGTCAGTTTAACAAATCATAAAAGGTCCTGTGTTCTTCAGTGACATTCAGAAGGGTAAAACCTGCTCTTTTTCAAAATTTATTTTCCCCTATGTGAGCCCAAAAGAGAAAAGAGGGCAATTACAATCTAATTCAACTTTTAGTAGATTCAGCACAAAATGAGTCAAACTGTGTTAAGAGTACTTATTGGTTTAATGTGCATCACTGACCAATTGCTTTAATACACTACTTAACAGAACTAGCCTAGTGTCAAAATCTTAGTAATTTCTCAGAAACTTTCATTGTTAATGAAAACAACTTACATTCTTCTGCCTTACTCTAAGAGGGTGCTTGTTTCTTTTAAATAACTTTTAGTAAGATTATTTAAGTTGACCATGCAGTTGTGAGATGGCTAGTTGTGTCTATTTTCCTTTCTTTCTGTTATCCATTTTCATTATTCTACAGTCACCCTGACTGACCCAAATCTTGGCCTGAGATACCCGTGTTTCCCCGAAAGCAAGACAGCGTCTCACTTTCTTTTTATCCCCAAAACCCCCACTATGTGTTACCTTCGGGGCATGTCATATATATCTCCTGCTTACGGTAGTCAGGAGGTCAGGAGATTACAAGATAATTACAAGATAATATGTTTCCTACCGGTATAAACTCTTTTAACTGTCAAAGATCTGTAAATCCTTGCGGTGTGATCTTAGGCTAATTTGGTGTCTGTTTCAGATCGTGCTGCTTAACTACCGTAACTTCAGTTATCTCAAACAGCCTGAGAAAGATTTGTTTGCTTATGTGTAAGCCAGCAATTGATCTTTTGATCTGAACAATTGCCTTGCCTGAAGGCTTGTAAATCAGCCGGCAATTAGCACAGCCGAAGGCGGGGGCGGCGGGCGCCACGAAGCTTTGCCTGTGCTCTGCTGCCCGGACTGGTCCGCGGGGATGGCGGCGAGATGCGGATGCGAGCGTTTGGAAAGAAAAAAAGAAAAAAAAAGAAAGGGAGGTTGGTCGCCGGAAAAGGGAGCGCGAGCGAAGCGGCGGGTGAGTGAGTGAGCGAGCTGGAGGGGCGGGTTTTCTTCCCGGTCTCTTGCTGCCCCAGCCAGAAGGAAGCTCCCTGCGCCAAGGAGAGGTTCCCGGTGCGCCTCCTCTCGTCCCCCTGCGGCGGGGTGAGTGAGTGAGTGAGCGGCGGCGGCGGTGGGGCGGGGAAGGGAGGGGAGGGGAGCGGTGCAAAGCTCTGGATTCCGCTCCCCCCGCCACGCCAGCCCCATCGCCTCCACCGGCTCCTTCCCCCGCGGCAGCGACTGGGGCGGCGGCGGCTGTCCCTGCGCAGCATGCTGACCCGGCGCGCGGCTGGAGAGGCTCGGGGCTCGGCTTGCGCGGGGAGGTCCAGCTGCCCCCGTCTCTTCCCCGCCTCCTTCCCTGCTCCCTCGGCCGACCTTCTTCCGGGGCGCCGCTCGCCAAAGTGCGCTCGCCTCGCTTTCCTGCCCCACGAAACTTTCTGGTCCCCTAAGCGAGCGGCTGAGCCGGACCTCAACGGAGGCAAGGACTGGGCGAGATGGAACGCGTGCGGCCATGACTGCCACGGGCCTGCCCTTGCCGCGCACCCCACCCCGCTGGTCCAGGGCCTGCCGAAGGCTCCTTCCCGGCCTCTTTCCTCCTCCTCCTCTGTCTCCCCCACCCCACCTTCGCTGCTGCTCCATGTCGGCCCTGCTGTTCGGCTCCCCGCTGCAGCAGGATGGATGCGGACACTGACTGGGGATCCATCCTGCCTCCGCCGGCCCAGCCCGCTCCACTACTCGCCTCACCGTTTTCTTTGCTCCACGCCGCCCGGAGATTCCGGGAGCCGCCTTTGCAGCAGCAGCAGCAGCAGCAGCGGCAGCAAGAGCCGCCGCCGCTTCTGCCGCCTTCCGAGCAGCTCTTGGGCGTGCTCGCCGCCTCGCCTTGACTGCCCTCGCGTCAGCTGCTGCAGCTGCAACTGCTGCGCGCCCTCCTGCGCCTCCCCTTCGACATCATGTCAGCTGGCGCTCCTGAGAGCGGTGCGGCGGCGGCTCCTCGCTTCCTTGCCCCGCCGCCTCCCCCGGCCAAGAACGGCTCGAGTTCCGACAGCTCTGTTGGCGAGAAGATGGGGGTGGCCGCTGCGGGGATGCCGTCTGCCCCTGGCGACCCGCTCTGGACCTTCCGCGGCTAGCCCGGCGTGCGGCTGGAGAGGCTCGGGGCTCGGCTTGCGCGGGGAGGTCCGGCTGCCCCCCTCGGCATCTCTTCCCCGCCTCCTTCCCTGCTCCCTCGGCCGACCTTCTTCCGGGGCGCCAAAGTGCACTCGCCCCGCTTTCCTGCCCCACGAAACTTTCTGGTCCCCTCGCCCGCTCCCCTTTCCCCGCGTCAAGCGGCTTGTCCGGGCGAGGTGGGTGGCGGCGGCGGCGGGTGGCGGGCGGCGGCAGCGGCGGCTCTCCCTGCGCAGCCTGCTAGCCCGGCGCACGGCTGGAGAGGCTCGGGGCTCGGCTTGCGCGGGGAGGCGGCACGGAAGCAATACCCCCGTGTTTCCCCGAAAGCAAGATAGACGTCTTACGTTCGGGGTACGGCTTATATTAGCTGACCCCCCTGACACCCCCGATACGTCTGACAATCGGGGGTGTCTTTGGAATACAAGCTGTCTTTATGAGAGAACAGTGACTTTCTTCCCTGGAAGCCCCAGTTCATAGTTGTGGGATCATAGCAGGCACAAATGTTAGGCTTAGAGTTAGGACTGTACTAAGACTCTACACACCAATGTGGGAAAACTCTGCTCCTCTCATTGTAAGCTGATTCACAATTGAATTGAAAGGTCATAAAAATGACAATTCATACTCTTCCCTCCAAGAGATTTGAGTTATTCATCTTAGCCGTACTTGAAATACACTTTTTCATGGAAAAGTCTAGCACGGTGCCTCTTGGGCTCCCGGCATTCTCATATTCAGGACACAATTATGTGCATATTTGCTTATCTTCAAAGACCATTTCTGAGAGTTTCTGGCATGCAATATATAAAGGCCTCTGAGGACTGATTCACAAATGGATGTATGTGGAAACTTGCCATTCAGTGCTGAACATGCCCATTTATGTTTCTGAATAGAATTACATTTTCTGTGAAACCAAGTAACATGAAAGCTCTTTCTGTTGTCTCCCATCTTGTACATTAAGAAGTAAACCCTCAAGAGAAGTAATGGGATGTAATAAGGGAAGATTCCCATAAGAGAGTAAAAAACAAAAACCCTTAAGTTGACGTGTGAGGAAATTAGCTTGGAGAAAAATTAATACTACAAGTTTTAAATAAAGATGCACACTGCCTGTGCTAGAAGATTGATTAACTGGTGGGTGTGAGCAGTTCTTTCATCCCAATTTTACATCCTTCCATTCTTTTCTTGTCTGTTCTGCATCAATACAAAGTCTCGAACAGGAATGACAAGAAGATTTTAGGAAAAAGGATTCACAAAAGACAAAAGTTTAATATTTCACAGGTTTGGAAGACACCAGCTGAATATTTACTGCTAGACAATATTTATTTTGCTAGACAAGCTTAAAAGACATTTCCTTTCATCACTAGGTGACTGTTTATGGAAAAGAAGAGAGCAGTGTCTAATATACAGTCAACATATCATATATATTAAAATTAAGGTTTTGGCATTCAATTCTCTTGCTGATCCTCCACTCAACACTAGAGCACATTTCTGTGTGACAAAAGTTTCAACACTTCAGTAAACCAGGAAGGATGCTAGCTGGGAACCTAGAGAGACTTTGCCATGCCGTTTAACCTCCTTGTCCTTTTCCATAGGGAGCCATGGAGATAACTTTGGAAAAATTATTCAGAAACTATTACAAAAACAAAATGCACAAAAGCAGGCTTTCAGTCCAGGAAAAGAGAAGATTAGGAGAAGATTCAGGCAGACTCTTCCCTGACTCTCTGGGAGGGAAGGGAAAATTTAGTCAGGTTGGCAAGATTCTGTTACAACAGCTTATCTGTGTGGTGGCGAACCTATGGCACGTGTGCCAGACTGGGAATGCAGAGCCCTTTCTGTTGGCACATGTGCCAGAGGGACTCTCCCCTCCCCCTCTCCATGCACTCCATGACAGGAGTGCAGTGAGAGAGTGAGTGAGTGAGTAGACAGCCTTTGGAAGTGATGGTGGGCATGAGTTTGGAGAAGACAAGTAGGGTGCGGTGTCCATTTGCGCTTTGCAGAAGGCTAGTGGGGGAAGGAGGACACATACGTTGGGACTTTGGAGAAAGGGAGAGAGAGACAGAGAGAGGAAGGAAAGAGGGGAGAGAGAAGGAAGGAGGGGAGAGAGAAGGAAGGAAGGAAGGAAGGAAGGAAGGAAGGAAGGAAGGAAGGAAGGAAGGAAGGAAGGAAGGCAGGCAGGCAGGCAGGCAGGCAGGCCGGACCTGCCAGCACCACTGGGCAGATTCACGGCCAGGCCTGCCCAGGTGATGCCGAAGCCAGCCAGCCCTTCTATGGGAGCACGGGGGGAGGGAGACAGCAGCTACCCTCGAGCACCACACCTGCCTCCTTTTGGGCTTCCTCAGCCTCTCCCCCCTCCAGGCTGGGGGATCAGATTCTCCCCTGTGGGCAGCGCTGCACCCGTCCCCAGCCAGCCCTCCTCCTCCATCCTTCTCCTCCTTCTGCGGGCAGACCGCAGCTTACTGAGCTGGGCAGCGCCTCTCCCTGCATATGTCTTCAGATGGAGGAGCTGGGCAGCAATGGCTCTCGTTCCACTCTGGCCTCCATCTGCCCGAGGCCTGAGCTCGGCGTGCCCAGCTGACCAGCGATGGGCTGGAGAGTGTGGTATGGTGGCAGCTGCCCCAGGGCAAGGGTTAAGTGGGGTGGGCACTCTCGATGTCTGCAGGGGAAGAAGTGGCATGGAGGCTCTGCGCCCAGTCCAGTCCAGCCCCAGCACGACATGAAAAGTGAGGCAACAGCCCCTCGTGCATCCCCGTGCGTGAGTGTGCCCTGCCCTGCCAGATACAAATACAGATTGGGCAAGACCTGACTTAAAAACAGTAACTGTGAGAGGGACCTTGGAGTCCTAGTGGACAATCACTTGACTATGAGCCAGCAGTGTGCAGCACAACCAAAAAAGCTAATACAATCCTGACTTGTATAAACAGAGGCATAGAATCAAGATCATGTGAAGTGTTAGTACAGCTTTATAAAACCCTAGTAAGACCACACCTGGAATACTGCAGCCAATTTTGGTCACCATGTCACAAAAAAGATGTCGAGAGTTTGGAAAAACATTCAGAGAAGAGCAACTAAGATGATCAAAGGCCTGGAGACTAAAACATACGAAGAAGATCTACGGGACTTGGGTTTGACTAGTCTAAAGAAAAGAAGAAATAGGAGAGATATGATAGCAGTATTCCAGTATCTGAGGGGCTGCCACAAGGCAGAAGGGGCCATGTTGTTCACCAAAGCACCAGAGGGAAGGACAAGAAACAACGGTTGGAAACTGATCAAAGAGAGAAGCAACCTGGAATTAAGGAGAAACTGCCTGACAGTGAGGACCATCAATCAGTGGAATAGCTTACCCCCAGAAATCGTGGGTGCTCCATCACTGGAGATTTTTAAGAGACTAGATATTCACCTGTCTGAGATGGTATAGGTTCTCCTGCTTGAGCAGGGGGCTGAACCAGAAGACCTCCATGGTCCCTTCCAGCTCTGTTCTATTCTATTCTATTCTATTCTATTCTATTCTATTCTATTCTATTCTATTCTATTCTATTCTATTCTATTCTATTCTATTCATTTATTGTAGAGGAAATATATAGTTTGACAATTTATAAGAACTTATAAACCAGGCCTCTGTTTATCTCAGTTTCTGTTATCAGATTATATTTACTAAGAGTGTTGTCACAGCCTGTCAGTAATTCTGATGGATACTTTGATATCAAAGCAACTACCTGTAAATTATCAGATAATTCTCTGCACGGGAAAAGCCCAGTTAACAACTTCCCTACTGTGTTCCTGTGATAATGTCTAATAATTCCTGTTTGGTTTCAGGAGGTTACATAATAAATATGTCTTTCATTGACAGAGAAAGCGCCTGCAGTATTTCTCAGAATTCTCCTAATCCACAGAGTATATCCATTCAGTTCATAGAGGCTAAAAAAAACCTGCAGTATAGCACAGTTTTTCTTCCACTGAAATAATGAAGTCAGGGTATCCTAAAATTCTTGTATATTAGTTTGGAGAAGAGTTACTTGATTGTTCATTCACAACTTCAGAACTTTGTTACAAACACAAAATTCTCTTCTTTAATTAATAAAGGAAATAAAAGCAAATATTCAGCTGCTGGAAATTCTCATAAAAAATTAATCAAACTAAATGTATATTTTATTCTATTTTTAAACACCAGAAAAATCTATTAGAAAACTCAATACTTGTCCAGAAAGATGTAACAAGAAAATTAGTGCTTATGGAAGACATATTAGTAAAAACATATGATAGCAACTACAGGTTTCTAGTAGACAGTTTTAGCAGTGACATTGCTTTAAAAGATTAAATAATTTAGAAGATTAACAGGTCATTTGTAACCATGGAAATTGTATATTCTCTATGCCTAATAAACTAATTTTCACATGAAGCAAAACAACAGTTGGTCCTCTACCTGCTTGATAAATATTATTTTCAATTGCCTTGTTTATTCAGCAAAATTTACATACAGATACTGGAACAAAAGGGAAGAAGACTTTGGCATTGCATGGCCAGACTCACTTTGCATCATTATTCCACCCACTAGTCCAATCTGGTGAAGTTAGTTCATAACCAGATAGGGCAATAGCTTGAGATGATAGATCGATAGATCGATAGATCGATAGATCGATAGATCGATAGATCGATAGATAGATAGATAGAGAGAGAGAGAGAGAGAGAGAGAGAGAGACAGAGACAGAGACAGAGACAGAGAGAGACAGAGAGAGAGAGAGAGAGACAGAGACAGAGAGAGAGACAGAGAGAGAGAGAGAGACAGAGAGAGAGACAGAGAGAGAGACAGAGACAGACAGACAGACAGAAAGACAGACAGAAGATGTATAACGCATATAAGAACTATTGCAATTATCACAACTATATTCTTGATATTCTTCACCATTCTTTGCAAATTCTCCTGATTCTTAGGTTTCTGTGGAGCTCCAAAGAATCAATTGATTATTCATTATGCAACACGTGGGGTTTTTTTCCCCAGGAGTGTTCATGTATATGTGTATGTGTGGAGTGAGAGGGGGAGAGAGATTAGAATAAGGGCAGTTAAGGCTTGCAAAGAACTGAGGAAACATATTCCCAGGCTATAAGCTGGACCAATACTCATATTATCAGAAACAGTCAAGTGGAACTATATCAGTGAATATTATTTTTTCCCCGGCATGTAATGTGTAAAGAAGAAATCTTAGGAGCATTCCCTGAGGACATAGGCTTACTGACAATATGAATTTGGGAAAATGTATGTGAGTAGCACATCAAGATCCCCGTCAGTGGAATCATTTCCTACCTCTTTTTCTGAGCAGAAATTGCCTGCTTTGGTACATTTACTTATCAATTGATTTTCATTTTGAAAAGTAAAGTTGAAATAGAAAGTGGAATATTTCCTAACAATTGGCATTAAAGCCTTCTGCCTAGATATGAGAAATATATCATATTTCCTATGATTCTTGGCCTCGACGCCTCATAAAATAGAAAATTATAAAAATAATAATAAAAATAATAATTTGAAATAATGAATTGGGGGAAAAAGAATTACACCACCTTTAAATGGCACTACTAAGCCTTCACTTACCTCTGAACCTTTCTCTCTCTCTGGCTGTTCTGTATCATCATCATGATTTTTTTAAAAAATGCTATGGTGCAACACAATTCCTAAACTCTATTTTAAATTATACAAAGGTGGTTTACTCCTTTCTGAAACATCAACTTTGGGAAAGCTAAGATCCTCTACAAGAATATGTTTCACATCCAGCCAGACCTAACAAGACTGACTGGATTTACGTTTTTAATTCTGTACAAGAACAGAACTAGCTGATGGTTTCTTCTACCTCACTGAGAAAGAGCCAAAGAGATGAAGAAAAGAATCATTATAAAAGGGCGACTATAACTGGAGGAGAAGGGGCATTCAAAAAGATTTGGATTGGTTTCGGCATTGGGCTGGAATGAATTAAATGGAATTTAACCAACATATGAAATAGACATGTTTTGGCCCTTTTATTTTTATGGCTTCATGTCTGCCTTCATGGTACTATCATAGCATTATATTTTTTGTTGAGGGCTTAGAGATTTCCCATTCATGTCTCATCCAAGTTCAATCCAATAATTTTTAGTTTGGCCAAACTCTCAAAAGATCAGAATAATAATGCCAGCATTGACCCTGACTATACACCAAGCCTTAGGGGAGAAAAGACAGAGAGAAGGAGGAAGGTTAGAAGATAGGCTGGATGGGGAATTCTCATATTTGGCCAAAGTTATTCTGTTCCTGGACAATGCATAGTAAAAATACTGGACAAAAAGAGACTGGACAAAACCATTCGTCTGAAATAGTATAGGGTCTTCTGCTTGAGCAGGGGATTGAACTAGAAGACCTCCAAGGTTCTTCCCAACTCTATTATTCTATGTTCTATGTTTGGCACAGGTGTCAAGCTTGCTGCATCACATGACGTGTCGCGACGTATCATGACTTTTTTGCATTGCCAGAGCTAGGGTGAGCGCAGCCTCCATATATGCAACTGGCCCAAGGGCTGGCAGTTTGACACCCCTGTTCTAAGGTGTCAACAGGCTACCATTCCTTTTCCTTTATCAGTAATGTGCTATAAAGACAGTAGCAAGTGTTTTAGTTTCTTTTTTCTCATTTGGTACTGGTTTCTTCTCATTCTAATGTGCTAAAAGACAGAACTGCAGGCCAGGAAATGTTTCCCAATTCATCAATTTGTAACTTTCTCAGTTAATGTTCTTTTAATTTTCACAATGTCATAAACCGCCGTGCTTACTATAAACCACTATAAATCAATAATGCTAGCTAGGATCAATATCTTATGCATTGTGCACATAAAGGAAATAAGGAACAGGAAGGACTGAGAATAAAACAGGCATGAATGACTGGCAGAGTAATCATCGTATTCCCTTTCAGATCTGGAATGTTGTAAGATAAGCAAGTATTTCATTTTCTTTCTTTTTCTTTTCACCTTTGCTTCCTGCCAGGTGTAAAATAAAGGAATAAAAAGATCTATTGCTTGTAACAGACAACAGTGATTATTGTCTGCAAGCACTTAAACCACATAATTTCAGAAGTTTTTATTCACAAAGTACCATTATTTACACTCCTTGTATATTAGGGCCTTTTTTAACCTTATTTTCTTTGGCCGAAAGAGAGGGGGAGGGGGAGGCGTTACCTGATATAGGCCTCAATTGGCAACCTGAGAACTATTTCAGTGTGATACTATATATCAAGCCATTGTGTTAATGCATCTGTCAACATGGCAATATCATAAAAGCAAGATGGAAAGAGAAAAGCTTCCACAATTTGGTTTTCGAAAGATTCTCTGTCTCAGTCTCAGCACAAATTACAAGGAGGTAACAGAGTAGATATGGACGGAGTGGATCACATTTCTGAATGTGGAAAATTCCCTACAAATACAAATGTGGAAAAACAGGTGAGGTGCTCCAGTTTTGTTTTGTTTTTTCCTTTCTGATGTGCTAGTTTCTCAACTGCAGGGTTTATGTCCATATGCAGGATCTATAGGAACTTCAGAAGTTGTGTTATACCAATGCAGTCTAGTTAACTAAACCAGCATATACATTATCTTCCTCTTTGACTGGATTGAGACTCCAATTTCCATTAGGCCTATCCATTACTGTACCTATCATTATATTAAGTGACTAACCTTTACATGTTTACTATTACAAGATCTACTACAAACATATTTATTTAGATATAAAATAAGGAAATAAATATAACCTTATATGTTTCGTGTTCATTTATAAATTAAAATATGGAAATGAATAGAAGGGGTGGGGCATGGTTGAGCCAGTATATCAGGAAGTTTAAGTTCAAGCAGAGAATTAGAGCAAATATTGTATTATAAGCTTTCCTTGTAATTCACAAAGGGAGATATGAAAACTTCATTTTCTAAAATAAAAATCACTGCATTAGGAAATGTTTTTGTTGTTTTTTAAAAAATGAATGCTTATGAAAGACAGACCCTTTGTCTAATCTTTCTGAACCTTGGCAGTAGTGATATACAAGGGAGCTTTCATCTCATCTGAAAGCACCAAAGTTTTAGGCATCAGGAGATAAGATGAGTCTTTATTAGTTTCTGCATAGAAACAATATGATGCAAAACATAAATAAAAAGCAATACTAATAAAGAAATGATGAAGAAAGCAATAACTCAATGTGAATGAAAATAAAATGGGGTCCTAACAGAAAATAATAAATGAAACAATCTCCACCCCCCCCCACCCAGGTTTTGATGCTTATATTAGATTGGCAGTGCTATCCTAATTTTTTCTAGAGCTTGAAGCCTTCCTGTTAGGTATATAACCCAAGGCTCAGAACAAGGTTGCAGCATTCTAAATTTATCCTGCCTCATCTTTGTTCTCTGTTCTCATTGGGTTAATTATGGCTAATTGCTTGTCTCACTGATGGGCATCTGCAACAACTGGATGTTTTATCAAAATAACCAAATGCTGATAATGAGATCATAACACAGGCCCCACCCCTAATTTTCTTGGATATAATGTTACCATGGAAGTACAGAAGGAATGAAGTTTGTATCAAAATATTGCAATGCACATTTTATTACCCCATTATATATGCCCATAGTCCTGATGTTCTAAAATATACCAAAAGAGATCCTTTGGATTATTTAGTCTTCTTAATCTTGACATCAATTGTCAAGTAATTAGCCAATTCACTGCATATGATTAAATCAAGCTGATTTTTGCCCCAGTAAACTCAATGTTTCCATCTTAGATTTTATTCTTAACTTGCTAATGAAAAATCTCTTCTCTTTTGTGAGCATTTTTCCATGTGTTGTGAAGTGGTCTTCTAAATTCAACAAAGCTTGTGTGTAATGTGCTCTGAATACCACCAAACTAAATTAAGTTTGACAACATGTAAATAAGTCTGCTAAATGTCTTCCATAAAGGTGAAATAAGATTTGACGCCCCAGGAGCAACTACACTTTTGTCACAACACAAAACAGAAAGTCATAATGTTGGGAAAGTCTGGAAAAAGGCTTGGTTATCCCAAAAAACGATTGGACTTCTGAAGCTTTTTGGAAAACTATCAAAATCAACCTGATAGAAAAAAATTAATTCTATTTGAAAATCATTCCAGTGTGTTATGTAGTAGTGCATATATACTCTGTAAGTATGATCTTATTATTCTGCAGGTTTTGTGGGTATTTTTTATTTTGCTTTTTTATGTTAAGGAACAGAGACATCAGACTTCTAAACTGTAATGAAAATCTGCAAACGTGTTAAATGGAATCAACGGGTCATGTCTTTCTCCCTCTCTGTTATTAGAACTAATGCAATTGGATAAATTGGAACTACAACAATTTTAATTCCATGAAAATCCCAGACCATCTGTCATGTTTTGTTAGAATCTAAACAATGCAAAATTAATTCCCTTTCCAGCTCACAGGTGTGTGCTACTAACTGAAATGTGACATCATCCCACTAGAGAACACAATTTCATCAGCAAAAGAAGAGGATCATTTAAAAAAAAAGATGATAGAAGGAGAAGCATAAGCTAAAAGGTTAGCAAGTGCTAATTTATATTTATGGATACAAATTTAAGAAAAGCATTGTAGTTAGAATAAAAATATAGTCTAATAGAAAAGACAATGACAATGATCTACTTGTTTATTGAACCTGCTGTCCAATTGTTAACTAGTTGATAGACATTAAGGCACTGCCGCTTTCTTAAGAGTCTTACAATGATCATGAGTCCACCTAATCAGGCAGCCTTTCTAAAAGAATTTGGAAGCAAATTTTGGATTGTCCCTTGGCAGCCCTTCAGAAACAGCCCTCTATAATATAGAATACTTGACTGTTCTTTGCATAAACATGATGGTAGTAAGTATGCATATAGAAGGATTTAGAAGCATCCAGAAGGTATAAGTTGCATGATTCTTTATCCATGAGAAAATATATACAATATCTGTGAATTTTAGCTAGGAACACTGTTAAGGTCCCAGAGATTTCAGAATTTAGACAGGTTACAAGCAGCTCAGATGGCATCTCATGTATGTCTAACCTGTATCTGCTTTTCCCAGTTTAGCATTCTCTAAATGCACTGGGATTACAACAGCCAGCTATTCTGTTTAGAAAGTTGAAGGTGGAGTGAGGCTTTTATATGTACAAAGATGGAAAACTACAGAAACACCATTAACAAAGGAATGGATTGTGAAGATGGCTGAGTTTCCAGAATGGGCTAATTGACTTGTCTGATTAAACAAGGAGCTCCAAATAATTTTATTTAAAAAAAAATGAGAACCCCTTTATGGACTTTTTGCTAAAAATGGATAAAAAGAGTTAGTGACTTTGGATTATATTGATTTTAAAAATTTGTTGATGAAAAGAAGGAAACTATGATATGAAATATGGAAGGGTGGAGATAGTAATTCCTATGTTTGTAATTGCTGCAAAGAAGATGGGGAGTTGCTTCTTTAGATGTTTTCCTTTTTTGTTCTTTTTTGTTATCCTACACTTTTTCTTTAACCTTTTTATAATTTCCTTTTCTATTTTTTCTTTTCTTTAAGTTTCTGTAGTTTTTTTAAAAAAATCTTCTTTTAATTTTTTTTTAAAAAAAGAAAATTAAAGTTTCAATGCTTCTGAAGGAGGTCATGTTGGTGATGCCTGATGTGGATCATTGTGGCTATTTTAGATATAGGTTAAGTAAGCTGAATTTTAACTTTTTAAATTTTAATTTAGTACTCTAGGAAAAAAATTCAGCAACTTGGAATGACAGAGACGTTATGTTAAAAATATCTGAAGGCCATGAAGTTGTAAGAGAATCATATATACTTTGATCCCAATGTCTTTTTCTGCACTAGTTCCAAAATTTTATATCTGGTAAGTTTCTAGTAGTATGTTTGTGTTTGTGAGTATACATAAGCAGGTGCTTTTTCATCATGTTCACTTCAATACTATCTGTTTTCCACCAATGCCTCACCCCTTGAGGGCTACTGAATGTCAAAATTAAGTCAGCCATTAGATGACAGAAACAAGAGATGTCAACTCATCACTGCCTCCTAGTGGTTAGGTGGATTTTGGCAGCAATTAGGTAGCCCTAAACTAGCTGTGATTAGAGTGCTAGAGTCCAGGAGCCTTCCTGGCAAATGCTCCTGAAATGCTTGGAACTGCTTGGAAATTCCCGCTAACATGATATTCTGAAGCCACAAATTCAGTCTTGTTTCTCAAGGTTCAATTTTTATTAGGTATTAAAGTCCTTGATTACAAAATGATAGTTTTATTTCTCAGATTCAGGCAGCAAATGAGGGGGAAAAATCATTTCCATTATGACCCTAATTGATTGAGATGTCAGAAAGACCAGAGAGAAAGAGAGCAAGGGAAAGAACTTATTCTCAATTGAACATTAAAACGATTGAAGTAGAGGCATCAGGTAATGAAAACCAGGCAGTCTGTATATGTCAGTTGAAAGAGTCACTGTGCAGAAAAAGGAAGTCTTGAAAATGGGGAAGGTTAATTTTCAATCCTATTAAAACTTATGAGATGTATGTGCTTTGTACCAAACGTATAAATATAACACTTACCAGTGGTACAGAGGTAAAATCTGAGGCAAGGAATAAAGTGTGATAGCTTTCTTAATGAGGGAAAATTCAGAGTTATGCCCTAAGATACATACAGTAGATAATTGTATTGATTTAGATATATGGAGTAAAACCAAGTATCTGAGAAAATAATTTTCATATTATTTGTGTAAGCTAGGTCAAGCAGTCCTCTATTAGACAATTACTTCACATAATTGGGTGCTAGATGGCCATGATTAAGGATAACTATCACTGTCCTCTTACTCTTTCCTACATGGGATAGGGCTGTGTGTTCCCAGAAACATTGCCTTTAGCCTTTAAAATTCTTCAGTCCTGTTGCCAATGTTCAAGTAAGATTCATGTTGAATCTTCTCAACCTCTTTGGATTTGAGAAATCAACTTATCCTTCACCTTATGAGCAAGCACTCATTGTAAAACTATAAACAGATATAAATATTCCCATTTCAGAACAAGGAAGTCCATTGATTACTTTGCATTCTGGTAGATGACATCATCCCATCTGTGAACAAAAATTATGGAGTGCTTTCCCATGATCATCTCTCATTGTTACTTACTTATATAAATTTATAGTTAAATTTATAGTTACATAGTTATTCCAGTTCTAGATAAGGTGAGAGAGACAGATTGGCATAATGACTGGCATCAGGTTAGAAACTGGGAGACCAGGAGTTCTATTTCTGCCTTAGGCACAAAGCCAGCTGGTGAGCCAGTCACTAACCTTCTGCCATAGAACGAAAGTAATGGCAAAGCATTTCCAAAAATATTGCAAAGAAAAGTGCAAGAACTTGTCTATGTAAACACTACAAATCAACACAGATTCAAATATATGAGCTGGCTTTTATCCAATGCATTGAGCTAGGATAGTACCTGGTGGCAAGACAGGATTATTTTGGATTCTGAGGCAATACCCTCAAGCCAGGGAGAAAGGACAAAGAGAATTTTATTGAATAAATATGATGAGATTTACATAGAAAGAGATATCAATCTGCCTCGCTCCAATTTGGTAAGATCTCAGGAATGGCAAAGCCCACAATTTCACAGCAACCTCCTAGGGCCATGGTGGCAAACCTATGGCACACATGCCAGAGGTGGCACGCAGGGCCCTTTTTATGGGCATGCGCACCATTGCCCCCTCTTCACACGCGCCTGACTAATGGAAGCTGGAGAAGGCAGGGAAACCAAATCCAGCAGCACTCTCGCTCTCTTTCTCTCTCTGCACCGGGAGTCCAGGCACAGTTGTGAGAGCTGGGTGGGGAGATGGGAACTTATAAAAGCAGGATTTGGTGGGAGAAGTGTAGTGAGCTAGGGAGCAAGTAAGAGAGAGCACAGCCTTTGGAAGAGATGGTGCAGACGGGCGAGCAAGGAAAGTAGGACACGTGAGTTTGGAGTTTGGGAAGGTGAGCGAGGGAAGTCGGATGCGCGAATTTGGAGTTTGGGAAGGTGAGCAGGGCCTTAACCTAAAAGGCTGGTGCTGCTTTCAAAAAAGAAAGGAGGGAAGATTATTGGGCTCTTTGCATCATTCCCGCTTGAAGCTATCCTTTGCAACAAGGAAAAATCCAATCTATCCAGCACTAACAACATTTCAAATCTGTGTGCACTGATAGGACAGCTATTTTAAAGACACCAATCCTACACATCTATATCTATGAATAAATCTCATTAAACTCATGAGGCTGTGAAACACAGAATGCAAACACACACACACACACACACACACACACACACTGCAGAGCTTCCAATCTTCTGAGCAATTCCAACAGCTAAACTAGCCTGAGAGAAATTCCAAAACTTCTCTTGCTCCTTCGAGAGCATTAAAAGAAGAAACTGGAAACTGACCAAACCCAGGGAGGCTGGTGCAAGACAGCCCTTACTTATTCATTCCCGCTCCTTTCTGTGGACCATAGGAAATGGGAGTCAAGACATGGGTGCACATAGTTATACACACACACACACACACACACACACACACACACTGATGTGAATTCACTGAATGAGCAAAGTGGGAAAAACGTAACATTGCTATTAAATCCCAACATGACTACCATGGAAGATGTGCAATGGAGGGGGGCAGCAGGGGTCTGCTGCTGCACACAGTAGGAGAGGGAGGGATCCAGCCTCCCTCTTCCTCCTCCCAAACTCATTCACGATAAGCGCGCACACCCACCAGGTGCCGAATGAATCTTGGTCTTCCTCTGCAGCACCTTGGTCTTCATCTTCAGCGCCTTGTCGAAGCCGCGGGAGTTTGACATACTGCAAGTCTGCTCTCTACTCGGCACCTGCTAAGAGCTGGCCAATAGCAGAGGGAGAGGTAGCCTTGCTATGTGCTCCTTGCCGGCCCGCTCCCGTGCAAACTCTCCTGCTGACGGCGCCAAAGCGGCAGTCGCCATCGCCACTGCGGCTGGCCTCTTTGGCTTTCCCACTTGTTGCAGCAAGAGCCAAGCAACTCAGGGGCCCTGTGCTGAGTGGACTTTGACTCTCAACTGGGGATTTTATCCACAGAACACAGCACAAACCAGAATCGGTAGGCCCTGCTGAAAAGATTGTCTGGGTATCTGGTGCATCTTGTCCTGGAGGCTGGGCTAAGCACTCACTTTGGCAATCCTAGACCAACCCTGTTCCCGCTGGTTCCCACAATCCACGAACTGGCCAGGCCTTGTTTAAAGACAGCCCTTTAAACATGGCCTGCAATTCCCAACCTGGTCTGGGAGTTGTAGGAGCTGTAATCTAAGACAAACCAGGAAGGTTTCCACAATTGTTTTTTGTATTTTGGGAATATAATCATCATTCCCACAGAGGAGGAGGACAGATCTATGGCTTCTGTGGAGAAGTGTTAGGATATAAGTCACCAAAAGCAAGTGTACAATAAATTGTACAGTCATTTGATTGGCATTATACAGTGGTGCCTTCAAGATGTCTAAGATGGTTAACCTCTTTGGAAGACTGTTTAAATCTATAATTAACTAAAGACATGACTTGTTTTAATACCAGTGGTCTTCAAAAGAAAATCTGTTTGTTGGCCCATGGACTGTTGCTTGTGCAATTTCTTATTGCCTTCTATTTTCAAGAAGTGATAAAGGAGCAGGAACTAATTGTGTTCTGTTCAAGCAGATCCAACCTGTTCATACAAAATCAAGAGTAGCACTTCCTGAGCTCAGTTTTTGGCTACATCCTTAGAAATACAGTATATTACTCTTTTCTGCTGGAAGATCAATACTACCATATAGTGATGGGCATGGGCAGCCCAAGAGCCAAATAGGAATAGTAGATTCAAGAGTAGGTGCTTGCCAAGATTCCCAAGACCAGCAAAGGGGTCAGTGTCCCATTACCTTGCACACACTGTTTAAAAAAACAGATGCCATTTAAGCAAGCCTTATATGTAAAGTTTATGCATATTGTTATTTACTTTATTGCAGAACAAGAAAGAATGATTGGACCTGTACTGATGGACCAATGGAGATGGATTTTTCTTTAATTTAAAATTAATATCCATCTCCATTGGTCCTACAGTACAGGCCAAATTAAATTCAATACAAATGAATTATCAATAAGTAAAGCAAAGTAGCTTCCTATAATGAATCTACATTCTAATTTCCTATTCATTTAATTAATCCAACTTTCATATTTGCATCAATACGCTTGGAGATGGAAAAGATGAATTTCCATACAGATGAGCATTTACAATTCCCCCCCCCCCTCTCTCTCACTGCTATTGAATCATGTTTCACTTAATCTGTACCTGTAAATTTGATTTTTCTTGCCTAAGTGTAAAAACTTTTCTCACGATTGAATTTCATTTTGTTAGATCGGGTCCACTGTTTAAGTCTGTAGATAAGATAATTTGTGTATGATTCAATTTTCACAGTAGGTTTATCCATGGGCAGCACATTTATCCTGGTATTTTGGTTAAAAATTGGAAGGTCAATTTATCCACAGGTGGGCTTATCTGCAAGCATATACAGGTACTTTATTTTGGGGTTGTATATTACAACCTAAAATTCTTAGCTTATCTATGAGAATATTTGATATTTGCTGATCGCATTACAAGTAAATAATATCAATAGCAACAATAAGCAATACATGTAGTTTGCTGTGATGTGAATTAACTGATGGAAAGGTTCCTCATTAAGCAATTAATATTTCCTGAAATAATTTTCTAAAAACTGTTTTATGGATGCATATAAATATCTTAGTTATAAGAAAAAATTAAGCTCTTGTCATATTGACTTGCTCTAAGATAGTTGCAGGCACTTTGCAATAAATAAGTGGGTTTTAGGTTGCAGTTTGGGCACTCCGGCTCTAAAAGGTTTGCCATCACTGTCCTAGGGCTTTAAATCTACACCAAATTCAGACTGTTTGTGGGCTTTTGTTACCTTGTCTTAAGAGATGGGGAATAAACTGAAGATAGCCTGATAGCACATTGTATCAGTATTTTGGTCTGAACTCAGATAATTGATGTAGTGCTAGGGATTTTTTTTTTAAAAAAAGTGATGTCTCTGGCAGGCAGTACATAGGGATGGTTTGCTGAAATCTTTGGTCCATAACATGGAAACTTAAATAAATAACTTCTTGCTAAGAATATGTTCAAGACAGTTATTGTTTCATCTCCCTTTAGAAGGTACTCCAGTTCTCACAGAAATTTCAACATGTTTCGTTCTATTGACTCCAGAAGATGATTGCCCATCACTGGTATCTGCTTCCCCCTCCCTTTTTTTTCTTTTTCAGGGATAATAATCTCTAAGGCTTTTTTTTGTTCAAAGCTCAATTTGAAGAAATGTTTTTCTTTCATTGTCATGACTGGTTTAATGGAATGGTTTGGTTTTTCTTTTTTTCTTTTGAATCACTAGACTAACCTGCTGAATTTCTTGACCCAGATGGGTCAAGCTTCAGATCTGTTCAACAATTCTTTCCCACCATCTTGGGACAATTTATCTTTCATTTGTGCTGCAGCAGTTGGCTGAGCACTGAATGGTAGATTTATAGCCAAACACATTTTATCTCACCTCTTATCACCTTATATGATTTGAGAATCATCTGTGTCACAATTCTATTGGCCCTGTGGATAACGCAACAGTGAACTTCTTAAGTAAGTGCATTAGTTGCTTCAAATCCTCTATTAAAACAAAAAAAGCAATACAAGGAATTTTAAAGCATAGAGCAGCTCCCATGTGTGGCATCATGATAAATATCTGAACCCGGAGTTACCTTCTGTTGGAAACCTACTGCAGAAAATTTAGGAAAAACATTTACAACAGTAGGACAAAGTAACATTTTATATTGGAAAGTGAAGAGATGCTTATTCTCCTCTCCTATTTTGGTTTCCATTCTGCAGCCCTCTCTTCTCAGTTCTCTTCCCCTTTCAAATGAATGCATGGTGTCAAAGATTATTTACATATAATCAGGAAAAATTAAAAATAATTCTTTCTAAATTGAAGATAAATAAAGCAGAAGCAAAATATCTATGATAAAAATATACACTAAAAATATAATAACCAATTTACAAAAAAATAAATCCTATTGTTCCAGTAGATATTTTCCTCTTGGGGATTCTCACCTTTCCATGCAATGAAATCTCAATTTTATGAATGGTATAGCTTATCACAGATGATAAACTATAAATTTAGAGTAATATGGGATCTCTGTAATTTAATATTTTTTCCAGAACTTCCTCCCAAATAGCAGATGTCCCTTTATTTCATGGAAACAGTCACAACCTCTATGAATTTTGTCTTCTAATTCTTCTCCGTTTATTTCCCTTGTTTCAGCCTTGTCTGTTCTTTTTTCTCCATTTCCATTTGTTTGTGACCCTTCCTGAAAAATGGAGCCTCATGCAGACTCACAGCAATAGTACCTGCTTGCAAGTAGCATGATGTTGCCATGAGGCAGCTTCTGTATAAAACTTGAGCCTCGCATTGCATCAGGCGGGGGCCTTTCTGTAGTGTAGATGACCAGCTCAGCCCAAAGGAGAGGTCAAACACGTCATTAGTCTCGAGTCCCTTTGTGTCCACAAAAGATCTAAGTCCAGGTCACCTTGAATTCCATTGACCCTTATATACCACCAACTCACTTTGACCATTAGTGATTCAGATACTTGTAGAGAGCTTTAGCATAAAATAAACCTTTATATTCATTTGAACTGTCTGGACTCCTGATTTCCTGCATTTGACCATTATATTAGCAGTACCATACCATGAATAGGGCATACATACAAACTCAGGCTATGCCTGAAAATACCTTTGTTGGCCTCAGCTCAATACGTGTTTTATAGAAAAGAAGCTAGGGGCAAAGACAAATGGTTAATATATGAAGACTTACTAGTAAAGAAAAATGGGGAGCTTCAGTTGAAATTAAGAGAACAATTGAGTGCAGAGGAATTTGTTTTCAATGGTTCCCATATGCACAAATAAGAGAAGGATTTAATATAGACTTAAAAGTACCAGAAACAGAATATGATAAAACAGAATTTGGAAATGATTATGTACAAATGATGAATATGTGTTTGCTAAAATTAGCGTTTAACTTTTGTTGAGATTTGAGATGCAGGAAGAGCAAGTTAAGGAATGTATGGCAAAAATGGCCAAAAGGTTTAACATTCACATTGTCTTACAGTTAAAAAGAAAACTTTTAAAAAATGATATACCATTATCTAAGATGTATCAGTACTTTTTATCATGCATAGCAGAGTTGTGAAAAGGTAAAAAAATATTAGACACAAATATATAATGATCATGCAAACAGATTTAAAAATTAACATGTGGATGAAATCAGAACTTTTCTCCTTAGGACTTATGGACACTCAACAGGAAAAGGCTCATGGATGATCATTTTAGATATGGTAACTGCATTGAGACTATTATGGTAGTAGCATCTGCAGAAAGATAAGGAGAACTTTCCTAATACTTAGAACAATTAATCAGTGGAACAACCTGCCTTCAGATGCGGTGAATGCTCCAACACTGGAAGTTTTTAAGAAGAGACTGGACAGCCATTTGTCTGAAATAGTATAGGGTTTCCTGCCTGAGCAGGAGGTTGGACTGGATGACCTCCAAGGTCCCTTCCAACTTATTATTATTATTATTATTATTATTATTATTATTATTATTATTATTATTATTGGGGTCTAGGATTTCTGATTAGATGTTGCGTTGTGATGGGCACAGGAAGATGGGGCTCTGTCTTCCACATTCAATTTTGCCCCACTGGAGACCCTAAAAAAGGATCAAAAGTCGCCCTGGAGAGGCGATGAAGAAGGAGGGGACCCTCTTCAATTGCGTTGGGGCAGTGGCCCTTCCACTGGATCTGAGGAAGCCCTCCAAACCGGTGGGGGAAAGATTGGCTACATTCATGTGGCCAGTCAGAAGCTGCTGACAACTAAAGATAAGCACTAACTAGCAGTTTTTGAGCAATGTGGATGGAACTGGGTGAGACCTTATCCTCTTTTTATGACCTTAATACTACTTTTCTGGAAAAAAGAATGCCCAAAGCAAAGAATCCTCCCCGAGAGAGGGAACGGTAGTTTTTGCCCCACTCCCTCAGGAAAAGAAAAGTGGTGAATTAATTGCTTTGGAAGGAAATAGAGAAAACTACAAGATCAATTTGGAATGTGTGTGTGTGTGTGTGTGTGTGTGTGTGTGTGTGTGTGTGTGTGTGTGTGGCTCTTTGGTTATTTGGGTTTTCTCCCACGTAAAATTGGAAGTGTCTTGGCGACGTTTCGATGAAGTCCCATTCGTCATCTTCAGGCTGGTGTTTTCGGCTTTGCGCTTCTAGGAGCAATGTGTGATCGTAGCTGTTTCTTCCTTTTAACCCGAAGCCAAACAACATTCTTCCAAAAATACTTCAATCAAATTATCTCCCTCATTCTAAACAATATATACAAAAACAGAGAAAGAATTACTTGATGATTCAAATGCATTGACTTTGAAAGTTATTTGGCAAAGGAAGAAAGCTAGAGTAAGACTGAAGAAAATAGAGGTTTTTACCTATTAGATGAGATATTATACTATTAAACAGATGTTTGAATATGGTTAAGAAAATAGATAACTGTTAGAAATAAAAGTATTATTATAATTAGAAGTATAGGATTTGTAACTAGAATATTATACTTTGTTATGAGATGGGAAATATGAAAATTCTAAAAGGGTTTGAATAAGGGAAGCTTTTGGTTACCCAAATATAATTTATTATGAGAAAATTATAAGCGATAGAGATATTTTGAACATTGATGGGAAATTAAAATTTAGAAAAGCAGGAAAAACAGGGCATTGATTGAACAAATGGATTCTAAGTGCAAATGCACTTGAGATATGTTTTGACTAGAAAAGATATTATAAACTGACACTATCGATATTATGTACAATACCAGAAGATGTCTATATTTTATTGTATATGTATTAACAGTAACAAGAATTGTATTTGCCCAGTGTGAAAAAATGCATACCCCTGGAAGAAGAGAGGATCAAGGAAGCACTGGATGGTGTAGTATTGGAACTAGACTGAGAAAGTTAATATGTACTACTGAATTACCAATGGACCCAGACAACACGTTTATTAAGTACTCATGATTTAAAATTAGAAAATTAATAAAATATTTATATAAAAAAAGAAAGATGGAAGTCTACATAATGGAATAACACAGGAATGGATTGTAAAGATGAGTTTGCAGAAATTACTAAATTGACTTGTTTGATTTAAGGAGAGACCTAAACTACTGTTATAAAAGACTGGAAATCCTTTATATGGGGGCTGAAAAGGGATAAAAATGGACTGCTGATTTCAGGATTTATTAACTTTAAAAGATCATTGATGGGAAGATGGGAACTATGATATGCACTATGGGAGGGTGGAGATGCTAATTGTTGTTTTGTAACTGCTGCAAAGAAGATTAGGTGTTTATCTTTTCTTTTATTCTTTTATAATCTCTTTTTCTATTTTTTCCATATTTCTATACTTTTTAAAATCTTTATATTAAAAGACAGAATTCTTAAGTCTTCCTTATTTCTGGTCATGAACTATCTAAGCATCAGAATATCTAAAGCAGTTGTTAAATATTCTCTTTCTTCTATTTCCACATATTCTATTTCTTCTAATACAATTTTTTGGGGATGTATTAAGCAGGAAGAGCATGCTGTATATTTCATCAAGAGATCAAGAAATTTTGATTGATGGGATCTGGAAGGAGAGTCTTTTCTGCTATTACCCTCATGTTTCTTAGCCTTTGTTTCCCAGAAGACTGTAAAGACCTGGTTCTCCCAATTGGCATAAGAGTCCAAGAATATGATGATACGGGGAATTAACTTGAATTTCATTTTTACCTTGTAAGTTTCAATTTTGTTCTTAACTCCATTTTAATCTGTGCTTTGATTCATGATTTTATATTGTTTTATTATGTTGTTGTAAACCGCTCAGAGTCACTTAAGTGAAATGGGTGATGTAGAAATTTAATAAATAAATAAAATAAGCAGGCAGCATTCGAAGTTGCTGGATTTGTTTCCCAATTTTTGAACAATTTATTTGCTTCCTGTTGCTTCTCTGCGTTTTCCTGATTGTCATAAAAATTCTTCACTTATGTTTTAAGGGCCATCAACAGTTACAACAAAGGAGCCAATAACTAAAAAGCATCAAACTGGAAACATAAGAAACAGAGAGCAATTGATTTCATGATCTAAAGCAGGGGTGTCAAACTTGCAACATCACGTGACATGTCACGATGTATAGTGAATTTTCTCCATTGCTCGCAATGGAGTGGGCATGGTTTTGGCATGATATATCCGGCCTGTGGGACAGTTGACACCCCTGATCTAAAGCAATATTTCTCAAACATGACAACTTTATGATGTGTGGACCTCAACTCCCAGAATTCCCCTGTAAGTTGCCAGAGTTGAGAAAAGCTGATCTAAAGAAAAAGACAGAATTTTTCAGTACCAAATCTATCTTAGCCTTGTAAGGCTCAAGCCCAACAGAATTAATCCAGAGCACATGGAAAGCCCTCCACCATAATTTAATAATTATGCTTTTTTGGTTACAAATTGCAGTAGATCACAGGATTCTCGGGGCACAAGAATGAGTCTGGAGTTGTGTGCATTTACTAGGCCATAGGATGACTAAAGAGTCAGACTAAACTTGAAATATTGTATAACTTGCGTGCATGTGTCTGATGTTCTCCCTAGATAAAGTAAACAGACTGTGAATGCAGACACAGTGTGATGACCCAGGGCCCTGAACAGAGGCAAAGCACTTAGCTGGTCAGAATAATTGTCTTTGTAAGCACTGCCAACGTTCACCCAACAGCCCCCACATATGCTGGCACAAGTTCAATAAAACAGTCAACGGAGTTAAACAGTTCTTTAAAGTAAAAGAGATAACAAACAAAGTATGATCTTTTCAACGCCCAGCTTGCCTGTAACCTGTAAACTGCATAACTGAGGACAGCAAGGAGAACTCAGCAGGAAACAAACTTGATCCAAAATACAAAGAGTCTAGGTACAAGAGCTCACATCACAAGAGTTCACGTTTGTTCCCGGGAAATGCCCCACCCCACAGCGTCTCCTTAAATACCTACTCCCCATGTGTGCCTTGTGGAGTGGGGTGTGACACTCTCCTCCCAAGCAAGTGAGCCTGCCTCCATTGTTCCCTCCTCCTCTCTGCTCTCCTTGCTCTGGGATCTGGTGGGGAGGGGCCTTACTCCTCGCCTGAGTTCTGCCTTCCCTGTTCCAAACTTGAAGGGCCCTGGCCTGCTTCAGCCTGTTCCTCCCCACAATCCTCCGAAGCCACAGACACTCCTTCCTGGGCCTCAAAAAGGAACTCCATGTAGTCCTCAGAGTCAGGCTCTGATGGAGGCATGACACATGGCTCGCATGAACTCTGTTGTGCAACCTTAGGAGTAAGATAAAATATTTCCACAGAAAAAGCTGAAAGCGACTACAGAGCTTATAAATGGCCAAGATAATAGGATGTGCCACATATAGGAGAGATTATTTTGGGTATCTGACAGTGATTTTAGGAATATTTCAGGCATATTCTAGCTATCTTATTTAACAACAACAACACATCCTGGCATCTTTTCATCTCCTGCATTGTCTTAATGGAAAACAGATGGCTGAACATTAAAAGACATTTGCACCCTTATGATGTTTCAGCTAATGGACGAGCTGAGTCTGTTCTGGTATCATAGACAGTTATTAACTGGACAAGATAATAGGTATACTTGATTACAGTGTGTGCTTGCTTGTGCATCTAAGATGTGAGATGCTCAGAAATAGTAAGTAATTTTTACTGACATATACAAGCTAGATGGAACATAACATTTTTCATTTTCTCTACAAGAAACCCAAGGATACTACCTCTATGACCTTATATGATTGCATTCATTTTTTTTAGCTGCAACTAATATTTGTGATTACAAGTAAAAAAAAAAAAACCAGCAATGCTTTTTTAAAAGCAATGAATGCTACTCCAGTCATTGGAAATGCTCCAGTCTCCTGCTTCCCCAAATAATAAACAATTGTTTGTGTTACATTGAGCATAATATTAGATATTTGTTTACACAACCCATCCAATTGACTTCAGGCCGCTTTACAGGAATGTCATTGCAATCTGAGCTATTGATTGAAATGAGTTTTTCTGTAGTATTTTCTCTGCAATGGCTTTAAAGGCGAGGGAAATGATCCCTCATAGCTGAGAATGTTAAATCCCCTTGATTTCAACTGTATCATGACAATCACAACCTTAACTCCTTTTTCTGATGAAATCAATATGACCTAAGATGGTGTGATTTTGCTTGAATGGTGTCCACAGCTGTTTCATTTCCCTGTCAGCTGTGCCAGCTTTTTCTCTGACTGCCTCTCTTCATCCCTAAGTGGAAACTTCATTTCAATTTCAACATTTCTTATCTTCTTTCAATTTTCTGACTTATCGTGCTTAGAACAGTCTGTTAACTATTCTGGATAGCAGTTCTATGAAGCAATGGTCTAATAGGATGCTTGTAAATACGCACATCTGGGATCTGGCAAGTTGGCTCCTTGGCTTCCTTGAAGAAAAGTTTAAAGTTTTTCCCCCACAATCTCTAGTGCACCTTTTATCACATTCCTGAGGAGAGCCTAATTGGTAAACACTGCCACCAGTGACTTCTCCCTAGAGAAATTATCTTTAGTGCTGAATTTCCAGGAGTTAGTGAAATGACACCTTCTTCCTTTTTGTAGTTTAATCAAATAGGGAGATGTATGTGCTTGGGTTAAAATCCTTTCAGAATGAAAAGCATTGATTCAATAAGAGTTCAACCCTTAATTATTATGTTGATCAGGGTTAAAGAACTAAGGGGGAGTTTTTTAAAAAGAAATAGAAATTACTAAATTACTAAAAGATTGATCCCAACTACACCCACAGACATGAAGAAAAGACAGAGCAAAATATAAAGTACAACTCAAATCATTTTCCAACTCAATCAAATTCCTGCCAGATTTTTTTAAGCCACTGCTTGCAGACTGTTACAACTGACAATTATTATTTAATGCTAAAACAGTGAAGGATGATAGCAAAGAACAAGCATGCATATGCCCACACAAATACATAAAGGCATAAGCATAAGCCTGTAGCATATATCTATTGAGTTTCTTCTTCTGGCTTAACTCTCATTCTTGTTCTCTTCTCTCTGTGTCTCTCTTTCCTCACTACATACACACACTTTTCTTTATGCAATTCTATCTCTCAAAAGGAGGCTTCTCTATATGCACTTTTGGAATGGCCAAGATTTTACACTCAACCAAACGAAAACTAGAGAATAATATTGATATTCATGCAAACCCATCTATTTGTTTAAGATAGCCTCTCATGTCTGCTCTATTTAAGATACAAAATGTATCAAAGAAACAAAGCACTTCTTGGTAGCAACAGTTCAGTTCTGGAAATTCCTCCAGTGGGAACTCATGCAGCTTCTGGTCTTCTACTACTCCCCTACTCATCTTTTGCAACATTGGACTCTTTCCTGCTATTGCTCTTTCCATTGCTCTTTAATTATATTCTTTTCTTTTCAGATTGTGCTGAGTATATTATGGTTAGCCTCCTTTTATTTCACAATGGATATATAAAAATTGAACCACACTTGTGATCACAGAAATTTGTAATGGGGGCTGGATTTGATAACCTGGATATCCTTCTCTCATTTTCATTCTCTCTCCATTAAAAAAAAAATTTTTAGCAGACATGGCCATCACTGAGATATAATGTGTTGTAGTATGGTGATTAAGTTGTTGCACTAGGTTGGGAAAGACCAAGCTTGTTTTTATTGATTTGATTTGTATGACTGTCCATCTCACCTTAGTGACTCTAGGTCAGGGGTTCTCAACCTTGGCAACTTTAAGACTTGTGGACTTCAACTCCCAGAATTCCTCAGCCAGCAAAGCTGGCTGAGGAATTCTGGGAGTTGAAGTCCACAAGTCTTAAAGTTGCCAAGGTTGAGAACCCCTACTCTAGGTAGCTCACAACAGTTAAAAACATCAGTCTAATAAAAAAAATTAAAACTATCAATAATCAGTTTAAAACAAAAATTGGTTCAATCTATTATTGTGAATGATTCAGGACCAGACACTATCTCCCAAGCCAGCCTATCCTAGAGTATGCAGATCTTCTGAGGAGGTCCTCTGTTTCAGTGAGGCAATGAGCCCTCAAAAAGTTACTTCACAAAAGCAGCATGGTAACTTTTCTCCTAGAAAAGACACTCCTGCCCAAGCACAGGATCCGTGAAAGAAATAACTGCTTTTTCTAGGCACTGAAAGAGATTTAAGAGGAGATTGACAATTTGCTTCATTGAGTTATTACTTCTTCAGTTCCATAAGGGGAGTCTTATGTAGTGGGAGGGAGGCTTATCTAGCAGATAATCTTATCCAAGAAAAGGCTTATCTAGTGCAAAGCTACCTCACACAGCCTACTTCCTAGAGTTGCGTTAGTAAGAAGTTATGGAAGAGAATACTATGTTTTGTGCTCCTGGAATAAAGAGAGGGTATAAATCCCACAATGTATACATGAATGCAAACAAGAATAGATCTGTATCCTACAGATATTGTTACAATAACCCAAAGAAATATGTAAAAATAAGCTAGATCAGTATAGACAAAAATACTTAGCTTCCATTGAAAGAAAATTTGGATTAGCTGCTCAAAATTATTTCTAAAGGAAAATATTTAAACCATGAAGAATATTTCACATATGTTGTTAAGGAGGTTTCAAGAAGTCCACAAAAAAAACAAATCCCTTGTGAATGGATCATATCTATTCCTCTCCTTGAAATGTTTTGATTGCCAAAAAGCTTTCTTTCTATGTCCTTTGCACTTAGAGCATCTAACCAGTTCTGGGATGCTGGTTTCCATGGTTCCCAAATGTTATTCATTTTGTTTAATAAATATCATTAGGGACACTCATCTTCCCAGCAGCTCAAGCAATTTTGCCCAACTGAAAAACACAATAGTTTCTGCAGCCTTGCTTAATGTGACCCTGAAAATTAATTTCCCATGCAACTTCTGTCATTAAGGAGGAGAGCAGCTGCATGCTGAAGTGATTTTCTTCTGAGTTCTGATCTCCGGTCTGGCCTCACTTACATTCAAAATAATTGCAGCCAGGCAGCTATAAAATACATTTGAAGTGAAGGCTCTTTAAATGTTACAGGATCGGTTCTATTTGGAGTCAAATTTTGGCACAATGAGATATTATTAGCTATCAACATTCAGTTCTGAGAAAGCTTCCTTTTGATGCTTGAAAGAAAAATATCTTTATTTGGATGCTTCTCATAAATTTGTTCAGAAGAACACAATAACCAAACTCATTTTACAAAACTGAGATACAAACAAGAAACAGGAAATAAAGCTAATCCATTAGGTTAAAATCCAAAAGTACACTCCATAAGTAAATTGCCTGCACTAGACTGGAGTGGAGAATTTATTTTATTGTCCACTATGCTATTGGTTCATTGTATTTGTTGTTTTAAAATTCACCCTTATTTTTTTAAAAAAATTAGAAACTTTTAAAAAGTTTTTTAAAAATTTAAATTTTTAACAGCACATCTATTGCATGCTAGTACTGTCAGAATATAATAACCATATCTAGACAAGTTAGTTAATAAACTAAGATCATTATAACAATGCCAGTATACTGACACTAACATCATGCCATAGCATAATAATTATTTTATGCACTATTGGTGTGACTGAGCATGCATGAAAGACTGTATACCAGGTGTCATGATGATTGCTGCATAATATGTTTTTATGTCCAATGTTGATTGTTTTAATAAAAGAATTTTTATATATAAAAAAAATAATAATTTGGCATAACTGAGAACATTGAATAAAGTCTGGTAATATCAAAAAAAAAAAACATGCTCCAAAGCAGAATGGTGTTCTTGGGAAAAAAATTGCCAGAATAATTTTGAAGCTAGTTTAGTCCAGTGATTAAGGCACCAGTTAGAAACCTGGAGACTGTGAGTTTCAGTCCCATCATAGGCATGAAAGCTAGCTAGGTGACTTTGGGCTAGTCACTGTCTCTCAGCCCAACTCACTTACAGAGGTTGTTGTTATGGGGAAAAATAGGAGATAGGAGTATTAGATATGTTTGCCACCTTAAATTATTTATAAGAATAATAATTTAATTTAATTTAAATTAAATTTAAAAAATAAAATAAAGAATCCAAACAAGATACAATTTAAGATGGGTCCCAAGATCATCATGCACTTCCCATATGAATTTGATGAGGCAATGATCCTCTGGTGGACAAAGTACCACAAGTGTGAGAAAAGTGCCAAAGTAGTGACAGGGCAGATATTGTGGCACAGGTCAAGACTAGTTGGAAGATAACATGTGTGAATTGTTCTGGAACTCACAGCAAGGCTGGATACGTAAATTTTGAGTTGAGAAGATGTGAATGTGAATGAATAGACAATGAAAGTTGTAGTAGAAGCATTTGCAGGGAGGAGGGGGTAAATAATTAAAAATGACCCTTGCAACCTTTGTTCTTATATTTGTTACATACCTGACATGTAAAAAAAAAAAGCAGGGCTTCAGTCACTTGCCATCTTGAGTTGTTCCCTCTGCCCTCCAGACATCTCTGTAGGCAACATTCATAGCTGCCACTGAACAAATGAGGCAAAGATTAAAAAGACCTTTGTCAAATAGTAATTTATCTATGGTTTCATCTCCAGCAACAGTGCATGTCAGGATAATTGACTTGTGAAATTTATGGTTTTTAAAGGGATGAAATATTTTTACTCTATTCTATTATCCTTTTCCACAAATAAGAGAAAATACACACACAATAGACCCATGTGATAGGTCCAAAGGTTTACTCAGTCTCCACAAATGTGAGCTTCCTGACCAAAGGCAGAATGAAATCAGTATTTTAAAAATCCCTTTCCATACTTTAATTTGCATTCAGAATCCAACTCTCTGAAATTTGGTGTAGCTTGGTTTCAAATCATTTACTTGGGGCCAGTTGTGAATTTCACTCTTACTGGTAACTCTATGATGCACAACAGATCTACAGACAGAGATTACATACAGTAGGTCTGATATCATGGCTGCCAAAACAGTAAATATATTTACTGTGGGTACCAAAACAGTAAATATATTTAAATATTCTTCAGAGGATAAAATGGCTAGGATCTCATACAAGAACCAAGAATGGCTTTCTGGCAATATTGGGGCCTATTTATTTATTTGCAATATTTGAACATTGCAATTCAAATGTGTTATGAGGCTCTGGGAAAGTATTACAACATGGTAGACAAAAACAGGAGAATTTTGAATCTGAAAGAAGAGAGACCCAGAGAGAGGTCATGGAGTGCCATCTAGTGGTGCTATTAGCCTTATGGCACATGTGGATGCCACGTTGGAAAACCCAACAGTTAAGTCATCCTTATACAGTTGCTACAACAAAATTGGCTTAATGCGACGCCAATGTGGACCCACACTGATATATTCAATGTCATAGAACAAAGATTCATTGGTTCATCCCACTCAAATGTTACACGCATAGAAAGAGATGAGATAGACACTGCTATTCCTCCTTGTTTTCTCCCTGATCCATTTTCCTGCCTTCTACAACCAGCCAAAGGTTGCCAGGGCCTCAAATATATTGCAAAGTAGTTATCACAGGGTTAGAGTGGTAGGATTCTACCATTCCTTGAGATTGATAGACTATCACAAAAATGTAGACAATGCTATTGTAGATACTGTTTCATGTTTTTCCATTTTGTCCACCTCTTTAGATTTGCAAAACAAGCTCAACCAGTAATTTCTTTTTCTCCTTGCTAGCCTAGTTAATAAATCCATTTAACTCTCAGTTAGTGCTTCCAAAGTGTAGAATTAAAATGCTACCATCTTCCTTCAAAAATGTACAATGTAACCTCCTCCATCCATAAGCAGCAGAAAGCTGCATCGAGTTTCACAGAACCCATCTTCTACTACTTGCAGCTGGAGTTATGAATTTGTTAGAGTAGGCAGAGAAAAATTATAAAGGGTAGAACATACAAGAAAATAAGATGGAGACACTGCTCCAACAAGTCTGCTTCACAGTAAAATCAAATACTGCCACTTTATTTTATATGTTGAGGGGGAAAAAAATCTTTGAAGTCTTCTAGCAGCAGGTATCCCTAGAAATGAATAGAAACGGGAATCCACATTGCTTCAAAGACTGACACAAAGTGGTCTCTTAGATCTCTGCTTCAGAGAGCCAAGAATTATTGTAAATTGTTGACTTCCTTGGGGCAATACATTTACTTTTAGGGAGGTTGGGTGCTATTAGAATACCAATATAATGCAAATGAAGGAGTAATATAGAATGATTGACATTTCTCAGACTATTGCCAACCTGTTGGAGGGTAACTACATAGAGAATGTTCCTGATTTGTATGCACTCTTAAGACATGTTATCTGTGATCTAACAAAGCACCAGATGCATTTGACCAAAGTGTCTGACTGCATTCAATAAGTAAATTTTATCTTGGGCAGTTTATTCAACTGTTTGACTCTGATTCTGTTTGCTAAGAAGTACAATGAAACGACCTCTCCAAGCTACCAAAGATTTTTTTTCCCCCAGTTTCAATCTTCTCTTCAGCCAGCACAGTAGACCAATAAAGGCTAAAAGTGTTGCTTTTCCAAAGAGACACATTAGATTAATGTATAATGTACAATTTCATTACTTCAACTGCACAACTCCTCTGTGCTCTTTCCAACTGTACTGCCATCAGGCAAGCCAACAACAGATTGAAGGCTTGTAAAAGAAGAGCGGAGAAATAAAAATTAATGGATATGATAAAGACATACTGTACCTGTCTTAATTGTTATGTGCAGGAGATTTAGTTGATGTCAAGGAGAAAAATAGTGGGAAGGGGAAGATAAATGAAAATGAAAATTGTACAGTGGATAGGAAGAACAGATAGATGCTCAAACAATGTGGCCTTTCTCACAAAGACCCATTTGACAAAAAAAAATAGTAAAAAATTTAGACATCTGTCATGATCACTCACTTTTGGAGGCTATCTTTTGTTTTTCTTCTAAATCAACATTATCATGCACAAATACATATAGGTACAGTCCAAAACAAGGGGCAGGAATGGGACTGGGATGGTTAAATAAACAAAGAGCAATCACAAAAAAAGTTACACTTCCTATCTTTTATAACTATGTATCTTGTTTTAAATCATAAACAGAATTCAGGAGTCAAATTTATTATTAGGGCTATGGAGTGCTATAGACTTGATTTGGAAGAGACATTTGAGAATACAGGCAGGTACAAACAGAGGACCTGTATACTACAAATTAAAATACTCCCATCTGTTTTCAGATCATAGAAATGCAGTGGAAATGTCTCTATAACAGCCCCCATGAGCCTGAAAAATAGACATGGTGGCTTAAATCAGAGTTCCCCAAATTTTTGGCTTTGCAAACTGGTACGGATGGAGAGGCAATGGTTACGTACCTGGCTCCCTGCCATGTGTCAACCGCCCTGCCCGAACTCTTGGGCATCATCGCTGCGGTGGCGGTTGAGGTCCCCAGGCTAGTGGTCATGGGCGACTTCAATCTGCCGTCTGCGGGCGAGGCGTCTTGGGAGGTTCGGGAGTTCATGGCTTCCATGACAGCCATGGACCTGACCCAGGTAATTCAAGGTCCCACACACACGGGGGGAAACACGCTTGACCTGGTTTTTGTCTCTGGTCAGTGTCTGAGTGATATGGATACGAGAAATATAGTTATTACACCTTTGTCATGGTCAGATCACTCTCTCCTACGCCTGGACTTTTGGACCGCTACACCCCACTGCAGGGAGGCGGAACCAATTGTTTAGTACCGCCCCAGGCGACTGATGGAACCCGAGAGGTTCCAGACGGAGCTTGGGCCAATACCGGAGGCTCTAACATATATAACACACAACTCGGTCGGGGCGCTGGTAGCTGCCTGGGATAGGGCAGCTGCTGATGCCTTGGATAGGGTTGTGCCTTTGCGGCCTCTGAACCGGCGTGGTTCTCGTTCAGCTCCCTGGTTTAACAGGGAGCTGAGGGAGATGAAGTGCCGGAAAAGACGCCTAGAGAGCAGTTGGAGGGCGAGTCACTCTGAGTCTGACCGAACACGAGTAAGAGACCATATTAGGACTTACCTAGTGGCAATAAGGGCAGAGAAGTGTTCTTATGTCACTGCCCTTATTGCGTCATCAGATAACCGCCCAGCCTCCCTGTTTAGGGTAACCCGCTCCCTCCTTCATCAGGAGGTGAGGGGGGACCCCTTGGAGGGAAGAGCTGAGGATTTTGTGCAATACCTGTATGACAAAATCGCTCAGATTCGGGAAGGCTTTAACTTCAACGAAGGCAGTCCAGCAGAAGTGGCTGAGGCCGGTCTTGAGACTACTATCTGGGCTGAGTTTGACTACGTGACACCTGATGACGTGGACAGGTTGCTGGGAGGTCTTAGAGCAACCACATGTTTATTGGACCCGTGTCCCTCCTGGTTGGTACTGGCCTCCAGTGAGGTGACGCGAGGCTGGCTCCAGGCAATTATCAACACCTCGTTGAGTGAGGGTGTCTTCCCCGCCGCCCTGAAAGAGGCGGTGGTGCGACCCCTCCTCAAGAAGCCCGCCTTGGACCCGGCTGTTCTATCTAATTACCGTCCTGTCTCCAACCTTCGCTTTGTTGCGAAGGTTGTTGAGAGTGTGGTTGCTCGACAGGTCCCTCAGCACCTGGAGGAATCGTCGTACCTGGACCCGTTCCAGTCGGGCTTCAGGCCGGGTTACAGCACGGAAACAGCTTTGGTCGCATTGGTGGATGATCTCTGGCGGGCCCGGGACAGAGGTTGCTCCTCTATCCTGGTGCTATTGGACCTCTCAGCGGCTTTTGATACCATCGACCATGGTATCTTGCTGCGCCGGCTGGCGGGGCTGGGTATAGGGGGCACCGTGTTTCGGTGGTTCTCTTCCTTCCTCTCTGGCCGGACGCAGTTTGTGTTGACAGGGGGTCAGAGGTCGACCCCGAGGCCCCTTGATTGTGGGGTACCTCAGGGGTCGGTCCTCTCGCCCTTGTTGTTCAACATTTATGTGAAGCCGCTGGGTGAGATCATCCGAGGTTTTGGGGTGGAATTCCATCAGTACGCTGATGATACTCAGCTGTACATTTACACCCCGAACCACCAAATGAAGCTCTTGACGTGCTGACCCAGTGCCTGGAGGCCGTGCGGATCTGGATGGGGAAGAACGGTCTCAAGCTCAACCCCTCCAAGACCGAGTGGCTGTGGTTACCGTCGTCCCGGTACAACCAGCTGACTCCATCGCTGTCTATTGGGGGCGAGTCAGTGGACCCCACAGGAAGGGCTCGCAACTTGGGAGTCCTCCTAGATTCACGGCTGTCCCTTGAGGACCATCTGACGGCCGTGGCCGGGAGGATGTTTTACCAGATTCGTCTGGTACGCCAGTTGCGCCCCTTCCTAGATAAGGACGCGCTACGCACGGTCACCCATGCCTTCGTCACTTCCAGACTGGACTATTGTAATGCTCTCTACATGGGGCTCCCCTTGAAGTGCACACGGAGGCTTCAACTGGCGCAGAATGCGGCCGCGCGGGTGGTAGTGGGGGCACCCTGGCGGGTACGAATGGCCCCTATCCTGCGCGAGCTGCACTGGTTGCCGGTGGCTTTCCGAGTGCGCTTCAAGGTACTGGTTACCACTTTTAAAGCGCTCCATGGCATAGGACCCAGTTATTTACAAGACCGCCTTCTGCCAGTAAATACCTCCCATCGACCAGTTCGCTCCCACAGAGAGGGCCTCCTCAGAGTGCCATCGGCTAAGCAGTGTCGGCTGGTGGCGCCCAGGGGGAGAGCCTTTTCTGTGGGGGCACCGACAATGTGGAACGAGCTCCCCCCAGAACTCCGGACATGTCATGATCTCCGCACCTTCAGAAGAGAACTGAAGACTCATCTCTTCAATCAAGCCGGCCTGGCCTAGATCTCCTCGGGTTTTAAAATTTTTAAACAAGGCTGTTTGGGTTTTAGAATTGGGTTTTTAACAGGTTTTTAGCAACAGCCTTGTATTAATATTAATTTAATTATTTTTAAATATTTATTGTTTTTATGTTTTTATTCTGTTGTGAACCGCCCCGAGTCCTACGGGAGAGGGGCGGTATAAAAATTTAATAAATAAATAAATAAATAAATAAATAAAATGGTTCTGCATGTACACTAGACAGTGTGTATATAGCAGCTTCATTGACACAAGTGGCAGGCCCACATGCATGCCATTCATGCAAATGGAGCATGCACAGATGCATTTGCCCACTGCTTGCGTGAATGAGGACGTGTATGAGTGCGTACTCGCCTGCCACTTCCACAGCCTGCTTCTGAAATGCTCAAGGCTCAGTAGAAGGCCGCTGCCCAGGGGTTGGGGACCCCTGGCTTAAATGAGTTGCAATCTAATGCTCTTTGCTTACTTTTGTTTGTTCTGAAGCACCATTTCCATATCACATCAAATTCAAAGCATTGTATAGACACAACAGCAATATAAGCTGAGGCTAATTGCAAAAAGATGTACTTAAAACCAAAGCACAAGAAAGCTAATCAGCAAATCAGGCTATGAATCAAAGCCAAACCAGCATGAGTTATAGCTTATGTCGCAAAGTACAAAGATAGGAAAACAATATTTGAGATTCAGACAGCAAAAAATTGAATTATGAGGAGGTCTCTTAAACAATTCAAGGAAGGAGTTTGATGGGCTACATAGGCTACAAATGATAAATGCAGCTTTCAGGAATGAAATCCTTTCAAGGTTAAAGTTTTCTAGTGGAGACTTGACCTATCCATGTCCTTAGCTAGTGGGCATCAAATTTGAACTGGCAGTGAGTTACTGAGGTGTATTGAGATACATTTAGTATCAAGGTCCCTTGGAATCCAATGTATTACTATCATTCCACATTCCAATACACAGCACCATCATTCCCAATGGATAAATGGCTGTGCTAGTGAAAATTCCTCTAGAATTGATGTGAATAATCAAAATCAGTCATGGCATTCTTATTTTCAATACATTTGTAACCCTTTCATTGGCATAATTGTTCTGCTTAATGAAAAGCAGGTTTGGTTTTAAGACAATCATGAAATTAGATAAATGGGTCCAACTCTGAAATCAGACAAACAGTATTTTGAGCCCAGCATTGGAAATTCCAATTGACAAGTCAACTTGTTTATCAGCCAATTCAGTGCAGAGAAGGGGGGGAGGGAACTAGTTATAAAATTGCTTTCTCGGATTCATAGAGTTTGAGTTCATCATTCTAAGAGTTCAGTCTTATGCATGCTTACTCACACATATATCTCCTTAAGTTTAGTGGATCTTATCTCTAGGGAACTATGCAGAGGATTTGTTATTACACAACTACAACATATAACCTATTATGTTTTATTAGCACCATTGGAATTCAAGGCAAAGTGCAGTAGGAATACTACCAAGTAGAGCTGAGCATGCTTTGAAAAAAAAATCAAAAATAATTTTTGAAAAATGTCATGTTTCATATTGGTGCAGCACATTTTTGCTAATCATCAAAGTAAGCCTATTTTTTCAGAACTTTCTATAAGCTTGAATAAAAAGATACACTGTTTTAAGGAATCCATTCCTGAATGTGAATAACACTGTTAAAGCAGCAGCAGCTTTTTATCGAAACTTATGTAACAGTCTGAAAAAAGGTTAGGCAGTTTTAATGAACTCCAGAGACAAGCTGTGTCCACATGAAATCCAAAATATTTCCAAATCCAAATAATTTTTCATCAATCGATTGCCTTTGTAAATTAAAATTGAATTAACTGAAGAACATATGAGTTTCACAAAAATATTCAAGCATGGAGCGCACATCCAGTATGAATCTGGGAATGAATATTGTTTATATTTATATCAACACTATATTTGATCATCCAGTATGGATTAAGTTTTGGAATATGCCTTCAATTGTGCATTCCCAACAAAATGTCAACACACATTCTGCCACGATTGACTCAAAGCTTCAAAGCATTAGACAGTTTGGCTTTCTTGCCATGCTGATCCAACAAGCTGTGAGGCTGGCATAGGAAACTGAGATAATCTATGATTGGCTCAGCTTCTGCATCAAAGGCACTTTTGCAGCCAATCCCTACAAGAGGGCAATGGGATTTCAATTAGTGAGAGCTTCTGTTTCTTCCTTCCTTCTGGAATTCCATGGATCTCCCCAGTGATGGGATTCACCAGTTTGGTAGAACTGGTAACTAATTTTTCTTTGATGAACGGCTGATGCCCTAGTCCTTTTTTGCAAGGCCCAGAAAAGACCACTGGAAGTGCATGGATACCACTTCTGGAAGTGTGTTTTGAGCCAGAGAGGCCTCCCAGGCCCAGAATGGACCACCAGAAGTGCATGGATGCCACACAGAGAACGGTTGTTCAGGTATTTGAATCCCACCACTGGATTTCCCCCCTCTTTTCACTATGTAGCCTCCCTAGCTTCTTCGAAGGGCATTTTTCTTTATCTTCCACACTTTAAAAAACAAATACAGCAAGAGTGAAGAAATTGTCAGAATTTATACCAGATAAGAGAGCTTCAAGTAACAAAAATTAGAAATCTACATTCCAAAAACTTTTTCTGTATTGCAACCATGAAACTTATATAGACATGCCCATGCATTCACCAGGTGTTAGGACTAACTTAAAGGAGATCATACTTTCCAATCTATTTTTTTCCACTTTATGAATTCAAGAAGTTTATCTGAATTTTAATCAGAATTTTGGAATTTATCATGTGACTGAGTTATCTTTTTCCCCTAATCAAACAAGCTGACTAAAATGTCCTAAATAGCCACAAAGGAAACTTCAATGAATCAAAGTAAACTTTCTCTACAATAGGGCAAGTCATTCTGTATAAACAGGGAACAAACTCTATACTCAGTTAGCACTGATGATGTTACCTAGTTGGGTAATGAAACTCTGCAAGTAAACAGCCAAACTCAGAGACAGAGCATTCCACTTTATATACTTGTTATGCAATGGACCTAGAAATAGAGGTCATTTTTGTGTATGAAATGATTTTTCTATGAATAGTTTTGATATTTTTTTATTTAGACATCTTGATACAAACGTTATATAATAACTGAAATTATGTCTATAAAAAGAGTCGTATAGTTATACACACACAAACACACACAGTAAACATATTTATTCCTAGTAACCATTTTTCCTCTGAAAAATTATATGGAACAGGAGCTGGAGAAAAGTTAGAGGGTGAATATTGTAAATCAGCATAATAACATCAGTATATGAGGAAGATCTATAGGATGTTACAACTGCTCTTTTTGGGCAGCAATTTACCATACAGAGAGAGGGGGGTAAAAAAATACAGATACAGAGGTTAAAAAATGAATTCAGCTAAGAAAAATATAAAAAGAAAAAATTCAAACCATTGCTTGGGCAGAGATGGCTTTATTTCAGCTCCAAGAGCAATAAAGCCTGCCAGGGATTGTTATCTTATGTGAGGAACCACTGTATAGAGTAGTTCTGGGCAATCCTAGATCCCTTCCTTTCTCCAGAGTGAAATTCCGAGAAGCTGATCCATTTGCAAACTCCTCATTCCACAGTGGTCATTAGCTCTATTTTCAGGGAAGCCATTTTCTGTCTACCATTGTTTCCCCAGAAGTGATTGGGCAATAATTCCAATGGCTGGGTAATTGCCAAGTGCTGCCTCCATGCACCCAAATCTTTCACTACTCTCCTTCAATTAGATTGCATGTCATGTAACTTCATGATTATACATCTGAAATCTACTAGATTTAAACAGGTCTGAACCCGCATAGGTTTTTCAACACCATCAAAGTTTAGCTGGACAGCTTCTCTTCACTTTTTATTCTTGTATAAAATGGTCAAAACAGCATCTTTTGTATATAGATGTTCCAAACTTCCTCAGAATGTTCTGGGGTTTTTTCTCCTATAATGGCTCAATCAGAGTATTCCAGTTCTATCCAGTTCTGGAAGTAAATCTTCTAAGTAAGGAGGTGGCTTGTGAAGTTTCTGATCCTGAAACTGAATATCAGATTATTCCTGTGATGGACAGTACTGTTTTGTACACAAATAAACTAAGAATTCTTCTTTCTCTTTAATAAACAAATACTCAGTTAAGATCACAAAATTAACAGAATGATATTATAACTATATAGTTATAATATAATATCCTCATCTGTTAGGGCAGATGAGGATTCCTAAATATATATGCACAAATTGTTGAAAAGTGAACAAATTTTCAATATTGTTTAAAACATCTTGGAAAGTCAATTTTTATTATGGACACAGACCAGCATTAAACATAAAAGCATTAAAAACAATAATAATAAAAAATAGATAAAATAATATATTGTGACTGATGGTCAAGGGACAGTCTGCCTAATTCTGCATACAATATAACAGAATTTGGCCACATTCAGAGAAACTACTTCGTACTGATCTGATAATAAAAAAGATCAGTATTTCCAAATTCCTGCATATTTTATGAGATGAGGTGCTATAAACTGAGTCCGTGAGTCCTTATGGAAGATGCAGTACAGCAGGCATGAACTGTCGTTTCAGTGGCCCTTTGTCTACATGGACACAATCTCAGCTCATGTGGTATTTTTTGTATCAGCCTCCAAAACTGCTGTGGGAAATGCATTGCAGTGCACTAATGTTAATGCCCTTCACATTTTAGGGGTAGTTATTCAATATAAGTTTCTCTCTGCTTTAAAAGGGGGAATTTGACAGCTCAAAAGAACATTCTTGGGAAGAGCAATCCAATCTTGTTGAATTTTCAGATCTTTAGTATATTGTTTGAGTGCACTAAGTGCACACTCATACCCGATCATTAAAAGCATTTCCCGTTGTTGGAATACATGTTCATGTATTTTTTGCAACTATAGCCAACCAGTAGATGGTAGTGTTTATAAGTTTGCATCTATTCTATGCTATATCCTCTATGTCTTTTTGTTCTGAGTAAAATTTGAGGTTTCCTGTTATAGTTAAGCAGAAAGGCTATGTGGACTGTGAACTTTGTTCTGTAGGGCTATATACTGTACAGCATTTCTAACATCCATCTTTGAAAGTCATTTAAGTCAGCTCTACCTATATGTCTCCATATAGCTATAAATGACTATTAAACATATCTGGAAAAGCAATCTATCTACATTAGGATTTTATTACTACATTATCTTTAGAATAATAAAAAATGTGGGCTTAAAAATTAATTTAATAGAATCCATAACACATGGAAAATAGTGTTCAAGAAAGATAATTTTATGTTTCATATTCTGTGTAATATTTGTATTGTTATATTTGACAAACAATCAGTGGGAGCACTATCATCCAGATATGCTCTTCATTAGAGGAGGTCGCTTCAAATTAACTTTTGAAGTGTTATGTCAAAACCCAAGCTCTGATTGTGTACATTTAAATCAAAACTTGAATATTTGTGCTTGTCAGCAGAACAATTTTTCAGGGTGCTAACAGTATGTATTTGAAAAATGGATATGCCTTGAGGAATTTATTCAGAGGTGACTTATGGGAAATCAAGAGGTATGTAACATTTGTAAATGTCACTGAGAGGTCACTGAGGCAAGTAAAGCCATAAATGAATGTTGGCACCTTGAAACATTTTAAACAAGAAAGCAAAATTATTTTTATTAGAGAAGTAAGAGGTTGGAAATAATATCAGCATGGAAGAAATTTCACAACTAGTTACTGTAAGGTCTATAGAGCTGGGTAATATATCAGAAGTATTTTGAATATTCTGATTGTTCTTGTTGGACAAGATGCTACTAAACTTATAAATTAGGGAGCTGAATAGGAGTGGCAACACATTCATTTCATTTTCTCTATAAATACTAATCTTCAATCTTGCACCACTGGAAACTGGAAAATCCAAGTGACAACATTCATATTTTACCCAATATCCTAAAATGAATAAAACTGTTCAAAAAATAACATTTAACAAATTCCATGGTTTACTTTATGGAAGTGGTAGGCTGTTGTTTAGGAGTTCATAGCTGCAAATGGAAAAATATGAAATGTAGATTACCTTCTGGTATTTCCAGGTCTGCTTTGCATTGTGATAAATTCAAATGTTTGTCTTTGTATTATAGTCCCTTTATGGTATTGCTGACAGCATGGAAGCTCACTGCCATGTCTGCATCATGACTCTCAATTGCTTTTTAAATGCTTTCATGGAGTGAGGTGGGATAAGCATTTCCTTTTATTAGAATCTTACAGAGGGAAAAAAAACTTTGTTTCAAAAGCTTTTAGCACCCTGTTTTAGAATAAAACTTCAAAACAATGAAATCAGTGAGGAGACTATCTTGAAGACATTAATAGCAAAAGCGTGATGCAGCCATCATCAAAGATTCAGCCTGTGTGAGCTGGCTTTGATTTGCCTCACACTGTGAAGTTAACATAATTTGCTTTTTTGATGCAGTTTGCCACAACACAATATTTCCTATCTCACCATTGTCTTATTTATTTGCTTGTTTGTTTATTTCCATCTTAGTTAATTCCATTACTTTCAAAGGCAGAAGAAATATCTTCTGATACCTGAAAACTGACGAAGGAATTAGAAGCACCCTTTATATGTATGCCGAAATTTCTTGCAGTTTTTCTAAGAGCTAAAGATTTTACATGCATTCTCTATTAGCAACATACAGCTTCTTATCTGTTGTTCTGCCAAAACAGGAACAATGAGAACAATCTTTCTATCACTTCAGCAGTAGCTGGATGAGGCTATGAAAACACTATAAATTAAACAGTGGGGAGATAGATTAAACTACAGTAGAAATCGCTGTCTCAGCCTCCTCTTACTGCCCTCCAGTGTTAACAAAAGCCAAAATTGTTTTTGAAGGGGTTGCATAGAAAAGCAAATCATTTTTCTTGGAAGCAAAAGGACTGTGCTGCTTCATGAAACAGCTTCAAGGGGGCAGTTATCTCAAATGATTCTCAAATTCTCTCTTAAAGATCTGCAAAAGTGGCAGGAGAGATTGGTGTAGTACCAACTTTATGATAACTGGCTTAGCCATTCTGGATAGCCAATAGCTTTTATAGTCTAGAGCAGCCATATGGAGGAAGAGTTGTCCACAATACACAATGACATTTATATAAGAACATTTCGTGATAAAAATGCTTATATCTGATCCAATACCAAATCTATATCAGTCAGAGAATTTGGTATGGATTAATCTTTGCTTACAATTGTTGAAAATACAGATAAACTTCAAAAAAAATTGGAAAGCAGCCTTGGACTATCTAGAAACATGGCTCACCATAGGAATTTGGGAACACTGTGGAAACAGAACCCATGCATCTGGAGGCCACTCAGGCACTGGGGAATGGGGACATCAAAACCATTATCCAAAATAAAGGACCACAGTGAAGAAGGCATTTCCCTGCACAACTTCACAGCAGTTCTATAGCTGAGCATTCAAGTTAGGTATGGGGAGACAGAGAGAGCAAGACAGATCTCATTAAAAAAGATTTCTTCCTTAAATATAACTGATTTTAAGCCCAACAAACATCCAAGCAAATGCTGCTACTTCTCTGCCCAATTCCATTCTTGTTATAGCTTCTATAATCTGAGAAAAATAGAAGAGAAATATTTTTTCAGCTAATCTTAAAGATCCTCTGAAAAAAACTACTTTCTTTCAAACTCTGTTGTTACTTAAACAAATGATGATGATGACTGTCCCAACCTTCTTTCAAATCACTAAGTTTGCTCTTTCATTATACTTGTCGAGCATTTTTTTTGATGTTACATCCATAACTGCAAAACATGCACAATGTGAACATATGCAAACTCATATATTATGGGAAATATCACCACATATCACACTGATTAGAAATATCCAACAGATAGTATAGCCGTCAACAACAGCGCTCAACAGCTGTTTGTTGCGGCGAAAAAACTCCTCTTCGGGCAAAGAAGGGGAGTAGAGCTTCAAGAGCCGGGTTGAGCCCTTCCAAGACCCCTGGAACAAGTTTTCAGGGGCAGAGAAGGTGTGCTCCCCAGGCACTTGAAACGCTCCTGCTCAGAGACGCTTCTGTCGGCTGACAGAATTAGACGCCGCGACCACCTCTGCTTTGAAGAGAGAACAATAAGGATTTTTAAACAGACGAAGTGAATACAAGAGTCCTTTGAGTATTGCAAGTATTTTGTTATTTTGTTTATGCCTTTTTACTTATAACTTTCTTGAATCAACATAATTCTTTCAAAATGGCGATTGCTTTAAGCTTTCACTTACTCAGTGAAAGTGAAGAAATCGAAAGTATTGAATCTGCTGGAAAGTGAAACTGAATTTTCTCTTCTCTTTCTGAAGTGATGTTTGAGAGACTATTTAGACTTGATGTATTTACTAAATTATAACGCAAATTGGATTTTAAAAGAAATTGAGAAGGGAGGAATTGGCAATTTTAAAAATCTTTTTTTCTACTTTTTCCTTTTTTTTCTTTTTTTCTTCTTTCTACTATGACTATGAGATATAAGGCAGCAATGGCAAAGGTTTTTTTAGAATCTCAAGAGCTTATACAGTCTCCTTCGGAAATGCTTACAATGAAAGACTTACAGAATGCTTTAACTGTTGCATTATTTCCAGTAATGGTTACATTATCTTCAATAAATGATAAGCTGGATAAACTGGAGAACAAGCTGGATAAAAAGATGCCAGAACAGAAAAAAGATTTTAAAGCTATGTCAGAAGTTTGTAACTTAGAGCTGAGAGAAGATATTATTGAAGTCAATAAAGGAGTATTTTTTTCAAATGAAACTGATCTTCAATTGGCTGCTGAACATTATATAATACAATTTAATCAAGAAGTAAAACAAGAACAATCAATTAGATCCCTTTTTTCAAATGGAATTGATCTACAATTGATTGCTGAACATCTTATAATACAATCTAAATCAAAAGGAGAGCAAGAAAAAGAAGAATACAGTACTGAGTATAAAGAGAATAAAGGATGGATTTTGTTTGATAAACAGTTTATTTATGGACTGGAGGAAGAAGACTTGTTTCAAGAAAGGAAGGGTTGGTTATTCCTTTTTGATAAGCAGCAAGAAGAGGATTTATTTGACAAAAAAGAGACATTGATTCAGTTCAAGATGCGAATTACTTATGGAGGTGAAGAAGTAAAGAAGAGAGATTTATTATTAACGAGGGAGTCCTCGTTACGGAGGTCTACTTGGCTGAAAAAAAAACCTAGAGTTCGACTGAAATGAAATTTAAAATTGTATGCAAGGGTTTATGGGTAATTTAATATTATGGACTGAATTAAGGACTAAGATTATGAGTAAGATGTAAGAGAAGATGATTAATGGAAGACATAACTAAACTGATGAAGAATGTATTTGTTTTGAAATGATCTAGGTTTGATATTGAATTGATTGATTGAAGGGATAGATAAGCATTATGTGATTTGTTAAAGTTTTAGGAATGTAAATTAGAAATGGAATAAATTGATTGTCAGATGAGAAAGCCCAGAAGTCGATTGAAGAGATGAAATTTAATAAATGTAAGGTATTAAGGTTAATCTAAGATCATGGGGTGAATTTAAGACTAATTTTACAAGTAAGATGTAAGAAAGGATGTTTAATGGAAAAAGATTAAGATTATAAGTAAGTTGTAAGATAGGATGTTTAAATGATATATTAAGATATATTAAGATATATTATTACAAATTAAATGTATTAGATTTGACTTAGATTGGTGGTTTAGATGTAAATGATAAATACTATTCTTAACAAGATGAGCTGATTGTTTAAAGGAATTAAGGTTAATTTAAGATTATGGATTGAATTAAAGATAAATATTATAAGTAAGGTTTAGGAGAGGATGTTTAAATGAAGATATATATTAAGATATATTATGGTAAATTGAATTGAATAAGAATATAATTATTATTATTCTTTCTTTTTTTATATAGTCTAAAATTCTTGTTAAGATTATATAATTATTTTGTTTGATGTAGTGGGGTTTTCTTTTGTTATACCTTGTATTCACTCTGGGAAGTCGGGGGGGGGTTAGGGAGGCTTGATAATCTTATACATGATGTTTTCTCAACTGCAATTGGGGTTGGAGGAAGAATAAATAATTACTGTTACTGTTATTAAGGGGTTGCTCGGGTGTCCTCTGGGTTCCACATCTGATGGGGAAAAAGGAAGGAGGAGTGAAGGTTGATGTAAGTGTAAGTTGATAAGAAGGGGGAAGAGGAGGATGGAGATAGAGAAGGAAGCAGAAAGAAGAGAAGGAGGGAGAAGGTAGGTAGTTAGTTGGTAAGTGAGGGGGAAGGATAGGGTTGGTGGGATGTGGTGGTGGGGGTGCCGAGCAGTGATGTTAATTGTTTGGGATGATTATTCTCAGTTGAGTTATTAGTACTAGATGTATTGAAATGTATTTATATTTTGTGTATGGATGATTGTTTACTTTTATATTATGGTTTGATATGACTAGTTTCTTTTCTCTGTTAAAATTATAAAAAAATTAATAAAAAAAAAAAAGAAATATCCAACAGAAACCAGCTTTGAATGAGATCCCTGTAGTGTTTCAATATGTGCTGCTGTAGAAAGTCAGCGTCCCCGCCCCCAAGAGAATGAAATATTTTGGGGAATATTAAAAAGGCAGGATAGAATATTTTCCCTGAAGGAGTAATGGGGAAAACTCTTAGCCCAGAAACATCCACTTCAATGTCTCGGAGCCCTATAAAGAGCCATCCATTCTCAACTCCATTTGGTCAGCTGTCCCAGAACTGCATCTGTTGCAGGTTCTGCTCATCAATAAACTGAAACCTTCTTTCTAAGCAGCCTCCATTTTTATTTCCAGCATTTTAGCCTTCATTTTGTTTACTCCCAGCTTGGAACTGGACCTGATGATTTTTCTTTCAACGCTGCCAAAGAGAGCACCAACTGCAGCTATTTTCTTTAGGCCACATTACACCAGCCTGGGAAGTCTCATTACCATGTCTTATGACTTCATGGTCCTGTAGTTTATATTATACCTGCAAGACTGTACTCTAATCTGATGTACTGTAGCATGACATGTTATTAAACTAGGATACTCTAGAGAATCAGTTAAATACACTGCTTTACCAATCACGGTTTCAGAAGCTTTTGAAAAGAATGCTGTTTCTTTAGCTGTTTTATTGAGACCTACATAAATCTTGTGTTTTCAAGAATTGCCGCTGAATTTCCACAGAATTCACTTAAATAGATTTAGGTCTGTCTTTGTGGGGGAACAGTTAAATTCAAGCAAAAATCAGCTTTCAAAGAAAGCCAGTTGTTTGACTCTGAATTGTTTGTTCATATTTCTTTTAACTGTTCACATCTATTGTACTCTACTCAGGCCTTTTTTTGTCATAGAATGCCCAGAACAGAGTTCTGGCACCTTTTTTGGATGGAACCTTGTAGGGTAGGCAAGGCGGGTTGTATGACATGGGTGAGTTCCGGCACTTTTTTTTTTTATATACAAAAAAAGCACTGACTCTACTAACATGGATGTGCAGCAACATGCAACCTTTGTAGTGAATTGTACCATCTGAATAAGAAGGCTCTGAACAAGTGGAATCCCGACATTATCAAAACTGTTCTTTTTATCAGTTTCTTCAGATTTTAGGCCTGAATCACTAATAATTTGAACATAAATATGTTCGGGAGGGATGAGAGAAAACTAATTCATCCTTCCCCATTCCCTCTTCTGCTGCCTGAAACAGCAAGGAAGAGGAGAAAGTCAAAAAGAAATTAATGAGGCCACATTTTTAACCTAGGCCTGAGTGATAAGAAATTCTCCCTAACACAGGGGTTCTCAACCTTGGCAACTTTAAGACTTGTGGACTTCAACTCCCAGAATTCCTCAGCCAGCTTTGCTGGGAGTTGAAGTCCACAAGTCTTAAAGTTGCCAAGGTTGAGAACCCCTGCCCTAACAAATTGCCTTTGGTGGCGACATCCATAATTTGTCCCAAATTGGAATCTTTGGCATGAACAATTCCTTCTGGATAGATGGGCTTGAGACCCATAAAATAGGAGGGCTGAAGGGAACCAAAAGTAAATGTATTTGAAGGGCAACAGCTTAAAGAAAACTGATGCTTGCAGCACATCAAAACTAGGTCTAGTTCTTCAGCTTAATGAGATTTTACAGTAAACAGTACAATAAAAACACAGGTTTTTCTCTCTTCTCCAAAATATAACATCTAGCTATTTTGATTACCCAAATTATTGTGAAAGTTCATATTGTTATATATTTAACATTATCGAAGTACACTAATCTACAGAAATAAGTAGACCACTGTGGTATTATGACCACCATAAATAATGACATATCTGTTATATCTTCAGTTCTTTAGGCATCGAATGAGGCAGAATGTTGAAACAGCAACAAGTTTATTAACTCAGAACAGAAGCAGCCCTAAAGGCTGCTGCACAGCTATTTATACACTTAGCCTCTAGGTGGCGACCAATAGGTTTAAAGCAGTGGTTCTCAACCTATGGGTCACGACCCCATTTGGGGTCGAACGACCGTTTTGCGGGGGTCGCCAGACACCGCGGTCCGCCATTTTGTTTTGTTTTTTTGAATTTTATTTTGATTTTTTTAAAAAAAAATTTTGGCGTGCGTGTGCCGTGCATGCGCAGATCGGCCCGTCACGTGCGCGTGCCGCACATGCACAGATCCGCCCGTTGCTGTCCACCATTTTGTGTTTTTTTTGTTTTTTTTGTTTTTTTGAATTTTTTTTATTTTTTTTCGGCATGCGCACGCCGCGCATGCGTGGATCGGCCCGTCACGTGCGCGTGCCGCGTATGCGCGGATCTGCCCGTCGCGGTCCGCCATTTTGGGTTTTTAAATTTTTTTTTATTTTTTTTTTATTTTTTTGGTGCCCGCGCGCCACGCATGTGCGGATCGGCCCGTCACACGCGTGCTGCGCATGCGCGGATCCACCCGTCGTGGTGCGCCATTTTATTTATTTATTTATTTATTTTTTCAGCGCGTGGGTCGGGGTCGCGGCGCGAATGGGCGGGGCAAGTGGGGTCTCAACCTGAAAAAGGTTGAGAACCACTGGTTTAAAGTAACAGTTTCCCGCTCCAAACCTCATTATCAGCTTGGACACAGCCAGTCTGGCTTTCAGTAACAGCAACTGTTAAACAATACAGCAATGTAGATCAGACATTAAGCAAGTGATTTAAAACAGTTGTGGCCAATACATTACAATGTTTGTATTGAGCCAAAATGTAAACAAGGATCTTGCCAGGAATACAAAGTCATTATGCTTTGACTATTGCCACAATCAATATATAACTTTGTCTTGGGCCACTGGTAGATAGAAGTTTAGACAAATGGTAGAAGGAGCTTAGACAAATGCCAGCTACTTCTTTCTGAATGTATAAGAACAAAAACACTTCAGATTCATTCACCTAACCTACAAAGATACTTTTTCCTATTTTCTGCTACTGCGAGACAGGATAACATGAAAACCCATCTCCCAACGCCAGGCGAAAGATAATTTCTCAAGTCGCCACCACAGTCCGCCCTTCTGATGGCACAGCCACTCCCTCAAGTGGCACTCTGCATAGCCAGTCAACATATGTCTATGTCTTCCTCCTTCACTTTTCCTGTGTCTAGTTTTGACCTCCTTCGGTGATAGCGGTGCCTGGGGGCTGATGGGAGCTGTATGGGGCCTCAGTATTTTCGTGAAGGTGACCAAGCCAGAGCCCATAGAGATGAAAGAGGGCAAGCTGTTGCTTCAGACTGGAGCCCATGCTACCACCTCATCTCTGCTATGGCATCAGCAGAGGAGCTAGTCATGCTGATGGACCGCTCGTTGAGGCAGCTGTTGCCGGTAACACAGCCAGGGAAACTGCCAGTGCTGCTGCCATGAGGTGAAGCCGGGGGGAAGGGGGAATAAAACCCCCATGCCCCACTTCCCGGTATCCTGCCACAGCCTTTCATGCCACCCCATTGATGTGGCACAATGCCGCATCATTGTGATGTGGCGGTGTTGCCAAAATCAGCTGCAGCACCAGTGGGGCAGTATGAGAGGCTGCAGCAGGATACCAGGAAGCGAGGTGCATGGGTCTGATTACACTTCCCCCACCAGCTTCGCCTCGTGGCAGCAGCACTGGCAGCTCCCCCTCCAACCAGGCCCATTTCCCTGGCTCCATTACTGGCAGCTTCTCCCTTGAATGGCGCTCTGCACAGTCAGTCAATGTATCTCTATGGCTTCCGCCTTCACTTTTCCTGTTTTCAGTCTTGGCCCCCTTTGGCAGTGCTGGGGCCTGTGGGGCAATGGCGGCTGTATGGGACATCTGAATTTCAGTGAAGAAGACTGAGCCAGAGCCCATAGAAATGGAGGAGCATGAGGTGTTGCTTCAGACTGGAGCCTCCATTACCCCCTCGCTTCTGTTATGGCATCAGCAGAGGAACTAGCCGTGCTGGTGGGGCACTCACTGAGGGAGCTGCTGCTGGTAACGGAGCTGGGGAAACGGCTCTGGAAAGCTTGCTTTATTTTTCTTCTGTCATTGCAATACACACTTGTAGAAAACTAACCACTATTTCTATCTTTTTAATCTTTCCAAGTATAATGCTTATGTTCAACCATGTAATAGGACTGAGCGAATACAAATTAACTGAGATGGAAGATACAATACCTCTATTAAATGTAATAAAACCATCTTAAAACTTATATTGATTTATGTGAGATAATTCTCAACTTTCTTTTGCCTTCTGGTTTTAGATATGAATTAACTATTTGTCAGAAAGAATTAAGAGCAATTTCAAAGTGTAAATGTATTATATACCATTGCCTTCCTCCCCCAGCATTTAAATCAAATTAAGACAATATATTTTTATTTCTACCTCATACATCTTCCAAATAATTTAGAATACTTCTTCTATGATTAAGAACATAAGAGGTTGCCTATTCAGTCTCAAAGCACTTATCTATCACACAAGAAGCCAAAAACATTTGGGGAAGGACACATAGAATCTGTGGACGTGCAAGGGGATGAGTGATTCATCTGTGTTCAGATACCATGATGTACCTGATATCATCAGGGCTTCTATTGAATCCTCATAGAGGGACATATTTTTTCTCTCTCTTAGTATCTTGCAGGTAAATAAATTTCTTTAAAGGATAGGAAATAGATTCTTGTTTTCTTACGTTTGTTTGCTTGCCATTTTTTTTAGATGAGCAAAAATTATTTGAAAGCTTAACAAGCTTATTTCCCATAGAAATCAAAAGAAATAAGCTTGTTAAGCTTTCAAATAATTTTTGCTCATCTAAAAAAAATGGCAAGCAAACAAACGTAAGAAAACAAGAATCTATTTCCTATCCTTTAAAGAAATTTATTTACCTGCAAGATACTAAGAGAGAGAAAAAATATGTCCCTCTATGAGGATTCAATAGAAGCCCTGATGATATCAGGTACATCATGGTATCTGAACACAGATGAATCACTCATCCCCTTGCACGTCCACAGATTCTATGTGTCCTTCCCCAAATGTTTTTGGCTTCTTGTGTGATAGATAAGTGCTTTGAGACTGAATAGGCAACCTCTTATGTTGATTTATGTGAGATAATTCTCAACTTTCTTTTGCCTTCTGGTTTTAGATATGAATTAACTATTTGTCAGAAAGAATTAAGAGCAATTTCAAAGTGTAAATGTATTATATACCATTGCCTTCCTCCCCCAGCATTTAAATCAAATTAAGACAATATATTTTTATTTCTACCTCATACGTCTTCCAAATAATTTAGAATACTTATGCCCCAAATCTCAGTGCATGAGCCCAGACTCTTTTGGAGGATCTTTTTTTTAAAAAGGAGTTAAAAGGTTATTTTTGGCCTGCTGACTACTGATTGTCCACACCGCTTATTAGCACAGCAAAAACATAGCCTCTCCATATCCTACTATAATCTTTATAATTGATTATTTCTTCCTGCTGTAAGTAGTTCCAATCTATGTAAGTCTTTGGTCTATTCTCTTAATATTCTGCAGGATGAGTACAAAGAAGCAGAAATATACCGGTATATGCATACCTTCACAATTTAATTATTTGATTATCTGTTTGATTGTTTAGAGATTTGTACCTGTTATGTCCTGGGCCTGCTGAGTCATTCAGCAGGTGCAGGAGGTTGCAGAGAGGCCCGGGCAGACACGTGAATACGGGACCAGACAGGCTGTCTCCTGCCTTGTGCGCTTGCGCAAGGTGGGAGAAATGCCTTGCATTGATTGGCTGATACGGTCCCTACAAATAGGTTTAAGAGCAATCTGTGCCATTTTGTTTTGGTTCTATTGTATATGGAATAAAGACAAAACTGTTTGTTACTTCTGCTCATCTCAATTCCTTTTACTTGGAAACAGAACATTGGCGACGAGGATGGGATGTGCTGCAAGGGAAACAATGGAAGAAGATAAGGCTGACTCACCAAGAGAGGCCTGAAGCGCTGGGAAATTCAGTGTCCGGGGACTGCGACTCTGCCTGCCAATATGAGAATGCTGGAGAAGAGCTCGGCAAAAGGACCCCTTCTCAACCTTGCAGCACGAGGCGTTGACGAGGCTACCGGACAGTAACGATGTCCAAACTAAGCCGTCTCTCTGAATTTGACACAGCTCATCCGGAACGCTGGAGTTCTTACGTGGCCCAGGTAAAGAACTACTTTTGGGTAAACCAAATCCAAGAAGACGGTCTTAAAGCTGCTACGCTATTGTGTGTCTGTGGGCAGGAGACTTTCAATATTGCAGAGAATCTGGTCACCCCAGCACCACTTGAATCAATTGCTTATGATGAGCTGAAAAGAATGCTTAGAGAACATTTTGAACTGAAGCTTTCAGTGATTGCATGTGACACACATTTGAGCAGAGGGACCAGAGGCCTGGTGAGTCTGCTGCAGATTTTATTGCTGCGTTACGACAAGCAGCTAGGCCATGCGAATTCAAGGACCTGGAAGAGAGACTTTGGGATCATTTAGTTTGTGGACTGAGAAGTCATGAGTTGCAGCAGAAGATCTTCGCAAAGGAAGACGTCTCGTTCCAAGACGCGTTGAGAGAAATTTCAGCAGAAGAAGTGGCAGGCGGAGCTGTGAAGGCCTTGTGGCTCGCCAAGAACCCTCCAACTTCAATCTCCATCCATCAAGAGGTCGCACGAGAAGACGCCGAACAGGATTCAGAGATGGAGATGGACCGACTACAGCAGCCAGTGTAAAGAAGACCTCAAGAGCACAGAGACAAGACAACCTCATTCCCTCGTTGTTTGGGATGTGGAGGACGCCCCAACTGCTCCAATTGCTGGTTCTGCTCTGCCATTTGCCAGGCATGTGGTAGGCAAGGCCACATTGCCTCCATCTGTTTAGGTCACCAGAAGGACCGGTCTTCAGAAAAATTGCTTCAGAAAGGTACCAGGGTCCCCAGCCAGAACAGGGTTGGCTTTTGTGTGTCCCATAGAAGCATTTTTAAGACTGGGGCCCATAGGCCACTCAGGAAGAAGCTTCACATTGACATGAAGTTGCAAGGGGTTTTCTTATTAATGGAGTTGGACACAGGGTCCACTTTATCGATCATTTCCCAAGACATTTTCCACAAGATTTATTGTAGAAATGGCCTATGAGTTAAACTCAGGCCTTTGAATTTAATTCTTATTGTCTTCCAGAATTCCAGAGTCAGCATGAAGGGGGAGGCCAAGCTCAAGGTGCAGCGTAGGAAGTTTGAAGGGCTGCTAGATGTGGTGGTAGTTGGGGGTGATCGCACGAGACTTATTGGACTCAATTGGTTCAAGGCTCTTGGAATCCAAGTGACTGGACTTCACAGTTTGCAAATGACAGGCCTTGCAGAAGTTTGCAAGGAGTTTGCTGATGTGTTCAGTTCAGAGCTTGGCTCATACAAGGGGCCTCCCATTGCTTTACGTTTAGACCCAGCCATCACACCCATTAGGATTAAACCCAGACGGGTGTCCTTCACGTTAAAGAATAAGATTAATGCAGAGCTGGACAAGCTGCTTCAGCAGGGCATCTTAGAGCCCATAGACAGCAGTCCTTGGGAAACCCCAATAGTCACGGCACTGAAGGCAAATGGGGAAGTCCAAATTTTTGAGAACTATAAGTGTACACTTAACAAAGCCTTGCAGCAGCACTTGTACCCAGTGTCCATGGTGAGCCACATTCTGGCTTCCCTCAAAGGAGGCCGCATTTTTGCTAAACTTGACTTGGCTCAGGCTTATCAACAATTACCAGCTGATGAGGCAACGACTGAGGCCCAAACAATTGTAATGCACCGGGGAGCGTTTAAACTTAGAAGGCTGCAGTTTGGAGTTAATGGAGCCCCTGGCATCTTCCAGAGTGTGATGGAGTGAACGCTCCACAATATTACAGGCATTTGCCCATACTTTGATGATGTCCTCATCGCTGGGGAATCATCTGAAAATCTGGCTGAAAGACTTAGAGCTGTCTTGCTGCATTTCTGCCAAGCGAGGCTGAAGCTAAAGCAAGACAAATGTAAAATTGGAGTCACTTCCACAGAGTTTCTGGGGTTCTGTATTGATGCTAAAGACATCTATCCTGCTGAATCTAAGCTTCAAGCAATTTAGGAGGCCCCAAGTCCCAAGTCCAAAAACGAACTTCAGGCTTTTCTAGGACTGTTAAACTTTTACCATTCATTCCTCCCTCACAAGGCTGCAGTGGCTGAGCTGTTACACTGGCTCTTGGATAAACAGGCTCCATGGCTGTGGACAAAAATCCACGAAAGGAGTTTTGCAGAGGTCAAGTCCTTGCTATCCTCAAATGCGTTTCTAGCGCATTTCAATGAGCATTTGCCTGTGTGCATAGCCTGTGATGCATCCCCTTATGGGATTGTGGCTGTGTTGAGTCCCTTGAAGCCTGATGGGACACAAGTCCCTGTAGCCCACTATTCTAGGACCCTATCATCCGCTGAACATAATTACGCACAGATAGATAGGGAAGCCTTGGCCATAGTGGCTGGAATAAAGAAGTTCCATGACTTTTTATATGGCTGCCATTTCACGGTCTCTACAGACCATAAGCCACTGCTGAGATGGTCAATTTTCCTGTCAGCATATGACTACATACTAGTTCATAAACCGGGCAAAGAAATGGGCCATGCAGATGGCCTCAGCAGATTACCTCTACAATTAATGGAGTCAGATCCTGCTCCAGCTCACCACATACTTTCCATTCAGGAATTACCTGAGTCTCCCCTCAATGCTAGGGACGTGGCTGCTGAAACAGCCATTGATCACATGCTTACACATGTGCTGACATGGGTGCTGTCAGGATGGCCTGACACGTGTCCTGGCACAGAGTTCCAGAGTTTCTGGAAGAGGAAGTCCGAGCTATCTACCTTCAAGGGGTGTGTCCTATGGGGTAGCATGGTAGCTATCCCTGCCTCATTGAGGACTAGAGTCTTGCTCTCTCTGCATGAGGGACATCCGGGAATAGTCCGGATGAAGGCGCTTGTGCGCAGCCATCTTTGGTGGCTTGGGCTCGATAAAAAGATTGAGGCCCAGGTCCACGGGTGCACTGTTTGCCAACAGTCCAGGCCTGACATGCCTCAGGCCCCTGTACATAGGTGGGAGGAGACACATGCCCCTTGGTCGAAGGTTCATATCGACTACACTGGGCCCTTTCAGGAGCAATTCTTTCTTCTCCTCATGGACAGCCATTCCAAGTGGCTAGAGGTCATTCCAGTCTCCTCCACTACTACTGCTAGGACCATCCAGGTGTTGAGAGGGATCTTCGCCTCTCTTGGACTTCCAGATGTCCTTGTCTCCAACAATGGACCCCAATTCACTTCTTTTGAGTTTCAGGCTTTTCTACAGGCCAACATGATCCATCATGCTACATCTGCACCATTTCATCCAGCTTCCAACAGCCAGGCTGAGTGGATGGTGTGCACAACCAAAGTTGCTTTAAAGAGAATTACTCATGGGAACTGGCATCACAGATTGGCTGATTTTCTCTTCTCACACACCGTGCACAGCCACTGGGAAGAGCCCAGCTGAACTCCACTGGGGTTGCAGGCTCATTACTAAACTGGACAGGTTGAACCCAGGCCATGTGGCATCACAGGTGTCACACCCACTGACACCTAGGAGACTACAGGTGGCGATCCGGTCTGGACAAGGAACTATAGACCTGGATATCTCTGGGTGACAGCAGTGGTATGCAAGGTCTCTGGGCCGCTCTCATATGAAGTGGCCTTGGATGATGGTCGGGTGATCTGGAGAAACATTGACCAACTGCGCTGGAGGCTTCCCAGCCACACATCCGCTCCTGGCTCTGCTCTCAGGGGGAGGAGGGCCACAATTACGATTGTAGACCACAGTCTCTCCACGAAAGCGGAACTTCCCAGGCGCCAGTAGGGGGGTCTTGCCATGTAGGCGGCTCCTGATTCTGGTTCTCCTGACAATGGGACATTGCCTGTAATTGGGTTTTCAGGCCAATCCATCTGCTTGTCTTGGGCCCACAGGACAGTGCTTCCAAGAGGGGTCCATTGTGGACTTGGGGAAGTCCACCCCACCAAGGAACTCTGGTCTGGGTTTAGAGGTTCCAGCCAATCAGCAACATGGAAGGTCGCCTGATTGAGAGGGCATCAAAGTCCTGGTCTGCCTAGCCTGGCAGGCAAGCTGGTAGACCAAGCCATCTAACTGCTCCAAGAAGGTCAGGGAGAGCCAGAGGTCCACCCAAGCACTTACAGGAGTATGTAAGGGAGTGACAAGGTATTAGGTTTGTAGTATTGTAAAATATTAAGTATTCTGTTTTGATCCAAGAGGGGAGAGGTGTTATGTCCTGCACCTGCTGAGTCATTCAGCAGGTGCAGGAAGTTGCGGAGAGGCCAGGCAGACATGTGAATGCCCGGGACCAGACAGGCTGTCTCCCGCCTTATGCACATGCGCAAGGCGGGAGAAATGCCTTGCATTGATTGGCTGATACAGTCCCTGCAAAGGAGTATAAGAGTATAAGAGCAATCCACGCCATTTTGTTTTGGTTCTGTTGTGTATGGAATAAAGACAAAACTGTTTGTCTCCTGCTCGTCTCAATGCCTTTTACTTGGAAACAGAACAGTACTATACTCAGACTGCAGGATCACAGTTTCCAAAAGCCAGACAGCCACTAAACAGATACAGAAAACTGTAATCAAGATTTATACAGCCCATAATTGGTAAACCTAAACTAAGCACAAAACCTAAGATATTGATGATTAATGTTCCTCTGTTACTTTGGTGGTTTAGGAGTAATTAAAAATATAAACATCTGGGAGATGTTTCCATTCCAATAACTAAAAATAATCCTCACATATGGCAGAAGTAGGAAAAGTAATTTAATTAAGGTCAAGTAGTAAATGGAAGATTCAGCTTACAACTAGAACTTAGTTCATTTAGAACACAAATGAATGCAATAGAGGCACACTGACAAAATTGGTGCAATTTAATTGATGTATTTTAATTTAACCAAAAATAACTTTTGTCTTGGCCTTACCCATTGGAATAGAGCTCCATACTCATGATGTGCATATCTATATCATCAGAACTGCCAGAATCCAGCAAGTTTGCTACACAAATTGAAATATCCTTAATTAGGAACAAATTCTGGAAAAGAAGTAGACTTTTTGGAATCTCCTAGTTAAAATAACCCAAATTCAGCAAATCTTGTGCAGAGTGTTGCATAATAGTGGGATAAATCTATATATTATTTCCTATCAAACAATACTCTCGGAAAATTGCTGTAAATACTTCTAAAGGCTTTAGCATTTGAATTAAGAATTAAAACAAATTGGTTCTCTTTGACTTAATAGACATAAATACTTGGCTGCAATCTAAAGTGTATATCCAGACCCTAAATTCATTCTTATTATCCAGAGGAAAATTAAAATCTCAAGAAAGGTAATGTAAATGCACATTCTTGAAGCAGATATTCAATGGTAAATTTTAATATCAAAACATTAAATGTCCAAACATCAAAACTGGTATAACACAGGTGAGAAAATGAAAAAGAAAACTATATAGTTGGATAACATTATTGAAATATACCTTTCATCCACATCTGTAATATATAAGGGTCCATGTTTATTGTTTCTGCATTTGGAAGTGCAGATGCTATGTTTGTATGTTAAATCCCCAATTGTAAAACTTTGAATTCTTGCTTATAAATCAAAATATTAGCGTGAGTAGGTCTTTGAAGTCTGAAGGTGAAAAAAAAATCTTGTTCCCGGCTTAAGGAGGAAGAAGTAAGCATTTGTGACATCAAAATTCATCATGAAATTACATGGTACCTGAATATGTAGGATGCTGTCTGAATAGAAATTAAAAAGGGACATCAAAGCATTATCATTTAGTAGCTGTGTTTGATTTCTTTCATTCAATCCTGTAAGGAAGTCCCTTTGGAATTAGAGATGACAGATGGCAGAACCCCATTTCAATATTTTTGAATTCTACTCCTTGTATACTTCCATAGAACATTGCAACACTGGGAATATAAAAGGGAAAAGGGAAAAGTCTGCATTGCAATGTTGTGACACACTTTTTGTCATGTGCCACTCCTTTCCTCCCCTGCAAATAGCTAAGGCAAGGAGGAAGGAGAAAATTCATTATCCCAAGATCGAGGGTATTATGTCATACATTTATGTAATGATGCATAGCTTTTCAAAGCAGAAGTAATCATAGTAAACCAATAGACATCTTGCAGCCAGAGAATTAACATTGTTCACTGGCTATATTCTATGAAAAGAGAAGTTGCGACTATTTAAGACTGGATGAGCCATTTTTGCACTGCACCTATGAAGTTATCTGGTACAGTATTCAGTTCAACTTAAGGAAAGCATTACTCTTTAATTTGATCCCTAATTGTCTCAAAGAGCACCTAAAATCCTATATCTAAACAAGTATCAGAAGAACATTGGCTCCACCTTGGCAGGAATGGTCTATGGCTTCAAGATCTCAGGAGCAACAGTCAGCCCAACTAAGATGGTTAAAAAACAACAACATAAGCCCACTAACTTTGCTTATGCCCTTTGCGAATGATTTGATAACAGACTATAATTTTCCTCTTTGCTCTGGTATTTGAAAAAGTTGGTTGTATTAGTTTGTTTGTAGCATTTAATTAATGCTGTTTGAAATAGACTTTTCCTAAAATTAGTACCCAGCAACTGATATTTAAACTTGGTTGCCTTTGATTCAGGCAATTATCACATAGTCAATGAGATAAATAGTCATCAATGTCCTGGCTTTTCATGCATTTGTCTAATCCATTTTTAAAATCAACCTAGTTGGTAGTCATCACAATGAGGAAGCAAAGCTTATAGTTTAACTATGCATTCTGCAAAAGAGTCTAAAACGAGCCAACTCCTCTGGACTCAGGAAGGAAAGTAGAATCTAAACTGGTCCTTGGCACTCTAAACTGGGGCTAAACTGGTCCTTGGCACTCTAAATCTGATGATCCACAGCAAACTGAGGGGGTCTTTGAAGGACAGGAGAAAAAAATTAATTGGAAAGGTCACTTTGGGAATTACCTCCAACTTTATTTTAAGCATTAGCTGTATTTGAAAAGCTTATGGAGGCTTCATATAATGAGAACAGCCGTGCACTTGAGCATTCTTATTCCACATTATGAATTATTCCAGCCTTAAGGTGCTCAAAGACATTTTCCCAAACATCAATAATTTCTATTGCTGTGAAACAAATGTTGGTTCAGACTGCTAAAATACAGAATCAACTGACAAGTGAATATCAACCACATACCCATTTGTAAATGCAGTACCATTAATGCATAATGTTAAGCAGCTTATTTACGCTCATTACATTTAATCTATTCATTAATGTGCTGATCTCTCCATACACCACAATTATTTAAATGCATTCTCTCTGTGCTTCAAGATTTTAGCCAAATTTAAAATGCTCTGCAGCTGATTGAACAGAAGGTGAAAGCCATTATTCTCACAGCATACGATATCTTAAAGTAAATTCAGTATTTCCCTTCCTGTTATGTAACTAACCCTGTCCTTCATTCACCCATGTGTTTTCAGATCCAAAAGTCTAACAGAGGATAATTTATGTGACAGTTCTATTTAATTTAATGTAGCTCTCTTATACACATCACTAGACAAAAAAGGATGTCTCTTCTATCCACCCCCCATTACTTGATAGGACAATGAATTAAATTAAGATTATGCTAACCCTCATCTTCCCAACACTGCATTAGAAAAGAAATATGGCCTGAAAACAAATTTAAAAGTAAATAAAATCTAAACCTGAGCATTTTGACAAATTACCGTGATGATCAGATGCTGTTTTGGATTTAGATTGATGCCTTCGTCCAGAATGAAAGAAGTGAAATAATTAAAATGCATACTCTACTTTGCATCACAGGTGTCATTAAAAATATATCTGTTGGGCAATAAGTAAAGGCTTGTCAGAGTAAACCAAGTAATGTATCTGTCCATGTAGGTCCCAATTAGAAACAGTGTCTTAGGTGGACAAAGAAGTGTTTAGAGCATCAGGTGGAATCTTGAAGGTTGAAGCAATCAAGGTGTTTAGGGCAAAGCATATAGTCTTCACTATGAGTCTTCACAACAGAAGAACATTTTCCAACCTTTGATCACTAGAGGTCACTGGACAAGTTTGATGAAAGGTTTCTAAGCCAATATCACCCAGCAAGATATTATGCTATTACAAGTCCAGATTTGTTGAATTATAATCTTTTCACTATTTATTTTATTTATTTATTTATTAAATTTTTATACCGCCCCTCTCCCGTAGGACTCGGGGCGGTTCACAACAGAATAAAAACATAAAAACAATAAATATTTAAAAATAATTAAATTAATATTAATACAAGGCTGTTGCTAAAAACCTGTTAAAAACCCAATTCTAAAACCCAAACAGCCACTATGAACTAGGCAAGCTGAAGATATTTAAACTGATAGTTTGGAAACATGGATATTTACAGTTTCTTCACTATTGGAGATTTGGGGGTACCATTCTCCAATGGCACTTCCAAACAGGAAAGTGAGATAAGAAACCACAGTTTCTCAAGATCACTGAGATATCCATGTAGCTACTAGAATTGTGAATCTTTGATTGTACAGGAAATTATAGAATTTTCTGCCATCAGAACTGATATGATTTAGATGACTAAATAAACTCATGAAGGGCAGGGCCAGTCATTTGACGGATATATATTATTTCCAAAAGAAAAAGCATCAACCATTCAGAGCACTTGTTAGAAAGTTACATGGAAGAGGACTTTCTTGTGAGACTCCTACATGCATTTGGTCAGGGTTAGGACTCCAAGGTTCTTATGTAATGTAACCATGGAATTGCTGAACCATTCTGCAGGTTGGTCATGGATGACATTGTTTTGATATAAGACTGGAGGCCAATCTATAATTAAACGCTTCTGGTGTCATCTTGACTTTATATTTTCTTGAAAGTTCTTTTTTCTCTTGCCTTATGTATTTATTTCTAGTAAGATTTGAGAGAATTATGTGCAGATACAAGCACAAATTTGGAAAAACATAGTGTTAGTTTTTCTGACATCCCTACCATAAACGTTTGACTCCAGGAAGATGGGGATATAAGAGGAAAAAGTGCAGAAGTAAGAAAAGCAATTAAAATTGTAACTACTCAGAATCTAACAAACCTATCATGTAACATGTCAACCAAATAAACATTTCCCTTCTTTCAATAAATAGATACAAAATATTTCATGTAAAGTTGCTCTATTTTTATATTTTCTCTAGCAAAAGCCCTTGTCATATTTTATTCTCTTCCCTGTTCCTTTCTTAGTGGATACTGTTTCCAGCATATTGTTTCAGTCCAATTTGTGATTTCTTAGGAAACACAAACACTTATTTTGTGATTCTATTTTCTTGGCTTTCCTGAAGAGCCTTGGTTTTACAATTGACTGATCTAAGGCCCAGGGTCAGGTCAAACAATACTCATATAGATCATTTCTTATACGATGGAGCATAAAATACACATGAACACCTTTCTACTTCCTTCTTCATTTCCAATGGCCAGCTATTCACAGAGATTATTCTTCATTCCACAGAGGTTCAGATCACACAAATTCCAAGATTATACTCAGAAATAAAATCTCTACCTATATGGATCATTATTTGTAAGTATTGTCTCCAACTGAAGAAATACTGCACTCTAGAGATGAAGGCAAATATGTGGGGTGTGCACTAGCAATATGTTTATCCTCTGCAAAGGGAGAAATCTACAAAAATATCATTTAAATCAGCTTTGTACACATTTGCCGCATAACCCACAATCTTGTCACCACTTTTCTTCCTGGCTCATGGTTTATTGCCAATGTATTTGGAGGGCAAGCTGATCATTCTAAAGAGCATAGCGTAAGCCAAGAACAGAACTAAAGAGACAATGGCCTGATTATACCTTCTAAAAAGTAATTTCCTTAAAAGCAGTCTTTTAGGTCCTTTGTTCAGCAGAGCTATTCCTCACAATCTTGGATGCCTTTAGAATTGGGTTGGAACAAAGTAAATGTGCAGAAAAACATACATTTCCCACAGAAAGCTAAATTTTTGTCAATAGAAATAAAAGTGGAATATTATCAAGAAACCAGCATTTCAGGTTATGCAGGTTAAAGCAAATTGCCATGTTAAGATAATCTTTAATGCAGCTCTAGAAGGTCCATCAGATAGTACAACATACAGTGTTTATCAGAATAAAAATGCCAGCCATTATTTGATTGGAAGAATTTTCTTTTGCCCCAAAGCCCATGACCCTTACTACAAGTGTGAAAAAAGCAATGAAAGTGATGGGCATTATGGATGAGAAATCAATATTTCAGCACTGCATCTCATATCTGTCACTTCTATTGACTATAGAGTTGATCTCACAACAGTATTGTGAAATCTATTTACCAAACCATAACATCACAATTTTAGATTTCTTCATCTTATTTTACAAGACCAGAGGGGGATGTATTTCTTTCATAATAGTGTGCCACTACTCAATAGTTCAGCTCTATAAATGAGCATTCAACTCTGTCCATACAAATAAAAGGGCAAATTTAGGAGTTTTGCCTTTCAAAATTATGGTATCTGAGGGATTCCAGAGGTTCTAAGCGTATAATTTCTGAGAAATACAAAGTGCTTTTCCAGAAATGCTATTTTGCCAGAATATCTTCTGTATAACAACTATACAAAATGGAACTATTTCTAAACTTATTTCCCATGGTTTCTGCTTTTGGCACAATAGCAATAGCACTTAGACTTATATACTGCTTCAAAGTGCTTTATTGCCCTCTCTAAGGGGTTTACAGAGTCAGCCTATTTCACCCAACAATCTGGGTCCTCATTTTACCAAGTATGGAAGGATGGAAGGCTGAATCAATCTTGAGCCAGTGAGAATTGAACTGCTGGCAGTCAGCAGAATTCCTGCAATATGGCATTCTAACCATTGTGCCACCATGGCCATCACTAAACAAACTTCATGTGTAACACCACTTAAAAAGATCTACATAAAGGTTTTACAGTATATATGTATATATATAAGCTTTGAATAAAATCAGCAGAGCAGAAGCTGAGGGAGATATTAAATTCAAAACAAAACCAGAAACCATGAGTCAACTATTCTTGGCTACAAAGTAAGAAAATTTAGAACAATTCAGAAAATCTCTCTTCCATTAAATTTATTTATTTATTTAATGTATGGCATATCATACATGGACTAGCAATACAAATTAACATTCCTTCCATTAAAGTTTGAGTATATATCATGTATATTCATATCATATATATTTATAAATACCGTATATATGATATATATTTAAAGAGACATATAGACAGAAAGGATATATCCTGAAAATAACACATGTAATCCTGTTTCCTTCTCATTTTGAAGTTATACCTGTCATATCTGCCATCACACCACTTCGATCCTGCTTTGCTTTGATGGCAGCCTGCCATAAAGTATGGGGAGGAGAGAAAGAGGAATGGGAGGGGGGATGACAGGAACCAGAAATGCCAATCAGAGACAACAGTTGAGTGATCCAAGGACATAGGCATGGGAACAGAATGTAAACACCCACCAAAGAGGCACCAAACTTTAGAACTGTTATCAAAACAACTAATTTGAACCTTATTGGACACTAACAAGATAACCAGGGGGAAGGGCCTGGGAGAAGGGAAAATTATCGGCTTTATGTGGGAATCCTCAGATCTGGCTTTGCCTAGGCTGTAACCATTTGGCTTTAGTAATGCAGTCAAGGGTCTTTCTTTCCTAAACACCAAATTGGGACAGGCCTGACAATACCAAAGTTTGAAAAATACACATGACAAATTTCTTCATATACAACATCCACCTCTGCACGTCTGTTGCAACAAATGGCAGAATAAGATGGGATGGCTATGGAGGAGGAGTAAAGAAGCAAAGAAGAATATTTATTCATTTCAATGTGAGTTTTTTGTTCTTCTTAACCAGAATATTGATTACAGTATATTAAAATGACAACAACATTTTAAAAAACTCATAATATGCTTCAAAGCACTTAGATGCTGTTAAATATCAGACACATTGCCAAATTTCAGATGGATAGGTTAAATAATTTTTTTGCAAGGGAAAGAGGCATTTCCTGAATCCGAGGCACTGACTGTTAGGGGTTGAAATGGAAGCAGAAGGATTAATTCACTAAACATTCCCATCTACTCCTTTTAAGCATATGACTTGGAAATCAATGAAGGATGTCTCCAACAGTATTAGAATAGTGTCCATAATAGATGATGAAATTAATAAAATGTCCATTAGATATTTTAATTGTTCAAGACAAGTTGTTGTAACAAAGAATTACAATCTCTCTCTCCTCCCTCCCACCTCTCTACCTTATAAGATACTAATCACAAGTGTTGTTCAGATGGAAGGTCAAGTCTCTCGGTTAAAGAAATCCCAAATTCCTTTCACTTTTTCTCTACCATATTATATAAATCATAAACACTTTTTCTCTGTTTTGGCAATGGGGTCTTTGGGAGAATTCTGAAGCTCCAGAGAAACAAATCTATAGGGAATCAGGCTAGTTACTTCACTCCAGGGAAAAGATTGTTTGGTCTGAAACAGTCTGGTCTGTTGTGGAATTCAGCATTGGGGTAAATTTGATGCATGGCCTTAATCAATGAAATACAAGCTCAGACCACCTTTTTTCTACAGTTGATACATCACTCATCAGCTATTTTCTGTGGTGCAGATCCAACCACTATGCATAACAGACTTATTTAACCATTTTCTGTGGCTTTCTCCCTCCAACAAATGGTGACAGATAAGATAATTACTTTCTCACCAGTGCCATATGCTATATTCATAATATCTCAGGATTCAAAAAATCTGAAAAACGTGTCCTTTGGAGGATTTCGGTATCAATACCAGTCAGAAGAATAAATGAAGAACAGCTTCCAAAATCTAGGCTCAAATGGTTTTTAAGTAAATAAACAAACACTGCCATGAAGTGTTGTTCATCATTCAATTATTTGTTTAGCAGTTTTCATCACCAGAACTAAATAAAATAAGTAGCTGGATGATGACTTTTTAGAACAAAGTGAATTGGCATAAATGTGTGCAAACTTTCATTTTCTCTAGAACACTTCTTTAAGAAGGCAAGAAGAAAGGAAAATTAAATAAAGTAGATTTTCAAAGATCTGTCACAAGATTTGTATTGTCAATTCAATCTCAAATTACCAGGGTTGATGGTAATCTATTGCCAGTAGATCAAAACTACTCACCTGACCCATCAAAAGGAGTAAAACAAAAACAGATTCTTCCAGTTCTGTAACAAAAAAGAGATTGCACTGCAAAGGTCTAGGAAGCAAGGAAATTATTTTCATTTCTGCTTTAAGCTGAAATCAATTGAACTGGGCTATGCAATTATACCTACTGTTACAGGAGTCTCTCCCTCCCTAACTTGCAATCCTTCTTATATTATATTAGATCCTCTTCATCTGAGGTAGAATCCATCACAAATGGATAAATAGGATATCTTCTAATGGACAGAAAATGTTTCAATTCAGAATAATATCTAATGGGACATACAAATCATACAATGGTCCAGTTCCAATAATTGATTCAATTCAAATTATCAATTCAGTTAAAATAACTGAATGAGCTCCAGTCAGTTTGCCCTAGCTCACAGGTCGGCAAGCTGTGGCTCCGGAGCCGCATGTGGCTCTTTGAGCCTTCACCTGTGGCTCCCAGCCTCCTCTGCCATTTGCAGAGAGAGACAGAGAAAGGCACTTGCACTTCCCTGCTTCTATCTCTGTCTGCCTCTGTCTCTCTGTGTGTTTGTGTTTGTGTGTGTAAAAAAGAGTGGACTCACGGTGTTCTCCAACAAACTGAAAAGCTTTTGGGGTGGGGCTCCTCCCTTTGCTACATCTCTGTGGGAAGCAGGAAGGTCAGGAGAGAGGTAGTTAGCCCAGCTATGCTGACTCAGGAATTCTGGGAGTTGAAGTCTATGAGTCATAAAAGAGCCAGGGTTGCCTACCCCTGAGCTTGTTGGAGAACAGCTTGAAGCCAGCTTGCCAGGTGAGCGGAAGATCAGAGAGAGGGAGAGGGGGGGGAGAAAGAGAGAGAGAGTTGGGGAAGAGAACTGGCAGACCAAGGGCAGAAAGAGAGAGAGGGAGTGAGAGAGGGAGTGAGAGAGGGAAAGACACTTTTGATATCTAAAATGAAGATAACACTGCATATATCCCTTTTTACTACACACACACACACACACACACACATATATATATATATATATATATATATATATATATATATATATATATATATATATATATATATATATATATGGTAAAAAAAGGATATATGCAGTGTTATCTTCATTTTAGATATCAAAAGGGTTTTGTGGTTCCCAGTGTTTTGTTTTTGGTGGGAAACGGGTCCAAGTGGCTCTTTGAGTGTTTTGGGTTGCCTACCCCTGCCCTAGCTCCTGTCCACCTAGCAGTTCAAAAGCATGTAAATGCAAATAGATAAATAAGTATCACTTTGATGGGAAAATAACTGAGACATGAAAGGAGCCCCCTTGGGCATCCTCTGGACAACAGTGATGTCACCAGCTAATCCTTTCATCACAGAAGCACCTTGCTAGGTACTTCCGACATGAATGTAGTAGTAGTTAAAATAACTTATTTGAAAAGCCAATGTAATTCATGTAATCACCAGTTCAACATGCCAGCTTGTTTCAGCTCAATCAATTTGAGTCACTCATTTGCATTACTGATTCAATTTAATAAAAAGGAGAGTGTAACTGTGCCAAAATTCAGCAAATCAGTAAGTCAACTGATGGTATCCAATTCATTGAGCTACAGAGATTTGATTTGAAGATTCAGGGTGATTTGACAGAATTGCCTGCAAATCAGATCTGAGGATTGAAGCTCTGTGCAGCCCTGAGAAAAAAGACCATTATCCTTATCTATCAAAAAAAAATTTACCCTTTCAGAAGGGTAGTTTTTGCTTCCAATTTCCCCTAATGTTATATTCAATTCCACAAATTTTAAATTAATTCTCTTGTTAATTTTATAATTACAATATTTTATATGTCTACTCATAGGATAGTACTGTAATCTTTCTGAAGTAGCTTAGGGTTTATCAACTGTCCAAGAACTGATATTTTTAATAGATAGATCTGAATAAGGTAGACCTAATCTTCTCCTCTATGGAGCTCACTGGCTGATCTTGACTAAGCATTATCCTTCTGCTTAGCCTTTCTCATCAAATTATTTTGTGAAATTATGGAACAGCCCACTTAAATGATATTCCTTTAAATTATTTTGCGGAAAAAATGAAAATAAATTCTGTCCCCCAAATAAAATATAATGCATATATGTATACTTCCAACAAAATAGGGAAGAACAAAATAAAGGAAAGAACCACTTGGTTCTGGTGGTTAAGACTGTGAGATTTAGTCCCACTTTAGGCATGAAAACCAGGGCCAGTCACTCCCTCTCAGCCCAACTCACCTGACAAAATTGTTATTGTGGAGAAAATAGGAGAGAAAGGAGTATTGAGTGTGTTTGTTGCTTTGAATTATTTATAAAAATAATAAAGGTGGGATAAAATTTAAAAATAAATAAATAAAATATTTGCACTGGTTCAGTCCATTCTGAGATTATTAGGTTGATATTACAGGTACTATAGTCCTTGACTTACAACCACAATTGAACCCAAAATTTCCATTGCTAAGTAAGATAGTTGTTAAGGGAGTTTTGTCCCATTTACGACCTTTCTTGACACAATTATTAAGTGAATCACTGCAGTTAAGTTACTTACATGGTTCTTAAGTGGAATGACTTTCCCATTAACTTTGCTTGTCAGAAAGCAAAATGTGATCACATGAGCTTTGGACACTGCCACCATCATAAATATGAGTTAGTTGCCAAGCATCCTAACTTTGATCACATCACCATGGCTATGCCGTGGTGTGAAAAGCAGCCATGTTACTTTTTTCAGTGCTGTTGTAACTTCAAAAAGACATTAAACAAATGGTTGTAAATTGAGGACTACCTATAATGGTTGTCTACAATTTGAGATTTTTCCAGATTTGGTCACAGAGAGGTCATGCCATATTTCAATTCCTGATATATTTTATTTCCTAAACCAAAAGTTTTAAAAACAAGGGGGAGATTCCAGAAGGTTTACAGGGGAAACATCATTATGTACCCTCCTTCCTCCCAAAAATCTTTCTGTCAATTAAGATGCTCACTTAAAGGGATGTGAATGCAGGTTTTCCTTCTCCAAGCCACATTCCTAGCCAAGAATAACTTCCAGAAAGCTTAATCCCAAATAAGAGACTACAGCTCTATAGCCAAATGTATTTTTTTTAAAATCCCAAAAGAAATAGGGCTAGAAACTTTTTAGAGAAGAGAATTGGGCAGTGCACTTGGGCCTTCTTCTTTGTTCCCCCTCCCAAGTATAACATTTATATTTATTTGTACCCACCAATATTCTTCAGGACCTGAACTACAAACTGAGCAAACTACCGTAATACTGCAGTAAATTGTTGCTGCCTCCTGTTACATCTGTTCTGCTCTGCTCACTAATTGCCTGCCACAGCTACTGAGGCATCACGCCAGCCTCATTGCTACTTCTTGTTTGGCTAACTTGTCTTCTCATATTAATCTGATTCCCACTGGCTTTTTTTCTTTTTAAAAATCTCCCACAGTACTATTTTTGCCAACTGACATAATGAATATCTATTATTATAATATCATATGAAATGTACTTGATTCAATGAGTAAGAAGGCAAGTGAAAAGAAGGCATATTCTTCTTAGCACTAGCCCCAATGAAAGAGCAACAGAATCTTTTTCCTCACTAGATTGATAAGAAAAGAATCAAACATCTGTCAGCTGTCCTTTAAATAGTGTGATTTTAAAAGCTGCCATTTTATAAAGACATTCTTTTTGCACGCATCCATATTTCGGTTTCTAACATGAAAAATAAGAATGCAATAGCACTAAATCTCAGTCAACAATTCCAAAAAAACAGAAAGAAAGAAAATCGAAAGAAAAAACAATTAAATCAGTCAAGATCATTAAATGAGCCCTTATAGAAGTATGTTGTGGAATAAGAAATTAGCCTGGTGGAAGAACATTAGCATAGAGAAAAAAGCTGATTCTCTAGAAAAGGAACAGGACAACTTAGGTAGTCACTGAGAAGGCCCTTATTGTCATTCAAAATGTAATAAAAATGGTGCATGTGAGTAAAGGATCTATCAAAATGAAGATGAAAGATATAGGGAAGACACAAATCCTGGAGAAGATAGATGTTCAATAACCCAACCCCAACTTACTATGGTCTTATGAGTCATTGATCAGTGTTTTGAATTTTGCCTGAAATAAATGGAGAATTATTTCATCATAATATATATTTATCGTTTTAAATCCTATGAGAAAAAAAGAGAAGAAAAAGGGGGAGGACAGAATAAAAATGGACATAACATATGTTCTATTCATGAAATCATTTCACCTAGTTTTTAAATACATCAAGCCCAGACCACAGAGAATAACATTGGCCAGTCTTTCCATTTCACTAATAACCTCGGAAGCTTGAAAATAGAAAGAAAAGACAATGATCACTGATCTACCATTTTAAATCTGAGACATATCTTACCATATTTCTGACATTGAATAGTAATCTTTTTGCTATATTTGATAAATCCATAATTCTTCTTATAATGATAAATTCCAAGTAAATACATTCACACCCTTTTAAAACATTTTGGTCAGTGGGACACAAAAAAATAAAAAAAATCTTGAATTAATAGAATAATAGTAGAATAGAAGTAAAAACATACTTAATATTCTTTAAAATCTTCAGCCATTTAATTTTTAATACAGAATTTTCCAACTCTTTATTCCCAGGTTCTTGAAAATGACTAATATCCACCTTCTCCAAAGTCCTTGTTTATTAAAAAAAAATACAGACTAACAATCAACCAAAATACATTTCAACATCATTACTAATAGAGAAATTTTGGATATGCTTAAGCATCTGGAACAGTTGTGTTTATTACTCTCTATACGTCTAACAGCTGGCATAGCTTTTGGACCCCAAGCACAGCTAGGACTTTTTTCTCTTCAGTATTGTGTACTTAATTCATCACTTGATGCAGTTTTTTATTATTAATTGACTTGCAATTAAAATGAGACCAAGAACATCATCATTTGTAATAGTTTATAAATATTATCTATCATTCTGCAATAGAACTGGTTTATACTGGTTGAGACACAATATCATAAATCCTACACATGTAATGAAATACTATATTTGCAGGGAATTTGCCAACAATAACATTGGTAAATCAACCAATATGTTACAAAGGAATGCCATTTATAATAATTACAGCAACTCATTACTTACTTTGATATGTGTTCAGAGAATAACAGGCAACTAAAAGAAAGAGGGGAAGAAGAAATTACTACTTCCCCCCTCCCCCTAAAAAAGCTGAATAGGTTATTTTCTGTTCAATTTATCTGTTATGGGTCATATATTATGCCTATGAAGCCATGACATCTAACCTGTACCTATAATAAAGGAAATATTCTGGTTTATGAAACAAAGAAAAAACTGAGGAAGGCGATTCACCTTACTTCCTGTCTCAAATATTCTCCAAATAGTGCACACATTTATATTTTGTGTTCCAGTCTATAAATGTGCAGATACAGGACCATCCCCATTCTCTGCAACCAATGACACAACATAAAATATTAAAAATGGATGAAAGAGATTTCATTGTTTATCTTCTGTAGGATTTTCTGTCCATCTATTACAGTATCATCTATCTGAATTTGACTTGTTAAAAATGACAGGAAATGTTAAGACGAAAAGAGGAAATTGTCTCCTGATTAAGTTTTACATTCACTGCAATCCTATGAGCATCCACACTAATATCACTCTTAGTTCAGTTACCACTATCTGGCTTAGAGATAGACATATTATCTCTTTGAAGAAACACTGGTTCAGTCCAGAATGTCTTAATTGTTGTTGGCAGGAAATAAAATGTGTTTGGATACAGAACAAATGACTCCATTAGTAACACAGTTCAAATACTCAGAAACAATAGCCTGCATTTCAAATAAATGTAATTTCATCATTTCATCTGCATTACAAGAAAGTATTATTGGAAGTGTGTAACAGAGCAGCTGGAATCCAAGTTTTACAGTGGCTGGGAAGTAGCAACTATATGTTACAGAAATTTAAATAGAAGAACATTCCAAAGTTTTTGAAGGGAATACACATATATGCAGGTGTGTACATAAACACACATAAATACACCTGCTGCATAAATAGCAATACAGTACAATAAATGGGAAAGAAAAAGTATGGCTCTGATGAATTTGAACACTATAACAAATTGTTAGCTCAATACTCCCGATGTGTCCTTAGACAACAGAGAAAGATCAGAATATTGTCTAAAAAAACTGAAGCAATCGCTCAACACATGAATTGCATTTTGTTGGCATTAGGAGATTTCTAGAAGTCTAGTTCTGGAAACTTTAGCCAGCAAATGTTATTTTACTGTAGCTGGGGTGCTGGAATTGTTGAACCTTAGCCACAGGTTTTTTGGTTTATAATTGATAGAGTTTGGAATGACAGAAAACAAGGCAGCCCAAATATTCTTTCGGCAGCTATTAGTTGGACCATGGGTCTTCTATAATATACAGTTACACAGTGACACAATAGGTTGCGCTGTCTGTGTGCTAGATAAGAATTCAAGATTTCTTCTGAGTATTCTTCAATAGTAAGTTGTTAAGTTGAAAATCCATCTCTATTCACTCTTGTTATGTGGAATATCATCCAATCTTTAAAAAGCAAAAACAAAAATTATGCTAACAATATATACAACAATGTAATTCAAACACTAGCTAGGAGAAAGAAAACAAGCTAGTGGAAATGCAGGAAAAATTCCTCCACAGCCTCATCAACAAATCAGATCAGCAAACAAGTCAGCAAAGTTCAGCCAAGAATTTCATTTAAAGCTTCAGAGCAGATCTGACAGAGTTCTCCTTCAGATCCCCTCCAGAATTGCCTCCTGAATGCCATATGTTTCGTTCAATTAATTTCTGAGGCAGAATCTGGGCAGGAGACGCAGAGAAGTCAACAACTGTGCATAAGAAATGTTCCCCTATTCCTTCCTTTGGGATGAGATGAAAGCTCCTTGGAATTAGGAATCTAAGGTTCAGTTGAAAGAATGACTGGACCCTGAGGGCAGATCCTAAAGAAAATTGGCAGCTCATAAGCTCCTCCTTTAGGAGGAACTATTTATTTTACACAACATTCATATTTACTTTTATCTACCACAACTGAACTTGGTTTTTAAAAATGTTGGATAAAATTGTTTTCCAGCAGCAGGCAAAATGTATAACAGGATAAATAACATTTAATACAATTTGTGGGGAAAAAAACCAGGGATAAATAAACATATTCCAATGCAAATTCAATCAGAATCACTTCCCTGAGAGGTTCTTATGACACAGACGTAAAAATAAAAATAAAGAGTGGATCGGACTATTTAAACTTTTGACATATTTAATCTGATAAAGGGAGAATTTAATATTCTAACCTATCATTTTTGATAACTCAGAAATGAACTATACTATTACATGATTTATTTATTAGCTTTCAGTACTGGTTTCATTCTCAGATGACTTTCTGATTCAAGATCACCAGTCAAATTCTTTGGGTCACTGTGAAAGGTTTAAGCAATAAAAATGAATTTTTGAATTATTTGATCAAGTTATGATATTCCATTATATCAAATCCTCACATTACCTTGAAGTGATTACATGTTTTAAATGTAATTTCTACCCACCACATCCATTAGCCTTAGAGGCATGACTTCTATAATTAATACAAAGATATTAAATTAAAAATGGTGTTACTTTGGAGAAAAATAATCTTGTTTATATTATAAAAGGTCAGAATTAAGAGAATAAGAGAGCTGGAAGGTACCTTGGAGGTTTTCTGGTCCAACCTCCTGATCAAGCAGGAGACCCTATACCATTCCAGACAAGTCAATTCTTCAGTGATGGAACACCCACAACTTCCAAATGCAAGTCATTCCACTGGTTGATTATTCTCACGGATAGGAAATTTCTCCTTAATTCTAGGTTACTTCTCTCCTGGATTAGTTTCCATCCATTGTTTCTTGTCTTACCTTCTGGCTTTAGAAAATAGGTTGACCCCTTCTTCTTTGTGGCAGCCCCTCAAATATTGGAACAGTGCTTTCATGTCACTCCTACCCCTTCTTTTCATTAGTCTAGACAAGCCCAATTCCTATGTTTGTCTATGTTTTTAATATGTTTTAGCCTCCAGCCATCTGACCATCTTTGTTAATCTTCTCTGCACTCTTTCCAGAGTCTCAACATCTCTTTTATATTGTGGTGATCAAAACTGGTCTTACTAAGGCTTTATATAGTGGTACTGATACTTCATACGATCTTGATTCTATCCCTCTGTTAATGCAACCTAGGATGGCATGGGCTTTTTGTGGGGTTGCAGCACACTACAGGCTCATATTTAAGTGATTTTCAACTAGGACTCCAAGGTGCCTCTCACAGTTACTTTTATTGAGCCAAGTTTTATCTAATATGTACCTGTACATTTGATTTTTCTTGCCTAAGTGTAAAACCTTACTTTTCTCTACATTGAATTTCATTTGTTTTTGTAGATAGAGCGCAGGGTTCAAGTCTATCGAGATCCATCTGGATCCTGAGCCTATCTTCTAGAGCAGGGGTTCTCAACCTTGGCAACTTTAAGACTTGTGGATTTCAACTCCCAGAATTCCTCAGCCAGCAAAGCTGGCTGAGGAATCCTGAGAATTGAAGTCCACAAGTCTTAAAGTTGCCAAGGTTGAGAACCCCTGTTCTAGAGTGTTGACTATTCCTACCAGTTTAGTGCCATCTTAGATTTGATAAGTTCCCCTTCTGTTCCATCATCTAAATCATTTATAAAGATGTTGAAAAGTATTGCACCTAAAATGGAACCTTGGGGTATCCTACTTCTTCCTTCTTTCCATGTAGATGTAGTTCCATTGAAGACTATACAGCTTTTGGGCTGCAGTTTGGGCACTCGGTCTCTAAAAGGTTTGCCATCACGGTTCTAGAGCAAGGATCATCTGTCATCATTTCTTACTTATCATATGATTATAATGGCACTTGTATATTTATTTATTTATTTGGATTTGTATGCTGCTCCTCTCTGGGGACTCGGAGCGGCTAACAACATACATATAACAGAGAATTACAATATAAAAACCCAAACAAGATATTTTAAAAAACCAATAAAAAACACACATTCAATGCAACAATCAACTACAATCATCCCCAGGCTTGCCGGCAAAGATGAGTTTTTAGATTTTTCCAGAAGGCCGGGAGAGTCGGAGAAACGCGGACTTCAGGAGGCAGTTGGTTCCAGAGGGCGGGCGCCACAACAGAGAAAGCCCTCCCCCTAGGGCCCGCCAGATGACATTGTTTCGCTGACGGGACCCGGAAGAGGCCGACCCTGTGCGCTCTCACCAGTCGTAGAGAAGTATGTGGCAGAAGGCGGTCCCGTAAGTATCCTGGTCTCATGCCATGAAGGGCTTTATAGGTAATAACCAACACCTTGAATTGGGCTCAGAGACCAATAGGCAACCAATGCAGCATGTGGAGAGTTGATGAAATATGGGCACAACGAGGAAGGCCCACAACTGCTCGTGCAGCTGCATTTTGCACTAATTGTCTGGCCTCTATCCCATCAGAGCAACCAGAGCAGTTTCGGTGCTGTAGCCAGGCCTGAACCCTGACTGCAGAGGGCCCAGATAATAGGCTTCCTCCAGAGACCGCTGGAGCTGATGCGCCACCACCTTCTCAACAACCTTCCCCACAAAGGGAAGGTTGGAGACCGGACGATAGTTGGTCAAAATTACTGGATCCAGGGAAGGCTTCTTGAGGAGGGGGCGCACAAGTGCCTCCTTTAAGGGAGCCAGAAAGGACCCCTCCCTCAAAGAAGCGTTGACAATCTCCTGGATCCAGGTACGTGTCACCACCCTACTGGCCGAAACTAGCCAGGAGGGACACGGGTCCAACAAACAGGTGGCAGAACTTACAGCTCCAATGGCCCTGTCCACTTCCTCAGGCGTAACAGCCTCAAACTCACCCCAGATGACCGGACAAGAACATGCCCCTGTCCCCTCGACTGAATCATTATCAGTCGACTCTGCTACACAATTGGAGTCTAGGTCAGTTCGGATCTGAGCCACTTTGTCTGCGAAACAGTTATTAAAGTCTTCGGCACTACCCTGCAAGGGAGGCTCTGGACCCCTTGGGTTAATGAGGGACCGAGTCACCCTAAACAGGCCAGCCAGATGAGATTCCGCAGATGCGATCAAAGCAGAAAGATACAAAGATCTTGCCGCCTTAATCGCCTTCAGATAGGCTTTAATAAATAAGCTCAATCTGGTTCGATCAGATCCGGACTTACTTCGTCTCCATCGCTTCTCTAGACGTCTCTTATGGCGCTTCATCCCCCTGAGCTCCTCGGTAAACCAAGGAGACCTTCTGGGGCCAGCACCACGGAGAGGTCGCAAAGGCGCAATCCGATCAATAGCTCCCTTCGCGGCCGTATTCCATGCCGCTACCAGGGACTCCGCCCGACTGTGAATGAGGGAGCTCGGTAATTCCCCAAGCGCCGTCTGAAAACCAATTGGATCCATCAGGCGTCTGGGGCGGAACCACCTAATTGGTTCCGCCTCCCTGCGGGGAAGGATTGGGGCCGTAAAATTCAGTCAAAGCATATTCAATTCATGTAGCTCAGGAGTTCTTAAACTTTTTGCCATCACACATCCCTTTAGTAAAATCTTGGTATACACATCTCCACTGCAATTCCAAACACCAAAATGAACACAAATGAACAAAGGAAACCATACCATGAAATTTTGGGAAATGTAGTTTTATTCTAACATTATTTATTGCAATTTATTGCAATGTTCTTCACATGTCCCTTGGACTATGTCTACACCTTTCCAATGGAGATACACCTCACAATTTGGGAAACTGTGTTCTAGATCCTAGTTCAAAATCTGGCACAATATCTTAAAGTAGCATCTTAACTACCTGAAACTTTATAGAATCATTGTTAATCCATAATAATACACTAAGATAGACCAATGATCTTACTCTATAACTTATTTCCTATGTTACTATGATATTTAGGCATCTTCTAAAATGAACTAATAATGGGTGAAGGATGAAATTAGATGAAATTCTCTATATTGTAAATCATTCCTCAAATGACTAAGCCAAAAAGAAATCGTGTTTTAAATGTTAACTTCTTAGATAGGACAACACTGTGTCCTTGATTGCAGAAATGACTGATTACAACACTGACTAAAGTTATTATGCTCTTTGAAATAAAGGTTCAATAAGTTCCCATTTTAAAAATTCATCGCTATATAGAAATGATTTTGTATTTTAAAAATCACAGTATTCTATTATACAATGGATGAAAAATTTTTACTACTCTTGGGTAAAAAAATTACTTGGAAGTAGGAATGTTGTCTGGTGTGAAGCTCATGAAGACACAAGGAAAAGAAAGATTGGAGTAGACAGACATGATACTAGGGAAAATTGTAGCTATTTGACTATAATAAGAAGAGGGACATATTTTATCTATCTCTTTAAACAGAAGTAGTGTAAATATACTGTATTATCCATCAAGAGCTCTTCTATCTCCAAGGAACATCTTCTCCTGCACCAAATGTCAGGTTCATATGATCTTCTCATAAGAATATGGAATGTAAGTGGATAAAGTCTCTCTTGTAGAAAGTGAAACAATGAACCAGCAGTGAATTTTTTTCATTTCCAGGCTTAAAGTTGTTTAATATAGCAATACTTTTAATTCTTATCATAAGTGGCACTAGAAATACTAGTTAACCCATTTATCTACCTCAGATTTCACTTCTCTGAAAAAAAATATACAGACAGAGATTTCAGTTGAAATACCTGCTGACCTTACATAGCATGTGGATAATAGACAGATCACTAGAAAATTCTAGGGCAGTAGACTAGATGGGAAGTAAGAAGAAAAGAAAAATTGGAAGAAGGCAATGGCAAATCATATCTACATTGTTGCCAGAGGGAAAAATATGAGTGTTATGCCTCTGATTTTACCAACATTTATCACTATTTCAATATAGAGATTTGCAGCTAGTATAGTTTTCCATATTAAAAAATATTTTATCATTTATGGTGGACATGTGATAAGGCAAAGAAATATGAGAGTAGGATTCATATAATGCAGAAAATTCTTAAAGTAGACATAAAGATTAAACCAGACACTTTCCTTCTGGATCTAATGGAAAGAGAACTGGGAAAAAAATTGGAACTCTGATTTTATATATGGTGATGGCAGCAAGATTGCTCTATGCACAAAAGTGAAAGGATGCCTCGATTCCTACCATGGATGAATGGTTACAAAAGCTTATGGAATTAGCAGAGATGACCAAACTGATTGTGCTTTACATAAGTACTTTTGTTTCTACTTGGAAACCACTTCTGGACTTTGTCCTTGAGGTGGAAAAAATGATATTATGATTTGGGTTTTACCAAGTAGACTGATGTGCCGATACAGAAATGGCTAGTGCATATTACTATACAAATGTAAAAAGTTGAGATTTGATTTTAATGTCTGATTTTACTGCAAGAGAGAGAATTGGAAGTCAATGCCTTTTGTTTCTTCCCCTCCTCTTCTTCACACCTTTTTTGTTTTCCCTTTCTCTATTATTGTCCCCTACGATTTGCTTTTGTATTTTCACATTTTATGTCATAATTGAATAAAACTAATATAAAAAATAGAAAATATTTCTGTATGCACAAGCAAGAATATCCAATATTTGTTAGCCCACTAAATCATTTCAATCTCTATGTCTTCCACACCTTTGAAATCAAACAGGGGCAAGATGCTAGGTTAGCAAAAAATGGCTTTTCAACATATGGACAAGCCAAAGTGCTTAGGTTAGGTAAATCTTATTTGCATCCTCTATCTCCATCCCAAATTTTATTTTGCCCAAAAAGCATCTGCAAGGACACAGGATTCTAACAGTGGGTTCAAAAAGATTTTATTCTTTGTATGGCATACTAAACAAGAGCACATATAGCTTCTGTCCATATAATACAGTGTTTTTCAAATTTTGCAATTGAAAAATGTGCAGACTTCAACTCCCAGTATTCCCCAAGTAGCCTGATATAATACTATTTTTCTCTAGGGTGCTAAATTAAATACTTAGTTAAAGGCTAGGTTAAATATTTTGCAATTCATACATATCATGAAATGAAGAAACATGCACAGGCTGTTGTCACTGAAATCAATGATATCTAAACATGTTTAGCTCTGGCATGGTGTATAGAAGTATGTGTGTATATATGTGTGTGAATGAGAGAGATGAGAGATTCTAATTCTATTCTTATATTTATTCCCAGTATTTTGTTGTTTTTACTGTATAAATGTGAAATCTCAGCATCACACTGTCTTTATTTCTCAAATATTGGCCATTTAACTCACCTTGGGTTCTTAGAGTGTGATCCAGCATGAACTGGGAAGTGTGCCTGCAGAGAGTGATGGACACAGTTGGCATTGCATACCCAAAATTATTAAACTTACCAAGAATTGGAAAAATGGACTCTGCTAAATTCATCTCAGTTTATGGTGTGGGGGCTTGATTTTGTTTTTGTTTTCTGCTTTTTTGCTGAAACATCTAAATAGTATTGTAAATTGTTTTTAAAAAATGCTTTTAATTCTCCATAATCAAACAATGACCTTCCCAAGTGACCATGACATACATTTTCAAACAAAATGCTAACTTAAATCAATTGCAATCTAATCCACAGCCTGTTCAACTGCATTCATCAAATTGCCTGCTTAAAATGGAGCCTTCTGACTTAATTTCTGTTCTGGGAACTGCTTGGGGTAACAGCTATTATTTAAACAGAAATGGATAGGTATGGCTGAGTTCACAAAACAGGAACCACATAAAGCATCCTAGTACTACCTATAAGGATTTCTAGTGACTGTGATCTCATTAAAAGATGGAGTTTGCAGGCAAAGATTGATAAAAGGAAGGAAAGCTTTGCAGATCAAATGCTGCACAAAGCAACATTTTCCCGCATCTATTATTGTACAGTCTGGATTTGACTTTCCCCAATTTATATAAGTGAAAACACATTGGCCCCAATTTTCCTCCATTTTATTTCAATATATTGGTGTACCAGGCTATAGAAAAAGAAAGAAGGATTCACTTACAATCATTAAAAATAACTAGTTTCATAAGAAATGCTACCTTGATGGCCCTCAGCAAACTTTAAACCAAAGTTTCATTTTATTCAACAAAAAATTGAGAGCCTTGGAAGTTCAGCTCTCTGGGCAAGGAAGACTATTCCATTTTGTTACTTATGTAGAAGTGATTATTGCAAATGTATTCTCTACTTGTTTCTTGTGACAGGCAGGTAGAGCTGGCAGCATTTAAGGAGACTAGAGAATGCTTCAACTAAAAATTCAGTTTCTCTAGGTGGTTATCAACCTTTAGAAACCAGGAACTCCCTTCTCCGGAGAGAGATTCTGGGCCTTCTAATCCAGTTACTATTTGTATTACCAAGCAGCAGAACTCAAAAGAGAATTTCTATTTAATGGCATCTTCTTTTGTTCGAGTCTTGTTTAAAGATAAAGTCACACATAAAAAGAGCCTAAGGGTTATCCATGAATTTTCAGCTTCTGGCAGCAGATGAGATATTCAATCACAGCCTTTCCCACAAGTGGGAGATGTCTTATATTTCCATTTGAACTCTTACCAATGCATTTAGAGAGATGCCCGTGGATAGTTTGTGCAAATCTGCATTATCCACTTATATTCTTTTTTTTTTTAGTAGTCGGTATCAAAGTCAGATCCATCTTGGAACACAGATTTTTACTAAAAGATATATGGATGGTTTCCAATGTACAAGACTAAGATAACAGGGAAGGTGGAGGGACCTATGATCTTTCTTTGTCATATTTCTCCAGTGATTAGTAGCACTAAATAAATGATCCAGCCAAATTTCCTTGCCTTAAAGCCAGGTTGCTTCTATGGCATTCCACAGAAAAGTATTTTCCTCTTTCGAGCAATCCTTTTTCCCACCCCGCTAGTCAGTCAATTAGCTAATGCTACAGTTTAGCCAAGGCCACATTTCTTCAGGAAATGCTGTCTGAGTGCAATGAATTACTTATGGCTATTTGCTCTTTCCCTTAATATGGTTTCCTGATGCATTCCTCCATAACAAGCACAAGAGATATTATCTATGCATCATTACTTGAATTAGCCCAGCAGAGGATTACTTTAACTCTAGCTAGGCAGGAATACCACACAATCATAAAGGCTCTCAGTATTTTTCAGCAGTCCAGAAATGCTTTCTCTAACAATTCTGAAAAATCTGTTTGCTCAATGTCCATTTTTAAGGCTATTGGTTGCTTTGCTAGTAGCCGTTAAGCCACTAACAAGTGGTGGGCAGAAGTAAAATGAAAGGACAGCAAAGAAAACAAAAGAGTGAAATGTTTTATGGAACTTCACAGATTTGGGAAGAAGCCACAGCTTGCAGTAATGTAATGCTGAGCATACAGAAAATACCAGGATCAATGTTAAACTAGATATTCCTTTTATTTTAACCTAGTCATAGCCAAATTAACATGTGCCCACATTATTCTTTTTCATTTAAGTCTTCATTTTGTTGATTTTTTTATATGAAAAAGTTCTTTGCCAGATAATCCAAAGAGGCACAGTCAAGTGCGGAAGTGAGGGGGCCCACCCTGAAATATTATATAAGTAGCATGCTAGGGGGATTGATGTGATTAAACAGAAACGTAGACATAATATTTGCTATGTCCTTATCTATCAAAGGTACAAAGGTACAAAAAGTGCAGATTATGGCTGTCCAAAGTCTTCCAGTAAAATTTATCCCACATGAATCTCTGCTCTGCAGATGGAGAAACAGCTACTGTCATTTTCAGCAATGTTTCTATTGCTTCCTGGCAAATTCCCTGTTTCACAGCATCTCAGGCTCAATAATGCTGGCAATTCTCATCTGTCTTCAGATCTGCCAACGCTTGGAGCAGCTGCTGGAGACTGAACGCTTTCCCATTCTCCATGAAGAATGCCTAATTCTATGAAAAGAAGCCAGTCTTAATATAGCAGATTTTTGGCAGAATGTTCTGAATTATTTTATTTTCCCTATTAAAAATGTCACCTTAAGGACTTAATGAAACCACATATGCCAATTGTCCAATTTATTGCTCCTTGCCCAGAACTGACATTTCACTTATTGTATAGACTAGATCTAATCTGACATTCCTCTGAATGTTCCACTGTTTCTTCCTTTTTATAATTTTGGAAGGACCATTCTTTTCCATAAGGCCAGCCCGACCATTAGACAAAAGGAGAAGACACCCCCCACAAGCTATTCCTCCTGAGGAATTCCTCCAAACATTTGCAATGCAAGAATGAAGTCTACATTATCCAGACTGCCGATAGTATAGTAAGTGCCTGCTGTCCACATTAGGTCTGATCAGATATTCAAATAGCTCAGGGAGACCAAATGCAAATCAAAACCTCATGTACAAATTGCTTTGTGTGCATGCAAAAAGCCATTACGGCAGCAGGTATTTGCAAACCAGCCATCTGCTAAAATGCTGTATGAAATACGTACCTTAAACAATCAAAGGCTTCCCTGTGACTTTGGGACTTTCTCTGCAGATAAAGAAACATGTCGTGCCTGAACTACACTTTGGTTGTGCTTCTCTGAAAGTTTTTTGGGTTCTTTCAAGTCTTTTGACATAGAAAGGTAGCTGACATGCTGACTGACATGAGAGGAGGTCCCCTCTTGGCATTTCTACATGCCACACTATACCAGTAATCGCACTCAGCATAAATGGACATCATAAACTTAAACATTGGCATTTAGGTTAAGCCTTCATGCTTAAGATCCTTAGTTCAGATTTAATCAATCATCATCATTTTAGCTATTGTCTATCCACTGCATGATGAAAGCCACTTCTGCATGTTTCCAACCCATACAGTCCTGAGCTTTCTTTTCCCAATTGGGCCCACAATACTTGTTGATGTTGTCAATCCACCTTGTTTTAGGTGGCTTTCATGGATGCTTTTTATCAAGTGGGATCCAGTCTACAACTGCCTTGGTCCACCTGCCGTCAGTTCTTCTTGCTGCATGACCAGCCCATTTCCATTTCAATCCTTTTACTCTCTTGATGACATTGTGTACTTTTGTTTGTTTTCTAATTCAGGGCTTTTCAACAGGTGGTATGCGTACCACTTATGGTATATTAATGAGTGGCAGGTGGTATGCAGCCCTGCCTAGCCAAGTGTAGTGGGGGAGGGAAAGAGCCAACGCAGGCAAGGACTTACTGTGAAAGAGTCCTCTGGAGCTGCAGAGTAGCTGGGGTGAGGCAAAGGCCTCAGGCTCATTTCTGGCTCATCCTCCCCTATGAGAAAGGAGGAAGAGGGGTTGAAGACAGGAGAGGCCATAAAAGGAGGCAGTTTGGGTGGAAGAGGGAGAGAGAAAAAAAGCAGCAGCCTTGGGAGGAAGCGGAGTCAGCTCTAGCTGCACCAAAGGGGAAGGAGGAGGGTGGGGGGGGGAGGAGAGGAGATCAAGCAGGCTGGCCATGAGCCATCTACAACTGCTTTGGCAGCCACCTGTGCTACCGGTAGCAGCAGCAAACAGGCAAGAAATGCAGTGGGGGAGGGGTCACCCTCCAAGAGGAATGAAAAAAGGCAGCAATGGCTGGAGGAGGGAGATGGAGAATGGAAGGATTCTTATATGCTTTTGTGACTTTGAAGTTCTGGGATTTGTGCAATGTGGACTTTGTGTTCTTAAGGAGTGTTTGGCAATTTCTGTTTGGCTGATGACTGATGTCTCATGTTAGCTTCTATTGCTCTGCTGTTGTTAGCTGTAAGTTTTGCTGCAAGGGATTTTGAAATATTTTTCTCCTGAATGGATTTTGCCTGTAGCATTCCTTTACTTATGAATGGAGCCATTTAGGGAGGCTGCCTACTGTAATGTACTTATTACATTTGCTTTTTTCTTCCTTAAGTGCCGGCTGCTGGCTCCTTAACTTTCTTTTCTAGCCAGTAGCTAATTCTTAAAGGGGAATGTGCCTTTTTAAGTAAGTTAGATCCCTCAGCAGCTTGTCTTTTCTGTCTCTGGAGGCTTTTCCTTGTTTGATGAATATATGGAAGAGAGGGGGATTTTCAAATTCTTCCTTCAGAAGGAGGTGGGCATGAGAAAGAGGGAGACAGGGAAGGAGGGAGGGGGGAAGGAGGGAAGGCCCACCTTAGCACTTGGCCACCAGCAAGCCCTGCCATTGACTTTGCTTGTCAAAAGGTTGCAAAAGGGGGTCACATGACCCTGGGACACTGTGACCATCATAAATATGAATCAGTTGCCAAGCATCCAAATATAAATCACATGACTCTGGGCATGCTGCAATGGTCATAAGTGTGAAAAATGGTCATAAGTCATTTCAGTGCAATTGCAACTTTGAACAGGTTTTTTGGTCACGTTTTTGACACCTTGCTAGGTGGTCCTCGAATATTGCCATATCCTAAAAGTGGTACAGTTGGTGAAAAGGTTGAAAAGCCCTGCTCTAATCCATGTGCAGGTCTTTCTATCTTGTCTTGTATCTTTCCATTCAGATTTACCACATAGGAAGTTGAGGCAGCTGGGAAAGCCCTGTTCTGCTGTCTCCAGAACAACTGAAAGCAAAGCTACCTTGCGCTACAATGCAACTCAAAGGCATTTCCCACACACTATGAAAGTAACAGCCTTGCCAGCTGAGGTACATGGTTGCCATCTCCACCTCCAGGAACTCAGTGAGGTAAGAGGGGTTATCCTGAGACCCCTCCATCTCCAAAGGAGCCAGAATAGTGACTCATGCAGAAGTGAGGTAAAAGGTATTGCGCACTTCCATATTTAATTCAGAAGACCCCCTATTGCATAGAAATTAGAGATTTGCTGTGTGAAAGATCATAGGAATTCTTGCCATCATTTTAAGGCATAATTCTTTTATTTAGATGCATATTGCACCAATTCACTAAAGGACCCATTTATTATAAAAGATGCTTGATCATATAAAATATTTTCTTCATTTCCTCATTATATACACCCCACCAATGGAAATCTCATAAATGGGTCTGCATATATGTTTGATTGACTTGAAGTGTATTCCTGGAATGCACCCAAACTTATAATGATATTGCAAAGATTAACTATTGATTTTCCCATATTCCTCAACAACGTTTAGGACAAAATGCATTATACTGCAAGCATCAGATTACTTCCAAACCACTTTTTATTTATTTTTTCACTTTAACATATAAAAAAGACCATTAAGATTTTTGAGAGATTATGTTACTCATTGACTCATGAGAGCACATTTGATAAAAAAAATGCACAAAGTATATTTCAGCACATTTATACTACTATGAGTCTCCTGCCTGTTTATAACATTCAGTTGGATGAAACATTGCATCACAGGGCAACAGTTTTCAAACCAACATACCTCAAATTGGCTAACTTTAAACATATGTCCAAGATCTGGTATCCATTTCTCCCATGGGATTGAAATTTGGCAAAATTGTGGGCACTTCAGTACCTCCATGCTGCTACAGACAGCTGCAGATACATAATCATTTCCAATAATCAGCCAGCTTCCCACAAGGAAAGTCAATAGGAAAGCTGGCAGGAAACCAAAAGTTGCCCACATTCTCACTTCTTTTTTGTCCACTGGAGGTCATTCAGACAATGAGCTGTTTACTTAGATTTATAACTCACATTTCCTCCAGGAGACCAAGGCAGCCTGTATAGCACTCCTCACAGAGAAAAATACAAGGTATACAAGTAGGAATGAGATAATATGCAGGCCTACATTCTCTGGTGTGATCTGTGACCTACTGAATCCACTAAGGAGATTAAAGTATACTGAGTGCCATCACCAATTGAAATGAGTCCATATAATCAGTCTTACCCAGGTTCATTTTATCTTCATCCCATGAGCAAAATGGGTTTAGGTCATCCTTAAGCCAGTGTAAACATAGTAGATAAGGTATTGGCCTAGGACCATGACAACCCAGGTTTAAGTCCATCCTAAAATATTATTGGATGTCCTTGGACAGATCGCTCCTGTCAATCATAATTGCAGTACTTTTCTACTTTGATCAGCTCTCAATTTAGGAGATCACACGCTAGAATGTTTCAAAAATGGAATCAAAATCAGAGAAGAATAACAAATATTACTAGGGAAGTAGAAATTCAGCAGCAGAAAGAGAGAGTGAAGGAGGTGAATATATGCAGTTTGAGGAAAATGACTGAAGGAGGCATATGATAGTTCTCTTCAAAAATAGAAATGATGACAATATTAAGTTAAAATCTATGCTGTCTTGTTCCAGGGTACATGTTGCAGAATAAAATACCGGTATTTAATTTAAATAAATAGCTAAAATATTTGTTATAGGAAAGCATAGTCCTATAGTCCCTTGGTCACTTTTTATTTTTATTTTTGTTTTCTTTTTCTTGCTTATCAGTTGCAAGATCCTTTAATATGTACTTTCTCCACAACATACCTGAAAAGGTTTAAAAAACTATTGTATTACAGACTAACATTAGCATTATTATTAGAGTTCAAGTTAATTGAATTTAAACTGGCATAGTGGTTAAGATGATTACCTCAGATGCTCTCTGAGCTTGGTTGTTCGCTTGAACATATTTCATTACCCAAGCAAGTAACATCATCAGTGCTAATGGCTGCGGAGTAGACTCCCTGTTTATCTACTGTACCTTGTCCTGCTCAGTGTTGGTGGATTGTGGTTTTCTCAATGATTAAAGATGCTGAGCTTGTCAGAGCTGATAGTCCAGCTTCAAGACCCGAGCTTCACCTAATGGGGTGAGTTCCTATTACTTGCCCAGCTCCTTCCCATCTAACAACTTGAAAGCATGCAAATACAAATAGATTAATAGGTATCACTTCAGTGGGAAGATGACAGCATGCTATGCTCCTTTGATGTATAGTCATGCTAGCCACATGACCACAGAAATTGTCTTTGGACAACGCTAGCTTTCTCAGCCAAGAAATGGAGATGAGCACAGTGCCCTAGAGTTTGACACAACTGAAAGGGAAATCTTTACCTTTTTAGCTGATTGTTTGCTATTGTTTTCTGCTTTATTGTTTGCCTGCTATTAGTCCCTGCTTATCTGGGTGTGAGCCACTGGAGATGATATGTTCTGATCTTTTTGTTTCCTTCTCAGCTTTGTATTGTTTCTTTTGAATGTATATAAATATATATATATTTGGTATATAAATACAATTTGTTCCTATGTGTCTGTTTATGGCTGATTTGTCTAAACACCAAGCTTCCAAGAATACCTTAGCATTTTGGAGTTAGCTTGCTCTAGCACGCTCACAGTTTCCCAGCTGAAACTATGATGGAGTCTGTCCAAGTGTGGTTAGATTAATGAGTTTTAATTGTGTCTTGGATGTGCTAATCTTCTGCCTGACTCTCCTACATAATAGCATTATAGTCCTTACACTGTATGTTGTAGATAAGTCCTGTTTTCTTGGGGTACTGGGTCTTTTGGTTTATTTTATTATTATTATTATTATTATTAATTTAATTTCTATGCCGCCCTATTCCGGAGAACTCAGGGCGGCTCACAGCATAATAGAAATTACATACATATAAAAAACCCTTAAGTTAAAAAAAAAAACCCAATCATTCCACGAACATACACTGGCTAGGGGCAAGATGTTAGCTGCCCCAGACCTGCCGGCAAAAGTGTGTTTTAAGCAATTTACGAAAGGCGGAGAGGGTGGGGGCGACACAGATCTCCGGGGGAAGTTGGTTCCAGAGGGCCGGGGCCGCAACAGAGAAGGCTCTTCCCCTAGGCCCCGCCAGGCGACACTGTCTGGCTGACGGGACCTGGAGAAGGCCCACTCTGTGGGCCCTAACCGGCCGCTGGGATTCATGAGGCAGCAGACGGTCCCGTAAATAACCTGGTCCGATGCCATGTAGGGCTTTATAGGTCATAACCAACACTTTGAATTGGGTTCGGAGACCAATTGGCAGCCAATGCAGCTCGCGGAGTGATGCCGAAATGTGGGCATTTCTAGGCAAGCCCAACACTGCTCGCGCGGCTGCATTCTGCATTACCTGAAGTCTCCGAACATTTTTCAAAGGTAGCCCCATGTAGAGAGCATTGCAGTAATCGAACCTCGAGGTGATAAGAGCTATGTTTAAGCTATGTTTTGATGAGCTTTAATTGTTTGTCTACTACAATAATCCTGTGTGGTAGTAACAGTCTGTTGGTTGTTTCTGAGATGTTTTTGATGTAAGATAGTGTTATCCTTTTCATAGTTGTGCTTTATCCCTTTTTGATAAAGTTGTGTGAGTATCCTTTTTGTTGGAAGATATTGTACAGCTCACATGGTACACCCTAAATGACAAGGATACATTGATCCAGGATGGCATACTACCTGCTTCCAATTATCCATCAAGGATGAACATGTGATATGTGATGTTGACAGAGGTTCCACTCTGCACAAAATTTTGATAGAAGTTCAAATGAAGAAAATGATAAATGGTTCCATCAACAAAGCAGAATTGGTCAAAATTGGCTGAATTGGGTTGCAAACACAAATTCCAAATCGCATTAGCAAACTGGTTTGCCACCCTGACACTAGCTGACAATGTGAACAAAGAATAAGCCTCTGAAATTATCTATGAATGTGCCAAAAATGCATGCCTGACTATGCAACACCAAATACAAGTATGGAAGATAGATGATACCTTAAACTTGATGATCAGTTTAATCACCAATCAGATGCACTATTGAAAAATGCACAATAAAGGAAGTTCAACCATAAAGTTTGAGGCACACAGGAACACCTTGACCATGGTACTGGAAAAGGTGTACAAAAACATGAGCACCATATGCTCTTTACCACAGGTGGGAATCACCTACCTTAGCAGTATATTCACTATTACAACTCATCTGGCACTCAGAAAAGTCCCTATCACATGGAAACAAGTGATTATAATTTCTATTTTGAAAAGTGGCAACAGCCGCCAATGTAAAAGCTACCAGGACATAATCCTTTTACCAATAACTGGAAGATTCTTCATGGGAATCCTCCTACTACATTTCTAGAAACAGCAAGAGCAGACAACTGGCAAGCAGCAGGCCCACTTTCACCCAAGTATGCTTTGATTAGATGTTCACCATCTGGCAACTCATGAAAAAAAGAGGATTTGATATGACAAATGACAAATGAATAGTCATTGTATTCATTGACTTTTGAGCAGCCTTCAGCAGTGTATATTAGTTTAAAACTGAGCATATGTCTCCAAAAATCACATTTTAGCAACTATATGCACAACTGAAAGAAACCTTCAGAGGAATTCCCCAGTTCAAACTGGCATTAGACAAGGCTGCGTGATCTCTTCCCTGCTGTTCAATGTCATCATGGATGCTAAATCAAGACAGGATTTGACAGCAGGCAAGGGGACAGTATAATAATTTAAGAAATAAATAAATAAATAAATGAAACCCGACATATAACCGACCTCTGGTTCGCCAGGCACAGTGCCATATTTGGTGACACAGAGGCCACAGACATTTTGCATGACATCACAAACATTGCCCATTCATACAACCTGAAAATTAATCCTGAAAAACAAAGGTTTTGACAACTATTGGTTCACAGTATTCCGTCTATCTCTATAGATGGAGCTCTAGAGACTGTTGAGTCCAAACAGACCAGGTGAACCAGTTCAAATATCTTGCATTGCTTGTAAAGAACAGAAAACAGCAACTACAGCAGAAACACACAGCAGGATTGGTCAGAGCACTTTGGATGTCTTTGAATTATTGAATTGGTGCCTGTGGGAAAAAAAAGAACATTTCAATGGAAATAAAAATGTAAATATTCCAGGCACTAATTTTAACAGTCTGGCTATATGGATCTCACACATGGACACTATTAAAAGCAGATTTAAATAAACTGGATGTTTTCCTATATGGAGTCTTTTCATTCCACTATGTCATCATACAATCTACAATTGAAGTCAAAATGTGGAAGTTGAACATGTATGCTGAAAGGCAGAACACTGCCTTCCTTACAATCTACTGTGGAGACGCATCCAGCACATTGGAAGATTCAATGAACTGTGCCAAAGAAAACATGGATGAAGCAAATTAAATGAACTGCAAAACCTAAGGCTCAATTCCAATGATGAGAAATAAGCAGTCTGCATTTGGAAAACATGGGAAGCTACTACAAGAAATATCCAAAGTCCAGGGATAACCATAAGAATTACTAGCTCCAAGATCTATCTTACCCCGAGGCTGCCTAAGAGAGCAAAAGAGAAAGAACCATGAAACTCATTCTCTAGTAGAGTAGTTCATGACAAGGAATCCTGATACAGCTGACCTGGTAAGTCTCATCAAATAATTTCCAGCAACATGACCAGATTGAATTAAGGTTTAAATTCACTATTTTCCTTTCTAAAAAGAACATTGATTTATCTTTAGAAATAGAATTAGCAGGATGTCGCTGTTTTCACATAATCACATATCTAGCATTCCAGGACTTAATTAATATAATGTTTCAGCTTTTGAATGTCAGGAGAAATTTACCAAGCTTCACATTTAACTCTTTTTTTTTCTTCACATGTCCATTTGGATCTCCATTTGGACCCCCAGTAAATGTATGGACAAATGCCCTTCCTCTTGACTATCTCCAACTTTTCCAAAGACCATTCCAACTATATCCCTGATTTTATCCATCCTTCTTATTTAGTGGTTTTTTTTTTCCTTCTACAGCTTCATCTTTGACAAACATGGTCATTTTTTCTAGTCCATCTTCTACTCACATCACATGCCAAAAGTATATGAGTTTCTGCTCATGAAAGAAGCAATCAGTCTTTCTTTCAGGAATGACTGATTGGTTCATCTTGCAGTCCACTCTTAGTATCTGCCTCCAAATTCATAATTTAACAGCCTCCAAATTCATAATTCAATAGTGACTATCTTCTTTTTCTCACTCTTTCACAATACCAAGCTTGCATATCCCCAATCTCCATTACCATTGATTTTATTATCCTGAGATTTATCATAGAAATATCTAGGGATGTGAAAAATTGAACCAGGAACATTCCAGAGAATTCTACAAAGTTCCATTTCCCCCTAGATTATGTCTAACCTCCTTCCACACTAGAAGCAGCTTGCAGCTATCAAAAGTAAATGTTCCAAATTAGAAAAAAAAAGGCATTACTTTAATTATTTTTATTTTTTGTCATGGGGATATCTGTGAGACATGCAACATTTCTCAGTCCTGAAATATGATGTATGGAGAACCCTAAACTATTCTCTTTTTCTTCATATCGAACCTCCTCCTAGTCCATGTCATTATTGGAAATGTTTGAGTTTCCAAAAGGACTTTCTTGGCTTTTTTCCTTGAAAATATTTCACTTCTTATCCAAGAAGCTTCTTCAGTTCTGACTGAATGGTGGGGAGTAGAAGGATTTATATTCTTTGCAGTCATCTGGTTGTTAGCTCTCTGAGAGTGGTTGAGGCCATCAGAGAGCTAACGACCATATGACTGCAAAGAATATAAATCTTTCTATTCCCTATCATTTAGTCAGAACTGAAGAAACTTCTTGGATAAAAAGCAAAACATTTGCAAGGGGAAAAACCAAGAAAATCCAGTTACCTTTGGAAAAGCACCTTTGGGACAACCATGAGCTGGGTGATTGAGAATCTCCATAGGTACAGTTTCCAAAAGTAAATTTTCAAATTGCTTATCCTTCATGATCTTATCTGCTACTGCCTTCCTGTCTAAGATCAATCTTCTACTGTATTCTCCAGGACACTAATCTTGAGCCCAGAAAAGCCAAACTATTGTCTTCATTTCTTCACTAGCAGCTGTGATTTTACTAAGCATACTGGCTGACATTAGCTATGTCTTCCTGATATTTAACATTTACCTTGATTTTTCACTTTCCCCCTTTACTTTGCTGATGTGTTTTCTTAATGGTCCTTTATCTTCAACTAACAAAATGGTAGCATCTACATATCACAGATTCTTGGTAATTTGATGTCCAGTGCAGATTACAGATGTCATCTCTTCCAATCTTTCCACTCTTATAATATATTCAGTCTACAGATTAAATAAATATGGATACAATGTGAATACTAGTACCATTTTCATCTCTATTTTGAATTATTCATTTCTTCAATTTTAAATCAGTGCTTACAGTAGATTCTTATTCCTTATCAAGGTTCCTCAAAATAAAAATCAGAGGTTATGGCATGCCTACTAGCATAAATTTATTTCATATTCCGGTGTGATATGTACCAAGGTCCTACTTTGCTAATAAAATAAATGTAAATCTCCCGGTCCCTCTTTCTCTTCTTTATCTATTTTCATCTATCTTCTTTAGATAACTTTAGCCATCCGATGTCATGTCCCTCTACTTTTTTGAACTTGTCTAATATTTGACATTTATTTTTCAGGTAGAGCTCTTCTCTGTTTTCCTTGTGTGAAGAATTAGCACAATGCTTCAGCATAATAAGTGCAACATATCATCTTGCACTTTTTTTGGTATATATACACCATTTTTTTCCAACTTCTAGATCACAAAATCTTGTTTCCTATTTGTTGACATAAATCTGTTAACACTTTAACTGCTTCTTCTCCTGAGCCTTAAACTGTTTAAAGTTTAACAAGTTTTCCTCTGTGCCTGGTGCTTTTCTATTTGACAGCTGGTTTATTGTGTCTCATTCCCCACTTTCTCTTGGATCTGTTCCTGAATATATTATTTTTCTGTAAATGATTCTGCCATTCTTATCCCATTTCTAAATGGTTTTATTGTAGTATTTCCATCTTCCCTTAACCACATATACCCCTATTAAGTCACTTCAATAATTACTTTTGAACATTCTTATTTTAGCTACACATTTGCCTGCAATTTTTTTAATCTTATTAAAATCATCTTATTAAATTTCTCATAATCATTTGTTTAATATTTTCCTTATTTTCCACTGTTAACATTCTTAATCAAGATGTTTTTCCTTGTCTTTTTTTGCTTGAAGCTGAAAGTTCTTAGTCACAAAACATCCTTTTTTACATCTTTTTATATACTGGTGATCATGAAAGCCTGCTTTGAAAACCACTTGGATCTTTTATTCTTTGAAATTTGGGAAATATTTTTCTGCCTTGGTTTTCACAAAAAGTTTCTTATCTGCTCCCACAGCACCTCAAGTCAATCTGTAAATCTGTAAATCCTACAAGTCATATATTAATAGCTCTCTTTAATTTTCTAAATTTTCTATTTATTTATCTAAGAGTCTTCTATGGGTGCAAATCTTGTAAAATACAACTCTGAGCACCTTATAGTGTTAATAAAACCAAAGACAAGAAAAACAAGAGTCCTGATTTTTTGGGCTCCAGCCTCCTTTCCTTGCACCTATCACTGTTTTCCAGAAGTCTAAAATTCATCTTTTGTTCCACAACACTTGGAACTATCTTAGTTGATTGTGACTGTGTTACTCCAATTTCTGTTCTTATTGTATCTGTGATTTTATTCTGTCTTATTCATCCTCTGGTGTACTTGTTTAGAGTCTTCTCTTTTCAGAATTTTCAAGACTTACCTCAAACATCATTACATTTACCCCATCCAAATTTTCCTAAAATTCCAGATGGTCACATGAGAAAACCATTGCTGAGCAATTAGATAAGGTACATTAATAAAGTACTGGAAGACAGGACTGTGTGTTTCAAGATTCTGCCCAGCATCCCCTAAGGCAGCCTAGTGGAATTCACTTTTTTTTCCCATCATCTTCTGTCCTTGGAAAGGAGAACCCCCTTGTCCTTGCTTCTCTAGCATAAACAAATGCTAATTTAAGAAAGAAATGGCCAAGTCCTCCTCCTCCTCTTCCTCCTCCTCCTCCTCCTCCTCCTCCTCTCTCCATTGGAACAGAACAACAGGATCATTTCCTCTAAGACCTCCTCAGGCTTGTTTCACGTGTTCCTTCAATGGCGTGATTACCATTTTGTCAGGTTGTTGCAGTGACATCTTAAAGACAGAACTAACCAGAATGGCTAGATTATTTGGACAGTACCAAAGGACACAGAGGATCTCACAAGGAGAAATTCTAGTAACAATACAATTTTTATTCTCTACTAATGTTTTATGGCATCCACAGTCTGATTTAAAAAATACATTCTTTGGCTCTTTATCCATTCAGCTGTATAAAAATGCTGTCAGACTACTTGTCTAAATATATTACTTATGTCTTTCAAGTTTTCCTCAAAATTAAATAAAGAGAAATTCTCCCTCCTCCTAAACTAGAAGCTTTACATGACAACACCAGACAACACTAGCCATCAATAATTCTTGTCAGCTCTATCTAATAACATTTTTCTGAGCATTCAAGTTCCTTTTTACAAACCAGTGAGATATTCACACCACATAACTGTTTCCAAACACTAACTTTAGCATGCTTCAGTGTTCTCCCCACAGAGTTTTGAAGGGTCAATACAAAAAAATCCCCTTATCAGCTAAGATAATGCCTCCTGTAGACAAGGGGTTGAAACTACAGCTCATGTCCTGCTGTGCCTCTATAAGGACTCAAGGACTCCCAGTTTATAATTCCTTACCTGGTAAAATACCTGGAAAATTCTTATCTTTTTTATGTACAGTGTGATTTGTTCTCTTGAACGTTCCAAAATTTTGTTATAATGCCCATAATATTAGGCAGATTTTGATTATCCACTGCTGAACTCACCACCAATTGTAATATCTTGTTTTATTTTTATCTTATTGTTATTTTAAATGTGTTTTTGTTTGCAATTCTGGTCAGTGACCAGAGTAAAAATTTTCATTCAAATTTTTTTCTTTATTTTTAACCATCTAATAGTCTCTGCATCAGTTATAATAATAATAACAACAAAACAACAACAACAACAACAACAACAACAATAATAATAATAATAATAATAATAATAATAATAATAATAATAATAATAATAAAGTTGGAAGGGATCTCGGAGGTCATCTAGTCCAACCCCCTGCTCAGGGAGGTAACCCTATACCATTTTGGACAAATGGCTGTCCAGTCTCTTCTTAAAAACTTCCAGTGAAAAACTTCCAGCATTCACCACAGCTAGAGGCAGGTTGTTCCACTGGTTAATTGTTCTCACTGTCAGGAAGTTTCTCCTTAGTTCTAGGTTGCTTCTCTCCTTGATTAGTTTCCATCTGTTGCTTCTTGTCCTGCTTTCAGGCTCCTTGACAAATAGCTTTACTCCCTCTTCTTTGTGGCAGCCCCTGAGATATTGGAACACTGCTATCATGTCCCCCCTCATCCTTCTCTTCATTAAACTACACATACCCAGTTCCAGCAACCGTTCCTTATATGTTTTAGCCTCCAGTCCTCTAATCATCTTTGTTGCTCCTCTCTGTATTCTTTCTAGAGTCTCAACATCTTTTTTACATCGTGGTGACCAAAACTGGATGCAGTATTCCAAGTGTGGCCTTACCAAGGCATTGTAAAGTGGTATTAATACTTCACGTGATCTTGATTCTATTCCTCTGTTAATACAGCCTAGCACTGTGTTGGCTTTTTTGGCAGCTGCAGCACACTGCTGGCTCATATTTAAATGATTGTCCACTAGGATTCTGAGATCTCTCTCACAGTTACTACTATTGAGCAAGGTACCCCCTATACTATACCTGTACATTTGGTTTTTCTTGCCTAAATGTAGAACCTTATTTTTTTCACCATTGAATTTCATTTTGTTAGATAGCGCCCAGTGTTCAAGTCAATTATAGTCCTCTTCAAACTGTGATTAATCAATTTAAATATTGTTCAGTTAGGCATTCCTTGATGTAATAAAATTAGTGATAAGAGTAACTTTGAAGTCTTCCTATTGTTAACTGTATCAGATTGAAAGCTTTGGGTGAAAACAAAACCCCAAGGAAATTATAACAAATTAAGCATTTTATTCTCTTTACATCCAATAAGAAGCTTCTACATGTCATTATCTTTAGAATTCAATAGGATGTAAGGGATGTGAACCACCAAGCAATACAGAAATTTGTTCCTTCCAGTATATCTGAAGAATCTGCATTAAATAGGACAGGGCAACAATACTAAACTTTATGACTGACCACTTGCTAAATAACATTCAAATTTTACTGCCTTCTTTATCTAATGATGTGGCTGACTACCATAAGAGTTAATTTTTTCTCTTTTCAAAGTCCTTTAAAGGGAATGAGTCCCATCATGAAAAGAACGTGACAGATGCTCATAGATTTTTAGAGCTAAACAACAGCATTATCTTCTTCATCACTGTTTCTCAGCCTCAACAACTTTATAATATGTGGATTTGAATGGGAGATTCTGTAAGTTGAAATCCACTTATTATAAAGTTGCTGAGTCACGAAACACTATCCTTCATCATCCAAGGTCACTGGATCTTTGGTGAACTAGATTTAGAGCAGAATCTTTTTTTAGGGTTGTGTTCATGAGCGTCATTATTTTTTACTATAACTCAGATATAATATACACTGCTTTCCTTCTAATTCCTCTTACACACCAGAATGCTCAGATATTATGGAGATAATAATAATAATAATAATAATAATAATAATAATAATAATAATAATAATAATAATAATAATTAAAAAAAAAAGATGGGCTCCAGCATTAGCCTGAAAGCTCAGAAGACCAAAACCTTTAGTCCCAGTGACCAGCCCAGATTGGATCCTATAATATGATCCTGGGACACGTATATTCGCCTTCATTCATGCTCAGATATTAATGGCAACTGCAAATAATTATTGGTTCTGTCCAAACTCCTTGATGATTATAATCATAACCCAATTTATTTTTCATGATAAATTGTTTTCATAAATGATGGATTTCAAGGATACAAATTTAATTATTTCTCAAATATCTATTTTTTCATTTGTTTCCAAGCAGTATGTTCTTGCCATTTTTATTCATTCATTCATTCATTCACTTATTTATTTGGAAAAGGAAAAAAATCACCATCATGCAATACCTCTAATGGTCACAGATGTTTTTGATTTGCAGCTGACTATGTTTACTTAATTTTTTAATTCCCTCTCCCTGATTCTTTGTGTGGGAGAAGGAATGTACTGCTTTAGCTAATTGCATAGATAAATGATTCATTTACCTCTATAAAATAGATTGGCTGGGACGCTGACTAAAGTGGAATCTTAATCCTGTCCATGATGAATATGCACCTGGAAAACTGTTTCAAAATCCATTAATGATACTAAGACACAGTTAATGAAACGAAGAATTGTTTTATTTTCTAAGCAGCATATTACTCAAGCTCTTTGTTTTCTTGGATGATATAGAGACCACATAGTTTAGATCAGTATTTCTCAACCTTGACAACTTTAAAAATGCATGGACTTTCATTCCCAAAATTCACCAGCCAGTCATTCTGACTAGGGAATTCTGGAAGTTGAAGTCCCCACATCTTAAAAGTTGCTAAGGTTGAGAAACACTGGTTTTGATGAACACACATCAGTTGAATATAATAGCAAATTCTTATGGACTGCCTTGCTATAGCTGTGCTTCTATTTAAAATATTGACCTGACATAAATATATTTACAATATACATTTTAAAAGAATCTTGATATATTCTTTTAGTCAGAATCTGCATTGGAACTTACAGGAAATATGGAAATCAGTGAATAGTTTATATTTCAATCAAAGTGCAGATTAAGTCAGCAAATAAACTCTTCTAGCATCCCCATTTATTATAAATACATCATCTCCCCATCCTTCAGTTATATTGAGCCAATTCTATAATTCCAGCTGACATGATAACTGGAATTGATGAGAGAAAAGTCTCTCCCACCTGGCAGGGTAGGACAACTGGAGAGAGAGGGTGCTACAGGTAACTTCATCCCAAGTCTGGTAGGGTTTTAAAGATGACTGGCTGGAGTATTCTGGGAGCTGAAGTCCACAGGTCTTAAAGTTGACAAGATTGGACCCCCTGATGTAGACACTCAACTTCCATAGCTTTGGTTTAAAAAAATAGACCAGTTGTTTAGCGGTCTATTTTCTCCTTCATATTAATGGATTGGGAAATCTGTGTGTTGTGGTCTTTAATGGACAGAAAAACAGCAGAAAGATGCCAATGCCCTTCTGTTTTTTTCTCTGTCCTGCCAGGCTGTAGCTAACTAGGCAATCAAAGATCCATTTGAGTGCTCTGTCTTCAGAGAGCTCTGGGCAGACCTTTGCTCTGCCAAGTACTGTGCATTATTAATCATAAACAGCAGACATTTCATTAATGAGTCTGAATGACCATGCCAAAGTAAGTAGAAAGTAGCTTGAAGAGTCCTCTTGGGAAGGACATTCCAGACCTGGCTATCAGAGCCAAGAAACTGCAGCCTCAGCCACCAAAAAACATCAAAACAGACAATTCAAAGCTAGGGTAGAGGTCTGCATTTCCAACCAACTTAGCCAGTGGTGATCAATGGCTGTCTTTGTTTAGCAACATCAGATGGGCTCTGGTGATCTTCTAAAGCACCAAGTGTAAGCTCACATTCTCATTGTTAAGATCTTGATTTTCCTGTTTCAGGTGATATCTTCCATTATAGTGCTGACCTCAATTTTTCCCCTCTTTATTTCAGCAAAAAGATCTCAACGTGGTTAACAGTACAGTTTCTTTCAAAATAAAGAGCAAACCAATAATAACAGGTAACAACAATAGCCATTTCCAGCAAAAATGGCACTGAACCAATGAAGTCTATTCAAACCCAAATTGAAGTTATTAAACCATTGCTGGAATGGAAAGTGCAGGGATTTCTGGGCAAAATGAATTCTGGTGGGAGTTTTCAAATTGTCTTGGACACAGTCCCTCTGGTAGATCTCACAGAGAAAGATTTGAATGAACTGAACAGTAAGAGTGGTCTTTAGTGCAAGATAAGTTCAACCTAGGCAAAAATCTGTATCAGATACTTTTATCTGTGGAATGCTAGAATTGAAACACTGAGAGAAAGGCCACCAGATTGTATAACTGCTCTTAGTCAGGTCAAGTCAAAGAAGCCTTACTGGGGAAACCACATGCCCAATCTGGCTGCTCCATGGATGCATAGTTGCATGTAGACCTTTGTCAAAAAAGAATCCATTTTTCTCTAGTCAGCTGGAAGTGGTTTATGTAACTTATCCTGGCTAAAATGAAAGCTGAGAAATCCCCTCATATGACACTAACCACTCTTGGCTAATATTCAGTAGTCATTGTCCCTATAGAAGATTTAGATCTCCTTCCTCTGGACTTCTAAGATTAGAAACAATGGTTGGTACCACTGAATGGGCTTCTTCAAGTTTTTTTCTTTCTTTTAAAATAAATTCATTTCCTGTTTCTATTACTCATATGCATGTTCATAATAAGCTTTTGTCTCCTTTGTCCCTAGTGGCAGATACTTGTTTCTTCACACTGAAAGCAGCAACTGCTGCCCTTAGAAAGAACAGGAAGCAGGGATGGTGCTTACATAAATGGCTCTATAGGAGACACCCTTTAATTTTTAGAAAAGCTTTTATTTGCCTCTTCCTTACAACAAACAAAAATTTCCAGCTGAGCATGGCATTGACAGGCTTGCCCCAGTGACACCTTCACTGAATTTTACACAAGATCTATTTTCTGCTCCGTTATAACTGATAACTCAGATCCCATCAGATATAAATTAGGGAGAACTGTCCAATGTGCATCTCTTTAGACTTTTGCATCTCTCTTTACACTAATTTTTGTACCATCCCCAAATTTGATGAACTTACTGCTTAAGTCAAGATCACTTATCAACAAGACATAAGTATAGCTCTTCTTATTTATTCTTATTTATTTATTACAAAATATTAGAAATAGGGAAAATGCTTTTCAAAACATTATTTACTATTTAGATTGCAGTTCTCAAGAGGGACTTTGAATTGAATAAAAGCTCAGCCCTTCTGATCATCTCAACTATTGACACGGGATTATGTATTTCTAGAAGACTACAAACCAGCCATCCTTAAAATATTACAATAGATTTTAAAATCTTTCTAGAACCCATAAAATACACAAAAATCTGTCAAGTGAATTGTGATTCTCCATGCCCAAATGTTTTATTTAATGTCAGCTCCCTGCAGAACATCTAAGATGAAATCTGTTTTGTAGTTTATTTTTAATTAAAAATGTGATAGAACAAAAAGAAAAAGAGAATGAGTCCTGCACTAATTAGTTTACAAAATCTATTACAAACACTTCTCAGAACTAGTATTCAGAAAAATATTGCAGCCTGACATATTTCTCTAAAGTATGATGCCATAAAATTAATTTTTAAGAGATCACTGCATTTCCTCATTTGTATTTGTACAAATATCAGATATGTGAAAAGAGAATTTAATAAGTCCTTAATTATTTAATGTTACTGTCATTGGGTTTTTTAATTTAAACCAAAGTTTCATAGCAGATTCTGAGAAGTATAAATATTCTTAGCTTACTGCTTCATTCTAAAAATTCTGATGTGGATTCCAAAATCCTTTCTACAGATTTATAGAGGGTTCCTTGTGTTCTTTAGAAGATACGTAATGGATCTCAAAACCCACTGTCTCATTGTGTAAAGGATGTATCTAAAAAGTGCTCAGGATACATACACAATCTTCTCATTTTTCAATCCACCTGATTCTTATCCATTAACTACAGCAGGGCTTTTCAATGTTTTCACCCAATGTACCACTTTTAGGATATGGCAGTATCCGAGTACCACCAGCCGCCTAGCAAGGTGTCAAAAACCTGATGACCCAAAAAACAAAAGGAAAAAAGTGATGAAGTACAGGTAGTCCTTGACGTACAACAGTTCACTTAGTGACTGTTCGAAGTTACAATGGCACTGAAAAAAGTACCCCCCAAGCCACAGCCAAGCAAGACACCTGCCTGCCCACCCAGCGCGCTTTTCCTCCTGTCCAAGGTTTTCATTGTTGTGAGCATTTCTGTTGAGGATTGGCAGCAGGAGTGGGGTGTGGGGTGTTTGGTTTTTATTCCCCTGTCTGCTGGGTTTTGGTCACTTCACATGACTTCACTGTGACCATCATCAATATGAACCAGTTGACAAGCATCTGAATGTAAATCACAAGACCTTGGAGAGGCTGCAACATTCCAGCTGATTGGTGCTTCTTCTGGGCTCAACAGAAGCGTCAGGATCAGCGACGAGCTCCAGCTGGAGCCTGGAGCTGATCCTGGTGCTTCCACTGAGCCCTGCAGCTCCAGCCATCTCTTGCTCAGGCTTGTGCGGTGCTGCCACCGGTTCAGCTCATTCCCTTCCCCCGCTGCCACTTTTCTAGGATGGTCACGTACCACCTGCCAGGTGCCAATATACCATAGATGGTACCCGTACAACTGATTGAAAAGCGCTGAACTACATTATACAATGCATGTGCATGTTTTCATTGGATGTAAGATTTGGAGTTAATTTCTGTTAAATTACAAATTACTCCTTCTAAATTGTTGAACTGAAAGCTTTAAACTATAAGTGTATAAAAACGGAAATGGTGTGCTTTGGCAAGGTTGATGGAGAATGGTATTTATGTGGCAGTTTCTTGTACTTGTCTGTAAAGGTACTTTTATCAGGAGAAACAATCTTGTTGCCAACTTGGGCTAAGAATGGTGGAGTTGGTGCAAGAATTGGCTTTGTTTCATCAAAAGAAGAGCCCTTCAGTAAAGCCAAAAAGTTTACAGGAATCACTTTTATTACATTTAGCCAGATGACTGTGCTTGATGTAGCTTTATACTCAAAACATAGCTAATCCAGTTCACACTTGATTCTAATATATTTAGAAACTTATTAATACCAAGTGACTTCAACTGACCCATTCAAAGTATGGCTAAAACTCCAATCTATACCCATGAGCAGCCCCAGCTTACTCAGTTGGACTAGTTAACATATGAAGAAATTGCAATTATTATTGCTGGTAGTTTCCGTAACTACAATATCTGGATAAACAATCCTATATTGGAGGGTTCCTTGATCTACTACTATCTAAACGGGTTGTATTTTGATTCCTATGATCCTCAGTGAATGCATCAGTTTAGGAAAATCAATGTTATTGGATTATTAAGACCTTGGATTGGTCCATACTACTAATGCCCAAGGAACGCTATATGTCTTACCGGTAGAAATTATATTTTTCTTTGTATTTTTCTCATTCTATTAAAAGCCATTGTATACTTGGAAGTATCCTTACCTCACACAAAACATTTATAAAGCTTTTTTGTAATGCTTTCTGTAAAGCATTAGATAGTCTTGGTTTTTTTATTGTCAATGGTGCTCTTTTAATGTGTCAAGCTACAGCTACATCTGTTAATTTTATTCATATCTTTAATGTTACCACAGTAGATTTTAAATGTGCCTTCAATCTCATTTCTAGATGAGAACTTTGGAATAAACCTAAGGCCTCAGCAGTTGATCAATGCACGTTTACTTTCATTTATAAATCACTTGATTCATGTCTATTATTGATGTTGAAAGTTAAGTAACTTATGTTAGTCTAGACAATCAATAAATTCAGAGCTAAACTGGGACTTATATGCAGACCTTTGAATGCAAACTCAGAATATTATACTGTGGAACATTTTCTAAGATATATTTTGTAATTTTGGGACAGACAGGTTCAGAGCAAGCACCTTGTCCCCATTGTCTTCAATTAGTCCTGAAATTCAAAGTTCATACTAGCTTCCTACAAAGAAAAAATAGTAAGAGCCTACCAATAAGTACAATACAAATGACTGAATTGAAAACACAACTTTAGGGTTTGTTCTTGATGGCAAACATGTAAAAATGTAAAGTAACAATAATTGTTATTCTGACATTAATCATAATGCCTCTTGGTATCCTTCTGAAATAAATTACAGAAGAATGCATGCTACAGTTTCAGAAGGACCTTTTTTCAGGTATCTGAATAAAAAGCTTCTAAGTTGAGATAAATGTCCTTTCCTGCCAATCTTAATATTCAGCTGAGATTCATTTGGTTGGTCCATAAGCTACTGATGAACAACTTTTTGTTATCCAAGAGCTTTCACAAAAGTATTGGTCAATATGAGCCCTGCTGATTGTGAGGAGATCAAATTGTGAATGCTTATTTTAGGACTAATATCTTCTACTTTCATGTGTTTCCCACCTCAAAGTGGCAGGAAATTGTGCCATCAGTTTTCAGCAACTGAGGAATTTTGAGGATACACGTACCTCTGCACCCGCAGGGTTTCTATCTCTCTCCTTAACCAACAGGGCTTTAAAAAGCCAAATCAATATTGTGAAAAGAATCCAGAAGTTAACTAGCAACCAAAACATATCACTTAATATAGACATGATCTCAAGTTCCATATTTTGCAGCATATGTTCTCATTCACTACACCATAATCACCCCAAAATCCAAAACAATGCAGAAAATCTTTCCTTAATTGCTAAGCGGATCTTTTCTCTCATTAAATAAAAATAATATTCTTGTATCCTGACTTCAAATGATCCACTGTGATAAGATCTATTTTGCCAGGCCAAAAATGATCTGGGATATTATTATTCACCCCCATGGCTGCTTCATTCACTCCTATCACAAAGCCACTGGGAATCCTAGAAAGCAGTCCTGGAAGAAAAACAAATAAGGTTAGAACTTTGCTGTTCCACATATAACAGGTTATTATTAAGAGGAATCAAATTAAAATCCCTTTTGAGCTATACCTTCTATACTGATTCAGACCCTACATTACAAGCAGTTTCAGCATTTACATACATTATACAGAGAAATTACTTCCTGATTGTTAGGTGCAGTTCAAATTTTAATAATGATTATTACTTTTAACGTGATAGAGGATTTCACTTCTCTGTTAATGCACTCAAATACTTCTTCCAGGTGTGAATAAAAAATGACATAAATTAGAATCTTTTCTTTGTATTTTAGATGCAAAACATTGTTAATAGATTGCCTCTAGGGCAAGCTTATGGGTGAACTTCCTGATATGCAAGGTCACATTTAAATTTAGAATTCATTTTCTTTCCACAAATTGCGATTATGCAGCACGTACCATGTGAAAAGGCTTTCTGGGAAAAGGGATTTTGAAAGGTCAGTATGAATACTAATAACAATGTTGTTAGTCAGACATAATCAGAAAGATTATACTTAGCATCAAGTGAGACATCTGATGTCATTTCTTCTGAGCAAACTCTAAAGACCTCCCCAGCATGTGTATCCTTAGATAGATACACCTAGGATAAAAACACAAAGCCTTCACCCCATTTGGAAGAAATAATTGTCAGAAGCCCTTATTTGTTTCAGGAGACATTGTCTTTACAATGGGATGTCTATGTACATTGGTGGAGTTTAGAGCTATCTCTATAAGGAGGCAAGTTTGGAGAGGTTTTCAAGATTGATGACAGCCCTGCGAGCAGTGCAGGTCAAAAACATACTGAGACGAAGTTAATTCAGAAGCGCGATTGAACAATAGGTGATAGACTAGATATAGTAGACAGACCATATATAAGATTTACCTCAGGTTATCAAATTTCTACCTCAGGATTTTTGGTTAGGGTTCGTAAAAGATTGTACTAATACTGAGATGAATAATATGTGATAGACTAGAAACAGTGGATAGACTATAGAAAAGAGAAACACCAATCAAATAAAGTGTAACAGGCGTATAGTTGAGGCTTGACGTGAGGAGTGAAAAATGTTTGCCAAACCAGACGTTTACAAAGATTAATACTTAGTGTTGTATATCAGGTGCTATGACGATTGATGCATACTATGATTTTGTGTTCAATGTTGATTGTTTTAATAAAAGAAATTTTTTAAAAAAACATATAATGCAGGGACTCTATGCTGCTGCTGCTGCTTTATTGTAATAGAATATAATGAGAGAATCTTGAAGGCTTGTTGAAGCTTCTGTCTGTCCCATCTTATCCTAAACAAAAATAAAGTGGGTTTTTTTTGAGGATTTTTTTCTTGACTCTTGTCAGTTCAAGGACTGTGTAACCTTTTCTCCAAATGCTTTCTTAGTGGCTCCTGCCCTTCTTCTCCCTTAATGGCTGTTTCATACCTTCTCCAAGGTCAGTTCTAAATTCTTTAACAATATGTATGTATACATATGCAAATGCATATTAAACCTAGAGAGAGACCTTTGTGTAGGTAATGTGTTCTTTATCTCTTTGTCACACATACAATCAACCATTTTTGTCTATTATTTATCTAAAAACATTTTATGCTACTTTACTCCCAGCCATTTAGAATACTATGCACAGAAAAACAAAGGATTAAAAATAACATGGAAATAATAAACTATATACTGTATATTATAATTCACAATGAAACAGAGATAAATACCAAAATTTAACATCCCCTATATACTTGTGTGTGTATTGTATAGTGTAGTGTAGTGTAGTGTAGTGTAGTGTAACATAGTGTAGCAAAGCATGACGTAGCATAGAGTAAAATAGTATAGTGTACAATGTAGAGTAGTAGTAGTATAGTTTCATGTAAACTAGAAACTCATGACCATAGGTTTTAGTCCTCCTTTCAGCCTAGAAGCTGGCTGATGACTCTGGACCAGTCATTCTCTCCCAGACTAAAACTGTCTACTTACAATCTAACATATATCTCTTCCAATCCACACTAGGAATTGCATTGGTTGATTCAGATTCTGATATTGGTGATGATGGCATATATATACTGGTGATTTCATAATGATTGAGAGGATAAAAATACTTCTGCATCACAAAAGATTTCATGCATGACTGATAGTGAGATGGCAATTTTCTCCAAAAGAGTTTGCTCAAAATGGGGGAACCAATGAAGGAAAACCAGTTAGTGGCATCTCCCCTTTTATGTCCCCAAAGTTGTGTTCATAGAAAGCAGGAGAAAGAAAATCAGTGCAAAATGCACAGTTGCCTAAAGTTTTGTATCTCAGGCCAAAATATCCTCAAACCTGGACCTCCCCTCATGTACAAAAAATTAAGGACTCTAGTAAACCAATGGCTGTGTTAAATTTAGTAGCAACTCTGTTTTCACATTATTTTAATAGATGATCACTCAGAAAGCACTATTAATATTTAATTCTAGATAAACAGGTTTATTATCACTGGGTCCTCTGAAAACAGGAGGGGGACATTGAGATAGCAATTCCCATTCCCATGGGATTTCCCTGATCCCTGATAATCCTGTTTCATGGATTTTGTCTCTGGTACAGATGATTAATTCTTAAGAACGGCAGGAAAATAAGACATCATACTTTAAGCATCCTTCTACCCAAAATCTGCCCTGCCATTGAAACCAATTTTGAAACATATGCATCTGTTCTGGGTCATTTAGCTCTTCAATGGACAAGGGAAGGTATTTTGCATAAGCTCAGAAGTACTTTTCCAATATCCTCTACTTAGGGTGTCCACTGGATGATCAAGACTGAATGCAACAGACATAAAAAGCGGGCCAAGCTTTGCTCAGACCATCATATTTGCCATCTTGACTGTTTTAAACCATACTCTGCACACTCCCCCCCATCTGTTCATAGGACATTTTGTTCCTACTTTTTGCTTCTGGCACATCAGATCTCTGACTGTTTGGGTGTTAATCTCTACCTCATAGACTGTCAGCCTCTGCTTCTAATTTATGCAAGGAATATCCCTAATTTTAGCATGAAAGCTATACAGTATGTTGGATGACCATGTGATCTGTTTTAGACATAGGAGATTTTCTGTTTTAAAGAATCTCAAATTCAAGCTAAATTTAAACATAAAAAAACTGCTCCATGAAGAATATATTTTTCACCCTGGGCTGAATGATGATAGATTCCATGTTCTGTCTCAGAAAGCCCAGTGCTTGTTCCAACCCATTTCCTTAATGGTATTTCTCTCAAAAACAATCTTTTTTTCTCCCTGACCATTTTATGACTGTTATTTTCAACAAATAAGACTTCAAGGAACTGCAGGGTATGGCTGTACAAAGCTCAGAGATGCTTCATTTTAACCAAGACTTCTGTAGGTTTTCCCTTCCAAGCTCCTCCATGAGACAGTAACTTCCCCTCCCACCCTTTCTTTAAAAAGTCTCATCCAACAGTGTTCCAGTAGCCAGAAATGTTAGATGCCTTTGCATAGGTACCACACATCTGGAAATTGCTCCTAAGAACCCAGAGGCAATGTAAAGTACCTTATCAAGACAATTCACATCAACTTCTATTGAAACTTCCATTAAAGCACAACACAAATTTCTTGCACAGTTGTGTAGCCAAATTTAATGTGATTCAAAGTTGCTATAATGTTAACTTCACTTGTGGCATAGGGTTAAGAGAAATAGTTAACCCTTGTCTGTAAGCATTTTGAAACTGACTAGAAGAGAAGGAAATTGACCAGAAGGGATTTCCCCCCAAATCTCTACCCTCTTTTGTCCTTGTCTTACTTGTCATCTATATCAGTGTAACTAGTAAAAAAGGTGATCCATGTCTTGCATGCTGAAGCAACAAAATAGCAAGAAGATTTTTTTAATGATGACTTTTGATTTAAACTAATACTCAGGAGACATCCTTAGTGGGAAAAGAAACATGAAAATACAACTATTCTTCAGTGACAGTACAAATGTCAGGGATATGCCATATGGTCATCTACAGAGTGGCAGGAAAGACAGGAAGCAGGTACTACATCAATTGGTGTGTTGGGCCCTAGAAAAGCTGACATTACTTGCTACCAACATTCACAGGGGACCTAAATATTTACAATTGCTCATTTTATTATTTTTATTTTAAAATCATTTGTTTTTCCACCACAACATATGCAAACAAGGTAGAGCTTTGTAAAGGAACAGAATAAACTCTAGAATTTAAGTCAACCAAGTGTACCACCTTGCTTCTTATTGGTACATATTTTCTAGAGAACAAGTAGGCCAAGTATAAGTGCATGGGTAGAAACAACAAAAATAGAACAAGATTTCTAGGCCAAAGCAAAAAAAAATTATGGCATCATCAGTTTATAAGGAATAGTTTTCTAGTTCAAGAATTGCAGAAGAAGCATTGCAGGAGCGGATCAAGGGAAATTAATGCTGCATTATGTGTTACTGAGCATAAAATTACTTGAAAGTGATAGCACATTCCTAGTGATCCCTTGTGAATCTGTTTTGAGTCAGGTCTTTCATTCGTTTGTAGCTAAGCAGATAAAACATCCTTTGCAATATTAAAATCATCCTGAGCAAAGCTTAGTGTAAGTCAATTTGAATGCTGTCTTGGAAAATTTATTTGCACTTTGCTGCATAGGAAATCATGTCAGATAAAGGTAACTAGCTTATGACCAGCCTGAGCTTTTAAAAATTTAGCTTTAAATGCCTGACATGATGCCTGTGTTTCTAACAGCACTTCCCTTGAGTTTACCTACACTCTAAATTTGCTTATGCTCTACAAACCTCTTAATAATATGCCATCAAAACTCCCATGATAAATGCATTATTGGTAAATACACCATTAACTATTAAGAATGTAAAATAGTGATTTAAGAGACAAAGTACTAATAGAAATCATTAACTAATATAAGAGGATTTAGTCTCAGACCAAGATATAACTCAAACATCTAGGTCCTTAAAAAAAAAAGAAACCACTGCGCAACAGCAATAAAATAAATCAGAAATATGCTTCATTTAAAGAAGACACACAGCTACTATATAAGCTGTGTCCCCTAAGCTACTTGCAACGAGAGTGGGTACTCATCTTCGCAGGGAATGTCAGCTGAAGGTGAATCCAGTTTGTTCTGATCATTAGCAGAATTGCTCACAATGTATTGCTTTGCAGCTTCCCAAAGTATTTTTTTTCTTTTTTGTTCTTTTATAATATTATTAAAAATAAAAGCAAAGCCCAGAGTGCGTGTTCTGTTGGAACTCAGGTTTTAATGAAACCATTTTCATCTTTATTATCTGAATAACAATTGCACCCAATCAACAAGCTTTAATTTAAGGTAAATATTGAGTAAAGGCAAATATTGAGTAAGTCAGAGTGAGATCAAATCCTGTTATATTTTTGGACATCTCCATGTAGTTTTCTTAGTAGCAATGGGGAAATGACTTCTTCTGAAATCTAGCATATAGCCCCAGTATTCCCTGATTGTTTTTGTTCTTATTTATTACTAACAGATCCTTCTAAGTTCAGACAAGTTTGCCCTGGCCTGAAATTTGAATGAATGTTGAATCTAAGCTGTAAAGCAGTGGTGGCGAACCTGTGGCACAGGTGCCAGAGGTGGCACTCAGAGCCCTCTCTGTGGGCACCCAGTCCTAGGCCTTCAGCTGGGTTTTATAAAATCTTTTCACTTTAGGCCTCCGCCGCCATGTGCAAAAAAAAAAAAAAGTTCAATCAGTCAATTTCAACTTCTTGCTGGAAAAAAAAGATCTTGCAACTTCAACTTCCACATGCCAGCTGGGGAATTCTGAGAGTTGAAGTCCACACATCTTACAGTTGCCAAGTTTGAAAAAACTGGTGTATAAGATACAAACATGGATGGGGAAAGCCACACTATTGATTTATATCTAGAAGGCGAGTTTTAAACTTATGTTTCTTAAACTGAAGCCTTCTCTGTGACTTGTTCTTTACACCTAAAAACAATTTCAAATGTACTGCAACTTAAAGACATTGTGTATCTATAATTTTCTGTGGCCCCACTGCTGCAAAAAATTAAATGGCAAGAGCAAACTTGGAAATTAAATCACCAACTACAAGGCTGAGAACATTATTCCAAAGGTTACTTTCCTGCTCTAGCTGGCATATTGTGTCACCTAGTACTTTTCTGCTTGTTGGGGTTTCATTATAAATTGAATCAAGGGACAAGGTCATGTAGGATAGAGGGTATCATCCTTAAATGTACAGAGTGAGGGAGATGAACTTAATAGAAATATGCAAAAAAAATAGGCAAAGAGGACTGAAATAGGTTTTAAATCTGGGAAGTAAGATAACATTCAAAAGTTATTTCTGATTCACTGGGATGTGTGTCTAAAGAGGGAAATGGACGAGGTGCAACATAATCAGACTAGCAAGATTTTGATATCATAGCCAATTTCAATAGAGTATAGTTCTAATCCAGTTGATTTTCTGATCTTGAAGACTGCATATGGGGCATGGGGTATAATTCATCGAAAAGTATTTCATGATGTTCCACATCTGGTTGGTCCTAGAAAAAGGCCCTTGTCTGTGGTGTCTCTATCCTTTTGGAATATGCCCCAGAGCTGACCTCCACCTTTTCTGTAAGGCCTTGAAGACACAGTTAGTGAGTAGGCCTTAAGATCCCATACAATAATCCTGAGTCACACCTAATATAAAAATTGAATGTGATGTTTTATCTGGGGTTTATAGAGATAGGCTCAGAGCAGGGTACTACAAATTTATCTATCATTGTTCCATGACATCCTTACATGTTTTCTTTCATGAGCTAAATCTATCCAAATTCCACATCAGTGTCAATGCTGCAACGATCTTGGCTGAAGCCATTTCCGCTTTGTTTTCAGTTGCCACAGTAATGGGAGGGAGGGTGAGTGAGTTTAAGGTTAGACTAAACAATAAATTGTCCCATGGGAACCAAGGTCATTGCTGCCTGGGTTTTGGTGGGCTGAGCCTTCCATTAGAAAGCCCATCAAAGTAGTTTATTGGGGAATGTGATTAATGGCATAGTACTGGGGTGGGAAGTTCAACTTTGTAACATTGTAACCTTTGGAAGAGAACTCCAGTCTTGGTTTCATTTTTGACTGCACTAATACTTTGTAGCCAATAAATATGTTCTTTAAGAAAACCTCTTTCCTTAGGAGTTCTGTTTTTACTGGTCTCATCTATCAGAACCATGACAATCAGTCCATGTTTTAGGGAAATGAAAATTTGCATTTAAATGCTGGTTTTAAAATCATTTTTATTTAAATCACACATTTCTAAACCCCTTTCTCCTAACTGCATGCATTTTCAAATATATTTTAATACAATTTTATAAACAAGAGCTGTGTTGGAAAATACAATGCTTGTTCCCATTTCAATTCTGCTTACTGCTGCCCAGGTGATGCAGAACAGATTGATTTGTACTGGAATTGCAATGGCAGAATATCTCAAGCAATCTGAATCCAGGCCAGCTCTTTTTCTTCTATTTTCTTATATGTCTTAGCATGATTGCCATTAAACATCCATACTGTATTGGTAGGTCAAACAAATGTTGTTTCTTTGTGTCTAGTATTGTTTTTAACTCACATTGTGCCCCAAACCAAATCTGCACCAGATGGTAGCTTCTAACAGCATGCCTGTTATTGTTTGTGTGCTGTCCACGTGTATTGTATTTTTAACTGAGAAATTGTATCTGTCAGTATCTCTCACTTAGGATTAAAAATTCACCTAAATTCAATCTAAATCCCATCACTGAGAGGGGAAATGGCTAGTTCCAAGGTAATTGAAAATGATCTATTTATAACTCTAACACAAGCAATGATTACCATTACATAATCTAGATATGTTGGATAGGTCATTATGTCCTATAAATAGGAATTGTTAAGCAAAAATCATGGTTGTGGATCATTTGTTACTAATGTTATTGTTACTGTAACATGAGAGGAGAAAGGCTCAAACCCAACTTTACACTTGCACAGTTCTAATCAGACCCTGGTGGTAGCTACAATTATGCAAGATAGCATATCTTGAATATAGCCTGGGAAGTATCCTCACAAACCTCCCCTAAATTGCTGGGAGATATTTACACATTAAAAGTGATAATTTACAAATTTCGGATGATGCTTCCATTAACAATTCCCAAGTTCTTCTCCCATCAAGAGAGACATCTTATTTGTGTCAGTTTCAGATTGTAAAATAAAACATAATTGCTAAAGTGAAATATAGCATCTGGGGCTGGTAGCAGAGTTTGCCAAACAAGGATGGCATTCCATTATAATACTAGGGAGTGAGAGACACAATGACACAAACAGTTTAACTCACCTGTCTCCAGTATCTGCTGCCTAAGACAGCTGCTATCCTCTGCCTCACAATAAGCCCTGGTCTTAAACCAGAAGACATACATGTGCCTTCAAAACAGTCAGGAGCACACAGATGAAGGAATTACCACATGTGGTTTGCCTGTAATATTTGAAATACTGAGAGCAAATGAAAAGCTAGATATAATGTCTTCAATTCACTCAAGCAAATATTGTCATGGTTCTGACAGATGAAACCCTTTGAAAGAACTTTAAGGCATTATTTTCTTTAAAGAATCTTTTATTCAGAAAATAAAGTATCAGCACTACATAGCTAAACCCAAAAACTAAATTCCCCTTCCCTGGATACAAAGTAACAAAGTACAATTCTCACCCCCAATAAACAGTCATAAATCACATTCCCCAATTAGCTTGAAGCACGAGCTTTCTCCCCAGTTCTCCAGCCCACCAAAACATTATCAGCTCTGGACCCAGTTTGTCCTTGGATTCCCATGGCAGAGTTATTATTATTATGACTAATTGAACTCTCATTCCAATCCCCCCTCCCAGCACCAACTAATTCTAAAAGCATAGAGAAAATGGCTGCATTTCCATCTGTTGTCAAGGCAAAAACATCCGATGTTAGCAGCATTGACAAATATACTGAAATTCAAAAACTTAGGTTATAAGGGAGGAAAAGTGGATGTCCACTACAGTTTTACAAGGCATATGTTCTACAAGGCCAAGGGAAGGTCAAGACCATTCTGACTATAGCTATACTATTTTTAAAAAGCAGCAAACTGTATCACATCACTTAATAGATATCTTACGAACAGAAAAAGAAAAAGATGACAGCCAGAACAAGGAAATTGGGGAGGAGAGGGGGATAAGACTAGTTCAGAAGATTTAGAGATTTGAAGATGCAGCAACATTATAAAAATCTTGAAATTGAGCACCAAAGGTCAGTAATAAAATGAAGGCTAATGCCGAAGAAACATAGAAAACTCATTTCTGAAAATTCAGAACTACTAATAAATCTAGGTAGGTCTGAAAAAATATACTTTGCCTAAAGCCTTAGAAAGTTACTCAGACTGCATTAGATGAATAGGATTAATATCTGATTCAGTGTAAGATAGCTTCCTGTATTCTTACCGAATATCCAGATAACCTAATTTATTGGCTCTAGGAATATTTTTGGATCCCCAACAAGAAAATGTATTTAAGGCAATTAATATGGTTTAATAAGAAGTTCAGTTACAACTATTTAATATCTTTGCATATAAAGAAGTGTAAGTTTTACTACCTTTTATGCATGAATCAGCCTTTTATGATCTGGAGATCACCTGATTTGTTGGAGTACAGATGACAATAGATTTGCAGACTGGAAATTGAAAATGTTTTAGCCCATAAATCTGAAAAGTGCCAAATTGATCTAGTGCCATTTATTACTGGTTTACTCAGCTTAGTATCTGGAATATGAAGTCTGGTTTTTCCATTAAACATACTGTAGAAGAGGTACCTGTAACTAATTAATTAATATTTAGGATTCTAATTTCCATCCCACAACTAAGGGCAAAACTTATTACTAAATGCTTAAAGAAAAATGCTGACACTATTTCAGTTTCACTGTCATAAATATGATACTGTAATAATCCTGCATAATTACAATAAACAGCATTAAAAAAAACAAGCATTCCAGAGTTGTAATTTTCCTTTCCTTTCTCTGTTAGCAAAGTTTCTATTTATAGAACTATGTGCCCCAGTGAATAGTAGTATATTAATCAAGGCCTTCTGCAAATGTACACCTGGTTTCCTTGAAGCAGCCGCTATAGAAAATGAAAACAAAAATAAATAGAAACTAGAATAGAAAAAAAAATTGCCAGGGCAGGAGTTGAACAAGGCAAATGATAAAATAAAAGCTACATTTTGTAATGCTTTTTTAAAATTTATTTGTATGAATATGCATGAGCCAGTATTCTTCACCTGTGACCAAAGTGCTCCCTGGGAAGAGAATGACATCTAATTATAATTCATAAGACTGATAATTTCCCTATATCTAATTTCCAGATGTTAGTCTGACAGCCCAGACAGCCATAACAAAAAGGGTAAAAGAAAATTCATATGCACCTGCTCATAGCAAAGTATTATAGAGGTCAGAAGTGGGGGGGGATAGAGAGTTAATTTCAAGATTCTGACTTTTTCAATATGACTTTTGGCCTCAGTGGAATGTCAATGGCATATTCAGAGCCTCTCTTCTGCATTTTGCTTGCTCCCATCTCGCCATTGAATTTGCACACAAGCCCAGAACAGAAAACAAAGATAATTAATGCCATTTTACCTAATGTGTCAACAGTGTTAAATTCAAATGCTGAGTAAAGAGTCAAAGCAACTTAATCCGATGCTGAAATGATTGGATAATTTATAATTGTGAAAGCTGGGCATTGTTGCCCAAACAGGAAATAAATGTATTCTTTACAGAATGAGAAAAAATAGGGAGAAAATAAACACCTGGGGTAATTATTTTCAATCAGCTCTACTTCCAAGGTCAGATGTTTCATACCCAGACATTATTTGATTCTCTGTTCCCTTTGGCAAGCATTTCACTGGTTCATTCATAAATAATTAAGAGTAACACAACTGCTGTATCAGCCTAACCTTTAGATGAAACCAAATGTCCACTGCCCTTCAATAGTCTCTCTTCTTGAGTTCCAGGCACAAGCAACTATTTTTTTGCTCAGTGGCTTTTCTAAAAAAGGGGGGAGGGGTGTTCCATCATATCTAGATTCAACATATGAACCAGCCTAGGGAAGTGTAGAATCCATATTCTAGCCTGTTGTTGTCATTATTATTACTGTCATGATTATCAACATTATCTTTATCCCAGAAATCAGATATAGCTGAAGGAAAAATGTAAGATATTTTAGTTCTCAAACTTGGCAACTTTTAGGTGTGTGGATTCCCAGAATTGTCCAGCCAGCATGCTTTAATTCACTATTTATAGAGGGTAGAAGGAATGGCCTTGAAGGACAGGAGGAAGAGCAATGTTCAGATAAACCAGATGGGGCTTGAGTCTATTCTAAGAAACTAATCTGAGAAAATATCTCAAAAAACACCTCCCTAGTTTACACAAAGATAAAAAGAGGAAAGGGGAAAGCAATTGCAAGAGTCTATTACTATAGCAGTTACAATAAAATCATTCCTGACCTATATGGCATTAGTTTCTTAATCTGGTCTACTTAGCTGGGCTGACAGTGTCCTTGCCAAGGGAGAACAAAGGTTTCAATCTTTTGGAAGATGAATGAGTCTTAATTATGTGGCAGAGTATATGATTTGCTTGGGAAATCTTCCAAATTCGGTCAAGAAATTAAATTGCCCTGTTGGAGCAGTGGTTAGAATGCAGTATTGCAGGATAACTCTGCCCACAGCCAGTAATTCAATCCTGACCAGCTCAGTCTTGCATTCTTCTGAGGACCCAGATTGTTGAGGGCAATGTGCTGACTCTGTAAACTGCTTAGAGAGTGCTGAAAAGCACTATGAAGGGTATATGTCTAAGTGCTATTGCTAAATAGCTACCTCCAAGAGCAGACTATTTGCCTAACTTTGCAGATTTCCTGACTGAGTAGATCACAACGCTTTTGCATCTTTTCAGCTTGGGATGAATTCTCTAAAAAAAACCCTGCTTGCAATGAAAATAGCACTACTGAATTGGAGCTGAACTCTTTCTGGTCATTTTTTTAGGGAAGTTTCCAAGGAAGACATCAGGAATTCCACAGCAGCTTACATTTCAGTCCAGCTGTCCTGGATATTAAATTAATGTGAGCTCTGATTTTTCATGAATGTGTGTAGTATCCTTCAACATTATCCAAATTCATAGCCTGCATCCCATCTGACTCCATGTGGAATAATGAAAGAATTGTCTCCTGTAGCACAGTTCATTTGCAGCCATAATGCCAGTGTAGCTTCTGCCTCCCATCCGGCACAGTTCCTAAAGAATACAGATATTTCAGAAACATGGCATTTTTATCATCATGAGGTCTGTTTAATTACAGAATTAAGAATACATTAATTTGTCAAAGTAACTCCTTCTAGATGCCCATAAGTAAATCACTCAATAAATAATGCTTTTGAAAATTCAAAAAAGTGTCCTGAAACTATTTGTATGTGTGAATTGATGGAAGAGGTAAGTAGAGCAGTGACTGTTCAGGTAAAATGATTTGCAAGTCAAAGAAATCCCCAGTTTTTGTTAAAAAGAATCAATGCTTTCTGTTGAATCCTCAGTAGAATCTAAACAGCTTGCTTTGCCTCAGGTAAAATGCATATATATTAGGTCTCCATATGTCACACTGGAGGTGTTGGGGGCATATATTTTACACAATCATTTCCATAACCATGTTAGAAATGGTAATGTTTATGTGACAACAATTGAAAGGGCAATGCTATATGATGTTTGGATTTTTTATATATTTATATGTTTTGTTCTTGAAGATACATCCAGATATTATAAATTTCAAATATTTGGGTCATACTAGTAGGGTTTTGTCCTTTTAAACACTTGGGTATTTTTATTAATTTTCATTCATATCCAGCTCATTTTAAAATATCCAAATGAAGCATTGAATGTGAACATATTCAACTTTTGCAATTCAGATTCCAGAAACACATCACTTAATTTACCAAATAGCTGTTTATATTTTGGCATTGTTCACTCCATCAGGAGAACATAGTTTCTGCTTTTGAACATTTTGGCAATTAAATTAAAAACTACTATAAGAATCTGAGTGCCATTTTAAATAGCTCAGATCTGGATCCAGATTTTAAAAAATCTTTTATATGGTACAAGAAATCTAAAGCACATAAGTACTTTCAAAATCAACAATAGAAGCATTTGCTTATCCAAATTCGATTAATTATGATAAACTGGTTAATTATAAAGACATTTTAGACAAAGAGGGAAATCTTAAGGACAGGCAAACTTTACAACTACAAGGTATTGACTTGACTTGATGGTCCTACTTGCAAATTCAAACAAGATACGAAAAAGATATAAAATTGACAGGTTTTTACAAAGAACAGACCCCATTGGATAAAATTTTGTTAAAAACAGATGAGAACTTGATTAGAAAACTCTTAATTTCTCTTAAACTGGAAGATGGAAGAAGAACAAGTGAAAGAAGCAATGATAGTATGGGCAAAGAACTTTGGATATTCTATAGATTTGGAAGACTGGCAAAAACTTTGGGATAAAAATATCAAGCTTACAAAAGTGGTAGCATATAAAGAAAACTTACATAAGATGTTTTATAGATGGCATATGACACCAGTTCGCTTAGTGAAAATGTTTAAAAATATTTTGGATATTTGTTGGAAATGTAAACAGCCAGGCACTTATCGCTAAGAAATATTGGGCTAAGATCCATAGATGGTTGGAAAAGATGATGAAACTACAGATAGAATGTAAACTGGAATTGTTTTTGTTAGGAATATTAAGATCTAATTATGGTAAAGAGAATGATTACTTGATATTGCATGTTTTAACTGCTGCAAGGATAGTACTTGCCCAATTTTGGAAAAATGAGAATTTATCATCTGACCAGACTATTATTACCAAAATTTTAGAGTGTGCAGAAATGGATAGACTAACATTAGAAATGAAAGAAAAAGATGATTCAATTTATTTTAGAACTTGGGAAAATTTTTATCAATGGTTAGAGACACGTTAGAACTTGAAAGATTTAATATTTTAGAATAGATGACTGATTTTTAATCAAGTTCTAACTAACATTTTGATGATATGATTACTTTTCCTGATTTACTGACTTTCATTTGTTACTTTTGATTGTTAGGATTTTTTTGAGATTTTATCAGTGGTGTTTACTTAATAGATCAACGTATTTGTTTACTAATTTTTTTGATATGTTACAGTCTAAGCTTTGCTAAAAATGGTTGAATATGATATTCACTCATTATTACGATCTGGACGGTAGCTGTTTGTTGAAATATATGATTGTATCTATCCTTATTTTACCCTAATTCCTTATTTCCTCCCCCTCCCCCTTTCCTTCCACCCCTCCCTTTACCATACCTATATTGTTCCTATTTTTCCTCATCTATATAAACTTAATAAACTTTTGTTTAAAAAAAATCTCCCCAAAAAAGCTGGGGTATAAATATATGAATAAATCAGTTGAAGTTTAAACTCACCTTAAGTGGAACAAATCATATTTTAGTAAAGGTCAAACTATACAGCACATGTTTCTGATTCAACTTCTATATAAGAAAAGCCCAAATGCATTATTGAAGAAAGATGAAGAAAATTAAACCAAATTCGTTTAGCCCCAGTTTCAGAATTTCTGCCCAGGTGCAGCAATAACAAAGGTTCAATTAGCATAAATGAAGACAGAATGATAGGGTTACAGTTACATCACCTGCAACTTAGTCAATCAGACTTTCCAACTAATGTGAAAAGAAAAGAACTATAGATGAGGCCATAGAAAGTTATGTCACTGAGTGATGTACTATACTTGCAAACAACTCATCAATACCTCTGACACTTCCAGCATTATTGTCCAAATGGGAGATCCTGTATCTAAAAAAATGTAGCTGTTATAATTGTTGTTAATTGACACAAAAATAGCTTGAGATTAACTCACCTGAGTTATGTATGGCACTAACTTTGTAAAGAACAACAAAGTTGTAGTCATTTTAATCTTTATACACATAGCATAATATTTTTAAGTGGTTCCAACAGTCACTTTTTTCTTCTGCTTTTTGAGTCTTTATGTTTCCTTTTTGTTCTGGTTTTGTCCTATAAATATTTTTTCAGATTTGCAGCTCTTATGGTGCTTTCATTCCCCCAGGAACATTCAATAAAGATATAATTACACAACAAAAATTATAGAGGAAAATTTTACAAAACCAATCATAAAAGTCTTTTAGTCGACCTTATTTTGATCTTGGGTACAACTTGCTTAAAAACACTTTGAATGGGTCCTGATTAGATCAACTCACAAGGGTGCCTGGTGAAACTGCTTTGTTTCTGCAGATGATTACGTTTCCAGCAACAATGGTTCACATAATATCAGCAAGCCTTTTGGCCAATTGTTAGCAATTCAATTATTGTTAACACCAGTCTCCAAAAGTCATTTGGCAGACTTGAGGAAAAATCATCCACAGTTTTCATATTTTAAACACCTATGAAGAAATCCAGTCTCTAATGTAAAATCTTAAATGTCACCATAAGAGCAGAATCTGCTTATTTCATTGCAGAACAGATGGATCCAGTGATCTGCAGATGACTGACCCTTATTTACTGATTAAGGCAGAACAACAAGCAGCAAAATTACTTTATTATAACATATGGATTAAACATGAAGGAATCTCTTTCTCTGGAGTGAGGAGCTGAACACAGCTGGCTTTTCAACACAAAAATACAAAAAGTTGAATGATTATTTTTGTTTATTTAATGGACAAATGAAATTGGATTCTATATTCCATTAATTTACAGTAGAGTCCAAGAAAAATGTAATCAGGATTTAAGAAAAGTAAGTCATATAAACATATGTCTACTTGAAATTTCTGACTTGGAGTTGAAATTTCCCCCAGGTCTTTTTAATGAGAATTAGTGACAATCAACTTCCAGGGGAAAAAATGGTGCATTGAAAACAGCTCTACAAAAAGTACAGTCAATGGCCATGATGGAATGGAGAACCAGTAAATAGATTGGCTCTTTTTAATTCATTTATGGATTAGGAGAGGAGTTGAGAACACCCACAAGTGCTCCAGAAAGTTGTTCCTCATGAGGAGACTACAAGACAGTGGTCTCTGGTGGGTTTAGAGCTCTGGAAAATGAAGTAATAGCTTTCTTACTCAAACCACAGGGAGTGCCTTTCAAAGGACATTGGGTTAGCATACTTCTTTTTGTAATTACTTTCAGAAATTATTTGTCAGCTGCTTCTCAAGTATTAGGAACCTTTGGCTACACAAATTTTACAGTATCAGGAGAATTTCGTTCAGTCCTTAGTGGAAGAAGATTTAAATACAAGTTTAAGAACTTTAAAAAATATTTTTGGAAATTAACAGCTAAAAGGTGGTTAAAGCTTTGATTTTACAAAGTTAAAAATGGATTAAGGATCCAGATAAATTTGAAATATGATTTTAGAATAAATTATACAAAATCCTTCCCATGGGAAATACTTTTGTTTTGAATAAGTTAAGACTTTAAAAATTGGATATTAGAGGGAACTAGAAGAAACTAAACATTCAAAATCAATTTTAAAATATGTTGCTTCAACTCCTTCCAGCTGTGGCTTCTGGGTGAAGAATGATGGCAGCTTATACATTCCTGCCAGCAGCTGCATGAGCAGGGACAGCACTTCAGTGGAATTGGTGGCCAGGAGCCAGATTGTAGTGAATGAAAATCGTTCTGGAAAGAAGAGAAAAGCAGAAGATAGCCCATGTGTGCTCTGGAGAACTGTTCCTCATCAGAAGACCACAGGAATTGATTTTCTTGTGGTCAGTTGTGTGTTAAATGGCTTAGGAGCTGAGGGGTTATCATTGTACCTTAATCATGTTGTAGACTTTATGCACAATTGACTAAAATGTGCAGCCAAAGCCTCACTTTCATAAAAAAAAGTAAACCCTATGGATTTGATTAATTTACAATCTAAGAGAAATATTCCAACTAGCAGGAAGGTCAGTTGCCTTTTTTCTGATATCAGGAAGAGGAAAAATGCTATCTTAAAATATTTCTATTTAAAAGCAAAATGCTTAACAAGATTGTGAATCAAGAAAGTTTTAAATGAATAAAGGGGACAATAATTTTAGGAAAAAATACTTTTTTATGACAAAAGGGTCTTTAAAAATTAGCAAAATTAATTAGACAAACAGGCTGGACCTTTGTGGGAATGCTGATTGTTTATTATTTAAGACTGGAGATCTGAAACAAATGATTTACAAAACGGACATTTTTTAAATGTAAGACAGAAATTATAAGTAGAGAGATGGAGAAAAATTTGGACAATTTAGCATTAGTGTAATTGAGAGAAAATGTATTTGGTTTAAGATTTAGAAGAATTCCAGAAAAACACAATGTTAAACAAAAGATTGTTAAATATCTAATATTTTGGACTGGAAGGAAGATGACAATGAAACAAAGATTGATAAAATTTATTGGGTTAACACACATTTTGCAAAATTAAGAATATTCAAGGGGTGTTCTGGTGCAATTTGTCAAGGAGACTAAAGATTAAGACATAATTCTCCTTAAAATAGAAAAAAATCATTATTTGAAAAAATTTAAACAAGATAGCATTTAGTTACAAGAAATACATATTAGAAAAAAAAGGTATAAAGTATTTGAGTCAAAAGTCTGGGTGAAGACTTTGTTTCAGCTGGAATGAAAAAAAATTGCATTAGAAAACAACATTGCTTTTAAGCCATGTCACTGGGCATTATGCTATTATGGTTATGATCTTTGGATTTGTTGTGAAACCAGTGGTGGGATTAAAATATGTGAACAACCAGTTCTCTGTGTAGATGCCGCTTCTGGAAGTCCATTCTGGGCCTGGACAACAAAAAATTAGCTACCGGTTCTGCTGAACTGGTGCGAACTGGCTGAATCCCACCACTGTATGAAACCCTCTCCAGTTAAAAAAGCAAAAGCAAAAGCTACAGAAAATTGACTGTTTCTCCCCAAGACTTGGATAAATACCTCAGCAGTGTCTTGTTGGGAAATAGAGAGAATTAATCAAATTTGCAACTAGTATTTGCGTTTACAGAATTTTCAAGAGATGTAATTTCTCATCTTTCTCAATTTTGGTTAACTAAAACCAACCAAATTTTGCTATTTTATTCACAATGCTGGTCATATACAGTAAATTGGGAACATGGGGTATATGGTATTATATAGGCATTATGGTAGTTAACCTGAGAAACCAACAAACAATCATAGACTAATGTATAATTCATGTTTTTAATTCTTATATATTAAGGAGAATTTTGAGCCTTTTGGCAGCCCTACAATTCTAAAATGTTACTAATTAACATTGCATTTTTTTTAGAAGTCTACAATGTCTACAGGAAAAAAAAGACTCACAAGGATGGCTATGAAATTACACATTTTCCATCTTTGCTATACATAGAAAAGTTAATGAAAATGGAAAAATCAATTTTCAATTTGAACATTTTACAAAAGCACTAAATTTTACTCCTATTTAATTCTTAGATTTCACCTCTGATTCTCTTCTCAGATATAAAAGTAGTCAAATGTTTCAAAGACTTACTTGATTAAACTTTAAAATAAGATTAGCAACCTTTTTCACTGAAAGATAATTACTTACAGAAACCATGGGTTAGAAGTTATACATATGCTTTAGGTCCTCAAGATGGATCTAATCAAGCAGGGGCTGAGGCAGAGCCTTGTTTATTTGCTACCAAGTTTAGATATCACCCATCTGACAATACAAGTGACTCTTGATGATTTACCAATACAATTTTAGCCAACTATATATTCTTTATCTTTCTTCAGCCCACTTTGTGCCCTCTCGTCACATGATCAACAACATGTGTAAGAGGTCTGAGAAACATAGGGCCTTTGAAATTAGATATAAGGTGCATGAAACTACACAAAAAATGCTCAGTGACCTAGTTTGTTTTAAAATCTAAACATATTTTGACATCCCTAAAAGCTTAGATACATCCAAGATTTTCATGGAACATTTAGCAACAGCGGTCCATGGTGTACAACAAGAATTTTCAAACTGTTCCATTTCAAAAGATTTGCTATAAATAACATGGAACTACAATGCCTTCAGGTTTGTGGAGCTAATTACATGACTATTTAGATGCAGACCAATATTAATTAATTCAGCCCTTATAGGTAAAACAATGTTCCTAGCATTTCGGACAAATTCTTGTTTGGTTTATTAGAATGAATCAATATCTTATTAAAGATTTTATAATAAACTTTTAAATTTGTTAAAAAGTTTTGGGTGATTGGAAAGAGAAAACCTTTTGTTATTATATAACATATTATATTAATATATAAATATTGTGTACTACAAAAAATACAAACCTGTAGTAAAACTATCTTTAGTTATGAAAATATGGAACTGGTGCTTTATTGGCAAAATAGTAAAAGTTTATTAAGAAAAAACAAACCTTGAAAGGTAGCTTGCATTTGTGCCTGAAACAAGGATAAATACATTCCAAAGATAATAACGTTGGTGCGTAAATCAATATTACATTCATCCAAAGGAGATTGTCAACAGTAACCTTACTGTGGCCCTGCTGAGGGAGAAGGAATTTCTTGATTCACAATAGGAAAGAGCCAAGTTGCCTTTCCATTCATAAGTTCCATTCCCCAAATAAGAAAGACAATTGTATCTCCAGGCACATGTTAGAGGTGAATGAAACTGAACCAGTGTTGCCTGAAAGTTTGGGAAAATGGAAGGCTACACCACCTGTCAGGCTATAAACTCAAACATTATAGATAACCAAGTGAGTGAAGGTTACCCAAATGCTAATTAATTGCTCAGCCTTTGGGGCTGCTGGAGGTACTTGCTAATTTCCCAGTCTCTAGCAGCACATCCAGGGCAACGCAGGACAGACATTCTGGTGGAGCCAATGTGGAGTTTAAATAAACAATCCGGAGCAATCAGCAGCAGGGAAGTGAGTGGGGAGAAACAGCTGAGTCATTGCAGAAAGTCATCTGGGCAATGTAGCAGGATCAAATGGCTGTCAAGAATTATTTTTCTGGAATGGTGTTCTTGCTTGATTAGAGCCTAGGGACAAAAATAAACGAAGGGGGCAAAATTCTGACAATGGCAAGAAACTCAGAAATTTAGTATTTCAACCAATAAATAAGCTTCTTTTTTATTGACTTAACAGCCATTTAAATTGATTTGAAAATATATGGGATTCTTGTCTCTGCTGTAGCCAAATAATGCAAAAATTATTTTCACATTTTGAGAGGTTTCCTATAACTTTCAATAATCAAAAGCTTTTTTCAAAATACATGAAGGATAAGCAAGAATGGGGTATTAACAGACAAGATATGGGGTTAGATAAAATACTGCTAGGCCCGGAGAAAAAACAAATAAAGAATATTTATAAACACCTGTTGGAACATAAGCTATATGAGGAGCAGGTTAAAGAAACAATGGTGACGTGGGCAATAGATTTAGGATATAATATAAATGTGGATCAATGGCAGCAAGTATGGGAGTGAAATAACAAAATCACATTGGCGACATCATATGAAGAAAACCTGTATAAGATGGTTTACAGATGGCATCTCCCTCCGGCCAGATTAGCCAAAATGTATAATGGATATTCTTCTATGTGTTGGAAATGTAAAAAAGAAAAGGGCACCTTTTTTCATGTATGGTGGACATGTAGAGAAGCACAGGTGTATTGGCGTATGGTCTGGGAATGGGCAATAGAAATGACTAGGCAAAACATTCTATACAAACCTGAGGCATTACTATTAGGAATACTAGAGAAAAATGTAAATAAAGAGGATACATATTTAATTATACATGTGGTTACGACGGCAAGGATACTATTTGCTCAAAAGTGGAAAGCAATGGAAGTACCGAATGAGAAAGAATTAATAAAGAAAATTATGTATTGCGCAGAACTAGATAGGATAACTAAAAGATTAAAAAATCAGGAAGAAACAGAATTTTATCGAATATGGAATAGATTTTATAGATGGGGGGGGGAAATGGAGGTCACAAATAAAGAGATAAGTTATGATAGAGACCAGAATTGTATAGTTTGTATATAGATATATTATACATAATTAATGTACAATATGGACTGAGATGTCAGTCAAAGACGATTTACCATGTTCAATGTTTTTAATTCTTTTTTTCCCTTGTATTCAATAAAAACTTTATTTTAAAAAATAATAATCAAAAGCTTTTTTATTATAAATCCAACACTGGAATAAAATAACAACTCCAAGAACAAAAAAAACCCCAATCATATAATATCAATTAAAGCAGGAAAAGCAGAATTTTGCTTAAATGTCTATGGAGATTTTCAGTCATCCAGATCACGATTGTCTCAAAGGTGTTTTTTCAGGAAGCAACTGGACTTTCTTGTTTTTCTTTGGAGAGCAAATGACCAACAGTCTACAAGGAAGATAAATCCTTCCATTCCCCACCATCCAGTCAGAGCTGAAGAAGCTTCTTGGATGAGAAGTGAAACATCTTCAAAGAAAAACAAGAAAGTCCATTTGCCTCCTAAAAAAACATCTTTGGGACAGAATTTTGCTTAATTTCCTTCCCAAAGATTTACACATCAAAAAATGTATTTCTTTCCTTTTTTATAATGGAAAAACTAGCTTTAGTCAGATTGCTTTTCATTATCTTCACTGGATATTTCAGTTATATTGGCCATGTAATTAACCATTTTAATCATGCAATGATAAAGTGGTTATAATGTCATCTATGTGATGAATTTTTAGAAAATCACACAATATGTGATTTTCTAGAATAGTGTGGTTTATATAAAAATGAAAAGGCTTGTGTACATTGCCATTTGGTCATCTTTCTTGTTGGTACATAAAAATCAATGGTGCTATTCTATTATTATCATAGGTAGAACAGACACAATGCAATATACCGTACATATTTCTTTTTTCTCTGCTGGTTTATCCTCCTATGAGGTGAGAGTAGAATACTCTTAAAAACAAAGAAAATACCTAGAGGCTATCATGTCTACATCAACCAAAAATAATCCCAGATGAATTTAGATATCATCCTCCTCCATCTTGCTGAATCATAAATTTGACTGAATAGCTGAAGAATGAGTGGAGGGGCTGTCAGTTCAGAATTTATTGTGGCAATTATTCAAGGCTAATTCCATGCTTGAGTTCTCTTTCCTGCCTGGCTGGGCATTTCCCAACATTTTTTGACCTTGCCCACATCATCATTTGTATGGACCAAAATATGAACTGTTAACCTGGGATTAACCAATTTACTGTAAAATGCATTTCAGTAATCCAGACAAGAGATTATTAAAGCATGAGTGGCCATGGGTAGGGCCAGGAATAGATGCATAAGATTTGCACAAAGATCTTTCTGACCACAATTGCCATATGTTACTCAAGCAGGGGTTGTTGAGTATCCCAAATTGTGCATCAGTTTGGGGGAGTACAACTCCACTCAGAAATAAGGGTAGAAAATCCTTGAGGGGTGTGTGAACCCAGAGCCACTCAGCCTTGCATGGTTGAATCTGAGTCTGTTTCTCCTTATCTAAACTCTTATAGGCACTATGACAAGATTTAGACCACTTCACATGATCACTTAGGGGTTGAAATATACAGCTGAGTATCATCAATGTACTGGTGATACCCTGACCATGTGTTTATTTCACTCAGAAGTCTCATGTAGTCTCATCCAGAAGTTGAACAGCAGGAGCTGGAGCATCAATTCCACACAGACTAGAGGATGTGTGGACTTCAACTCTCAGAATTCTTCAGTCAGCCATGGGGAAATGAGGTCCACACTTTTTAAAATTGCTGCAGATACTGACTGAAACTGATCACAAGCAGAGAACTAACAAATACTTCCCATCCCAGCCCCCATAGTTGGTCAGAAGACTGTCATTATTGCTAGCATTGAAAACCACTAAGAGATCAAGGACAACCAGAACACAAGCACAATCCCTGTCCCAGCTTCACCAAAGATCACAAACAAGCACAAACAATGCCATCTTATTCTCCCTGACTGAAAAGGATAGAGATAAACTGCTTCATCCAAGGCCATCTAAAGCTGCAGCCCAACTATCTTCTCAACAAAAAAAACTGGAGATCTGAATAAAAATTATCGAGAATTGTTGCATCCATTGATTGATTAATTTGTATTAATTAAATTAAGTTTAAAATATTATTGAGTCTAAATTCATGTACAAATCCAGATTTAGAAAACAATTTAAATAAAATAAAATTAAAACAAACTCCAATGTCTCTGCCATCCTTCTTCACCCTACTTTTGTACCTTGCTTCTTTTTTCTAACTAAATGCAAATTTCAAACTTACCCATTCAGTGGAGAAGGGTTGAGGGATACAGTGTATGTAAACATTATGATGCACTTGCAGCTATCAAAACTAAAATATTAATTAGCTTTTCTTTTCTTCAAAGGAGCACCAAATTTAAGTACAAAAAACAAATAGGAACACTATACACTAGAGCTTTTAAAGCTCTCAGGGGAATCTTTTGAAATTTTACATTAAACACGGCTTTGTACAGCTATTAAAATGGAGGGAGGAGTTATTCCCACTAGTTTCCAAGCCCTTTTTTTAAAGTACTAATATAATAAAATAAGTTTACCCAACTGCATAATAGCTGTTCCCTTCTGGTGCATGCTTCAGAGCACTTCAACTCTAAAAAAAAAATCTATCTCCAAGTTTAGAAAAGTCCATCTTGACAACTGTGAATTCTCCATCAATGTTTTCTACATCTCAGTCTCTTGGGATCAACGGAGTTCATATAATTTTCAACTTGGGGTCCAGACTTGAAAAATCACTCAAAAATGTTTTTGTACTTCCATCACATCTAAGGTTTTTGTCCAATTATAAGCTATGCAAAAAGCCTAAATACACCTAAATACATAGGAATTAAAAATGTATGGGCCTTCCACACATTTTGAAGCAATATTTCTTCTTTCTTGTTTATTTTGAAGAAAAACTCCATTTCCTTTGTTGCTAGTTGTAGAAATTCTTTTTCTTTCAATATAGATTTATTCAAGGACCATCTTAATTTTTTCTTAGTTCCTCTCCAAGTCATCTTTATTGGGTTATGATCTGCCCAAACATTAGTTTCTATCTCAATTTCTTGTATCGTCATATTAAGTTCCAAAGATGTCCATATCATGTCAATTCTAGACCATGATTTATGTCTATTTGAGTAAAATGTATATATTGTAATTTCTTTGGATTTTTTTTCTCTCCATATATCTTGGATACAGAGTTCTTCTGTCATTTTAAAAAATGCTTTAGGTAATATATTTCCTCCTTTTCTCCCTTGTTTGATGCTTTTGTAGTCCAAAGTTCTCCCATTATACACAGATTTTGATAGTTTAAATATAATATTTTATATAGTTTTTGGTAAAATTGTTCTTGTTTATCATTTGGTGCATAAATTGCTACCATCAGTATCTGTTTTTGATCCATCATTATTTCCACCATTAATATTCTCCCTTCTTCATCCACATAAATTTGTTTGGGGTTCATCGTTTCTTTAATGTATAGAGCTATTCCTCTTTTATTTTGAAGTGCTAATGCAAAGTGAAGATTACCAATTTTTGGTTGTTCTAACAACTTATAATGTTGTATCCTTAATGTGTGTTTCTTGAAGACAAATTATATCCATTTTTAATTTTTGTAATCGTGTAAAGATTTTTTATAATCCTTGACAAAATCCCACTCTCCTCCATCTCTTTCAATTATATCTAGGTCTTAATCTTCTAGTCGATCTTATCTGTCTCTGATTTCTTGGTCTTGCTCCTTCTTCTATATATGTGTTTTTAATTTCTTCCTCCTCTCTTCGTTTGACAGCTCATACTGCCATTTCTTCCTGTTTCTTTGTTTCTCTCTTTGTACTGGATTCAGAGTCACCTCCTTCCAAAAATGTTCTATGGTTGTCGAAGAATTCTATTGCTTTAAGTGGTGTATCCAGTCTATATCTTTTCATATCTCAGTAGATTAAAATCCCTTCTGGAATTAGCCATCTGAAATTCACTCCTTTTTCAATTAATTTCCTAATTAGAAACTGGTATTCTCTTCAGCATTCTCTTATTCTCCTAGGAATTTGTTTGAGGACTACAATTTCTTTTTCTTTGTATTTCAAAGGTTTGTCCCTTACTCTTCTCAAAATCTCATCTCTTGTAGATCTTTTAAGAAATATAACATATACTTACCTGGGGACTTTATTTCTTCTAGCATAGTTTGAGTTGACTCGATAGATCTGGTCTAATTCTCCTTCCATTTGCTGTTTCCCAATTCCTAATGCGTCTGCCAACAATTCTGTTATCAAGCCTAGGAGATCCTCTTCCTTATCTTCCATTATATTTTGAAACCTTAAAAAGTATGAGGCTGTTTCCATCTCCATCCCAACTATCTAGTCCTCTAGTTCTTCATTTATTTGGATCAACTTCTGATTTTCATCTTTTAAAACTTCTAGTTTCTGGTCAACCTCAGTTGATTTATCTTCTAATTTTTGAATTCTTTGTTGATTGTCTGTGATCATCTTTTCAAATTGAGAATCCATATTGTTAATTTTTTTATTCATTTTATCAAAATCACTTTTCAACTTCTCATGGTTTCTCATTGTGACCACCATGTGAGTAGCGATTGCTTCTTGAATTGCTTATAGGGTCACTTGAGTGTCCTTTTGGAAGGTATTAGGCTTTTCTTGTTGAAACATTGTATCAATTGATCTCTGATAGACTGGACTTGCAGACGCCAAAGAGGGAAAAGAAGATCCTTTTTTCCCAACTTTAGATAAGTTATGGGTGCTCATCTTTATCTTTAAATCATACTTTGTAATACACCAAGTAAGTCAAAACTTATAATCCAATAGGCTCCTAACAAATAGGAGAGGTAAACAATAAAAATGGTAAATGGTAAAAAAGACCAAAGGGAAAAAAGAAAAAAATATATACCAAAATTTGTAATCCAAAGTATTCTGTTCGAGGGGGTTTCTTATTAGTCACTCTTTCAAAACAGCTTGTAAAAATTCCAGGTCAAGCTGTATTTGTAATTCAGGGAAGTCTGATGACTTCAAACACAGTTTTTATTTATAATTGTAATCCATCCTGTAGGACAGGGCAATCCAAAAAGAGTCTTTCTTTTTCAGCAACAATCTTCAGGACTTTAAATTCCAAGGACATCAAAATGTTTAAACTATAGGCTATGTCTGGGCATACAGCCAAGTTTTTAGACTCCAATCAGAGCAATTCAGTGAGATAAAGACGGGGGGGAGCAAGATTGAATGTAGTTTTCAGTTTTGCCACTAGATGTCATTATATGTCTGTTCCCACCATACTTTTAAAAAGTTTAAGAAGTTAAAACCCAATGGTTCCCAAACAAGGAATAAACAAAGAAAAAATTTATAAATCCAAAAGTTTTCCCAATTATCCTTCTTTTATGCCTCAGTTATCTTCACAGTATTGTTATAAGTCAGTTTTAATTTCCCCAAGGCTTAAATTGCCACTTATAGTTCAGGAGAGAGAGGTAAGGAAAAAAGGCCCCCCCGGAGCTTGGGGATTTCTTGCTTTTGAATGCTATTTCCCAGAACCAGTATTTTCATTAGTAGAGAGATAAGGAAAGTAGTCTCACCCAGATCAACTGTTTTGCCTTCCGCTTTTAAATTTTGTTGTCTCTGACAATCAGCTGCTTCTGGCAGACTGCATGGGTGCAGTCAGCCATTCTTCCTGCCAATCCCAAGGACTCCTTTGGATCAAGCAGGCCAGCTACTGCTGGCCTGCGATCTGCAAAGTTTCACCCTTTGGACAGTCACCTTTACAGGCCGACTTTCGGTCCTATTGGACTCCCCAGCTGGTAGAAATCGGGCTTGGGGAAGAGAGATTCATTCCCCAGCACCCATTTTATAGCAACGTCACTGGAACCCTGCTTCAAAATGTGTGGGATATGGCTAAAGTATATTTCAGAGGGTTGGCTATAACTTATATCGCTAAAAAGAATAAAGAAAAGAAACAACAACAGTTAAAGTTGAAGGAAGAATTCAGAAAGTTAGAATCAGAATTACAAATAGATTCACAAAAGAAAATACTTAAGAAACAAATGGAGATAATAAAACATAAATTAAATCTAGCCAAGATGGAAATAATGGCTCAACAGATTAAAAGGGCTAAACAGAACTTCTTTGAAAATGCCAACAAGCCAGAGAGATAGTTAGCATATAGACTGAAAAAAGAAAAAGAGAAAAAATTGATAAACAAGCTGCAAGATCCAAAAGGTGAATTACAGTTTCAAAATGATACAATTAAAAAAATATTAATTATTATGAGATACTTTATAAGGCAGAGGAAATTCCAAAAGAAAAAATACAGCAGTATTTTAAAAAAGCAGACTTACCAAATATTTCACAGAATATTCAAAACATATTAAATGGAAAACTATCAATGATAGAGATTATAGAGGCTATAAAAAGGCAAAAAAATGATAAGACTCCTGGTCCAGATGGATTACCTTCAGAGTTTTATAAATCATTACAAAATGTATTAAGTCTGATCTTGAAGGAACTGTGTAATGAAATACTCCTGGAGGCTAAAATACCAAATACATGGACTGAAGCCAACATTACTTTAATACCAAAGAAGATTCTGATTTAACAGAAATAAAAAATTATAGACCAATATCACTATTAAATGTAGATTATAAAATCTTCACCTCGATAATAGCAGAAAGACTAACGAAATTTTTGATCAAATTTATATATACAGACCAAAATGGTTTTCTACCTAAAAGACAGATTAAAAATAATTTAAGAATTATTCTTGATGTGTTAGAGAACTATGAAACTCATTCAGGGAAACAGATGGCTTTAATATTCCCTGATGCACAGAAAGCATTTGACAATGTAAACTGGCAATTTATGTTCCAGCAACTTGCAGAAATGGACTTTGGGAAATCTTTATAAATGTAATCAAAACAATTTATTGTAAACAAACAGCCAAAATAATTATAAATGGAGATCTTACAGAAAACTTCAACATTAAAAAGGGCACAAGACAGAGATACCCACCATCTCCATTACTATTTATACTAACACTGGAAGTACTGTGTACAGTTCTGGTCACCGCACCTCAAGAAGGATATAATGGAACTAGAAAAGGTGCAAAAAAGGGCAACAAGAATGATCAAGGAAATGGAGCGCCTCCCTTATGAAACCAGATTGCAACGCCTTGGTCTCTTCAGCCTTGAAAGACAGCGTTTAAGGGGTGACTTGATCGAAGTGTATAAAATCATGCATGGGATAGAAAAGGTGGATAGAGAAAAATTCTTTTCTCTATCACACAATACCAGGCCAAGGGGGAACTCCCTAAAGCTCATAGGTAAGAAAGTGAGGACAAATAAAGGGAAATATTTCTTCACCCAGAGGGTTGTTGATTTATGGAATTCACTTCCAGAAGGGGTCGTGACAGCTGTCAGCCTTGACAGCTTCAAGGCAGGGTTAGATAGATTCATGGATGTCAAGTGTATCAGTGGTTATTAAAATGGATGTCCATGTGCCGCCTCTATGTTGGTTGAGGCAGGCAGGATTCCCTTGAGTACCATTTGTTTGGGGGTCAAGGGAAAGGGAGGGTTTTGCCTTCTCTTTCTGCTCAAGATCCCCATGTACATTTGGTAGGCCACTGTGTGACACAGAATGCTGGACTCGATGGGCTTTGGCCTGATTCAGCATGGCTCTTCTTATGTTCTTATGTACTGAATAGAAATATTACACAAGATATAGAAATTAAAGGACTGGAGATAAAAGATGAAAAATATAAACTACAAGCATTTGCAGATGATTTGGTTTTCATATTGGAAGATCTATTGGAAACAAGGACTAAACTATGGAGAAAATAGAAAAATTTGGAGAAGTGGCAGGATTGACAATAAACAGAGAAAAGACTAAAGTGCTAACAAAGAATCTAACAGAAAAACAAAAAAATCAACTAACAAAAAAATCTTCAAATAGTTTAAAAAGTTAAACATTTGAGAATTTATCTAACAGCAAGATGTGTAATAATAAAAGAAGATAACTATGTAAGATTGTTAAAACAAATAAAATTGGATTTGAAAAGTGGAAAAACTTCCAACTTTCAATGTTGGGGAGAACAGCAACAGTGAAAATGAGTATCTTACAAAAAATACTCTTTTTATTTCAAACGATTCCTGTAAGTTTGGGGAAAGCCTTTTTTGATGAATTGAATACAACAATATTGAAATTTATCTGGCAAGGGAAAAAAGCTAGAATTAGATTGAAAATGCTACAAGAAGTGAAAGAAAGTGGAGGATTTGGACTGCCGGACTGGATGTTATATTACCAAGCAACTATTTTAACATGGCTTGAAGAATGGATAATGCTTAGAGACAAAAGACTATTGTATCTAGAGGGGCATGACCTACAAATTGGTTGGCATGCCGTTCTGTGGTGTGGAAGAATAAAATACACAGATACTTTCAAAACAATTTTATAAGGAATGCACTTCTTTCAGAATGGGAAAATATAAAAGAATTTTTTTAAGATACCTTGATGGCTTTCAACAATGGAAGCTTTTGCTTACCCACATTTAATTAACTACGATAAAGTTGTGACTTATAAAGATATTTTGGACAATGAAGGAAAACTGAAAGACAGACAAGATTTACAAGAACAAGGTATTGATCTAGCATGGTGGCCATATCTGAAAATTCAAACAAGATATGAAAAAGATGCTACAACAATGGGATTTTATAAAGAACAGACAGAATTTGATCAGATACTGTTAAAAACAGATGAAAAGTTGATTAAGAAACTCTATAGATTTCTGTTAAACTTAAAGATGGAGGAAGAACAAGTAAAAGAAACAATGATAACATGGGCAAAGAACTTTGGATATAATATAGAATTAGAAGACTGGTAAAAGTTATGGGAAAGAAATGTTAAATTAACTAAAGCAGTGGCATATAAAGAAAACATATAAAATGTTTTACAGATGGCATATGATACCAGTGAGATTAGCAAAAATGTTTAAAAATACTTCAAACAACTGTTGGAAATGCAAACAAAGACCAGATACTTATTATCATATCTGGTTGACATGCCCTAAAGCAAAAAGATTTTGGGTTAAAATACATTTATGATTGGAGAAAATGACTAAAAAACAAATAGACTTTAAGCCAGAATTATTTTTGTTAGGAATAATAGGAGCAAATTATGAGAAAGAGTGCACATATTTAATGCTACACGTACTAATGGCAGCAAGAATTGTATTTGCCCAACATTGGAAAAATGAAAATTTAGCAGCTGAAGAAGTACTAATTAAGAAAATTTTAGAGTGTGCAGAAATGGATAGATTGACTTTAAAGATAAAAGAGAAAGAAGACTCAGTGTCTTAGAACATGGGATAATTTCTATCAATGGCTAGAAAAACGATAGAGAGAAAGGAATGTGATATGTAACTGTGAATATATATGACCAAGAAGACTATTGAGCGATTAATTAACATATTGTTTATGATAATTAATTATTATCTATTATTGTTTGTTAAGCACATGAGCCCAGACATTATGCTGTTTGCTAAATATTGAGAATGTTATTTGGAAAAAAACCCAACCCCAACCCTAATCCTAACCCAAATCCCAACCCCAGCCCCGACCCCACCTTCTTCTTAACCCTATAAAAACTAATAAAATGTATATATAAAAAAGTGAATGGGCCTTCCCTTAAGGTATTCCCATATCTCTTATAAAATCAAAACAGGGTTTTTAAGCTTCTTGGCATCCAGAATTTCTATCTTCTGATTCTCAGTAGCATAATGTATTTCAAGGTTATTCAGACCAATGAAATCCTCTTTGGAGTCTAAAGAACAGCTGCACATATATCCATATCCATATCCATTATGCACATCTTCATGTGTCCAGGTAAACACCTATAAAAGGTTAAAACCATATGGCTAATATTGGGTACCACATATTAATTAGAATATATTAGTGCCAGCAATATATTGGCATTTTTCTATCAGGTCTTTTAATTTGATGGATAAGAATATGCTTTGATGGATAAGAAATTCTTCCAAAAGAAAAGAGAATATCATATAATAGCTTATAGGTGGAAAATCAAATTCTTATGTTTCTGTGGTTAAATATGACCAAAGAATGTCTCCAAGATTAAACACCAGGAGGAAACACCTCCATGTTATATTACCATATACCAGTATTTCTTAGCCACAGAAACATTAAAATGTATGGATCTTAACTTCCAGAATTTCTCAGCCAGCAATTCTGAGACATCTTCTCACACATCTTAATGTTTCTGAGGTTGTAAAAAAATTGCCATGTGTATTAGAATTAACTATTCCAGGGGTGTCAAACTCAATTTCATTGAGGGCTGCATCAGCATTGCGGTTGCCCTTGGGGGGCTGGGTGGTTGTGGCCAGGGTGGGTGGGCATGGAGTGAGTGTGGCCTACTGGGTGGGCATGGACAGCTCTACATAGTTTGCATCAAGGGTGCCTGTGGGGGCCTGGGCAGGAGTGGGACAGATCTGAGGGTCTCTGGCAGAAGGGAATGGGACCAGGGCAAGTGCCAAGGCATGGTCCACTGGAGGAGCCTCACTGTTCCTCTCAGGCCATGCAGGGGGGCTGGATGGTGGTGCGGGCTGCCCGGAACCCTGGGTAGCAGAGGTCAAATGCCCAGCCTGGCCCTTGAGCACCCACAGCACCAAGCCCAGCCCCACTTCCCCAAGGGGGTGCCCAGCTGCACTTACCTCCTCCTCAAGGCTGCTGCTGCTGTGCTTGCTCTCCTTACCCAGGTTGCTCATGATGGGTACAAGGGCAAAGTCAGAGGGAGGCCCATTCCCTCTCCATGGGAGTAGACCCGGCTTTGTATCCAAAGCTTCCTTAGCAATAGGATGGGAGACCCCCAGGATAGGCCAGGAGGAGGGGACAAGGGGTTGGTGAAAGGGCAGCAGGGCAGAACTGAGGCAGGAGGCAGGAGTTCCCTCAGACCCTCCCTCTCCTTCTTTCCTTCTTTCCTTCCTTTCTTCCTAAGTACAGAGTGGTGGGAAAATATTTGAGATGAGGGAGGGAGAAAAACAGACAAGAAATGCAGCTGGGGAGGTGTCACCCTTCATGAGAAATGAAGAAATGCACCATCACCTGGAAGTAGTCAGCACATGGTCCTTACATACTTCACATATCTGGCTTGCTGGGCTCTGGGAAGGGGATGCCATGAGCAGTGTGAGAGTCAACATTACCTGCGCAATGCCGCCCAGCCCCCAGCCTACCCAGTCTTGGCAGGCAGTGGGGCGCTCTCCTCACAGCGCCAAGAGGCTGAACCGGGCAGCGCAAATCCAAAAACAAGCACGATGCCACCCAGCCCCCAGCCTGCCCAGTTTCAGCAGGCAGCAGGGCACTCTCCTCACAGCGCTGAGAGGTTGAGCCAGGCGGTGCAAAGCTTGTCAGCTTTCCACCTTGCTGCCTGCTGAAACCAGGCAGGTTGGGGACTCGGTGTCATCGTGCTTCTTTTTGAATTCAAGCAGCCCAGCTCAGCCTCTTGGTACTGTAAGGAGAGCGCCCCACTGCCTGCTGAAACCCCTCCCCCGGAGCCCATCAAGCCGGATAGGTGAAATAAGCGAGAGCCATTTGCTGGCCACTTTCAGGTGATGGTGCATTTCTTCATTCCTCACAAAGGGTGACACCTCCCCAGCATGCACCCAGAGGGCAGAGCCAATGCGGCAGGGACTGGTTCCTTGCTGTTTCCAGATGGTCTTGTGGAGCTAAGACTGAATGCGTTTCAGCATAAATGGCCATCACAAAATTGTACATTGGCTCCCAGCCGGCCTGGGCCAGGGGCAAGGTAGAGGGGGCCGTTCCCTCACTGTTTATAGGATGGCTTCGCGGGTCACATGAAACCACTTCGTGGGCTGCATCTGCCCCCCAGGCCTTATGTCTGACATGTTTGAACTATTCTGTGATTTCAATGCACTCTACAATATATCTGAAAAGCTGGAATCAGTGGGGTATAGATAATGATATGTTGCAACCTGTTTGCAACCTTCCCTGCCTAGACATGATAAGCTGCATGAAATTGGAAATCCAATGACATTTACCATATTATGCCATTTACATAATGTAATGAATGCAGTATGATGTAGTTATAACTAAACCTATTTATCGTTATGATGCAAGTAGCAATGATATGTACTGATTCACCCTCAGTAGGTTCGCATTTCTTGATAAATGATGCTTGAAATCTCATGATTCCAATCCAATATGGTTAATACATATTTATCCTGGCCAAAGATTAAGAGGACTGTAGTCCAACCTATGTGAGAAAGATATGCACTAGTAAGTTGGGCAGAAAACATCTCTTATTATATTTTAAAGACACTCTTTGGGTTCATTGCATTCTAATTACACTGGTCATATATACAGACATAGACATATATATGCGATTTTTGAAGCTTTCAGTTCCTTCATCTCATTTATTTCTTCTGTTCTCCACATCACAATACACGAAAAGCATAGAAATACTTTGTTACACAAGGATATCAAGATGGATTTTTTTTCCTAATGCTTTATAATTACCCTGATTTCTCAAAAATATAGTTTTCAGTGCACATATACACAGTTTTATGAGAAAAACATGTGTACATTATTAAAGGAGGGCAGGGCCAAACAAACCAAACCAAAGATTGTGCTTACCTGTGTAGGTAGTCCTTAACTTAAGACCACAATTGAGCCCAAAATTTCTGTTGCTAACAGAGACATTTGTTAAGTGAGTTTTGCCCCATTTTACAATCTTTCTTGCCATAGTTGTTAAGTGAATCATTGCAATTGTTAACTTATTAACATGGTCATTAAGTGAATCTGGCTTTTCCATTGACTTTGCTTGATCACATGACCCTCAGACACTGCAACTGCCATAAATATGAACCAGTTGCTAAATATCTGAATTTTGATCACATGACCGTGAGAATGCTGCAATGGTAATAAGTGTGAAAAACAGTCATATGCTGTTGTAACTTTGAATGGTCACTAAATGAAATATTGTAAGTCGAGGACTACCTGTACACATAGAATTTCCATTTTGAAAATAAAACCCAGAGCTAATACATTTATTCCACTTTGAAAGGAAACAATTCATTTGTAATTCCAAAATTTAAGGACAAGGAATATTTGGGAGACTAAAATGAAGAAGGTATTACTTGCATTGAGGTTAGGTGAAAATAGGGACAAAGCACAAATTATATCAAACCATATAATTAGTCTGAGGACTGAAGCTGGCAGACTGGTAACACAGAGCATGAGATTAGATAAGACTGGTATCAAACTCTGATATGGTTCCATCAACATCAAAGCACAGGCATCCATGGAAACAAAATACAGATGTGTCCTGGAATGTGTGGATTACCTTGGGGAATGAGGTGAATAGATGCTGCCTAGGAAACAATCGGACAAGAGAGGCAGGAGCTTCCAGTGGCTTCATGGACAGAGAAAAAACTTGGGAAAGAACTGTTCAGATGGTTAAAAGTGGCAGCAGTTTGGACTTTCAGATTACATCTGTTTATGCTATAAACCAAAACATACCAGAAGAGGAATTAAAGGAAATTAAAGAGGAATTTGTTACAATGAAAGAGATCACCACAGAACTAGGAACCAGAGATTCTTCTTCAAACTTTAAAAGTGACTTTTAAATTACACCTGACTACTCTACAAACCAAAATACACTAAAAGATGACTTTATTGAGGATACAGACGAACTTATTTCATCCTACAAGCATCTTATCTATATTTGTGAGGACCAGAAAAAACAAAGATTGAGATTTGAACCTTTAATGCAGAGAGGTTTCAAGAATAAGAGAAATGGAGGTCCAATCCAGACAACAGGAAGCTTATTACTGCCTCAAATAACATCACAAGCAACAAAGAGAGATTACCAGTTGAAAGGGAAGCGTTGTTGTGGAAACCTGCTTGACAGGAAAAAAAAAGCCTAGAATAAGGCTGAAAAGAGAAATTTAAAATTAGGACTGAGTTAAGGATTAAGTTTTTGAATAGAAATAAGAAAAAAATGGGTGATTAATGTATGAAAATTACTATATAATGGAATGAAGAAAAATGAAGAGATGTTTTAGATCGGGATTGAATTAATAATTAATTGAATGTGATTTTAATAAGATGATGTGTTTTGTCTGATAATATGGATGATATTAGGTTTGATAATTAATTGGATGAAAACAGAACCTTGTCTAAGGGACTCAAATGATTTAAGATTGTTATTATTTTGTTAACAAAAAAATGATGGATTGATGGATTAGATATGCATAGGATAGATTAATATTTTATTTTAATTGGGAGATATTTGTGGAAGAAGAAATAAATAAGATTTATGATGAAATTAAAGAATTAGGACATATTTGGAAGGGATACCTGAACTGATAATGTGTGTATTTGAAGTTAAATTTGATTATGGTCTTGTAATTGCATAAAGCTTTAAAACAGGTTTAAGATTAATAGAAATTTAAGGTAGAAATAGACTAGTTTAAATATATAAGCTATTTGATGGAAATAGAGAGGGAATATTTGATGTACTGATTGAATTACTTATACATGTTTTGTTTTTGGATTTTTGATTACCCCAGCCCCACGGTGTGTCTCGAGCACTTTGTATTAATTAAAAAACCAATAAAATTTGTTTTTTTAAAAAAAAGAAAAGTGGCAGCAGTTTGTATTTTCAGACTTGCAACATTTTGTTAATGTACCTTTACAATGAAGCAGAATTAATTCATTTTGTTGTGTTTCATATCTTGTTTACCTGGGAGGGCCGACAAGTCTCAAAATACAAAGTTCACACTGCTACTTTAATGACTTGATCCATTAGGGTGGGTCCTCCCTAAGTTTCTTTCTCTGACTGTTAAACCACTAGGCACTCCTGTCTCTCTTCTCCTCATTCTCCTTGTTCCCCAAGTTCACCCACACATTCTATTACAAGATAGCAGCTGCAGTCATGTGAAAAAAGGAGTGGGATTTTCATCACACACTCACAACTACCATTTGGACTTTTCTGACCTCATCCCACCCCCATGGTGGTGGACAGCCCTATATCCAAGATTGAGAATGAAACTAGCCATCACAGGAAGGATAAGATAAAGAGTCAGAAGAGTTACACCCTACCCTGTTAATAAACAGTAAGCTTGACTGCTTGATTTTGTGATAGCACATCTTCAATATTAGGCCTTCTGACAACTACAGTAAAAGCACCTTCTCTTTCCAAGATGTGTCTTTGACATTTCACTGCTAACTCCTAAGGACAGGTTTGAGTTCTAGAGACAAAGAGATAGACAGGTCCTGGGTGAGACTCTGACAGGTATGAGAAGTTGTTCTCATATAGAAGCTGAGAGTATCTGCATTATTCTAGTGCCATTATGAATTGGAGCAATTTCTCATTACAACCTATTTATATATGTTTTGATCCATGTTAAATTCTGGAATCTCTAATTTTTGTTTTAGTCTGTTTTCTCTTGTCATTCAAGATTGACTGCCCTTCAATAATTGTCTCTTGAAATCCTTAATCCTCTGCTTTATATTTTCTATGTGTTTGCTTTGTCCTTTGGATTTCAGTAGTAGCAACTGTGTTTTAACTCAGGTTAAATTAATTGCTTTGTGAATTAACTAAAACTACTTCATTAATTTACAGCTTATGGAAATCCAGCAAATCAGCACAATGTTGGATGCAAGTAAATGTTATATATTTCCACCATCTGTGCTATGATAACAGATCATACCATTTGACTTGACAAGAAATCTACAGCATATTTCCTTTTTGTTCCTATCCATAGGTAGTTTCTACGAAAAACATATAGAATCAGATAGCATGAAGACTATTCCCCAAAGCCTACAAAATGGCTTTTCTTTTATAATTGGCTGCAGTCCAATTCCTCCCAGTGGAAAGAAAAATAAGGACAGGCAGCACCACTTGAGTGGCTAACTAATGGCTGTAGCTGATAGAAGTAATACTTTACAAGATGATAACCCTACACATGCCTTAAAAAAACCTCAAAATGCATTTGAAGGGTTTTAAGAAAAAAGGAAAAATGAGCCTAAAAGTTGGTTCCTAGAATGGAAAGAATGGGAAGAAAAATCCTTCAGACAGAGTCCTGGTTTACATACTGAAAGGTAAAGCAAATCAAAACTATCATAGCTACTGTTGTGTCCCGAGCCTACAAAAGCAGTCTCGGGACGTTGCATTGGTCCCAGGCATTCCAAAAGCTGCCCAGGACCAGACAGAGCGATGCCAGCCTTGTGTACATGCATAAGGCGCGAAAACGCTCTGTTCACATTGGCTGACATTGTCCGGGTTTCTGGCCATATAAAAAGGCCTGCGTGCCTTTTGTTTGTGTTCGGGTGTTGTTAGAAGAAGAATAAAGAGCAGTTTAACATCGCCATGTGTCTTCATCATTCACACGCAAACGAAGTACTTAACAGCTACTATCTCTTCCTCTTCTGTTATGTTGAACAGAGAGCAAGATTAAATGGGCTTTACTATGAGTGACAAGGTGTCACTGGGGCAGCTGCTTTGCTTTCCCTCCAAGGCAAGTTCCACTGATAGTTAAGCAACTGAAAACTTAAGGAAACAATATGTGTGGTCTCCAGGCCTTGTATATGCCAATCTCCAAAGGCAAGATGATTGACTGTCTACAGCCTCTGACATTTCCAAGGCAGTTCTCAGTGAGATGATGCAGCACAGCCTGAAGGATTATTGATTTCTTCTGGAAAATATCTGACAAAGCTGGTCAGAGAGAAGAAATACCCCCCCCCCAAATAAGACTGCCAGAAAGAAAGAACATGATTTCTATAGGATGGGCTTTGATTTAACATAGCTTTTCCTATTGTCTAAGTTATGTGAAGCCTTTATTTTGGGTAAAAATGTAGCCACTGTAAGCAATGGCACAATATTTAATTTTTAGAGGTATCAGGGTTAAAAGCTAATACACATACGTGCGCACACACATACACAGTGCTGAGTAATAAATGTAACCATTATCTTGGGAAAAATACAGAAGGCAAATAATTCAGGTTCTTTGTTAGTTTTCTTACTACAGTTCTACTTGATTGAATAATCAAAATTTGTAGGGGGTAGATTACAAAGTTCCTGAAACTAACATTTCTGATAAAAAAATAGAAACAACAAAAACATCAAAGTACAATAAATAAATATATAACACAGGAAAACTTTTTAAAAAACATAGAATCCCTTTTTCCAGTGTAGGACACATACATAAAATCAAATTGGAAACTGGAAACACCTGGAAGAAGAGTGGTGATAGTCTGACCTGCAAAATCATTAACATTTGTACCATGTAAGTTTCACTGAGAAGCATCTCCCAGAACCCTGATAAAGGTTACAATATTTAACTCCAACTGAAAGGCGCAAATAATCAGAAACATTCACAGGATTCAAAGCACAGAAGAGTTTGTTGATGTGACCTATAATCAAGAATCTAGTTAACTAATGGTCAGCGCTAAATTGGCACTAGATAGGGATCAACAGAATTCCCAGGGGGCTGGCAACGCAATTACTTCAAACTAATGACACATTTAACTCTGTCCTCCAGCTCTGCTGGCTTTTCTCCTACACCTATAGCTCCAAAGGTTTTTCCAATCTAGATTGAAGTCTAATGTTGACTTTCCCTTCATTCTGAATTTCTCCATTCCATTTCAAGCTCTCTTACTTTACTGATTTTTCAAAGGCACAAAATGAGAGAAAATGTCTATGTATCCATGGCAAATTCTGAGGAATAACATTTTTCTATCCTGGAGGAGAGAAAAAGTAATCTGGCATATGTACAAAACCAGAGCTGTTTTGTTCATTTAGAGGAGGCAGTGATACAAAAGGTGAAATTATTGTCTTTATTAAGGTCAGCTTGGACTCAATTCTTACCTGAAACAAAATGAAACTTAATATATTAAAGAAGCATACTCTTTAAAAATCATGAGTAAGTGATTACTCATGTTAGTTAGTGCATACTAACTTCTTCACATCCCTCTCTTTCTAAATAAACTAGCTTATAAGTAGTCCTTGCTTAGTGACTAGTCACTTAGCAACCTCAAAGTTAGGACACTCCCCTCCAAAGGTATTTACAAACCAGTTCCAGAGTTCTGATGGTGGCAAATACACCCCACATGGTCACATGACTGTATTTTGGGGCTTGTCAATCAGCTCACCTTTACAGCTGGTTACAGAATTCCGCAATCACATGATCAATTGACAATACTTTTTTATGGAGTTCACCTAGATAAGTAAACATTCTTGGATTCTCATTTGTCCTATACTCAAAAAATAATTAGATATGTGACCAAAAATATAAAACAGGAACTTTTGTAGATTGATCTGAATACAATTCTTTCAGATGTTACCTTTCTTTTTTTGACAGTATAAAATAAGCTCAAATTCCTACAAGAGGGCTTTAAGGTTTCTTTTTTCATTCATCCATGAATGTAAATAACTTACATATGTGGAAGGATTCTGTTTCAGCCACTGTGGTTTGTTCATTTTAAACTATTGTCTGTCTCCCAAGGAGTGGATGATTCTTATTTCAGAGTGATTACTCTGAAAGATCACTATCCCTGAGAATGGTTGAGTCCAGGAAGAAAAAGACTATAATTATCCCCTTTCTTTTCTACCTATAGTATTCAGATTGGGTTGATAATACTAGCCGACAATAATCTTATAATGTGTTTGTTTGTTTGTTTTAATACCGGGCAGCAGAATTAAGAAGCAAGAGCTTCTAAATGCCAAGTCATTGAGTTATAGCCCCTTCCCTACTTCAGCTGCAAAAAGTTAAAAAAAGAAATGTTGAGAAACTAAGTGAAGGAAATGAAGTAATCAAGACTCATCCAAAGCCAAGAATATTTAATTTGATATAATTCAATAGACTTCAGTCAGGAGCAACTGTTATTAGGATTTCCAAATTGTTTCCCTGAATAGTAAGAGGACTGGGAATTACAGGTAGTCCTCAACTTACAACAGTTCATTTACAACAGCACTGAAAAAAATGACTTATGACCATTTTTCACACTTATGACCATTGCAGCATCCCTATGGTTACGTGATCAAAATTCGGGCCTTTGGCAATTGACTCATATTTATAATGGGTGCAGTGTCCTGGGGTCATGTGATCCCTTTTGTTACCTTCTGACTAGTAAAGTCAACGGGGAAGCCAGATTCACTTAATAGCTGTGTTACTAATTTAACACCCGCAGTGATTCACTTAACAACTGTGGCAAGAAAGGTCATAAAATGGAGCAAAACTCACTTAAATGTCTCAATAACAGAAATTTGGGACTCAATTGTGGTCATAAATCGAGGACTACCTCTACGTATATGCACATGCTGTTGTCCTAGTTTCACAGAAGCACCAAATTTCTACATACCCTCTTTCTAACTCTTAGAATACTAGAAAGCAGATAAAGTCTTTGTTGCCAGAATAAAATAAATGAGGTTACATTGGAAAGTGAAGCACTTACTGGAATTCTTATGCTAGCGGAAAATAACACATGAGCACTTGAGAAAGATAACAGGATTCTGACATCCTGGGGGTTTTTTGCTTGAAATCTACCTTATAAGGTAAAAGAATTGATGAAAGTAGTGGAAACCCAGAGATTGTTAGACATTCATATAAAAGTCATTCATCTGCATAAAACCTGCTGTTACCATAAGCTCAGAGGTAGTTTAGGACTCTGTGTGCTTTTTAAGTTCCTCATTATGATAAAACAACAACAATGATTAAGTTTGTCCTAAATATGGATTCTGATTAGCCAAATCTCAGTGCCAATGAAAATATGGGAAACAAAATGAATTCATTCTATTCACAGAGCCAAGTGTTAAAGCAACCTGTACTGTTTTTAATAGTCAAACGGCAATCTTATTGGAAGCCATGAGTTTTTTTGACAAACGGAAAAAATATCTGCCAAGAATTATTTCAGATCACAACATGAAATTCTATCCCCACTACTCCCCCAATAAATAGAAAAACAACATACATGTCACATAGACCAGAGTATAAGTCTGGATAATACATGGAAAATTCAGTCTGTAAGAAGAAATGGTGAGAGAGCTCACAAAACTGACAGTTTCTGCCTTTTTTTTCTCTCCTCTTTGTGTGCGCCACACGAATCAATCAGAATTTTGTCATAAATGACATTCAGTTGCCAGCTTAAATCTGTAAAGTTAAAGTCTACCCTAAACCAGAATGAAATTTACCACAACCTTTTTTTCAAGATGCACATGATTATATGCCAGATGCACATGATTATATGCTCCTAGCCAAACTGCTGTGTTACAGAGATCAATTTCCCCTCTAGAGATTTGAAATGCCTCATGAATTCTCAAGAACATTATGGTTCATAACAAGATAACACCTGTACAATATTCCCCACTTGTAATGAGATGCCAACCAATACGAGATTTCACTTCTTATTTGAGGAAATCAGCCACAAAATACAATCCAAGAGTCCCATCCCTTCAGCTATATTGTCTAACAGAAAACCCTGAAACAAAAATTTGTTTAAAGAATACAGTAATGAAGGTGTATTCACAATGGTAAATTTGTATGGAATGATTTTATATTTTGTTTTTCAGGGGTATTTCTTTTTAACTCAATGTTTCAGTGTTAATACAAGAAAAAAACCTGATCAAACGGACAAAGTAAAGGAAAGAATAGAAAAGGAGGCCCATTGGGTTGAAAAGTAAACTTTCCATGCATTCAATAATGTAATTCTAAAAGGGAAACTTTAAAATAAAAAAGAATATTGAAAAAATGTTATGCCAACAGAAAATTAATGCTTTGTAATTTTGATGCTTTTGGTGGAGTTTCTTTGATCAACCAGCCTAGTGTGGCCAGGGGCAAAAACAAAGCTGGATGCTATTTCTAATGAATTTAATTAATGAATAATAAAAAGTTATGCAGTAATACAAGTCAATTAAGATAGTAATACTGTGAATCACATTGTAAAATAGATAATAGTTAGCCTAGTGGTTAGGGCACTAGACTAGAAACCAGAAAAGTGTGAGTTCTAGTCCTGCCTTAGGTAGGAAAGCTGGCTGGGTGACTGTGGGCCAGTCGTTCTCTCTCAGTCCAATCCACCTCACAGGGTGGTTGTAGGGAAAATAAGAGAGGGAAGAAGTGTTAGGTTTGTTTGCTGCCTTGAGTTATTTATAAAAATAATCAAGGTGGGATACAAATAAATTTTCACACTTTCTTAGTTTGCATACTTTGGAATTCCAAAGGTGCTTCTTTCAAGAGGCAACTGGGCTTTCTTGATTTTCTTTGAAGATGTTTCGCTTCTCATCCAAGAAGCTTCTTCAGCTCTTCAGCTTCAGCTCAGAGTTGAAGAAGCTTCTTGGACGAGAAGCAAAACATTTAAAAAAAAACCAAGAAAATCCAGTTGCCTCTTGAAAAAAAAAGCACCTTTGGGACAACCATGACCTGGATGATTGAGACATACTTTGGAATGTGTTTGCAGGCTTATTCATATTTAAAGTAATATGATTCATTCATATTTAAAGATATACAAACTATGAGATATTTAGTAGTGCTAGTGAACCTTCCACCTGCAACCTCTAGCCCCAGTAATGGGATGCTGAAACTCCAAAAAGCTCTCTCTTTCAGAAAAGCTGAAGTGAATCAACGCGATTAGAGAATTGCTACATTAAAAATACTTTGAGAATCTTCAAAAGGCATTCCCATAGGTCTCTCATCTTTTGCTTTTTCTGACAGGCAAAAATGCACAGAGACAAAAGTCTGCTTCATCATCAATCACCATGTTCTACTTGGGGGTCATTCTCTTTCCCTCCTCTTCACCCACTGGGAAAATTAAAGGTATTTCTAAATTCAGATCTTAAGTATCTAGCTGATATCTAGTCACAGAAGAAAGAGGCAAGCTTGGCCTTTCATTCCAGGCAATGCCTATCTGTCAGGTGATTTGTGAAGTTAAAAAAAAAATATTCTTCTGTTCCTAAAGAACAAGGCTCCAAATTTATTTTTATTTTTTTTTATTTTTTTTATTATTAAAACAATCAGCATTGGACATAAAAACATATTATGCAGCAATCATCATGACACCTGGTATACAATACTAAGTATTAGTCTTTGAAAACGTCTGAATTAGTAGGCCTTTCCCCCCCCCTCGCGTCTAGCCTCAACTATACTCCTGTTACATTTTATTTTGATTGGTGTTTCTCCTATCTGTTTCAATATTAATGTGATCAACATTAAACATAAGATCTTATTGCTAAACAATCCTCCTAGAACATAGCATACATTAGGTGTTAATCTTTGTAAACATCTGTTTTAGTAAACGTTCTTCCCTCTTCCCTTACATCTTCAAGTATAATCCGAATGCATTTTGTTTGATTGGTGTTTCTCTTATATATGGTCTATCTACTGTTTCTAGTCTATCGCATATTGTACGTTTGCGCTTCTGAATTGACTTCATCCCATTACTAGTGCAATCTTTTATAGTCCCTCACCAGAGATCCTGAGGTGAAAGTTTCATATCTTGAGGTAGAGATTCAGTCTACTTTAACAATATTAAAGCAAACATCATTAATCATGAGGTTATGTTAAGAGGCATTAGTTATAGAACATATACATTCAACCTTGGGTGTTAGTTTTTGTAAACCTTTGATTTGTTAACCCTTCTTCCCTCCTCCCATCGAGCCCTAGCTAAACGCCAGCTGCATTCTGTTTGATTGGTGTCTCTCTTGGATATAGTCTATCCACTGTTTCCAGTCCGTCACAAATTGTTCATTGGAGCGATTTTTCAAATATGCTGATATTTTTGCCATTTCCGCCAGATTTGTTGCTTTCACAGTCCATTCTTCAATAGGCGGTATTTCCGGATTCTTCCAGTACTGTCCCACCAATAATCTTGCTGCTGTAATTAAGTTCAAAAATAAATTTGTCTCTGAGGTAGTGATATCCTTTGTGATCCCTAACAGAAAAGCCTGAGGTAGAAATTCTATACGCTTTTTGAAAATAGTTTGGAGTGTCCACCATATCTTCCTCCAGAATGCTTTGATTTTTCTGCATGCCCACCATATGTGAAAGTAAGTAGCCTCCCCGTCTCCGCACCTCCAGCATTTGGGCTGGGTGCCCGGGTAGATGAGTGATATTTTTTTCGGGTCTAGATGCCATCTATAGAACATCTTGTCGAAGTTTTCCCTTAAGTGTTGCGATTTCGTGAATTCTACATTCCTCACCCAGATTTTCTCCCACGTGTCTATGGCGATAGGGTGTCCGAAGTCTTGCGCCCACTTTATCATACAGTTCTTGACTAGCTCGGTTTCAGAGTCCATTTCTATCAGAGTGCTGTACACTCGTTTGATGTGCATAATCCCCTGTTCTCTGATCTGTTTAATTAGGTTCTCGTCGTTCTGGGAGAAGCCCTTCTTCCTGTCTTCACGCCACCTTGACAGTAGTTGTATATATGATAGCCAGTTACTTCCTATTCCTCTGTTTGCTAGCATTGCTTGAGGTTTCAAGAGGAACCTGTTTTCTTCTCCCAGTACAAGTTCACTGTAGGGCACCACTCCTTGCCCTTGGGATGTGTTCATATCCCCTGTTGCGTGTCCAGGGATCGTCCAGATGGGAATCTTGTCGTGTAGGAGGTGCTTATATTTCTTCCAGACCCATAGCAGTGGGATTCGTAGTGGGTTCTCCTTGAAGTTCCTATCTGCCTTTTTGTCGTATACTAGGTATGCGTGCCAGCCGAATCGTAGACCATGCCCCTCAACATTCAGAACTCTATCATTTGTCATGTTGATCCAGTCACTAACCGCCACCAACGTTGCTGCATAGTAATATAGCTTTAGATTAGGCATTTTGAGTCCCCCTCTCTCCCTTGCGTCTTGGATGATTTTTAGTTTCACCCTCGGTCTCTTGTCGTCCCAAATAAATCTGTTGATGCCTTTCTGCCAATTGTCTAAGTCCGCATCCTTCTTGAGTATGGGTAGCATTTGAAAGAGAAATAGAAATCTGGGTAATACATTCATCTTTACTGTCGCTATCCTGCCGAGCAGGGACAGACGTAGCGATTTCCACCTTTCCAGGTCTGCTTGTATCTTATTCCACAGGACCTCGTAGTTATTCTTGTATAATTTCGCATTTGTTGATTCTATCTCCACTCCTAAGTATTTGACTTTCTTGACTATTTCACAACCCGTTATTCTTTCCAGGTTCCGTTTTGCTTTGTTGTCTAGGTTTTTGACTAGCATCTTTGTTTTTGATATATTTACTTTGAAGCCTGACACCCTACCGTAGTCTTCCATTATCTCCATCAATTTCCTTACTGATTGTGCTGGTTGCGACATTGTCACCAGCAGGTCATCCGCAAAGGCACATAGTTTGTATTCTTGCTGTTTAATCTGTATGCCCTGTACATCCTCTGCCGCTCTTATTCTGTTCAGTAAAATTTCCAGTGTTAGGATAAATAGCAGGGGGGACAGCGGGCAGCCCTGTCTCGTGCCTCTCTCTATATTAAATGAGTCCGTTAAGTCTCCATTGACAATGATCTGGCCTGTTTGTTTCTGGTAAATTGCCGTTATGGAGTTGAAGAACTGTGCTCCCATTTTCATCTTCAGGACCAAGTTCGTCAGGAACGGCCAATTCAGTCTGTCGAAGGCTTTTTCTGCATCCACATACATTAGAGCGGCGGGTATCTGGTTGTGCCTTTGCAGGTACTCTATTATGTTCAACAGCTGCCTCACGTTGGTTTTCATCTGGCGTCCTTGTATAAATCCCCTTTGGTCCGGGTGTATTGTTTTTTGTAAAACAGTCATTAGTCTATTGGCCAAAATTTTTGTGAAGATTTTATAGTCTGTGTTTAGTAGTGAGATGGGCCTGTAGTTTGCGGGCTGTGTGTTGTCTTTCCCCTCCTTTGGGATTAATGAGATGTAGGCTGTTTTCCAGGATGGTGGGACCTGGCCTCCTTCTTGAATGCTGGCAAATAGCTTTCTGAGGGGTTCTAGCATCCCATCCTGTAGATGCTTGTAGTAGGTCGCTGTTATCCCATCCGTCCCGGGCGATTTTCCTGCTTTCAGTTGTGTGATCGCTGAGTGTATTTCCTCCTTTGTGATTAAGGCATTCAGAGCTTCTCTTTGTGTGTCGGTAATCGCCTGTATCTTTTCGTTTTGTAAGAATTCATCTATCTCTTTGTCTTGTATCTTATCCTCGGCATATAGTTTCGAGTAGAACTCTGTGAAGGCTTTCTTGATGGTTTTTTGTCGGAATTCTAGCTTGCCTTTGTATTCTATCTTTTCAATTATGCGGGATTTCTGTTTCTTTCTTATAGTGTAGGCTAGCCAGCGGCCCGGTTTGTTGGCCTTGCAGAATGTCTTATGTTTTGCATATTGTATATTCCTTGCAACTTGGTCCGCCATCAACATGTCAAATTGCTTTCTTAAGATCTTGAGTCCTTCTTTGGTGACTTTGTCCTCTGGTCTTTTTATCAGTAGCTGCTCCATGTTGCTTATCTCATTTTCTAACTCTTTTCTTTTTTGTTCTTGTTGGCGACGGTGCCAGCTATTCATGGATATGAGGATCTCTCGCATGTACACCTTGCTGCCTTCCCAGATCTGTTCTATCGGTGTTCCGTTGTTCATATGTGTGTTGAAGAATTCCTTCATAGCTTTTTTGCATTCCGCCACCTTGTCTTCGTGTCTAAACAGGTTTTCATTGATTCTCCAGGATCTCCTCTGTTTCGGGCCGTGTCTTAATTCCATCCTCACAGGGTTGTGGTCTGTCAATGTCTTGGGTAGGATTTTCACCGTGTTTAGACAAGTTAGCAAGTCACTAGAAGTTAATATAAAGTCAATTCTGGAGAAGGATTGGTGTCTGCCCGAGAAGAAGGTGAATTCTTGTTCTTTGCCGTGCCTTTTCCTCCATACGTCTGTCAGTTCGAGGTCCTCCTTCATATCGAAGAAGGATTTAGGCAACTTAGAGTGTTTTTGCGGGTTCGGTGCAGTTCTTTTTTTGTCTAGAGCAGTCTCTATGACCCCGTTCCAGTCGCCCATGATGATGTAAGATCTGTAGTTAAGTTGTGTTACTTTCTTGTGTAGCTTTTTGTAGAATTTGCCTTGTTGCTGGTTTGGTGCATATACGCCCATTACTAGAATCTTCTTGTCCTCTTGTGTTATTTCAATTGCCAGGTATCTACCTTGGGGGTCGGACTCTATTAGCTTGGCCAATACATGTTTCTTTACATATATAACAATCCCATTCTTTTTTCTTGGCGCCGCTGCTACAAAGTGCGCGCCTAGTTTGTAGTTGATCAGATATTTCTGGTCTGCTGCTCTGATGTGTGTTTCTTGTAGGCAGATTATATCGCTTTTATCTTGGTTCAGATAGTGGAGAATTTTTCTCCTTTTCTGGGGGGAGTTCAGTCCGTTCACATTCCAAGTCAAATACTTAGTTGCCATCATCTGTTGCAGGATATTTTTGCGAGACCATTTCTGTTATTTCTCCTGTTGTCTTCTTTGGTCCCGTTCCCATGATATCCGGATTGCTGCTCGTATTGGTTTGTGCGGTCTTGCTTTGCTGGTCTGTGTGTTTGGTAGTGGAGCCTGGTAGCCTGTCCTCTGTAGGCTGTCTTGCTGCCTTGTTTTTGTTGCTCCTTGCTCTCTGTGCCCTCGCCTCTCTAGGTATTCCATTCATTTCCTCTGCCACTGCCCTGATCTGTGCCTCTGCGCTGTTTGCTCGTTGGCCTCGATCCCTCCCGCTTTCCCGTGGTCTATCTGCGTCTTCTCCCGCGGTGGGTTGAGGGCCTCCCGACTTCAGTTCCTTTTCGAGGAAGTCTTTGGCTTTCTGGACCGAGGTCAAGTAGTGTCTCTTGTTTCTATAGGAAAGTGACAGTCCTGTTGGGGTTTCCCACCGGTATCGCAGTGCACGCGATCTCAGTTCTGTGGTCAGGAATTTGTAGTCTTTTCTGTCTCTCAGCATCGCCTGAGGGATCTCTTTCAGAACCTTCACCTCCTGTTCCTCTATGTAGAATGCCTTGTTATAGGAAGTGGCAGAGATGTGGTTCCGGAGCCTCTGTGTTGTGAAGTGGATGACCACGTCCCTTGGTTGCTGCCTGTTCACTGCCCTCCAGGCGCCCACTCTGTAGATTTTTTCGATTTGCCACCCAATCTCATTGGCGCTCCTGCCCAGGAATGTTGCCAGTGCCTCTACAAAGGTCCTGAGCAGGCTTTCTTGGGTTTCGTATGTTGTCTCTTTCCACCCTCTGAATCTGATCGCAAATGACAGTTGCCAGAATTGCATCATGGTCGACTGGTCCTGAACCTCAGCAGTCTGTCCCTCTATGCAGTTTTCCACTTCTTTCATCATCTTTTCCGTATTCTCCCTTGTTTCTTGGAGGTTCTTGTAATGTGTTTGCATTGCCTCCTTCATTTGTTCCAGGTTTGTGGCCACCGCTTTGCGTTGTTCTTCCCACTTTCTCTCCAGGTCTCTCCCCTGGTCCGCCAGCATCCTTTTCATGTTTTTGTATCTTTCCTCCATCTTCTGTTCTGTTTCTATGCGTCCTTTCTCCGTCTTCACACTCATTTCTGCCAATTTTCTATCCATGCCCTCCATCCTTGCCGCCATCGTCGCTATCGTCTCATTTAGTGTCTCAATCGTCTCTTTTAGTTCTTGGATCATGCGTGCTGTTGTGGAGTCATGGGTTGGAGTTTGGGTCTGAGGGCCTGTAGTTGGATGGGGGGTGTGAGGATGGGTGGGGTATTGCCTGGCTGATTAGAGGGCTGGGCCGGGGAGGGTGCAGTTCCCTTCAGGTCTCGCAGTTTGATTTGTTTTGTCCGTCTGGCAGCCATTTTGAGCTTCTCCTCCTGTTGGCCTGTCCACCCTTAAAGCCACCCCTTGATGCCAAGAATTGTGGGCGGATTGTTCCTGTGCCAGTTTATCAAGCTGCTAGGATAGGTTGGATCAAACAGTTTATATTTTAACAGGAAAAAAAATATTTTAAAATTGTCCACTAGGGGGTGCTATTTGCTTTCAGATAAGCTTTGCTGTGCTGGCAGAGATGATGCAAGGTGAAATGATCTGTGGCTTGAGACTTGCACAGATGGCCCTTTTCACCAGGTGCAGTACACTTAGACTTTTTGGGGTCTGGGGGGGTCTTCTGGGGGTCTTGTGAGGGTCCTCCCCCTACCGCTGGGCTCCCCCTGCGTCTACTGTCCCTCGGTGCTCTAATCGGCCCCCGCTTGTCTTACCGGTGTCTTTCTTCGTGCCTGTTGCTCCCTCTGCTCTCCTCCTCTCTTTTCTGTGTCCTATCGGCTTTGTTTGGTTCCACCTCTCGCTTCTCCTCTCTTGTCGGCTTCTTACTTTCTGGCTCTGGCCGCTTCCACCTTTGTTCGCTGCTCCAGTCCTCCTCTGCTGTTCTCTTGCCTTTTCTTCCGCTCTCCGACTCTTCTGGAGGTTCTCTGCCGGCCGGCAGGTCCCCTCGGCAGCAATCCGGTGTCTCCCTTCCGCTCCGCCGCTCGCCTCTCGCCCGTTCTCTGGATCTCCGTGACTTACGGCTTGGCGCGGCGTTCTCGGGCCTGCCGGTCGCTCTGCTGCCGCCGGCTTCCTCCGCTCCGTCCGCGGCTTCTCGGGACCTCCCGGCGGTGAGTCTGACCTCGTTTGAGAGGTTCGAGATTCCTTTTTAATCTCTACCTCTTTTTTTGTTGCTCCCTGTCTCTTTTTTGTATTTAATTTGAATTTCGCGCGAGCCCCGTCCCGGAGCTCGCAGGGAAAGGCTCCGGTCCTCGTGACCGGAACCGGAAACCTCTTTATTTTCTTTTTAAAGTATTTGCACATGCTTCTCAAGTTTGTTAACACATGGAAAACCTTGAAGCCTTCCTCAAACTTAGTTGTTCTGCACATCCAAAGAAGGAACCTACTTCTGAAATGCACAGAAACTACTGCACTTTTCAGCTATTGTACAAAATAGTGTGTCCATATTGGGCAAGATGCTTTAATTACTTGCCCATCATTTTTGTTTCAAGACAGGGGAGCAGAGCAGATGGGGAAAATAGTCTTGCATCCCCTCCCAAAGCAGTCAACTCTCATTTCAAACAGTAGTTGCAAAGTGCTGTTTCAGCAACTAAGAATTTTTAGAATTACATTTTTAGAATCATAATAATAAATAAAAATTTTACTGCAATGAGATATCTTACCATCCATGTCATTTTTAATACAAAAAGATAAATACTGTAAGCCAGACCTGATTTAAACATTTTCTTTTGCAAACCACTCTGCCAGCAGGGTTGTTATCTTCATGATTTGCTTTAAAATAACAACAGAGATCTGGGAGCCAGAGAGATTCCACATAATAACAGTATTTTGTTTTCATTGCCTACCGATAAAAATAATCACCTGCTTTGCTTGATATCCAGGTACCAACTGAGTGTAATTGACTGTTGTCCAAGTGGCGGATGTCAATTGACATTCCACAAACTGTCTCTTGCCAGCTATGGGCTATCTGCAGAGAGGACCTGTGTGATTTATTGACAAAGGCAGCTTTGCTGTTCTGTCTTGAATTCACTCTGCAATCATTCAGAATAAGGTAAGACTAGCACAGCATTGGAATTGCTTGTTTTTACTTTTATAAGTCAGCCCAGCAAATAATCTTTAGTTTGTCATAAAGCTACTCTTGGAGTAATATTCTGAAGCTATCTGTAATGTAAAATGAAGAAGTTTGCTTTGAATTTACTAAGAGTTTTCTTCACTCTAGCTACAGAGGGACAAGAAAAAGGTAAGTTCATTTCAAGTTCTAGAATTAAATCTCTTTATATTCCTGCCTTCTGCACCTCCCATAAGTGCATAAAAGTGCTGAGACTGGTGACACACAGCAGGAAATTAGACAAACTATTTTTAAAAATTCCAGCTGGGGCAGGTCTAAAACATAGCAGCTTTAGAAAAGTCTTGCTTTCTAACAAAAAAGCAATAGGCTTTAAAATATTATTTTCCAAAGACCTAGTTTTTCTTTCTTCTCCTATGCTTTTTTTTCCTGGTCAAAAATACACCACCACTTGCAAGAGAAGGGGGGAAAGTAAGTACTAAAGATTATTCTCAGAAGGAATTCTAGTTTCTATTTCTTTTGGGAAGCCAAGGAGTGCTGTGACAATTAAAAATAAAGGAAAGTATAAATAGATCTATGCTACCTTTCATAAAATGATTAGCTTTTAAACATCACAAAATGCATACAAAGCATGGTGGAAACACTTCTATAATTATAGTTATATATAACGCTAGTCAAACTAGAGTCTTGGACTTTAAGAGAGCTAATTTCAATAAACTTAGAGTTTGGGAAGAGGGAAACAACTCAAGAAGCTTGGAAATTTTTGAAAAGTGAGATTATAAAAGTCTAGCAAAATACCAGTGAAGAAGAAAAATAACAGCTCTCAAAAGAAACCAGCATGGCTGCACAAAGAACTCTCTGATAAATTGAAAGACAAAAAGAACAAGTATAAAAAGTGGAAAGAGGGGCACATTGCTAAGGAAGAATATTACCGGTAGCAAATAGCCCGAGCCTGCAAAGATGAAGTGAGGAAATCAAAATGAACTAAGGCTTGCGACAAAAGTCAAAAATAACAAAACAAAATATTCTTTCAACATGTAAAAAAAAATCAAGGAAACAATTGGTCCATTAGGGGGAGAAAGTGGCAAGGTGACAAGCAACAGGGAGAAGCAGGACTACTAAACTCATTTTCTGCATCTGTCCAACCTATCAAAAACAGTACTGTAAAAAATAGATTAGAAACACAAGTTAAAATAGGCAAGAAAATAGTAAGTGAGCACCTGTCCCAAATTACCAGGTAGATTACACCCCAAGGTTCTGAAGAAACTGGCAGACGTGATTTCAGAACCACTGAACTATATCTTTTAAAGATCCTGAAGCACCGGGGAACTACCAAAGGACTGGAAAAGAGCTGATGTAGTTCTCATCTTTAAAAACAGGAAAAAAATGGATCCAGGAAACTACAGACCTCTAACCTCAATACTTGGGAAGACTCTGGAAAAAATAATCAAGCAATGAATTGGTGAACACCTAGAGGCAAATAAAGTCATAACCAAAAGCCAACTTGGGTTTGTTAAAAACAGATCATGCCAGACAAATCTTATTGCATTCTTTGATCAGGTGACAAAATTAGTGGATCAGAAGAATGTTGTGGATATAATTTACTTGGACTTCAGTAAGGCATTTGATAAAGTAGACTACAACCTACTACTTGATAAGATAGAAAAATGTGGGTTAGACAGCATCACAACCAGATGGATTTGTAACTGGCTGACCAAAAGCACTCAACATGTAATCCTCAATGGAACTGCATTTACACAGAGGGAAGTGTGCAGTGGAGTACCTCAAGGCTCTATATTAGGCCCAGTACTCTTCAACATCTTCATCAATGATTTAGATGAGGGGATAAATGGGGAAGTCATCAAATATGAGCCAATATTACAGAAGATAGGCTTAAGATACAGAAGGATCTTGACAGACTTGAACATTGGGCACTATCTAACAAAATGAAATTCAATGGTGAAAAAAGTAAGATTCTACATTTAAGCAAGAAAAACCAAATGCACAGGTACAGCATAGATGGTACTTCACTCAATAGTAGTACTGTGCAAGGGATCTTGGAATAACTTGCCTCCAGAAGTTGTGAATGTTCCACATTGGAATTTTTAAAGAAGAGATTGGACAACCATTTGTCTGAAATGGTATAGTTTCCTGCCCAAGCAGAAGGTTGGACTAGAAGACCTCCATGGTCCCTTCCAACTATTCTATTCTATTCTATTCTATTCTATTCTATTCTATTCTATTCTATTCTATTCTATTCTATCCTATCCTATCCTATCCTATCCTATCCTATTCTTTGTACTGAATCTTCCTAAGATACTATGAAGAGTCAGTTTGGACTATTAGTTAAGGCACCAGGCTAGAAAGCAAGATGCCATGAGTCTTAATCCTGCCTTAGCCATGAAAGCCAGCTGGATGACTTTGGGCCAGTCACTTTATCTCAGCCCAGCCCATCTCACAGGATTGCTGTGGGGAAAAATAGGAGAATGAAGGGGTGTGTTGGATTTATTTGTCACCTTGAGTTTTTTTGTAAAAAAAGGGGGAGGCAGAATACAAATAAACAAAAATAAAAAATAAAAATCTGTGCTTCTCCTTTTGAATTAACTGTCATCCATTGTTTGCCAGTCTACAACCTTGGCTGTTGAACTTTTTATAGGGCAATGATTCTGATTAGTGATGTGTTTGATTCTTAATCTACAAGGGTTAGTGTGGTGAGTTCCATTTTTGTCTGAAATGTTGTGTTCAGTTTTCACTCCTATCTTCATTTCAGAGCACCCAGAATAATTAAAAACCCAGTTTTATATGATCAGAATTCCATTCATATAGGAGGTTTTCTTGATCCCTTTTCTTACCTGTTATTGGCTTCTCTCTAACAGATAGGTGAAAGAAGAATATGAGGGGATAAGCAGTTTGAAGCACAGAGAAACATTGAACTACAAGTCACATAAGTGGCAGTGACAGTGAAGGTTACTGAAATTATGAACTAAAATCTCTGGAGGCCATCAGGTTGCCCTCATCTGCTAATCTTCTGTTAGAGAGAAGCCAATAATAGGATATCCATATCATTGGATATGGATATCATAAATGTAATCCACACAATTTCTCTGGGCAATTTATACGATGAAACAATACAAACCTTCTATACAATGCATGGAAGACAGTTGGCAAGATCTATTACATTATGATGGGGAATACCCACAGAAAAACAGATTGAGTTGGGAAAAGCATACCAAACTCCAGGACAAGGATACTTGGATTCATATGTAGTACACTGTATAAAAAAAATGTTTAAAAGAAATAGGTAAATGATTCAGCTTTCAAATAAATATATACTTTGCAATGTTTTTTTAAACACATCTAGTTTTGTTTATTTGTTTCAACTTGGCAACTACTGTACTAGTGGAAAAGACCAAAATCTTTCTTCCTTCCTTTTAAATCTGACTGCCTTGCCTATGTAAACAGATTTTTTGAAAAGCTGTAATTGTATAACTTCAAACAAACACTAAAACAAACATGCTTATTTCACTGGATTTTGGAAAGAAAAAACAAACTCAGCTTGTTCTATTTTCCATTCCACTATAGAAAAGAGAACCAAGGATTTCCATTCCATAGCATCCTTAGAATATTATATAACTTGACAGCATTTTCTTACCCATTTGTTATACCATTTGTTGGGAGTCAAGGGAAAGGGAGGGTTTTGCCTTCTCTTTCTGCTCAAGATCCCCATGTAAAATTGGTGGGCCACTGTGTGACACAGAATGCTGGACTCGATGGGCTTTGGCCTGATTCAGCATGGCTCTTCTTATGTTCTTATGTTCTTACCCTTTGGGCAGGTTCAATAAATATATAATTTCTTTCCAATCAATGTTTTCCTTCAGAGATGTCTTGTTTCTGAAAAAAAATCCTTTTTCATTGGTTCCTGAAAATCTGCCCGTGAGAAACAACTCTGTATCATTGTGTGACAAAGAAAAGGCAGAGCTATATTTATTCTGGTTTAATCTTCCCCATTGAGATGGAGAATTTTATGTTCAGCCATAAAATTGCAAAGAATGAGATGATGGTGCAGGATTAAAGGTGGAGATGGTTAGAAACATGAAAATATCTAATCCCTTTGAATCAATTTAAATCTCTCAATTTAGATGAACTCAAAAGTTGTAGAAACTTCAGCACTTCAATTGACCCATCTGTGCAGACTCTTTGGAGCAACTAGACCAACTTGAAGAAACTGGAAAAGGCTTCAAGAAGCCCTATCTAGATGATGGTGATGATAGCATATAGCAGTAATGGTGAACCTTTTAGAGACTGAGTGCCCAAACTGCAACCCAAAACTCACTTATTTATCGCAAAGTGCCAGGGCTGCATCAGTATTGTGGTGCCCTCAGGGAGGGCGTGGGGATGTGGCCCAATGGGTGGGTGTGGGTGCAGCGGTCACGGCAGACTGGGTGAGCATGGCCGGGGCCAGGGCAGCGGGGGCCAGTCCCTCACCATCTCCAGGGCATCCCGGAGGCCAATACCACTTGCTCGCTCACTTCCTGCCCTGTCGCTTCCCAACACCACGTGGTCGCTACTCTGACGAACTCTGATGGGGCAACAGTGCGCGTGCCCACAGAGAGGGCTCTGAGTGCCACCTCTGGCATACGTGCCATAGGTTCGCCACTACTGGCATATAGCATTCCTGTTTAAACTAGCTTACTGCACTAACCAATGAATCCTTACTATGGGTTTAAATTTTCATTAGTGCACAGTCTGAAGATCAATGGGTCTTGTTGCTAATAATGATTCTGATATGGGGCTTACAGATGGTGATGCTGAACCTTTATATATCATCTCTGCAAAACTTAGGAAGTGGTGAAATTTAGCTGACTTAAAACAGCAAAAGTTATCCCTATCTTCAACTTGGGAGGAAGAGGAATAGAGAATAGAGAAAATGGAATAGCAAAAACAGACCAGTCACTCTGCTGTGAGTAAAGATTCTAGAGCAGACCATAAAGAGATTTAGAAACATCTAAAATAGAATGAAGTTAATTACTAAAAATCAGTATGGATTTGTCAAGAACAAGTCTTGTCCAAATCACTTTACCCCAATTTTTATGAGTTAATTTCCTGAATATATTTATGGGACTTCCATAGATATCTGCAAAGCATTTAACAAAATCCCCCATTCCAATTACCAAGCAGTTAAATGCCAGCTGGATGGCAGGGCAATTGAGTGTATATACAGCTGGCTCAAAATTCATACTCATCTATCATTATCATGATGTACTTCATCCAACTATAGCAAAGTATAAGGGGAGTGCCATACAGTTACTTTTCAATATTTTCCCTAAATGATTTGGATGAAGAGGCAGAGGGAATACTTATTAAATTTGCAAATGACACAAGAATGAGTGAAACAATTAATACTTTGGAAGACACAAATAAGAAAAAATGATTTTGATAGATTAGAGAAATACATTGAAAGTAACAGAATGAAATTTAACAGAAGTTTTTCAGTTAGGAAACAAAAAGCAAATACACAGGCAGAGAAATTTATTTAGTAACAGTAATTACCAAAAAAAGAAAAAGCAAGTGGAATTTTAGACTATAGCAGTCGTATACAATAATCTCCAAATCATAGGAAGTAGTACTTTCAATTTCTTTTGCATTGGGAAAATTCCACTTCAGATATTTCCTGTTACAGATATGATAGAAAGAACAAAGGAGTTAGACTATGGTGGCAAAAAAATGAGGAGCCTGTTAGCCCCTTTTCCAACTAGCACATTTTATTAAAAAGCATAAGCTTTGACAAGCTGCAGATCATTTCATTAGATGTGTAGAGTTGCTAGACTGATGTAGGATATAAATTGGGGTGAGGAAGAAAGGGTGCAGTGTAACTTGCATCTGATAACCACCCTATCTTTGCTCCTTTTACCCCCACCCCCCCCCCGTCTATTTGTATCCAGTTTAAGTCCTACATGTGCCTAGCCATTGTGTGCATCTGATGAAGGAAGCTGCACTTCACAAAAGCATTAAAAAGTTACTACCAAACTGCCAATTCCTTTGTCATTCCAAGTCCTGTGTTCATCTGAGTTACAATACATTAAGAAGGATTCAGAGGAATTGGGTACGGTTTAGAGAAGGGCAATAAGAATGGCTCAGGTTGTAGAAACTACATCCTATGAAAAGAGATTGAAGGAGATAACCGGAGGATGAAGCGATATGATAATAGTGTTCAAAAATCTGAAAAAATTTCACAGAGAAAGTGAAGATCTATTCTTTAACTTTAGAAAATAATTCCTTATAAGAGCTATTCAGTTACAGAGTCACTTCATCAGAGGCTGGAAAACCATTGACTGAGGATTTTAATTTAGATTCTTGTTCTTAGTAAATGGCTTGATATGATGCTCTAAAAAATCCATTCTATAATCCTTGGCAGAATCACGTTTAATAAATCAAAAAATCTTGATATTATCTTTACAATGCCTTGGTAAGGCCACACTTGGAAAACTGCATCCAGCTTTAGTCACCACAATGTAAAAAATATGTTGAGACTCTAGAAACAGTACAGAGAAGAGCAGCAAAGATGATCAGGCAGGTCAAGAAGCAATGGATGGAAACTAATCAAAGAGAGAAACCACCTAGAACTAAGGAGAATTTTTTTCTGACAATTAGAACAATTAATCACTGGAACAACCTGCCTCCAGAGCTGTGAATGCTCCAAGACTGGAAGTTTTTTTAAAAAGTTTTTTATTTATAATACAGTTAAAACAAAGATGGACATAACGTGACATTCCAGAGTAAATATTCCTAACAATTTGTTCCTCTTAATACATATAATTCTTGATCTCTATATAAACATATTCTTATACAGTTATATATGTTTCTATCTTAACGCTAATTTAAAACCTGAGCAGTTCTCCTTGATTCACACCAGTAATAAAATTTGTCCCAGATTTCAAAGTAATCTGATTCTGTCTTATCCTTCATTTCCATTGTGAGCCTATTCATTTCAGCACACAATAAAATTTTATATAAAGTCTCTTCTTCTGTTAGGATTATTTATCCCAAAACTTTATTCCTCCAGTTTTGAGCATACGCCAATCTAGCAGCCGTGAGAATGTGTAACATCAAATAAAATACCCCTTTGTCATATTTCTGCGTTGTTATGCCTAGTAAGAAGAGTTCTAGTTTTAACTCTACCACTAACATTAATATTTCTTCCAGCCATTTTTTTATCTTATTCCAAAAGTCACGGGCTCGTGGGCACTCCCACCACATATGGTAGTAAGTCCCTATTGCCAATTTACATTTCCAACATTTGGAAGAAACATTTGGACCCATTTTAGCTAATCTTATGGGTGGGAGATGCCATCTGTAGAACATTTTGTAGAGATTTTCTTTGTAGGAGGTGGCCAGAGTGAGCTTCCTGTTTCTTACCCATAATTCTTGCCAGATGTGCAGATCAAAATTGAGATCAAAATCCCTGCTCCACATTAACATGGTCTCTTTTACCTGTTCCTCATACATTGCCTGATCTAACAAATAATGATATAGTTTTTTAATGATTTTATCCTCAGTACCTAATAGTATTTTATCCAGCCCTATCGGTTCTAATTTTATGCCTAACTCTTTTTTATCTTTCCAATATCTCGCCTGTAATTGAAGGTATGGTCACCATTCTAATTCTATCCCTTCGTCTTGAAGAATTTTCCTGGGTTTCAATTCCCCTCTCTCGTCTAGAACATTTTTATATGTTATAATCTTTCCTAGTTGGATAAACTTTGGATGAACATGCATTTCTAATGATGAGATCCAACATTGGAAGTTTTTAAGAAGAGATTGGACAGCCATGGTATAAGGTTTCCTGCCTGAGCAATGGGTTGAACTAGAAGACCTCCAAGATCCCTTCCAACTCTGTTATTATTATCATTATCATTATTATTATTATTATTATTATTATTATTATCATCATCATCATCATCATCATCATCATCTCCATTCCATCATACTGATCACATGGAGTTTTTTTTAACAGTTAATGATAGCATGGAGACTGTCATTACAAGTTTGCATAATTATTTTTTTTCTACCGGAATATGAAGAATGTTTCTGTTTGAGATTTGATTCCAAAGAAAAACTTGTTTCTGATTTTCTTATCTTTTTAGAGAATGGCACATCCTTTTTTCCTAACTTAGCCCTCCTTGGCTAAACTCTGAGCAAAATATTGTGGGGAAAAACTTTCCTTATTCTTAATTGGGGCTTAGACAATTCAATTCAGGTAGTGCACCTGTTCTACTTTGAGCTCTGCTTTAGACTACACAGCAGAAAATTTGCTTCCTATTGGACGGCAGTAACAAATTACTCAAAAAGGAAAGTTGCTGTCTTTGCAACTGTTGGAGAACGTTTCATGGGGATTTCTGGAATGTAAATGCTTTCTGTTCTGCTTGTGATGCATTTATAATTAAGAGAAACAATCTTGTTACCGCTGACCTTATTTTAGCAAGCTGTTTGTTTTATCCTCTTTTTTCTCTTTTTTATTATTGTGATGGTTATTAAATTCAAAGTTATTATTGTTTCATTAATACTGTTAGGTCTATTTAATATACTTTCCTTTCCATTAATTAGTTGAGCACTCTAAAGTTACTCTAACTTTTTCCATGGTAGAAGATGGAGGGTGAAAAGAGAAGGACCTTATATTTCCTTGCAATATTCCAGGGCTCCTTTTCTTTAAGAATAATTAAAAAAACAAAAACAAATCGTACACAAGAATTTGGCCTTCCCTTCCTCTCCATTCAGATTTCCAGTCATAATTCTGCTCCATAGTTTTTACCTTCTCTTCCACTTTTACTTTATTTTATTTCCTTCTTTCATCCTCTCCCCCAAACAAGGCAAAGTCAAAAATTAAGCCACTTGCCATGATTTAAATTCTTTCCTACCATTTTCACCCTCTTTTCCATACCATGAGCCAAGAATTTTTCCTCCTCCAGTCATAATCCATTGCCGGTAAATTCTTCCTGAAAACCATTTTCTGCTTATAGAAAAAAGTTGGTTGAGTTTTCTTTTTGAAAAGAACATTCTGGACCTTTTGAAAAAAAGATAACAATAACCACCACTATGCAGTTTTTTGTTTTATATTTAAGGTTGTAGTCAAAGTTCCAACATACTGAAGAACCTTTCTGATCAATAGATTGCTATTTCTTTCCAACTGATCAAGTTATTCAAATAATTATAGGCATCATGGCAAGACTGATTTCCCTCTATTGGTTATTATTTTCAAGATTATGGAGAGCCCTCTTTGTTACAGTGCGTTGAATTCTGATCAAAATTCATTGAGGTACTCTTTTGAAGCTCTCTATAGTCATTTGCATAAACACACACACACAAACATATACAGCGTATTGTAATTTAGCTCAATTTAATACCAACCTGTGAAAAATTATTTGCTCTCCATGAGATTTTTCTAAGTTTCTGCAATATCCATAGCACTGAATATAACCATATATTAACTGCTTCATTAAGAGAGCATGAATGAATAAATGATACCACTTTATGCTGTTGATGCATAAAGGTTCTTTAAAGTATTGCATCTGATCATATACTCATGAACCTTTAGATAAATTAGCCCACTTCATGGATCAAATTCTACTTATTATTCCACCTGAAAAATCAGAAAGGAAAAATTATGACAGGGCTGATAAAAATAATCTAACTAATGCAGCAATTTGAGCTACTGGTTAATAAAATAGCAATATAATGAAATTTTATGAGCAATAAATTAGTTGTATATGTTATCAGTTGGTATCACTTTTTATTTATAGAAGAATTCTTTCTTATCAAGGTACCAATTCTTCTTTTGCCTCTTTAGTTTCTCATTTTCTAATTGTAAATTTATTTGGCTCATTGCTTCATCAGTTCACAAATATAGTAAAATAAAGATATGTAAAAATGTACATACAGCCCTTTGTATTTCTTAATAGTTTTCTTTTTCCTTTCCTTGTATAAAGTTGTGCAAGTAGCTTTTCCATAATATTGCAGCTTTATGTAACTTTTTCCTGTCTGTACCTTATACATGCACGTCTTTGATCTGCAAGCTGCAAAAATTTTGAATCTGAAAAATTCTGAAACTGCAGATTTTGCCATGCAACTTTACTTCAGTTCATATATTTGTTCAGGAAATGTGTGTGTGTGTGTGTGTGTGTGTGTGTGTGTGTGTGTGTGTGTGTGTTGGTATAAAATCCTGAGATTTGCATTTTTAAAGTTATTGGGATAGATAGATAGATAGATAGATAGATAGATAGATAGATAGATAGATAGATAGATAGATAGATAGATAGATAGATAGATAGATAGATAGATAGATAGATAGATAGATAAATAGATAGATATAAAGTTTATATATATATAATATATACATACATACATGTGTGTGTGTGTGTGTGTGTGTGTGTGTAGTGATTGTAAAAAGCAGAACTGCAGTATAGCAGTCAAAATGCCAAAGTGCAATCAATCAGACCGGTCTGTCTGAAAAACTTTCTATATATACTCCCTTGACTCGGCTGCCAAAGAGGGGAGGAAAGCCTGTGGCTTGGTGGTTAAATCACTGCTTAGTATGTAAACTGCCCCAAACTGCCCAGGTAACAGCAGAATGAGCTCAAAATGGCCATCTTAGTCTCCCAATTTAATTCTTAGATTTCATAATAAAACTGAGTTCAAAATAACTTGGAGATGAGAGAGGAAGGAACATAATGTTCAATTAGTATTCTTTTACATTTTCACAACTTCTTATATAAGCTACAACAGGAAAAAACCAAGACAAAAAGCTAGCTAAACTTCTACTTTTCTATCATCTACTATACTTATCATGCACAATATAAATTTTCTATAATTCCCTATGTAGTACTGGTAAAATAGCATAGGGATTAAACTCTTTAGCATTGAAAATAGATTTTTTTCTTTATTACAAAAGTTATTTTCTTGGGTAGGTTGATCCCTCCTAATTTGTTTTTTTTTAAATCCACAGTTTAACATTTTATCATTTTTTCAATCATGTGAGATAGAAGAATTTCAGTCCCAGCTCCCAGATGAAAGATTTTAACCACTATGCTATTTCAACAGTGTTGAAACAGGGTGGCTCAGTGGTTAAAGAAGCTGAGCTTGTCAGCTGGAAAGCTGACAGCCCAGATTTTAAATCTGAGTGCAACACAACAGAATGAGGTCCCATTACTTGCCCCAGCTCCTGCACACCTAGCAGTTTGAAAACAGCAAATGTGAGTACATAAATAGGTACTACTTTGGTGGGAAGATAACAGCATTCTGTTTTTCTTGGCTTATAGACATGCTGGCCATGGACCATGGAAAATGTCTTTGGACAACACCGTCTCCCTCAGCTAAGAAACAGAGGTGAGCACCACCCCCTAGAGACACATGCATTCACATATACACAGAGTAGATGCAATAAATTAAATTCCCATTGTATTTGTTTTATATTCTTTATCTTACATAATGGAAATGCCATTCATGATGTACTTTCCAATTTAATAGACAATTAGAAATAGTAGATAATCCTTCCCACAATTGGTCTATGCAGATCCACTCTGTGTGTGTGTGTGTGTGTGTGTGTGTTTGTATGTCTGCCATCTCATATATATATAACAATTAGAATAAAAACAAACTAGAACCAGCCAAAATTAAAACAACATAAATAGCAAAAATAGCAGCTGACAACATTCATAACACTCAAAATAACCATAAAACAGGCTCACTCATAAGATCAGAGTCCCAAGCTTGAAGACAAAAACAGTTATGTTTGCCTGTTTGTATATCCATCTGTCTGTCTGCTCTATACATGCTCCTAGAGACCACTTTTCAGTGTGCTGAATGGATATACTTAAATTATTCTAGTTTTCTTGTTTCTTTCTGAAGAATGCTTACCAATGTTGGTTGTTTAAGGGTTGTTGTTGTTGTTGTTGTTATTTCTGGAGGAAAATAACAGAAGTTAATTTCTAATAACTGTAAGTCCACTCATTCTCTTGCTCTACCTTCCATACTGTTCAATTCCATGACTAATTTCAGCTGTCATTTCAATGTATAAGAAGTTTGATTAGGTAAGTAGTGTCCTCATGTTGGCCACCACTGTACAACTGTTGTATTTTTTAAAAAAATTATACCCTGTCAAAGACTTTCATAACATTTCAAAAAGTAATCTACTATAATTAAAACTTCAATTGCCCCGAAGGTCAGCTGGCATTCCCTTCTTCTATGATTTTTTTAAAAATGTATTTCTGCCTAGCCTATAGCCCTGCAAACTCCACAACAAGGAAAATGGTTACTTCAATTCAAAGCCACACTCAATAGAAAGGTATAATGGGAATTCAACAGTTCCAAATGAAATGTACTTTTAGTTTGGAAAGAAAGCCCCATACCTTGAAATATTCTGAGCATGGTTACCATGGAAAAGCAGCATACCAAGAAAACACCATGGTGATCTTGATTGTGTTAACAATGAAGTCTGCCAAATCTCAGACAGATAGGTGCAGGGAGTGTGCAAGAAAAAATAAATATTTGTGATGGGATTTTGTTATTATCTGTAATTTGAACAACAGTTCTCACTAGCAGTTTAGGAAAGATAAATTAGGGTGGGGAATATCTTTTGCTTTGTTTTTGTTAGCTGTTTGGGTTTTCAGTATAAATCTTTGTCTCCAAGAGAAAATTTATATATTACATATAAAAAACCAATCTCTACACTATCAAAGAAGAAAATTAAGGTGGATTATTGCTTTCTACACAGTATTTCATCTTTTTTCTTTTAAGAAGATAGGCATTATGTCATAGCACATTGCTGTCTGTATCTGAAGTATCATGATCCAAACTCAAGTTTATTTCCTGGTCTGTTTGTGAAAAGCCACTTCTACTTAGATTAACGAGTAAAAGAATTATGTTCAAATTTTACTCAGCCTGAGTCTCATTTACTACTTTATAAACTATTCCTCATTATCATGTTGGGATATAGAACAAAGGCTTCATAATGAGATATACAAATTGGCATATTATAAGCCAATGTTCTAAAGCCATTGAAAAGGTACATTCTGTTCAGATGAACGTTCGTGTGTTTATGAATGGCAAATATGTGAGATTTCCATATTGTTCTTGTAGACATGCTAATTTCCACTCAAGCTGTGATCTTGTGCTACATGCAGTCTGCCTATTCAAAGTTAATGAATTGCGGGTAGAATATATTTAGCTTAATACTTAACATGGATAATTTACATGGACGGAAACCAAATAATTATCAGTTTGAAGGGAAATAGGCTCAGATTGTACTTTATACATTTTATTCCTTAAACATGCATTTGGGGGAATGGGAGAGTGCATACACATGCATACACACATAATGAAGCATACATGAATGCAATGATATAGATAAATTCTATGTATCAAGACATACCAGGCTAGAAACCAGGAGACTATGAATTGTAGTTCTGCAGATAAAAAATAGGACATGTAGGAAGCATTGACTTCCGACTTCCTCTGTTGCAGTAGAATGAAGTATTAACATCGAACCTCAACTTTTTACTTTTCCATAATAGTATAAACTAGCCATTTCTATAACAACAAATGAATCTAATTAGTAAAACCCAAAATCCCACACACACTTTTTTTAGTCAAGTTTTTGACACCTTGTTAAGCACTTGAGTATTGTCATGTCCTAAAAGTAGTACAATCTGTGAAAAGGTTGAAAAGCCCTGCAGTAGATGGCAGCAAAGAGGTATTGTTTTCACCATGTTTATATTGCCACCTAGAGGTCATATGAACGTTTGCAGCCCAACTCCACAAACAGGATATGAAGGTCACAAAGAGACCTTCATGCTATGCTATTCCAGAATAATGCAGAAATATAAAAAAATATAGTACAAAGGAAAATGTTCTTACCTTCCTTACCTTTGGGGATCTCATCAATTCCATCCAACCATGACTTTCTAAGTATTCCCTTTCTTCTCAACCCTTTCTCACTTCCATCATGTAGATATTTTTGACCCTCATTCATCCCCTATGTGGCTTATTTGATCCTTAAAGCTTTATTCCACTACAATTCTCAGAATCCTCATTACTAACCACGGGGAAGGCATTGTCGGACGTTATAGCGCAGCAATATCTAGGCTACACACAGATCAAAACTTTTTAAAATAAGTTTAAATCATCTAACATTGAAAAATCATTGTTATCTTTCTGTCAAAAATTATGCTCCTAGGAAGCAATGTCCTTTGCAGATAGTTCTCGACTTATAACTGGTTGCTTAATGATCATTAGAATTTATGACCTACCTGGAAAAAGGCAGTTAAAACCTGGTTCTAGAGTTCCAAAAATGGCCTCCCCTCATAGTCCATGGATCACATATCAGACGCTTGGCAACACAGTCACATTTACAGTTATTTGCAGAGTTTTGCCAAAAGCCCAAAATTGCTTCCAGTTTTTGGCAAACCACATCATACTGAACACTGGATTTGCTTAATAACCACGGTGTTCATTTAATGACCACAGCATTTGTTTGAGGATTGCTGTGTTCACTTAACAACTGCCGCAAGAAATCAGGTCAGTCACGGGAACGACCTGTTTTATGACTGTCACAACATATGATCATAATAGATTCAATTGCAGTCATATGTCAAGGACAATATATTATATTCCCTAAATTAATACAGAATACAGTATATGATAATATACACAACAAAGGTAGTCCTTCTGCAACTTTGGAGAGAAGTTGTCTTCTGAGATGCAATCCTATATTTGCTAACCAGGGAGTAAATTGCATTAAGCTCAGTAGCTGTTACTTCTAAGTAAATCTGCATGGTATGCATGGTAATTATGTAAGCAGCACATTATTCTATTTTCATATCTTAATTTTCCCCTCCAGGAATTGAAATTACAGTTTGACACAGTAGGAAATTACAAAGCCCAACTCCCTTCCTTTCTGAGCAGTAATTTTCAAATCAAAAGTTGCATTTTTATTTCAATATTCTTAGATTAAGAGTGCATGAATGCTTTTTGTTCTTACAGCGTGCAGGTTTGGTTTCCTTTCAGCCACTGCCAGCAGCAAAAAGTGTTTAAACAATTTGCTACTCATTAATTACCCAATGGAAAACATTTCCCTACTGTATATTTTGGACTAGGCAAATACTATGTGATTAATTCACTCGTTTTTTTAAGTGCATAATTCTTGAGAAATCATATCTTCATATCACTATTAGAAACATAGGCTTCTCTTTTATTATTATTTATTCTTATTGTTCCCAAATTTCAATGAAAAATAAAAATAAAATAGCAGGGATGATTTTATTTCACTAAATAAAATCAATCGAAGTTAAGAAATATGTATACTTTTTATTTTTGTGATGTTAATCCTCAGTTTCATTTATTTCTATTTATAATGGGAAGTTACATGTCAGAAATGTTAAGAAAATTTACAAGTAAGACAATCTCTGAGTAAATTTACAGGTAAAGAAATCCTGTAAGTATTTACAGCTAGATACAACTAAAGTACTCCTATACAAAACTCTGTGCATTAATAGAAGTATTAGTACAGGTAGTCCTAACTTACAACAGATCACTTAGTGACCATTCAAAGTTACAAAGGCACTGAAAAAGTGACTTATGACCACTTTTCACACTTATAACCATTGCAGCACCCCCAGAGTCATGTGATTTACATTCAGATGTTTGACAGATGACTCACATTTATGATGGTTGCAGTGTTGTGGGGGTCATATGATCACCTTTTGCAACTTTTTGACAAGCAAAGCCAACAGGGAAACTAGATTCACTTAACTATGTTACTAATTTAACAACTACAAATGTGGCAAGAAAAATCATAAAATGAGGCAAAACTCACTTAACAAATTTCTCACTTAGTAACACAAACTTTGGGTTCAACTGTGGTCGTAAGTTGAGGACTACCTGTATAACAAATACTATATATGTGCATATATACACGCACATACATCCAAATCATCTACCCACAAATACATATTTACCCAGTTTTATTCAAAAGTGTAGACATTCTTGAATTGCATACTGCAATTTCAACAAATCCCTAAATGAACAGAAGTTAACACAATCTCTGTATCATAAAAAATTAAACATAACTTCCTGTAAATATTAATGCATGATTACCATTTATAGGCAGATGTTTACAGATTCAAAATAAGACAACAGCAAATATAACAGATATATAAGTTTAGATATTCTTTTAGTCAGTACTTTGTAGCAACAGTTTCCAAATGTTTACTGGAGCCAGCTATGAATATATCTATTCTTACTCGTGTTTGTTTCCCCACTCTTCCTTGCAGAAGTCTTCTAGCCCTAAAATATTCTTAAGTCTTGCATGCGTTGCATCAGTGATACCTTCCACAGCTATCAGAAAGAGATTTCAAATATTCATGTAAAAGACAGTCAGAGGAGAAATAAAAGTTGAAAATAGATTGGATATTTCTGTATGACAATGATCTGAAACATGGAATATTTATAGGAAAAAAATAATGGTTTTAGAATGACCTTAACAAGGGTTGAACTTTTTTTTAAAAAAAGTTTGTGGGTAGATCTCAAAGATACATGCAAGAGGGCTAAGAATAATGTGAAATGTTAATTAGTACAACTAGGAGCCTGTTGTCTTCGAGCACATTCAGATTTCAATAACTATTGTTTTTCAGAAGCATTTCTGTATACCTCCACGTCTCTTTGCACTAGTTCAGGATCAGCACCAAATTTAGGATTCCCACAAAATCTTTGATGTTCAAGAGGGCTCTGTCTCATTTCCCCCCTCTTCCGTTCCAGCAAATAACAGTATGCAACCACCATATCTGGTTGCCAAAATGCCAACAACTAGTTTTATTTTCCTATTGTAAGGTAAAGGTTTCCTTATCCAGTTGTGTCTGCAATGCTCATCTCATCTCCCTTTCTTGGCCGAGGGAACCAGCGTTGTCTGAAGACATTTTCGGTGGTCATGTAGCCAGCATGATTATACACCAAAGGCGCACAGAACTGTATTACTGTGGTACCTATTAATTTACTCTCATTTACATGCTTTCAAACGGCTAGATGAAGTGGGAAATAAGGGGATTTTTGATGCCCCAGGCACTGTAGTAGTTCAGGGGGAAAAACTCCAGGTGGATGGCAGATGCTTTCTCTTGGTTATCTGGAGATGAGAACTCATTGGATGGTGTCTTGTATGTGCTCAGTGTTTCAACATCAGCAAAGATAGATATGTATAAATAAACTTAAAAGATCTCTGTGAAGTATTGGAGAGTGAAAACAGCATAGTGTGGCTTTTCTTTTTACCTCTGTAATTAAAACTAACGTAAATAATTAGGAACTTTAAGAATAAAGAGAGCAAGTCAAATTCAGAAAATCAGCAAACCTCCCTGAGTTGTGCCCATTACAGCTGCTGCGTTGCCTCCATATCATGGCTTCTCTTGCCCAGTGCTTGCATGGCTGTATTGCTCTTGCACACACAGTGTTTGGGACGAAATGGAGCTCTTCATATATTTTCCACACTGGTGAAATATTAGACTGGGACTGGTGGCAGCCCTGGTGGTCTTTCTTGTTCTTTTACTACTTTGTCTTTCCTATGAAAATCTTTAAAGACTTAAAAGGCTGTGCTTAAAACCATTATGATCTAAAAGAGGGAATGTTTTCTAGCTTTCATGTTCCTTCCTTAGGCAATTCTGTTTAACATTTCAGATCTACGTAATTGTCTTGGGAAAGTGCAAGGAAAAGGAAGAGGGTTGGCATTTTTATTAGTGATATCCTCCTGCCCCCTGCTGGAATAAATGTGAAATGACAGGTTTGTGATCATTCTGTTGACATATAAGTGGGTTTCAGTATCATGGCCTAATAGCACTGTGGAAAAATGTCAGAGTTGCATTTTTTTTAACGTAAGTTTTCTATGACTTTGAAAAGTAACTTAAATTATGCAATCAATGAAATTTTCATTATCATGATAGATCAGCATAAAGAATGTGGGATACAAATAATATTTAAAAAAAACAATATACATAATTAAAAAACAAAAATACATTTTGAAATATACATATACATATGCATAATACACACACACACACACATATAGCAACATTCTGAAAAATATAGAGAGGGAGCAAAATATTAACACAAAAAAGCATAAATGTTAATATAACCCAATTTTCACTGGAGATTTTTTTAAAGTTCCCTCTTCACTTCAAATTAATATACACCTTAAACGTGTCTACATTATTCTAAAATTATTTGGGTTCTATCTTTCTATTTTTTTAATACAACTGAGATTTTAGTACCTTTCTGATTCTAAGGCTGCCATTATGCTTGATTTACAGCATAATCCGAGTCTGCACTAGGTTAAATCTCATTTATTTCAATGAAACTTCTGCCAAAGGAAGAGAATGTCAGCATCCCAACACTGTTATCTACTGATACTTCTCATTCTAGACCACCTGTAGTTTTGCATGAAGTTAGAGACTGATTGTGATAACTGCAAAAGCCCAGGTGGTTAAGAAACTGGACCAGGAGATGGAAGACCCAAGGTGTATCTTATCCTTAGCCACAGAAGCTCACCAGATGACTTTGAACCACTCATTCTCTTTCAACCCAGTTTACCACACAGAGTTGGTTTTGTGAGGGGAAAATAGGAGGAGGGGGCCCGTGTCTGGCTCCTGACTGAAAGGCAGTATATAAATCTAATATTTCCAATCTTCTTTTAGCAGTACCAAAATAGGTTGTCCAGACCTGTTGTTTTTCTAATCTGTTACCCATTTCCTAAACCAGACATAAACAGGGACATCCATTTCACCTGACCTCCAGTTTTGGTCCAACTCTTCCAATCTTGCCATTAGTATACTTTCTTATACTAACGAAGTAAATGTGGGTATTGTTGTATACTTTGTTCACGTGCGAATGATGAAGACACATGGCGATGCTGAACAACCACTTTATTCTCCTTCTACAACAACCAAGCGAAAGCAAAAGGCTCGCAGGCCTTTTTATATGGCCAGAAGCCTGGACAGTGACAACCAATAGGAACAGAGCGTTTTCGCGCCTTGCGCATGCGCTCAAGGCCGGCACCGCTCTGTCTGGTCCCAGGCAGCTTTTGGAATGCCCGGGACCAATGCAACATCCTGAGCCTGCTTTTGCAGGCTTAGGACACAACAGGTATAATACACATCTTCATCTCATGCTCTTTGCTGTGCAAGTAATAATCAACGTATGACCCATTACTTAGTTAACGTTCCAAGTTATGACAGACCTATCCAAAAACTACTTGTGACCTGGTTTCAAAGTTATAGCCACCGCAGTGCCTCCATAGTGATTCATTCTTATGACCAACCACAGGAACACTACAGTGCCCCTTACACACACACACCTATCTCCCTCACCCACCCTGCCAGCTCTCTGCAGGCCTTTGGCCTGCTCTCAACTTAGCCATTCAAGGCAGCCTAAAGCCAGGCAGCAGAAGCTACTGGCCTGTGGGATCTGTTAGAGCCTACTTCCCATCAGGCCAACCAAGGGACTTGTAGGACTTGGCCTGCTCCTCAGCTGTCTCCAGGGCCCAGCAGCTCCCAACTTACCTTTCTGGATTTTGCAGAGGCCCAGCCAATGGGATGCAAGGGAGGCTCAGCTTTCCTCTAGTAGTTGTCTGCCTCATGGTAACCCTGTGCTATTCTGCGAGCAGGTACTATTGTTGTGAGCCTGTAGGAGGCTTTTTTTAAGGATGCTCTACAAATTGTATTGGATTTAAACAAGGTTGTTTTTATTTTTTTTTATCCTGCCTCATAACTCATGGCAGGAAACATACCTAATATTCCTCCGTCCTATTTTCCCCACAACAACAACCCTGTGAGGTAGGTTGGGCTAAGAGAATGTGACTGGCCCAAGGTAACCCAGCCAGTTTTCATGCCTAAGGACTAGAACTCACAGTCTCCTGGTTTCTAGCCTAGTCCACTTTAACCACTGGGCATTTCATCTGCAATTGAAAGGTTTGGGGGGGGGAGCTGTTCTACTATTTCTTGCAGCCCAATTTCTCTTGCAACTCATATTTTCTATTTGCCTTCCTTCCTGAGAAACTGAACTTCCCATCAGCTCATCTGAAAATACTTTTCTCTTTGCAAATGTTTCTGCTTTACAAATGCCTTTTGCAAAGAGTTATTGTTATCCCAGTTACCTTTCTGAGGTCACTTTCATAATTATTCCTGAATAAGAGACAATACTAAAATCACCATGGATTGTGATGATTAATAAAGCAGTCCTGATGAAAGAAATGTGCTGTGTTCTGCTAAGACAATGATCCTGTAAGAGAAACTCACATACTTTGGGCTTATGAGGCAAACAGGTGACATGCTAGGAAAAACAACTAGAGTTGGTAAAACTGAGGGAAGTAAAAGAAATGAAGCCAATGGATAAAAATGAATGTACAGTATTGGGACTATTCCTCTGATGGCTTTAAAAAGATTGTTGCTCACAAGTGAATATTGAGGGCATTTGCCCATACAGGGCTTAGCCTTAATCAATGGGATCTTCTTAACTATTTCAGGCCAATTTCATTTTCCATCCCATTCTATGTATACAAACACACACACACTATTGCTATTGATTGGGGGTGCACAAAATTTGTCAATGCAAGACAGAACTTCCTGTATTTGCAGAACTTTGTGAATGCTTTCAGGGTTTTTTCCCATGTTATTTGCACAGAGGCTCCATGTGGTACCACTGAAAGTTCACCATCTTATCTGAGACTTTTCATGACTAAAAAGATATTTGAATCCAACTTTTTCCCAATCCAAGCTCAGCATCCTCTCCTCTCTGCCATATTGAGCTGTTTTTTGTTCAAGCATTACGGGTGTCCAATGCAATGTAATAAAGCCTCATAACTGAGAAGCATCTCTTCACTATACATAGAACATAGAATAACAGAGTTGGAAGGGGCCTTAGAGGTCTTCTACTCCAACCCCATGCTCGAGCAGGAGAGCCTGTATCATTAATATACATTCCAATTGCTTTTGATATTTGAAGAACATGTTACAAAGGAGCTGACTGGACTGGACCTGACTGGGCTTACTGACTACCTAACCCAGGCAAGCATGTCTGAGTTCATTGGCAGCCTGATTTATACATCCTAGATTAGTTAACCAGTGGTACCTTGCGTTTTCCAAACCTCCCCTTAATCCTAAGAATTGTAAACAAAGCATGGATTTCTGCAAAAGTTGCCATGACAGATAGGGGTGAAAGAGAAGCACACCTAAAAGTAAAGTGGCAAAACTAAATTATCCCAAGGTTTGACAGAGTCAATATAGAGACAACTAATGATTTGTACTTCAAAGGCAACAGACAATAAGTATACAGAGATTCATCTCACTGATGCACAGAACAACCATCTTTTATTAAGCAACTTAACTATTTTTTACATGAGGCCTACATTATCTACAGGTCTGGTTTGATTTTTATAGGAAAACAAGAACACAGATACTACCTAATCTGAATATCAAGCACTTTTTATATTTTCTATGTAAAATGTTCTTGAAATATGGCACATCCCAAAGGACCATTTTCTTTTGAAATACTGTGTGTCTACTCACTCATTCCCCACCATTTTCTTTTCCATCAAATTCCTGTTACGGTGGATTAAGTAAGTAGCATATGACTCTGTTGCAAAGAAAGATGGGTCATGCTTTGTCAGGTTTACCACTAGGAAGGGCTTTGCTGAGGATGTTTTTTCCTCCCTTTTTCTTTTTTAAGTGTGTCTTTAGACCTTTTGGGCAAAGAGCAGCTCCCTCCTGTGTGTCATGAACCTTTTCTCTCCAAGATGACCTCCCTCCTCAGAACGACAGGATGCACCCATGGCGTGAAGAATTTGACTTTGGCACCCCAGTCCCGCACCAAATGGGTTGCATGAAGAAGCGTATCACATTTAGAAGGAAAGGCCTCATTCAGCTACAGGCTTGTAGCTATACATTTGAGATTTTTTTCTCTCTCTCTTTTCTTCTTCTAAATGAATAGTTTTAGAAAGAAGCAGCTGCCCCGGAGTGCTAAAGCAGATGGAATGTAGATGGGGATGAGAAGCAGCATGTTTCATTTTCTTTTCATTCATTGTTCTATTTCATTGGCTGATGACTGATTTGTGGCTTTTTGCCATAATTTATGACAAAATGGAACAGAGCTAAAATTCAAGGATTTTGTCACCCAGGACAAGGTTTGATCTATGAACCATGAAGTGATGGTGTCTTCTGGACAAGAATTGTAATCCAGAATATTTTATATACAAAGTACATAACTCTAGAAATATTGCAAATCTATTTATGCATATTAGTAAATAGCATAAATAGATTTTATAGGTCTGATTTTACCAAGACTAAGATACTGTTTATTCAAAGACACACCTTTGGCAGTCTAAATTTGTGGACAGATTATTTGTGAACAGATTATAGCTCGGCAGAAGCATCCTAAACTACAGAATTAGGTCAAATCATACATATGCTTTATATCAATACACAAAAAGGTACACCAAATAATATCTTAAGAAAGTAAAAATAAACAACATATTTAGAGCCAGAACAGATCTGAAAAGCTCTCCTAGTGAGCAAGACAAACAGATAAACCAGACAAACCAATTTTATATCAAGCTTTTGTTGATTATAGAATATATTCATGATTTCTGTCCAGAATGCGGTGGAGGAGAGGAGAGGTTTCCTTAAGATCAAACAACAGACAAGATTTCTGTAACAGGACAGTACTCAATTTTCTCAATATAGGTATTTGGGAAAGAGAATGAATGCAAAATCTTAACAATCTTTTGCAATTGTCAGTATTGGTCCTAAATCCTCATTGTTGTTGTTAGTTGTGAAGTCGTGTCCGATCCATCGCGACCCCATGGACAACGTTCCTCCAGGCCTTCCTGTCCTCTACCATCTTCTGGAGTCCATTTAAGCTCATGCCTACATACATGTTAACAACTGACTACATACCAAGGATGCATTTTCTATTAAGACTTCTCTTCTGGGTACTTTCTTTTCCTGTACTTTTTTGAGTTCAAAATTAACTGAGTGATAGTTGGGAATTTGGATACTTTAGTCAATTTCTGTTTTCCTCCTCTTCCCCCCCAAGGCAGTTACAGTCATTTTTCTTCATAGCCAGCTTACCTTGACAGTTGGTATGAAAGAGACTGGCTATGCAAACATATCTTGCATTAGCCATAATGCTTTGAACCTGGTTCTTAGCAGACTGAAACAACACACATGGACCTCATCTATACAATGACGCAGCAAACCTTTGCTGGATCTCTCTATTTTCGGAGGTCATACCGTATATTTCAAAAATTGTCTATCCTTCTGCTAAGCTATAAACCATATTTGGAAACCACTCAGCACTGATGCCATGCAATGTACTAAGTAAAACCAAACAATCCACATTGTAATTTAGCAATAGTCTGAACTCTGTCATCTTTTTACTGCTACTTGATCAGATCAGTTCCCCCACTGCACTTCATTCTTCTTAATAGTCTACACAAGTGTTTTCAACCCCATTACCAATTTCAACTTTCTCTGTTTTTCTCTCCATCATTCAGACAGTTTTATCTTAAACAACAAAATCAGAGTTTGTGCTTTTCAATGTTTATTTAAAACTAACTGGGAGAGGAAAAAGAATTTCAAAGAAAATAAACCATTTTCTCCCAACTTAATAGAAGTTTGCCTTGTGATTCACCTAAGGTGAAGGTGTATTTACAACAGGCTCATATTAGGTACATCTGGATAAATGTCTTCTACAAAAGCTGTGAATAAATCTTGTGCATGGCAAGGGAGAGTAGAGAGGGGTAGGGTGGGGAGAAATAAAGCCTTCTGTATCTGCGAAGCATACTGCTGAATTTTAATTTCCCTTCTTGCAAAGTTTTGAAAGATTACTGTCTTTTTATGTTTTAAGCAAGGATTTAATCATGTGAGGCAAAATAAATTTCACACACCACAATCTCTTTTAATCAGCTTGCAAAGAACATGCCCAGCATTCAACGTCTTCTTCCAAATGTCAAAACATTAACATTTATATATTTATTGCTAAGCTGATGCTCTTATAAAAATGACGCACAATAATTTTAGCAGAAGAATTTTTTTTAAAAAAATGCAATATTGTCATTTGCATTTATTTTCTAAAACTGCTATTTTGTTTCAGAGATTTCCAGAGTATTGTTTGCTTGTTTAAACAGTTTGTGCCTTCTTTAGCAATACTCTGTTTTTGATGGAAAATAGAATTAGCAAACAACTCTTTTGAATGGTGTTCTCTCAGTGAGCTGAAACTTATTAGGGCAACTGTGGCACAATTAGCTAAGATATTAGCTATGCTGCTGCAGCACCATTAAGATAATAATATCTGGACTGCAAAAATCTAGTTTACCATTAGAAGGTGGCAAAGATTGGAGTGTTCTGTATTACTTTGCTGCCATCTATGGTCAGATTTTTGCATCACAGATACAGTAGCCATATGTCTATTGATGACATTATGTTTGCAATCTACACCGTCTCCAAACTAAAATCAGCTACAAATACAAGGAGACATCAGCAAGATTACTGCTGTCCTGTTCATCCTAATGCCTGGACTTCAGTTCCCAGATAATATGATCTGCATGTATGTTCCTGCTTTTCAAAACTGTCAAAAGCTTCAGTTGGTAACAAAAATTCACAGCCAGTGCAGTCTGATATTCAGAAGCAGCACTAAAGTAACTGCCAGAACAGCCTATGACACTCTATTCTGGGGGCTGTCATTCATTTCAGGTTGCCACTCTTAGCCTTCAGATATTTTAGGACTAGTTCAAGGCTATTGAGCTGTGCACAGAACCCTTATGAGATCTAAGATTTTCTTCTTAGGTCTGTCTTCTAAGATTATGCCTAACATAGACCCTATTTAGTTGTGGTGGGTCATCTTGCTGTAAGCTGACCTGCTATTTTTAGAGGCCAGATAAAGCATTCTTTTATTTCTTTACAGTCTTTAATATTTTATATTAATGTGCCTTGCTAGCATGGATTTTATGAGCTTTAATGCTGCTGCTTTTAGTTATACTTCATAATATTCTGCTGTTTTATAATTGTAATTATATGTTTGTCTTTTTTTTCAATTGAATTGTTTTATTTACTATTTTGGAAATATTCCACCAGAACATCCCAGGCATCACTATAGAAACTCCATTATTGTCTATATTTCTCTACCAAAGAAATTGTAGGAAAGAAAATCAAAACATTTTATGAAAATATACTGGAAAAGCATACACATTTTAAAAAGTTGTATATATAAAAGCATGCTTTTGTTAAAAAAAGAACTTTCTTCTAGAAACTGTAGATTTATGAATATGAGTCCCATTATTTATTTACCTAATTTTAAAATTTCTTGAAGAACTTACATGAACTACTATGTTCATTAGAAAAGTTCCATTTAAAATTATGTTAGGGAATGATACAAATAAAATATTTTAATGATTTTAAAAAACATTTTAAAATGTTAATGAACTGCATTACTATTTTATTAAAATGGGCATTTAAAAAAGATATACTACTGCTGCAGACAGTAGTACACCAGGGCCTGCAGTTGGCAGTAGACCGGGTGCTGCAGATGGCAGTAGACCAGGGCCTGCGGACAGCAGCAGACCAACACTCTGGAGACTGCGAACAGAAGTAGACCAGTGACCGGGGACTGCAAATGGCAACCGCACAAGAGACTCTTGGAAAAAGAAACTGATACTATTTTGACTTGCAAAACAAGGATAGGGGGAAAAAATAGACATAATTAGCTAGAACAGAGAAGGTAGAAACATGGCTAACAGCAAAGCACATCCACCAACCATAAAAGAGGGATTTTCAAACAACAAATTCACGGAACAGGCAACAGATACTATTGTAGTATGCAATACATGTTCCATGTATATGCTTATGCCCAAAGAACACCCAAATTATATATGCATTAAATGTAAACTATGTGGACTTCCGATTTTGCATCATAGCAACACGGCCAAGGGATTGTGGAGCTCTGTACCCCACAGCTGGTTTCACCCTGCCTGGGGACCCTAAATGGGTCTAAAGTCACCCCAGAGAAGCAACAAAGAAGGAGCCCCCCCCAACGATCACGGAAAGACAATGGTCGATCCATTTGATCCAGGAGAAGTCCTCCAATCTGATAGGAAAAGGCGATCTGCACTCCGGTGACTAGCCCAAGCTACTGGCATCCAAAGTCCAAAAGCACTAACTAAGAACAACTATGAACAGTGTGTTGGAGCTGGATAAGAATATTGATCTTCTCTTTTCTATTTTGAAACTGATTTCCTGGAAAAGATCCCAAAGAAGCAAAAAAAATCCTCTGAAAGTGAGAAGGAAGGGGACTATAACCCCACCCTTCCATAGACGGAAATGGCGATTTAATTTTTATGGGAGACAGAAATACATTGAAATAGACTAATGTAAAGCTCTAATCGGGATAAAACTGAAAACTATGGAAATTGTTAAGATTTTCCATTTAAAAGAATATTGATGAAATTATAAGAAAATAATCTCTTCGTTTTAAAAGTTGGAAAATAAACAGCTACTGACATTTAGTGGTGGAACAGTGTATAGAACTACAGCTGCCCTGCCTCAGAAATTGGCAAGATGCCAGAAACAGAGCACAATTTATCCCTTTGATCCTCAGCAATTCTTAGCTAAACAGAGAACAGCTGAGAATAGAGGAAATAAAATACACTGGGCTACCTATTTCAGAATGAGAAATACAATTGTTATGGAAACTGCTGACTTACTTGGATTATAAACACTTACTGAGCTGTGATATTTAAGTTTAAGAATTGTTTGCAGAGAAAAAAACTTTGACTTTTTGGCTATTCTTCTAGGGGGGAAATTACTGGATTGTTTTTAAGTGGCTGAACATTTTGGACTGTTCATAAAGATAAGAAACATATAAGACTATAGTGTTTGGTTGGTTTGATAAAAATGGAGGTTGCATAAACAAGTAAAAGTGGTAAGAAACCACACACAATATTCTTTTCTAAATCTGCAGGAGTAATACAAATATTTTCCAGGAGGAAATGTATGCTATGTTGCAACTAATCCAAATGACAATTGATTCAACTCATAATGAGATTAAAAATAATTTTGATGATATAAATGAGCATATTGTTGATCTAAGCCAGCGGTTCTCAACCTTTTCTGGGGCTCGACCCTTGCCCGCGCCGCACATGCGTGACGCGATGGCCCGCATCGCAAAGGGGAAAAAATGGTGGACCAAAAAAATGGCCGACAAAAAAAATGGCGGGCCCGCATCGTGCATGCGCGGCGTGATGGCCCGCATCGTAAAGGGAAAAAATGGCCGACCCAAAAAAAATGGCTGACCAAAACAAATGGTGGGTCCGCATCGCGCATGTGCGGCGTGACGGCCCGCATCACAAAGGGGAAAAAATGGCCGACCCCAAAAAATGGCGGGCTCACATCGCGCATGCGTGGCGCGACGGCCCGCATCGCAAAGGGAAAAAAATGGCGGACCAAAAAAAAAATAAAAAAAATGGCCGACCCCCCAAAAAAATGGCCAACCAAAAAAAATGGCCAACCCAAAAAAATTTGGTGGGCCCGCATCGTGCATGCGCAGCATGATGGCCCGCATCGCGAAGGGGAAAAAATGGCGGACCAAAAAAATGGCCGACCAAAAAAAATGGTGGACTGCGGTGTTTGGCGACCCCCGTGAAATGGTCGTTTGACCCCAAATGGGGTCGCGACCCACAGGTTGAGAACCACTGATCTAAGCTCACAATTAAAAAAATTCTCAGAAAATGGTGACAAAGAATGAACAAATAAATCAGATAATAGAACAAAAACCAGAGGAAAGTGACCCAAAGAAATTTATAGCTTAACACAAAGAAAAATATGCAAGATTTTGCTATAATATTGGAAATGGGAAAAAATTTATCTTTCAGAACTTCAAAACAAACCTGAAGATAAGAAAGAAGGATAAAATGAACAATAGAGCTTTCAGGAGAATCACTAGAGTTTGGGAGACAAAAACTGAAAAAAGAAATCGAGGGAGAAGGAAAGTGGAAGCTTCTTAGCTAATATAAATGGGCGAAAGTCCTCCTCAAAAGTACCTTACTCAATTTGTCTTTCCCATTCTTAACAACACCTATAAAAATACAGGAAGAATTCCTTGGCAGGCTGAATACACTGACTTGGAAAGCTGCTAAGCAAAAGAAGAAGGCAAGGGCCAGACTCAAGAGAGATGATTTGACCTACCAGATGGAGTACTACATGACTAAACACTTGTTTGAATATGGTTAAAAGAATAGTTAAATTTTGGATATGAATGGGTTCTATAGTAAGAGAGATGTGATTCATAAGTAGTATAGTATTTCTTTATGATATGGGAAGTGTAAAAATAATGGGATGATTTAAATGAATGAAATGTTTGAATATTCAAATGTAATCAACTTGGAGAAAATTATAACTGATAAGAAATGTTCTGAATACTGAAGGGAAACTAATCTTAAATAAGAACAGGCAAGTGCCAGACTCAAGAGAGATGACTTGACATACCAGATGGAGTATCATATAACAAACATTTGTCTGAATATGGTTAAAACAATAGTCAAATTTTGGATATGAAGAGGTTTTATAGTAAGAGATATGTGATTTATAAGTAGTATAGTATTTGTTTATGATATGGGAAATGTAAAAATGTATGAAATGTTTTGGATATTTAAATGTAATCAATTTTTAAAAAATTATAACTGACAAGAAATGTTTTGAATACTGAAGGGAAACTAAGCTTAAATAAGAGTTCTGAAAACAGGACTTATAGCAATTTACATAAGATGATTTTTTGCAAATGCAACTGTAAAATAAGCTGATTAGAAAAGATGTTACATATTGATGTTATTGTTAAATACTAGAAAAATGTTTATATTCAACTTTGTATGTATTGAAAGTACTGAGAATTATATTTGCTCAATGTTGGTAAAAGGAGAATACTATTGGAAGAAGAGAAGACCAAGGAAAGGTACCTCTAGTTAATATGTTGATTATGAGAGCATAGAAATTAACTATTATTGATTATTGTTAAATATATGAACCAGACAACACGTTGTTTACTAAGCACTAAAGATTGTTATTCTAAAAAATCAATAAAATCTAATAAAAATATAAATAAATATAAACTGTGTGTAAACTATGTGAACTACTAGAGGAAAAAGTAAGGGATCTAGAGGTTACTCTAGCCAAACTCCAACCTACGAAAGAAAGTTATACCCAAACCAAACCAAACAATGGACAAATAACTCTCAAATCCTAGGATTTGACCCTATCAATAAACACTTGGAGGAAGACAAATGGAGGTATGTCACACATAGAAGGAAACACAACAATCAAAGGAAGAAGCAGCATACATCTAACCTACTGCCCAATCTAACCCAACCAGAAGCAGCCCCATTAAAACTGAGCAATCAATTTCTCATCCTAGAGGGAAATACACAGACCCACAACTACAAAGAAAATATGCAAACACCTAGCAAAGAAACAACAACAAATATCCCTTAAAAGTCACATCAACAAACTCACCTGAGACAAACAGAAAAGTACCTCAGACTATACCCCCCCCCCAAAAAAAGAAGGCGAGTGCTGGTGATAGGAGATTCTATTCTCAAAGGAACAGAATCAGCCATCTGCAGACCAGACTTACAATCCAGGGAAGTATGTTGTCTTCCTGGAGCAAAAATCAAAGACGTGGCTGAGAACCTAACCAAAATAATTAGGCCCACAGATTACTACCCTCTCTGACTCCTTCACATTGGGATGAATGACACAACAAAGAACCTGAGCACAATACTGAGAGACTATAAGCAACTAGGCAATAAAGTTAATCAGCACAAATAGTGTTCTCATCAGTATTCCCAACAAAAGGCCAATGCCCATTGAGGGGAAAAATAATTCTAGAAATAAACCACTGGCTAAAGCCATGGTGACGAACCTATGGCACAGATGCCAGAGGCGGCACTCAGAGCCCTCTCTGTGGGCACACACGCCGTCACCCCAGTCCTAGGCATTCAGCTGGATTTTATAAAACCTTTTCGCTTTAGGCCTCGGCCGCCATGTGCAAAAGAAAAAGGTTCAATCAATCAGTCAATTTCAACTTCTTGCGGGAAAAAGATCTTGCAAAGTTGGAATTGATTGATTGAACTTTTGAGTCCCACCCAGTCTGCCGTTACCACTGCAGCCACACCCACCCAATGGGCCACGCCCACCCAATGGGCCACACCCACCCGGCACCCAACGAAACATAAGTGGGTTTTGGGTTGCAGTTTGGGCACTCGGTCTCTAAAAGGTTTGCCATCACTGGGCTAAAGGATTGGTGTTGCCAAGAAAACTTTAGTTTCGTGGACCATGGACTGCATTTCCTATGTGATGGACTCTTGGCAAGGAATGGGTTGCCTCTCATGAAAACAGGGGAAAAGTACTCAGAAAAAGACTGACCCAACTCATTAGAAGGGCTTTAAACTAAAATTGAGGGGGAAGGGTGACCAATCATTAGAAGCTATAGAACACAAAACCAATTATAAATCCCAAGAAAACAAATCAAACAAAGAGGTAAAAAGTAATGAGAAAAAAGAAAAATTTAAACAATAATTAGGAAATTCAGGAAACATATCCACGGACAGACATAAAAGTCTTAAATGTTTATATACTAATGCTCAAAGCTTGGGGAACAAACAGTGTGAACTAGAAGCAATAGTACACAAGGATTGACACTACAGAAACCTGGTAGGATAAAACCCATGACTGGAATGGACTGATGGATGGATACAAATTGTTCAAAAGAAACAGAACTAAAAAAAGAGGAGGGGGAGTTGCACTATATGTAAGAGAATACTACATATCTACAGAAATGCACATGATCAAAGATAAAAGCCCTCCAGAATCTATATGGATCAATATAAAAGGGAAAAAAGTGACATTGCCATAGGGGTATATTATGGGCCACCCAACCAATCAGAAGAAATAGATGGACTCTTTGCCAGCCGGTTAACAAATGTATGTAGGAAGCATACCACAGTAGTAATGGGAGACTTCAACTACCCAGATATCAGCTGGGAGACAAACTCTGCAGCAAGCGGGAGATCAAACAGATTTCTAACCAACCTAGCTGACAACTTTGTCATCCAAAAGGTAAAGGAGGAAATTAGAAGTAAAACTATATTGGACCTAATTCTTACTAATAGAGAAGTGATAGAGGGAGTTGAAGTTGCCAGAACCTTGGGGGAAAGTGACCACGTCATACTGGCATTCAATATAATGCAAACACAAGCAATAGAAAATAATTCAACCAATGTCTTAAACTTCAAAAGAATCGATTTTAACGAACTCAGAGAGAACCTAGGAAAGATCCCATGGACGAAAATCCTAAAGGGGAAAACAACTCAAGAAGCATGGGAAACTCTAAAAAATGCTATCATAAAAGCCCAATACCACTGAAAAAGAAAAACAAGAAAGTCAAGAAGAAACCAGCATGACTGCACAAAGATCTCTCAGACAAACTGAAAGACAAAAAAGATAAGTACAAAAATTGGAAAGAGGGACACATAACTAAGGTTGATTATCAGCAGACAGCCAGAACATGCAAAAATGAAGTCAGGAAAGCAAAAGCTCAGAATGAACAAAGACTTGCAATAGAAATCAAGGATGATAATAAAAAAGTTTTTTTCAACATATTAATAATAAGAAAAAAGTCAAGGAAATTGTAGGTCCGCTAAAGAGAGAAGATGGCAAGGAAGTAACAAGTAACAGGGAGGAAGCAGAGCTGCTTAACTCATTATTTGCATCAGCTTCACACAAAAAGAAATTATAGCACAACATACCAAAAAAAAAAAATACTGCAAAAGACAAACTAGAAACAAAAATTAAAATAAGCAAGAAAATGGTAGGAAAATACCTATAAACAGAGGCATAGCATCGAGATCATGTGAATTTTAGTACTGCTTTATAAAACCCTAATGAGACCACACCTGGAATACTGCAACCAATTGTGATCACCATATTACAAAAAAGATGTTGAGACCTTGGGGGAAAGTTCAGAGAAGAGCAACTAAAACAATCAAAGGCCTGCAGACTAAAACATATGAAGAATGGCTGCAGCACTTGGGTTTGGCTGGTCTAAAGAAAAGAAGAAACAGGGGTGACATGATAGCAGTATTCCAGTATTTGAGGGCTGCCACAAAGAAGAGGGCATCAAACTGTTCTCCAAAGCACCAGAGGGCAAGACAAGGAACAATGGTTGGAAACTGATCAAACAGAGAAGCAACCTGGAATTAAGGAGAAAGTTCCTAACAGTGAGGAAAATTAACCAGTGGAACAGTTTACCCTCAGAAGAGACTGTACAGTCACTTGTCTGAGATGGTATAGATCAGTGATGGCGAACCTTTTAGAGACCGAGTGCCCAAACTGCAACCCAAACCCACTTATGTTTTGTCGGGTGCCGGGTGGGCATGGCCCATTGGGTGGGTGTGGCCCATTGGATGGGTGTGGCTGCAGTGGTAATGGCAGACTGGTTGGGACTAAAAAGTTCAATCAATCAATTACAACTTTGCAAGATCTTTTTTCCCGCAAGAAGTTGAAATTGACTGATTGATTGAACCTTTTTTTTTTTTTGCACATGGCGGTCGAGGCCTAAAGCGAAAAGGTTTTATAAAACCCAGCTGAATGCCTAGGACTGGGGCAATGACACGTGTGCCCGCAGAGAGGGCTCTGAGTGCCGCCTCTGGCACCCGTGCCATAGGTTCGCCACCACGGATATAGGTTCTCCTGCTTGAGTGGGGGGCTGGATTAGAAGACCTCCAAAGTCCCTTCCATATGAGGCAAGGTGTTCATAGAATGTTGCATTTTAATCTATACTATAGCTGTCTCCCAACTAAGCTCTAACTGAACTAAGTAATCAAAAGGGAAGTGCTGATACCATGTTTTTGCTGTTGTAGTGTCACTTTATGACATTTTGCTGCTAAAGCAAAGACCAAACAAAATACCTTTTTAATATCACTTTAAAGATTGTTGTATCAAGCAGATGCCAATTTCTCCTCTTTATTACGCCTTCAACCTCTTTCTTTCCCTAGTTGTTACTACCAGGAGTAGATCACTTTATCCTGTTGCACTGGTTCTAATCAACCACTCCCTTTTCAAATACACTGTAGGCCCGGGAATACTTAAAACGAGTTCCTTTTTAAGGCACCAATGTTTTTAATTGACCATAATATGAAAGGATCATTTCCACTTGACTCTGTGTAACCCAGGATATTGTTCAATAAAGCTGTCAAATGTCTGAGACCTAAGTCAATGCTCTTAATGATGCTTATCAACTCAGGGGCTATTAACAACCATATTTTTCTTCCAAAACATAAATAGATCAAAAAGAAACAACATGAGACACCCTGCCCCTAGCTATTGTTACTTTTAATCTGACTTCAATCAATAGTTGCAGAATGACAACCAGCATAGAAACACACGTGGAAAGAAAGGCAGGTGGCAGTTGACTAAGTAAAAGAGCTGGAAGGTAGAAACAGCATGATCACAAGAGAAGCAAGCGATCAGAGATCTGTGACAAGATCAATGATGTCATTGTGGTGTATGTCCCATTTATGTGCTGAATTCTTCATCTATGCTACCAGTAACAGCAATATATCAGAGAGCAAAGATGAATGCTAGTAAAACAAACATATCAATGCTGCAGATTGAGCAGTAAACAGGTATAGAACATTTATAAAACAGGAAATAAGGAATCTGACAGCAATTAAACATTTAGTATTTGTTTTCATGATGTCCAAAAAGGTTAATGTGCAGAACCAACTTGACTGTGCTAAAGAAAAAAGTCAGTGTAGTGCAGTGATTACAGCTGAACTGACAGTAAAAACTGGCATGGGATGGCTTTCAGCAGGTCACTCTCAACCTAAGGGTTACCTTTGTGAGTGGCAATAAAATGAAGGCAGAATTGCATACTCTGAATTCTTGAAGAAAAGACATGATATAAATCTGATCAATAAATATAAACCAATAACAAAGAAGATACATGGACAGATTTCCACTCTCTACACTATCATCAAACTTTTAGAAATAACAGCTGATGAGTAAAAGCCCTGAGATCGGAACTTGGGTGCATGAGAAAAATCTTTGCTGTTTGCTGGGGGGGGGAGAATAATTGTTTTGCTAGATCACACCTTAACCACTGCATCACATGACTTTCTGCATCAGATCTTCCCCACACGTATTTCCTCAGCAAAGAACAAATATACTTCATGGGATATCATGGGATTCAGGGCATTATTACCATGTAATAAGAAACCCGTAGGAAAGTAATCACCTGATCTCTTGTTGAATCTAATCTAATCTCTTCTCCATTTCATCTCCCTGTTAATTCTTACTGGGTAGTCTATTGCACCAGTACTCTGTCACAAATCCCAATTGTGACTATTAACCAAACCTGTTACTCAGATTTACATACCTCACAAGGTTACTAAAGATATAAATATGTGGGAGAAATAGTGTCTTAGGTTTCTTGGATGAAATGTAGGATATAAATCCAATAAATGAAATATACATAATAGTTTCTAAACTGTGAAGATTCAGACTTCGCATAACTCTATTGTTCAATCTACTTTGGTCTTTTGCCTGACTCCAAGATCTGCTGCTCTTGATGTGGGATCATCAGGACCAGCAGATGCTACTTAGAGTAATTTTCAAGCTTCTCCAGGATGGCAAGCATTATTCCGAGTGCCTGTCAATGTGATTATTGCTAAAGCAGATGAGGATATATAGGAAAGGCAACTCACTAAGGGACAATTCACTGGAGGACAATTCAACAATTCAATTTAATTATTTAAAATAATTTTAAAAAATATTTTTATTTTTTTTTCATTCACATTTCATTTTGTTCCTCCTTTGGCATCCTCTCTCTAATGATTCTATTTCACTATTTCTTCAATATTAGTGTAACTCTTGTCCTGTGGTGAGTTGCCCCATGGTGAATTGGCCAGGGCAAGTTGTCCCACAACAAGTTGGCCATGGTGAGTTGACCACAGCAAATTGGTTGTGGTAAGTTGGCCATGATGAGTTGGTCATGGCGAGTTGACAGTGGCAAATTGTCATAGATCCTGGAATGGAATGGGACTCGGAGACTCATAACTGCTCCTAGGGTTTTTGGGGGTTTTTTTGAGGGGGTTGTTTTTTAACAGTATAATAAAATTTAACATTTCATTCATGGAAAGTGGCACTTCAATGCAGAAAGAAGTGCCAAAAGAAGGACCCATTTACAGTGGCCTGGTCATATCCATAGGGCTGAAAGAACTAAAGCAGATGTTACGAGGAAAGCTGCTTGATCTCACCTAAAAGATTGTAGGGGAAACCTGCTTTAGGCTTAAAAGACCTGAGTTTACCTATAGTTACCTGGCAGCACAGTTACTCTTTTCTCTATTGAATGACAGAAAAAAGAAAACATGAGATATTGTCTTTGCTTTCCTGGACCTTCATGTAAATGTTTTCCTATTACAATATGTGGGGAAACCTAAGATCAAATTCCCATTTAGCTATGGAGTTCTTCACTTGACCTGGTGTTTAGTTACTTTTTCTCAGCTAACTCAGTATGTTACAATTCTTTTGGGTATAAAATGAAAGAGAAAGCCATTATTTCCTTTATAAGGTTGGATAAGCACAGATAGATCTGAACTAAATAAAACACACTTTCCAAAAGTCACACTCTTAGGTTATCAGTCATATTAACTTATGAAGTGGAGCTTGGAGCTTCAGGATAGAGAAATCTCACAGAAACATACCTTCACTTTATCGTGTTACTCTCCATTCCTAAAAATATATATATTCTTTACAAGACCTTTTTCTCAAATGTTCTTCAGTTGCTAAAATCCTGGAAAAAAGACTCTAGAGACAGGCTTTTGACTTTGATAAGTTACAGCACACTGGGCTTTCAAACATCTTATCATGAATATGTAGAGCCATAATTATGAGAGTTCAGTGGATATTCTAAATACTATTGTTTCAATCATAGGCTCTTCAGTCAGCTTGATATATTTGTTTATACATTACTTCAACCATATAAGTGAGTGACATTAGCATGTGTTGGCCCTGGCAGTAACAATCAGTGTTGTTTCCCATTTGGTTTTTTAGGAAAGGGATTTTTAAAAGTGGTAACAGGTGTTTATTGTAATGCAAATTGTCAATAGATACTGTTGGTCAACATAAATTAATCCTATTTTTACCCAGCCAGATGGTTAATTGTAGAGTAGCAGCATGAATAAATTTAATAAGCATTCACGCCATAGTATGTAGGATTGTCATGATTCTCATTCCAGCTCTCTTCTGGTTCTCCACTGCAGCTGCTAGATTTCTCCTGCAACAAATTTACCTAGTCTCTACTTTGCTCAAGAAATGTATCCAGAAAAGCAGGTAACATCAGCTTAAAAAGCATATAAGCCATAGACTGAAAGATTCTATAGTTCCTTCTTTTGAATAAATGTATTGACACACATTTTTTAAAATTGTCCTTCTAGGCTACAATTCAACACTTCTACTATCAAATCCCCATATTTGTTTAAATATCCCCATATTTAAACAAATCATCTTCATTTACTGATGAAATGGGGAAAGTAATCTCCTGGAATGCATCTTATAAAGTACAAAAATTATAATTTCAGATGCACAATAATTATGCTACCAAAAACCTCATCACTTTTCCTTCTAGTCCTAGATTGACTACAGAGTCTTGCTTTTGAAAAAAGAAATGTGCTGGAAACCTTGAAGTCTGCAAAAGAAAATGCACATAGAGAATGAAGAAATTCATGTGAACATCAAATTTATGTTCTTGTGCATTTAACTTCTGGAGACAACCTGTTCTGTTATATTATTTTTGTTGTCTTTTTTCAAGACAACTGGTGTGTACATGTGAATATCCAATTGACTATAAATTGCTACAAGCAGCTAGTTTTTGTATGAATAAAATATGATTTTTTTCATAGCAAATCCCAAAAGTGTTTCGATTACTAATGATATATATACAGTATAACTTTAAACATTTATTCTTAATGTTTATAAAAGAATCTGTAGTTTCTTTTAAACATGCTTGCTTGAGTAAGCCATAAGAACCTATGTTACACATAAGAGAAAGTCATAAAATCAGAAGTGCACAATTTGGTACTGAGTTCATTCCAACAAGCATTGGGTGGTAATAAGAATAAAAACTAAGATAGATTAACTTCATTTGCATAATTAAACTTCTGCCACTAAATGTTGCTTATAGTACCACTTAAATCACCATACAGGTAGTCTGTACTTAACAACTGGAACTGGAATTTCTATTGCTAAGTTTAATTAAAATTTCAGTCATTGTTGCCGTTATTTCAGAGTTATATAACATTTAGAGCTGCATGTATGGCTGTTAAAATAAATAAAACAATTATTTGTTTGAGTAATTAAAAATTTGTAACAAATTTTAAAGGTTTCTGGGAATAATAACCCAGATGCTAGGTTCATAGGCAAAAGTTAGTAAACCATAGAGGTGGTCCTTATTTAAATCATTCAAACTTATGATAGGACCGTATGTGTGGTATTTACAGCCAGTCTTAGCATTTATGTTGATAGCAGTATTCCCATTGTCATGTGATCGTAGTCCAGGTGCTAAGCATCCAGCTCACAATTACAACATCACAGAGTCCGTTGGTCACATCACCACAAACAAAGTCAATGAGGAAGTTGGCAAGAGGTTCTCAAATGGTGCTTCCCCAAGCAAAGTCAATGGGGAAGTTGGCAGGAGGCTTTCAAATGGTGATCACACAATGTAGTGTCTCACAATGTGAGATTCACTTTGGAGACTGACGGTATTGTAGACAATGAGGTTTATCTGAGGTGAGACTATTGCTAATTGAAGACAGCAATCAAAAGTGCTGAAACTACTATCACTAAGGAGTGCAGTCACATGACATAGCAAAATGTGCTGGCGCAGTGGTCAGAATGCAGTATTGCAAGCTAACTCTGCTGAGTGCTAGCAGTTCAATTCTCACCCGCTCAAGGTTGACTCAGGCTTCCATCCTTTCAAGGTCAGTAAAATGAGGACCCAGATTGTTGGGGGCAATATGCTGACTCTGTAAACCACTTAGAGAGGACTGTAAAGCACTGTGAAGCGGTATATAAGTCTTAGTACTATTGCCATTGCTTTACGACTGCTTCACTTATTGACAGAAATTCCAGTCCCAACTGTTAAATAAAGATTACCAGTATGGTGATTTAAGTGCTACAATAAGCAACATTTAATGGCAGAAGCTTAATTATTGAAGAGAGAAGAGTCATACAGGAAAAGCCATGGTTGCAAGGAGGGAGGAGCATCAGGAATTTTTAGGATTTAGAGGAAAGCATTTGATTTTTTTTCAACTGTTTTAAGCCTATTAATCCTAGAACTCATACTACAACATTTTTAATGCTATAAATGGCAGTCATGCTATAAATCATGTGGTTCATAATTACAAGTCTATGATTTGCAAGTGCAGGAGGCATGCATGCTATTCTGGAGCTGCAGAATGTATCTTCATATAATGCATGAATCCAACTTGTGTAGTTTCTTTTCTTCATTACAAAAATTATACAATTAATTCCCACAATAGGTTTAACCATAGTCTAAGACTATTATATGTGGTCTCAAAAAATCTGGATGACCACAAAGGAAAACCAGGAATCCCATTTTTTTCTATAACTCTTTATTGCCATGTGGCCATCAATTATTCAATTCTTCTTTAAATTATACCTTCTGATATCCAGGCTAAGGACTTTTGCTTGACATGTAATTTTGAAGAGATGAATGCCTTTCCTGATCAATCCATCACTTCAGCATAACTTTTTTATATATTCATTGAAAAAGATTCACAGTTTAAGCAGTCAGAAATATTTTATTTATACCTGTAATGAAGATAGATGGGAGGCTTCATAGAAGTTGACTTCTCCTGTCTTTATTCTTTAAACAAAACAGCTGCTACTGCTTGTTAAGCAAACTCTACATTCAAATCAAAGTGTGTCTAGTCTAAGTTTTCATAGATTATAATACAGATTGATTTCTCTATAAGAATTAGATCTATTTCGTCGTACTTAAATTTAATTCAGGCACTATAATTATAAATATATGGGGTAGCCTCCCTGATGTATTCTGCCTAGTGTGAGGATAACTATTTGCAAGTGTCTGTTACATGAATGATGGAAATTGCTATTTGTTTTGTGAAAGTGATCTCAGTTTTTTGTTTTATTTTTATGCTAATTTCAGATGTGCAAATGCAGATGTGCCTAAGTTAATGTGCAAAAGAAATTCACATTAGGAGTTTTACATTAACTCAATGGAGGCTCCATTAGAGTTACTATATCTGAGGTGCAAAAATGCAGATAATAGCCAATAGAGCAGAGGTCCCCAACCTTTTAGGCACCAGGGACCAGTTCTGTGGAGAGAGATTTTTTCCACGGACCGGAGGGTGTGTGGTTTTGCAGATGTGGCTTTGCTTGTTTGTGTGGCCCAATTGCTGGCATGCCGCAGCCCAATACTGGTCCACAGACTGGGGGTTGGGGACCCCTGCAATAGAAGACAGCAAAAAGTTTTTGTTCTCTCTTTGCTACCATCTAGTGGTCAAATTGAACTTGCAACAGGTAGTCCTTGCTTAATGACCATAATCAGGACCAGCAACTACATTGCTAAGCAACATATAGTAGTCACTAAGTGAAACATCACATTACTAGAATGGACGTATGACATCATTTCCTATTCAACTATTAAGCAAACCACCATTGGTTGTTAAGCAAAATAAGACATGACTGTAGTTTGCAATTTTACCGCCAGTTTCTCCGTTGACTCTGCTTGTTGCCAGTTGTAAACGCATGACCATGGGACACTGTGATGGTCATAAATACCTACCTTGCAAATGCCTATCTTACAAAGTGCCTGAATGTTGAAGTATTTCACCTCAAGGTAGACTTGAATAAATGATCTTCCCAATATCCAGGCTTTTTTATTTTATTTGTTTTACCATAATGCTCTATATTAGGGGTGTCCAACCTTGGCAACTTTAAAACTTAGCTCACTGAGGAATTCTGAAAGTTGAAGTCCACAGGTCTTAAAGTTGCCAAGTTTACACACCCCTGCTCTATATCTTAGAGCAAGTCAATATGACAAGAGCTTAATTTTTTCTTATAACTAAGATATTTATATGCATCCATAAAACAGTGTTTAGAAAATTATTTCAGGAAATATTAATTGCTTAATGAGGAACCTTTCCATCAGTTAATTCACATCACAGCAAACTACATGTATTGCTTATTGCTGCTAATGATATTATTTACTTGTAATGTGATCAGCAAATACCAAATATTCTCATAGATAAGCTAAGAATTTTAGGTTGTAATATACAACCCCAAAACAAAGTACCTGTATATGCTTGCAGATAAGCCCACCTGTGGATAAATTGACCTTCCAATTTTTAACCAAAATACCAGGATAAATGTGCTGCCCATGGATAAACCAACTGTGAAAATTGAATCATACACAAATTTGGGGGGTCATCTTATCTACAGACTTGAACACTGGACCCTATCTAAAAATGAAATTCAATGGTGAGAAAAGGTTTTACACTTAGGCAAAAAAAATCAAATTTACAGGTACAGATTAAGTGAAACGTGATTCAATAGCATTAACACACACAGAGAGAGAGAGAGAGAGAGAGAGAGAGAGAGAGAGAGAGAGAGAGAGAGAGAGAGAGAGAGAGAGAGAGAGAGAGAGAGAGAGAGAGAGAGAGAGAGAGAGAGAGAGAGAGAGAGAGAGAGAGAGAGAGAGAGAGAGAGGTTTTCCAGTGGGAATTCATTTAAATATGAGCCAGCAATATGTTGCAGCTGCCAAAAAAGCCAATGCAATCCTTGGTGGCATTACCAGAGAGACAGAATCAAAATCACATGAAGTGTTAGTGCTGCTTTATAAGGCCTTGGTAAGACCACACTTGGAATATTGCATCTAGGTTTGGTCACTATAATATTAAGACGATGTTGAGACTCTGGAAAGAGTACAGAAAAGAGCAACAAAGATGATTAGGGGCCTGGAAGCTAAAATATATGAAGAATGATTGCAGGACTAAGGGAGACATGATAGCAGTGTTCCAATATTTTAGGGGCTGCCACAAAGAAGAGGCAGCCTATTTTCCAAAGCACCAGAAGACTAAACAAGAAGCAATGGATGAAAATTAATCAAGAAGAGGACCAAACTAAAATGAAGGAGAAATTTCCTGACAATGATAACAATTAACCAGTGGAATGACTTACCTTCAGAAGTTGTGGGTGCTCCATCACCAGAGGCTTTTAAGAAGAGACTGGACAGCCACTTGTCTAAAATGGTATAAGGTTTCCTGCTTGAAGCAAGGGGTTGGACTAGAAGACTTCCAAAATCCCTTTCAACTCTGTTATTCTGTTATCCTGTTATCCTGAAATGGTGCATTTTTCATGATACTTTGGTTAAAAATATGTGAGTTGTCTTATCTGTGGATGGGCTTATCTGAGAATATGTACAGAATATGAAACAGAAAATATCAAAAGATCTGGGCCCATGGTGGTGAACCTATGGCATGCATGCCAGACTGGGCATGCAGAGCCATTTTTGTTGGCATGCGCACCAGAGGGATGCTCCCCTCCCCCTCTCCACATGCACCTGACTAATGGGAACTGGAGAGGGCAGGGAAACTGAATCCAGCAGCGCTCTCGCAGGAACAGCTGCGAGAGCTGGTCAGGGAGAGGGGAACCTATAAAAGCAGGTTTTGGTGGGAATGCAGCAAGAGAGCGATGTTGGGCATGAGTTTGGAAGCGATGGTGGGCGTGAGTTTGGAGAAGTCAAGTAGGACACGGTGTTTGTTTGCACTTTGCAGAAGGCTGGCGGGGGAAGGAGGACACATAAGTTTGGACTTTGGAGAAAGGGAGAGAGAGGGAGGGAGGAAGGAAGGAAGGAAGGAAGGAAGGAAGGAAGGAAGGAAGGAAGGAAGGAAGGAAGGGAGGGAGGGAGGGAGGGAGGGAGGGAGGGAGGGAGGGAGGACAGGCCCACCAGCACCGCTGGGCAGATGCACCGCCCGGCCTGCCCAGGTGATGCCGAAGCCAGCCAGCCCTTCTGCAGGAATGTGGGGGGAGGGGGGAGAGTGGCTACCCCTAAGCACCATGCCTGCCGCCCTTTGGACTCCCTTAGCCTCTCCCCCTCCAGGCTGGGGCTGGTCAGTTTTCCCCCGTGGGCAGCACTGCGCCCATCCCTGGCCAGCCCTCCACCTCCATCCTCTTCCTCCTCCTGCAGGCAGACCACAGCTTACCAAACCGGGCGGTGCCTCTCCCTGCACATGTCCTCAGGTGGAGGAGCCAGGCAGCTGCGGCTCTCACTCCCTTCCAGCCTCCATCATGCCCGGCTGGCTGGTGATGGGCTGGAGAGTGCTGGCCAGAGGCAGCTGCCCCAGGACAAGTGGTAAGCGGAGTTGGTGCTCCTGAATTCCACTGGGGAAGAAGCCACAAGGAGCTGTGGCATCTGCAGCATAAGAGTGCAGGCGGGCAGCGGAAGGCACAAGGAGCCCTGATCCCAGCACAGCCCCTCCCCACTCTCCCCCCCCGGAAGAGATGCAGGGCTCAGGAGCCTCCCCAATGCCCCCCCACCCCCCTCAGGGAAGAAAACCATTGCAAGAGATTCTTCTGTTTGAACTTTTTTTCCTTGTCGCTTTTTGGAGCTTTCATCCTGCATTCATGAGACGGCCATCAGCTGAGCAAGATGCCCTCCTACCCACTGCCCCACCCACCAGAGACCCCTTGGATCTCCCCCACCTCTGCCCAGCCCCCACAGGCATCCCTCCCCAGGAGCAACATCGAGATGGCCACGCCCACCTAGCATCCGGCAATACATAAGTGGGTTTTGGGTTGCAGTTTGGGCACTCAGTCTCTAAAAGGTTCACCACTACTGATCTAGGCAGTTCAAAAAAAACAAGAGTTGAGATTGGTTAATATTAGAAAGCCAATTCTAAGATAATAAAACTGTGAATTCTGGTATTAATGTCCTGGTTAGAACACATAATAATCTCCTGTCATTTCCAAAAGTTTCAAGCTGACAAGTTCCTGGTGAATGGACATTAATACACTCATCATTAGAGATGTACAAAATATCCTGTTCCAAAGTTAGAATGCTCTAGGGAGCCCCATAATAGACTTTTTTTTCTTCTGAACCACAACAATTTGCATCTACTAGTTTTCTGGAAGTAAATTGTTGTTTGCTTGGCTCCATATATGGCTTGGTTAATGGGTATGGCTTGGTTAATGCATGACTATACTGATCTTGAGTTTAACAATGATTGAAAATGTTGATAACCTGTTCACCTTTGGAGATATCAAGTTAGGGAACAAGCGATCCATGATAAACCAAGAATTTAACTGCCATATGTCAAGCCAATCTTTATAAAAGAATAATGAAGAGAACATCACATAACCTATGGATAACTTCTCATATTTTTTCCTGCTGAGAAGAACTTGTCTTCCACAATACTTAAATGTTTTATCCTTGGAAAGCTGACTCCTATGCTTCGGTTAACTAGGTTATGCACATTCAGATATTTGTAGCTCCTATAAGGCTGTCATTTGAGATAAATGATCCTTCATTTGTTTATATTTGAAATACTTCTTATGGAAAAATCAATACACAAAACATCAAGCTTACAGTATATGCAGGTACAACTTGTAAAGTACCAGGACATTAGCCATGTAAAACAATTCAACAAACCTTAGAAAATTCTGTAGGAAGAAACTTGAACATTACAGCATGGGGCTGATAAGCTACTTTGACTTGGTGGCTTACAAAAAGCACAGTCTTAAAAGCAAAAGACAACTGTGTTCATATAAAAAGTTATTGTAGTTACCTTTTAATCTGCTAACCTCCAATGAAGCTCAGTTTCTCCAACTAATTACCTAATGGCTGTTTGGTTCAGCAAATCAATACAGTCAAACATAAAGCTACAGGTAAGCATGCTGTCATACAATGCCCTTTATGTATATGATTAATTGCATGAGACAGTGATATATTAGATCTTGACTTCATTACAACTTAAACAGAGCCAGGCGCTGCTATTCATATTCACAATATGATGGATATACTTAATCAGTAGTACTAGTAGTCTAATTAATTTCTCATTAAACTTTTAACCTTGGGAAGTCTATTAAACACTAATGAATACATTCTTTCTCCACAGTGCATGCAAACCATAGTGAAGCTTTTTGTGCAAAAAAAAAAAAGAGATTTGAACCTGGAAAAAAACTTTTGAGGACTTTTGCAGAGTATTCATTTTTCTTACAAACAAAACCAAACCTCAGACCTCTAGGAACATTGAGAAAACGAATTGGCAGTATGTCTTTTAGGCACTCCTAAACACATTCATTTTTAAATCACATGTTTCTGAGTCAATCACTCCTCGGGCTTTCTTGGAGACTTGAGTTTTTGCGCTCAGTTTAAGAGCAGAGATTCTGATAGTAATAGTGAAAAAAGAAATCTTCCCATTCATGAGAGGGAAACTCACATATTTAGTCAGCTTCAAAAAGTACTTAACTGAAAAAGCAGCACTTGGCCTTGGTTATACAATGTGTATTTAGGAGTAGAGAAAGGCAGATGTATTTTCCTTTAAGTTAAGCCTTTATTTCTGGAAGAAAAAAAAACCCTGACCTATGGACCTATTCCCTTCACAAGTATGTTTTCATAAATAACCTAAATATTAAGAGCTGGCATGCATTTGAACAAAGCTCTCTACAGAACTCAAAAAAATGTAACTTTAGATTTTGGATTTTTAGCAGAGGGCACCCAGTGCTATTAAAAGAATATTCATAATAACTAAAAAAAATAAAAACCTATTATCCTTTTCAAAAAATATCAGCAGTAATATATTAACAAATAGGTGCAAGCTGCCTTTCCTTCATATAATGCCCCTTTAAGCCTCTTTACACTGAAAGAGTGCATGTAACAGATCCAGAAGCTACACACACACAAACACACACACATACACCATGGAATTTACCTATATGTATTCTAATCCAAAAGTAGACTCCGTGACAGAATTCTTATGTTGTCAGTTAGACTACTTCATTATAAATCATAATAAACTATTCCTGAAAAGAACAGCTTCCATTCCAAACTGTTACTAGGAAAAACTGACAGTATCTGCACTCTTTTGCATTTACTGAAAATTCACTTACTAGATGTGGATCTAAAATGGTTCCATTGACTTATAAAAAGGATGCCTCAAATCTCAGCTGCTTGAGATAGATGGATGGATGGATGGATGGATGGATGGATGGATGGATGGACGGACGGACGGACGGACGGACGGACGGACGGACGGACGGACAGACAGACAGATAGATAGATAGATAGACACATAGATAGATAGATTTAGAATATTTAGAATAGAATAGAGCTGGAAGGGACCTTGGAGATCTTCTAGTCTAGCCCCCTGCTCGAGCAGGAGAACCTATACCATTTCAGACAAGTGCCTGTCCTGTCTCTTCTTAAAAATCTCCAGTGATGGAGTGTTCACAATTTCTGAAGGCAAGATGTTCCACTGGTTAATTGTTCTCATTGTTATGAAGTTTCTCCTTAATTCCAGATTGCTTCTCTCTTTGGTCAGTTTCCAACCATTGTTTCTTGTCTTGCCCTCTGGTGTTTTGGAGAATAGTTTGACGGCCTCTTCTTTGTGGAATACTGCTATCATGTCTTCTTTGTGGAATACTGCTATCATGTCGCCTCTGTTTCTTCTTTTCTTTAGACTAGCCAAACCCAAGTCCTGCAGCCGTTCTTTGTATGTTTTAGTCTCCAGGCCATTGATCATTTTAGTTGCTCTCCTCTGAACTTTTTCCAAGGTCTCAATATCTTTTTTGTAGTTTGGTGACCAAAATTAGTTGTAGAATTCCAGGTGTCGTCTTACTAGAGTTTTATAAAGCGGTACTAATACTTCATGTGATCTTGATTTTATGCCTCTGTTTATACAACCCAGGATTGTGTTAGTGTTTTTGTCTGCTGCTGTACACTGCTGGCTCATAGTCAAGTGATAGTCCACTAGGACTCCAAGGTCCCTCTCACAGTTGCTGTTTTTGAGCCAGGTCTCACCTAATCTGTACTTAAACCTTTGATTTTTCCTGCCTAAATGTAAAACCGTGCTTTTCTCCACATTAAAACTCATTTTGTTGGATAGAGCCCATTGTTCAAGTTTCTCAAGATCATTTTGGATCCTGAGTTTGTCTTCTGGGTGTTGGCTACTCCTGCCAATTTGGTATCATCTGTAAATTTGATGAGTTTCCCTTCAATTCCCTCATCTAAGTTATTGATGAAGATATTGAAGAGTACTGGGCCTAAGACAGAACCTTGTGGTACCCTACTGCTTACTTCTCTCCATGTGGATGTAGTGCTGTTGAGGACTACTCATTGAGTATGATTGGCCAGCCAGCTACAGATCCATCTGATGGTGTTGTTGTCTATCTCACCTTTTTCTAGCTTACCAAGCAGCAGGTTGTGGTCTACTTTGTCAAATGTCTTAGTGAAGGCTAAGTCCACAGCTTTTCGCTGGTCTACTAATTTGGTCACTTTATCGAAGAATGAAATAAGATTGGTATGGCATGATCTGTTTTTGACAAACCTGTGCTGGCTACTGGTTATAACTTTGTTTGCTTCTAGTTGTTCGCAGATCTGTTTTTTGATTATCTTTTCCAGGATCTTCCCAGATATTGATGTTAAACTGATTGGTATGTAGTTTCCTGGGTCTGTTTCCCCCCCCACACACACACACACCTTTCTTGAAGATGGGAACCACATCAGCCCTTTTCCAATCCTTAGGTACTTTCCTGGTGCTCAAGGATTTTTGAAATATATGGTACAATGGTTCTGAGATAACATCTGCCAACTCCTTCAGAACTCTGGATAGGCAGGCAGGCAGGCAGGCAGGCAGACAGACAGACAGACTACATTGGTAAACAAACCCCACTTTATTGCTGGAGGTTGTAAGAAAAGTAATCTCAGTTAATCACATTTGTACAAAATAAGGGAGGTGACTTTTACAGAAATACACAAGGACCACTATCTAGGCAGTCTGAAATATTCTTGAGATCCTGAGAAATAAGAAAATATTCAAAAGTAGCTCAGCTGACACCTTCCTAATTCATTGAAATACACTGAATTACACTGATTCACTAAGGAGGAAGAGGTGCTACATAACACAATCAGGTTTATAAGACTCTCTTTTTATAACGAATCTCAAAAAATGTGAAGTTGATTTTCTGACCAACGGGGTGATCATGCATCAATTCTAGTACGTGCTACATCTAATGTAAAAATAGGATAATATCACAACAAATGTTGACTATCAGCCACAACTTATGCAGACTTGCATTGTTAAGTACTTCGTTCATGTGCAACTGGTAACTGTTAACTACTCTTTATTCTTCTTCTCCAACAACCAAGCAAAAGCCAAAAGGCACGCAGGCCTTTTTATATGGCCAGAAACCCGGACAGTGTCAACCAATAGGAACAGAGCATTTTCACTCCTTGCACATGCGCACAAGGCTGGCACCACTCTGTCTGGTCCTGGGAAGCTTTTGGAATGCCCGGGACCAATGCAACACCCCTCCCCCCTAGATGGAACATACTTCGCGTACACATAGGTACGTCGTGCACTGGGAAGAGTGACATACAGTTGCATTATTCAAATGCAAAAAGTATGGAATACTCAAGTCTGCACACAGGCAAACCCCTTCAATATTTATTAACACAAATAAATGTATCTGAAATCAAAATAATGCAAAATAATCTAACCACGAGTTACTCCCTTCATTCAGGGGCCTCATAAGAAGGTCCCTCATGATTTGACAGCAACCTCACAAAGTCTCTCAGATGTTTGGGTGGGCACTTGGCCCGCTGCGACCTTTTAAGGGCTGGTGATGTTGCATGGCCAACCTGCTCACCTACCAAGCTAGGCAGGACAGAGCGTTGTTGCCCCAAATATCTAGGTGACCCATGTGAGGGTGCCTGGCCTACCTGCTCACCTACCAAGCTAGGCAGGCCAGGACTTTGGTGCACCGGATACCCGGTTGATCCTCCCAGGTGCTGACTGGCTGGGCCCTCTGAATCCAGACCAGAATACCTTGGAGGCATGGAAGTCCACAATGGACTCCTCTTGGGAACACTATCCCTCAAGCCGAAGACCAGCAGATGGAGAGGCCTGGGTAGCGGAAGTGCTGCATTGCTCTGTAGCCAAGCACATGCCTGACTCGTGCCAGAGTCAGGAGCCTCCTCCATGGCAACCTCTTTTTCTGATGACTTCCTCTTGGGAGCAATTGCTGAATTGTGCAAGTGCCCTTGATGGAATTCCTTTCTTCTTGCTATTTGTGATTTATGTGGATACCCCCGGTCAGTCTCCCTGTCTGGAGCACTATCTGTCGTATGTGAATACTGTGGATACCCCCGGTGTGACTCCCTGTCTGGAGTAATTATGGATGTGTGGGATGACCCCCTATCCAGTGAATTCATGTTTGGAGCACTTGCGGAACCTTGGGATGAATCCCAAATAGCCTCAGCAGCAGCTAGTGAGGGCCTGTTAGGCTTGGGAACCTGTGACCCAGAATGCATATTATGATCCTCCTCCCCCCCCCAGAGCAGAGCCAGGAGCGGAAGAGTGGCAGTTCAGTCTCCAACGCAGTTGGTCTATGTGTCTGAGAAGAACGTGGCTGTCACCCAAGGCAACTTTGTATGACAACGGCCCGGAGACCTTACAGACCACAGCTGTGACCCAGAAATGTCCAGGTCCATAGTTTCTTGCCCAAACTGGATCGCCCACCTGGAAACTCCTAGGTGCCTGTGGTTGTGACACCTGTGAAGCCACCCGGTCAGGGTGCAGCCTGTCCAGTTTAGTGATGAGGCGGCGACCCCAGCGAAGTTCAGCAGGGCTCTTCCCTGTGGCTGTGCATGGTGTGGTGCGGTGTGCAAGAAGGAAATCTGCTAATCTGTGATGCCAGTTACCATAAGTCAACTGAGAGCATCTTTGGTGGTGCGCACCATTCTCTCTCCCAATCCGTTGGAGGATGGATGGAAGGGAGCCGACGTTGCATGCAGGATCAGGTTGGCCTTAAGGAAAGCCTGGAACTCAAAAGATGTAAATTGAGGGCCATTATCAGAAACCAGAACATCTGGAAGTCTGTGTGATGCAAAAATTCCTCTCAACACCTGGATGGTCCTGGCAGTAGTAGTGGAGGAAACAGGAACAACCTCTAGCCACTTGGAATGGCTATCAACAACAACCAGGAAGAATTGCCCCTGAAAGGGCCCAGCATAATCTATATGCACCCTAGACCATGGGGTTTGAGTTTCCTCCCACCTATGTACTGGGGCCTGAGGCATTTCAGGCTATTACTGTTGGCACAGCTGGCACCCTTGCACCTGAGCCTCGATGGCTTTATCGAGCCCAGGGCACTAAAGATGGCTGCGCGCAAGCACTTTCATCCTTACAATTCAAGGATGTGCCTCATGCAGAGAGATCAAGATTCTAGACCTCAATGAGGCTGGGATAACTACCCTGCTACCCCATAACAGGCAACCCTTGAAAGTGGAAAGCTCATGCTTCTTGTGCCAGAAGCTTTGGAACAGTATCTGGGCACTTGTCAGGCCATCCTGACAACACCCATGTCAGCACGCGTGTAAGCATGTGATCAGTGGCAGTTTCTGCAGCCACATCCCTAGCATTGAGGGGAGATTCAGGCAACTCCTGAATGGAGAGAACAGGTCTGCTTCTACCTGTTTTAGAGGTAATCTGCTTAGGCCAGCTGCATGGCCCATTTCATTTCCAGGTTTGTGAACTAAAGTATAGTCATATGCTGACAGGAAGATGGACCATCTCAAGGAGAAATGATATGCAGTGTCTGTTTGTTGATGGTAAACAAACCCAGCAGAGGCTTATGGTCTGTATAGACTGTGAAGTGGCGGCCATATAAGAAATCATGGAATTTCTTTATGCCAGCCACTATGGCCAAGGCTTCTCTGTCAATCTGAGTGTAATTCCGCTCTGTAGATGACAGAGTCCTTGAGTAATAGGCCACAGGGACTTGTGTCCCATCAGTCTTCAGATGACTAAGTACAGCTCCCACCCCATAAGGAGATGCATCGCATGCGATGCATACAGGCAATTGCTCATTGAAATGTGCTAAAACAGCATTTGAAGTGAGCAAGGCCTTAACCTCATTGAAACTCCTGTCATGGACTTTAGTCCACTACCATGGAGCCTGCTTGTCTAAAAGCCTATGTAACAGCTCTGCCACTACAGCCTTATGTGGGAGAAATGCATGGTAAAAATTTAAGAGCCCCAAGAAGGCTTGCAGCTCACTTTTGGACTTGGGGCTTGTGGCCTGTTGAATAGCTTGTAGTTTCACTTCAGTAGGGTGAATGCCTTGGGCATTAATCCTTAAACCTAAGAAATCAGTGGAAGTGACTCCTATCTTGCATTTATTCTGCTTTAGCTTAAGGCCTGCTTTTCGAAAATGAAGCCCTTAACCTTTCTGCTAAATTTTGAGATGACTCCCAAGCGATGAGGACATCATCGAAGTAGGGACAGACCCCAGGAATACCTCGAAGTGTGCTCTCCATGACACTTTGAAATATGCCAGGGGCTACATTTACCCCAAATTGCAGTCTTTTGATTTTGAAGGCTCCCCTGTAAGTTACAATAGTCTGGGCCTCTGCAGCTGCCTCATCAACAGGTAGCTGTTGATAAGCCTGTGCCAGGTAAAGCTTCGCAAAAATGTGTCCCCCTTGAGGGAGGCCAGGATGTGGCTCAAAACATGGACTGGATAAGCGTGCTGTTGCAATGCCTTATTCAGTGTACACTTGTAGTCAGCACAGATACGTATTTCCCCATTAGCCTTTAGAGGCATTACTATGGGGGTTTCCCATGGACTAGAATCCACAGGTTCTAAAATGCCTTGCTGGAGCAATTTGTCCAGCTCAGCATCTATTTTACCTTTGAGGGCAAAAGGTATCCTCCTAGGCTTGACCCTGATGAGCGTGATAGTTGGGTCTAACCATAGCGCAATGGGGTGCCCCTTGTAGGATCCTAGCTCTGAACTAAACACATCTGCAAACTCCTTGCAGACTTCTGCATGGCTCAGCATTTGCAAATGGTGCAGCCCAGTTACCTGGATTCCCAGAGCCTCAAACCAATCGAGTCCAATAAGACTCATATGTTCACCCCCAACTACCACCACATCTAGGGGACCTTCAAAATCCTTATGCTGTACTCTGAGGGTGGTCTCCCCCTTAACACACAGCACAGAATTCTGAAAATCAGTGAGTATTAGATTTGTTGGCCTGAGTTTAACTCGAAGGCCACTGCTGCTGCACATCCTTTTGAATGTGTTAATTGAAATAATTGAGAGAGCAGACCCAGTGTCCAGCTCCATTAATAAGGGAACCCCTTGCAACCTTACATTAATGGAAAGTTTCTTCTTAAGGGGCTTGTGTGTCCCTGTCCTCAGAATACTCCTGCGTGATGTGCAGAAACCCACCCTATGTTGGCTACCTGGTACCTTTCAGAAGCAATTCTTCATGAGGTTGGACCTTCTGGCGACCCAAACAGATGGATGCAATTTGGCCTTGCCTGCCACATGCCCTGCAAATGGCGGAGTGGAATCTGCAGTCAGCTTGCTTGTAGCATCCTCCACACCCAAAGCATTGAAGAGATGCTGGGGCCTTGTCCAGACGTCCCTTCTGCCTCCTTTCAGCTGGCTGGTGAAGTCTGTCCACCTCTTCTTCAGGATCCGCTTCCGATCCTTCTCAAGAGTTGTCTTGATAGCTGTGTCTGGAGGGTTCCTGGCGAGCTGTAAGGCCTTCACAGCCCTGCCTGCTGCTTCCTCAGCTGCCACCTCTCGTAGCACGTCTTGGAAGGAGACATCTTCTTTTGCAAAAATCTTCTGTTGTAAGTCTCTGCTCCTCAAACCGCATACGAAGCGATCTCACAGCCTCTCTTCCAGATCCTTGAACTCACAAGGCCTGGCTGCTTGCCTTAAGGCAGCAATAAAGTCCGCAGCAGATTTACCCGGCCTCTGGTCTCTCTGCTCGAACACGTGCCTCCAAGCAATGACAGATAACTTTGGCTGGAAGTGCTCCTTCAACATCTTTTTCAAGTCAGTATATGTTACTGACTCTAGAGGTGCAGGGGCCACCAAATTTTCTGCGATGTCAAAAGCTTCTTGTCCACGGGCACACAAAAGAGTTGCTGCTTTCAGGCCGTCTTCTCTTATCTGATTTACTCTGAAGTAGTTCTCCACCCATACTACGTAGGAATTCCATCTCTCTGGGTGGGAGACATCGAAATCAGACAAGCGGCCAATCTTCGACATCATAAACTTTACGATCTTCACCAATTGCTTCCTCTGCAAGCCGTTGTATGGGAAAGGGTCCTTTAGCCGAGCTCACCCTCCAGCGACGCTGTAATGGCAGGCTGAGACGCTGGTTCAGACGCTGTTTTTCCCTTCATCGGACTTCCTGGGTGAGTCCTTAAATCTTTTGTTTCAGCTTGCAAAGGATCCCACCTTTGTTGCCAGTGTTAAGTACTTCATTCATGTGCGAATGATGAAGACACATGGTAACTGTTAACTACTCTTTATTCTTCTTCTCCAACAACCAAGCAAAAGCCAAAAGGCACGCAGGCCTTTTTATATGGCCAGAAACCCGGACAGTGTCAACCAATAGGAACAGAGCATTTTCGCACCTTGCGCATGTGCACAAGGCTGGCGTCACTCTGTCTGGTCCCAGGCAGCTTTTGGAATGCCTGGGACCAATGCAATGTCCCAAGCCTGCTTTTGCAGGCTCAGGACACAACATGCATCACAATGTATTCTTGCATTAGACAGAAGAACATGCCAGGAAAAAACTGTTTCATTACTGTCTCTCATTCTCTCATTCTCTCATTCTCTCTGTCTCTCTGTGTCTCTCTGTGTCTCTGTCTCTGTCTCTGTCTCTGTCTGTCTGTCTGTCTGTCTGTCTGTCTGTCTGTCTGTCTGTCTGTCTGTCTGTCTGTCTGTCTGTCTCTCTGTCTCTGTCTCTGTCTCTGTCTGTCTCTCTCTCTCTCTCTCTCTCTCTCTCTCTCTCTCTCTCTCTCTCTCTCTCTCTCTCCTCTCTATCTTTTCTCTCTCCCCTCTCTCTCTCTCTCTCTTGTCTGTGTGTGTGTAATAGATTACTATGGCGGTCTTCAGAGTTCAACATGACGCTCGGAAAAAGATACTTTAATAAATAGCTAAAAAGAAATTAATATGACAGGGGAAGCATGCATAGGTTAATTTGCGCACAGGGTATGATTTTCTCATTGCAGAAACAATGCAGTCACTGCTCAAGTGAAGCTACCTCCAACCATATCAACTGTATATTCATCATTAATCTGGCTAGCAGATTAAACATGATAGAATTGAAACAGTGGGAGTAGGTTTTTTTTAAGTAGACTCAACAAAGTTAATGTTACACATTTTAATCTCTATGAAGCACATAATTAGCTATCACACAGTAAGCAGTTTAAATTAACAGGCAACAGTTTGCCTGTCAAAACAGACAGCTGGTAATCAGAAATCATCACTGTTTCTCTCATAAGGGTATGTTCCTGTAATTCTACTAGTTTATATCCATTACCAACCTTTTGCTTTTAAATTTTTCTTCTTGGCTTTAGATCAGAAACAATGTTTTGGATTCTGCTTCTGCATTAAGAAATATAAAAGAATTCTTCCATAAATTTTACTGGAAATGAATCAACCTGTTCCATTATCACTGAACTTCCAGTCCATCTCTTTTATCACCTTCTTCTCATTGTTCAGCATAAATACACACAAAAAAGTATTTATTGTGTCAAACCAAAAACTACTTTAATCCAGTTCTATTCATAGAAGAGATAGACTATCTAGTTCTTTATTGGACTTGCAGAATTCTATCCAGCAATTGTTAAAAATTCAGCCAATCGGGTACCCCTGAGAAGCTAATTCTGATGGCAAGATTCCTATTGTTTTACTTTGTTTCCAATTCCATGAGTTTGATTATCTGGATTTTTCACTAGGTTCAACTGGGTGTCACATCCCAAAGTGTCACTTCCCAGACTATTGTCCCCTGCATGTTACATAGAGTAGAGTAGAGTAGAGTAGAGTAGAGTAGAGTAGAGTAGAGTAGAGTAGAGTAGAGTAGAGTAGAATAGAATAGAATAGAATAGAATAGAATAGAATAGAATAGAATAGAATAGAATAGAATAGAATAGAATAGAATAGAATAGAATAGAATAGAATAGAATCAGAGGTGGAAGGGACCTTGGAGATTTTCTAGTCCAACCCACTGCTCGGGCAGGAAAGCCTATATCATTTTAGACAAATGGTTGTCCAGGGTCTTCTTAAAAACTTCCAGTATTAAAGCTTTCAGAACTTCTGGAGGCAAGTTGTTCCACTGATTAATTGTTCTTCACTGTTAGAAAATTTCTACTTAGTTCTAGATTGCTTCTCTCCTTGATTAATTTCCATCCATTGTCATGCCCTCAGGTGCTTTGGAGAATAGCTTGACTCCCTCTTCTTTGTGGCAACTCCTGAGATATTGGAACATCATGTCACCCCTAGTCCTTCTTTTCATTAAACTAGACATACCCAATTTCAGCAACCGTTCTTTATATGTTTTAGCCTCCAACCCTCTAATCATCTTTGTTGCTCTTCTCTGCACTCTGCACATTTGCTAAAGACATATGAAGAACGACCTTCAAAGAAGATGTGAAGGAAGAAGATGTGAAGGATACTTTGCATTCACAGAAGGATACCCTTCCCCATTTTAATTTGATAACTGAAATTACCTTAATGCTTTTGGTGATAGTGCGCTCCCAATTAGTAAAGTAATATTAATAAAGACAGAAGTACTAGCTGGAGTTCTGCTGAAGATTTTATCAGTGAAGGTTGTATAGAGAGGTATCTGTAGGTTCCAGTGCAATAAATCAAGTAGCTTCATCCCTTTTGTATATGCAGACAATACAGTATATGTGCAAAAGATGTGGGTGTTGTGTCACAATGGCAAGGTGCTTCTTTTAACCATTCACACACACACACACACACACACATACATGCACACACACCATATATACACACTGTTTATATCAGGAAACATTCCCTTGAAAATAAATGAAATTTTCTTGCTAAAATAATTTGACAAGTGCAATAATAAGGAAATGCTTCAATGTTGACATAGATTGGATTCAGACTGATCTACACATCCCTAATGAGGACTGAACATCCCCAACATCTCATAACAATCAGAGAATGTAAACATTTCATTCTTCAGACATTCTTAGATAAATGAGGGAAATAAAACCACTGGCAGGAAATGCCATATCCACTGCATTCTCAAAAGCCCATCTGCATACTAGTGTCTTGTTTCACAAATGAAGTACCAAGAGATTACAATGGTGTATCTTCACTTAGAAATGGGAAATGCCAAAACAAATCAAGCAGTAAATCCATATTGGACAATGACAAATTGATTCTGAAATCATGGTTTGTTTGTTTGTTTTACAATCAGTTATTGCTACAGTGATTGATAGCTTCAAATTTCCATTTGGATTCCAGATCTTAGATCCACAATGATGAGAATAGAGAATCCATTTCAACACAGATTTCTGACATACATTCAGTACTTCTTTTCTTATAGTACACTTTATAACAATAGCAGTAGCATTTAGGCTTATATACCACTCCATAGTGCTTTACAGAATTCTACAGTTTACAATGTAAGCATTATTTGCATATTGCCTCTAACAATCTGGGTCTTCATTTTATCAACCTTGGAAGGATGGAAAGTTGATTCAACATAGAGTCTCATCAGGATCAACTGTGGGCAGAGTTTGTTTGCAATACTGCACATTAACCACTGTGCCACCAGGATTCCTTTATACCTGTCCCTCTCTTTTTCTAAGGAAAGTTCAACCCACCTTATGCTATTGTCTCTCTCTCTCTCTCTCTCTCTCTCTCTCTCTCTCTCTCTCTCTCTCTCTCTCTCTCTCTCTGTGTGTGTGTGTGTGTGTGTGTGTGAAAATTTCAAAAGCAAATAAGACCTATTATGTATTTATATCACTGTATTTTATTCTGATACTTTAAAGTTTAAATGAAAGTAAATACACATACCTCAGAGATATTGTGAGTTTGATTCCAAATCACTGCAATAAAGTAAATAATGGAATAAAGTGAGTCACATGAATTTTTGGGTTTCCCAGAGCATATACAAGTTATGTTTACATTGTGCTGTGTCCATTAAGTGTGCAATAGCATTATGTCTAAAAAAACCAATGTGAATACCTTAATTAAAAATAATTTATTGCTAAAAAATATGCTAATCATCCTCTGAGCCTTCAGCAAGTCATAATCTTTTGCTGTTGGAGAGTCTTGTAAAAAAATGCAATATGCAAAGCACAATAAAGCAGAACGTAATAAAACAAGGTATGCCTGTATTGAGAAGCTTTTGTGAATTACATTCTCCAAATGTTACAAGATTGTTAGCATGATTTTTTTACAGATTATTATTGTTTGCTGTATATTGCTTAATAAATGGATTGAAAATACAGCTATTAAACTCCAGGGTTTTTTTACAGAATACAAAAGCAATAAGCTATTTGTCATGCACATAATTTTATATACAGTATATGTTGGGAGCAGGAAGAATGCAACCATCCTTTCTGCAGTTTAATCAAATAAAATAAATCTCATCCAATGAAAATGGGAGAATTAAGCCAGGCAAAAAAGACAATATTTGTACATAATGCATAGTATAACTTTGGACTTCACCATCACGGAATGTGTTGCTGACTATCAGCTTGGCTGGCTTCAAAAAAGAGTTGAACAAATTTATGGAAGTTGTGGAGATCAATGGCATGAGCCATGAATTGGGCCCTCTCAGTAATCCAGATGGTCCCCATGCAGTTTAGTTTCCAAAAACAAATACTCGAGTTACAATGTAATTGAGCCCTGCAATTATAATCATAAGTCATGATAATCATAAAGTGGATCACCATGTGACCAGATCCAGTTTTTATAGCAGTTGTAAAGCAAATGCTGTGACTGTTAAACAATACTATGGGGTGTATTTTGCCAGAAACCAAAAGTAAACACTGGTTTCCAGTAAAAATGTCTTAAATCATGATCAAGTGACTAGAGGTGCTGCAAATGGCTGTGAATGTGGACTGGTTGCCAAGCACCCAAAATGCAGTCATGTGACCACAGGAGATCGCAGACATCGGAACTTTGAAATCAGGTCATAAGTATCTTTTTTCAAGGTTCATCATAACTTCAAACCATCACTAAGCAAGCAGTCATAAGTTGAGTGCTACTTGTAAAGACATGGCTTTCCAGCCAGACATGTGTAGAACAAAAGTTATTCTAGAAGATGGGGTCTTTAAATCCTACTTAAAGGATTTAAATTAAAATACTATTATTCCTTACTATAGTTATTGCTTTTAAGAAGTGATGTCATTATTGTGATTGCTTTGTTTCAGATTTTCTACTATTCTCTTGCTCTAGACTATTCTGGAAAGAAAACAGTACAAAAATACATTTATTTTTAAGAGGAAAAAATAATCAAGTTATTTGGACATTTCTAGGTCATATTATGAATTTCCTAATTGAGTGTACTTGCTTTCAAAAGTTCCTAAATCTGAGAAACACTGCCTTAATGTATATCTTGAATGTAATATTACCTTTCCAAATTTACATTTTAAAAAATCTATAGTACAACTTACTTAAAGCATCCTCTTTACTCCAAAGCAGATTTTGCCAAAACTGGTAAAATTAATAGATTTAGGACTATACACACCATTCATTTGTAAAGAGCATACAGTATCTACAGATCATGCAGGCTAGTGCTTTTACAGTTTGTAATCCAATATTTCTAGATTATGGCATGTGAAGAATTTTGTTGAAAATTCCCAAAATATCTAATACATTTAACAAACTAAAAAGCAGAACAAATGCAAAATATTTTTTGCAGCCAGTCTTGTACTAGGATGATTTATGCAGTACCATGATATATCTTGAGCTGCCAATAGACAGGGAAACGTGGACAAATTGTAATTGTAGATGTTTTGTAATGTTCTTCTTGTGCTGATTTTTAAAAATTGCAATATGTTTTATTTGACTATACTCAAGAGACCTTATGATTATATTTTATGCTATCCAAACAATCTCTCCATCAATCATGTTCCAGTCAGCTGTAAAATATAACAGATTTGATTTTTAGACTATCAGAAATGTAACAACAAGTATGTGTTACCTTACCACTCTTATAGACCCAGAGCTATAGCAAGCTAGGAAAGGACTCTTGTTTTCCTAGGGTTGAAGATTCCACATTTATCTTCTGAAAAAGATATGTTTTTGATAGGGTATTTTGATTTATTTACATTCATAAACAGTGACTGTTTTCCAAAAGAGAAAAAGAAATGCAGTTACAGGTAGTTGTTAACTTACAACCATTTGTTTAGCAATGATTCGAAGTTACAATGGCATTGAAAAAAGTGACTTAAAACCAGTCCTCATACAACTATTGCAGTATTTCCACGGTCATGTGATCAACATTCATGTGTTTAGCAATTGGTATGTACTTACGATGATTGCAAGATTCCAGGATCATATGATCACCACTTGTGACCAAGTGAAGGGGAAGGTCGCACTTGACTTTATGGCAAGTGAAGTCAATGGGAAAAGCCAAATTCACTTAATGACCTCTTGATTCCCTTAACAACTGCAGTGATTCACTAAAAAAAACCATAGCAAAAAGATCACAAAATTGTGTGTGACTCACTAAACAACCGCATTGCTTAGCAACAGAAATATTTCCAGCAAGGCCTTTAAAAGATCCTACAGCTATGCTCAAGCTCTTATAAAATTTAAATACAATCATTAAGAATAATAACATTAATAATACCTTTATTGATTAACCCGTGGACCATATCAAGGTGCAGAGTTCCAAACACACGTTATACTAAAATGCAGTAAAAACAATTTAGAATGGAATTGGTTAAAATATAATTTAGAAAAAAATAGAAATAAAATACAATTTAAAATGAAATTGGGATAAAATACTTTTTTAAAATGAAATTAGAATCAAATACAGCAATTTAAGATGTAGATAGATAAAATATGATAAAATTATATTTCACTATCACCCCTACAATCTACCCCAATCACTCTCACATATGCCAATCTCAGCCAAACCATTTTGCTCAGTTACTGTGCTTTATTAAATGTACTTTTCAAATTCTAGCCACAACATAAGGTAAGTTATTTTGATATGGGGGTCCCAATAGATCATTTGTTTAGTGTATAGGTCAAGGTACCTGTCTCTCACCTTCTTATGCAGCAGTGAAATAGAATGTGGGCCAGATTCTCAACCTCTGCCACTCCGCAGATGGAGAGACGTCCATTATAGGATATAGAGTGGAATCTCCCATATCTGATCATTGTGTCAAGCTGTTCAAATCTCACTTGTGTGAATATTTCCCTAAGATGTTTTGGCAGTTGTAACTTCAAATAGCAGTAATAACATTACAAAATAAGAAGCTTCTACAACTACCCAACCTAAAATAATTAAACAGAAACATCTAACATAATATGTAGGTCTTTGGTTCTTTGGGTCTTCTCCCACGTAGAATTTGAAGTGTCTTGGCGACGTTTCGACGAAGTCCCATTCGTCATCTTCAGGCTGGTGCTTTTGGCTTCATGCTTCTAGGAGCAATGTGTGATTGTAGCTGTTTCTTCCTTTTAACTGCCAGTGGGGGTTTGAACTGATTGGCTGGGAGCTCGGCTGTGTTCTGATTGGGTGGAGGTGTGTTCTGATTGATTAGGGGCTTGGCTGTGCTCTGATTGGATGGGGGGTTGGGTGTGCTCTGATTGGATGGGGGAGTGTTCTGTTTGGGTGGGGGCTTTGTTGTGCTCAGGTTAGTCTGAGTTACAGGGGGATTAGAGATGGTGAGCTGCATAGCTGTTTGGCTTCGCGTTCGTGGTCATGCCTCATCTTCATGGTGGGTGTCAGTTTGCTTCATGTATGGATTGGAGGGGTTTAAGGTGGTTAATGATGCAGCTGTGGTCTGGCTTCTGGTTTGTGGTCATGCCTCATCATCGTTGTGGGTTTGGGTTTGCTTTTTGCGTGGATGTGTGGCGGTGACATCCTGTGAGGTTTTCGTGAGTGTAGATCTGGTGTCATTCTTTGTGTTATCGACTCATTTGTCAATAAGGGTGGGTTTCCAAATGGCTGGTAGGCGGGAGGTATCATCTCGTTTGTTCATGCTGTGTGGGTGTTTTTCTATCTCGATGGCTTCTCTGATTATTCTGTTATTAAAGTGTTCAGTTTTGGCGATAGTTCTGGTCTTTTTGAAATCAATTTCATGTCCTGTGGCTTTAAGATGTTGGACCAGGGAAGAAGTTGGTTCCTCTTTTTTGATTGAGTTTTTGTGTTCTTCAATGTGTGCACTTATTCTTCTGTTGGTTTGTCTGATGTATGTGGTGGGGCAGGCAGTACATGGGATTTCATATACTCCTTGATTTTCTAACTCAATTTTGTCTTTAGGGTTTCTTAGGATGGTGGATATTTTTGTTGCGATAAATGTCCATTTCTCCTTTAAGAAATCCTTTCTCTGTCTGGATGGGCTTCCCTTCCCCCCCTTTACAGGCTGTCAGCTGATAGCTGTACTAGGGGGGTGGAGAAAGAAGGGAATGAGTTTCGTTTCCTGAGAAAAACGTCAGAGCTTTCCAGTGTATTGTTTAACTATCTGTGTACTGTAATTGGCTGTAAATCAGTAGGGTGACAATTTGTGGGAAGAAACCTTTGATGTGTAATAAAAAGGACTTGCCTGGCTTCTATCTGGGCCTTCCACTATGAGACAAGCTCCAGTCTCTGTCATGATTCATGGGGGCCGGGTGACACCACGGACACAGTTTCGCCACAAGTGGTGACCCCGACGTGATAACCCTGAGAGGTTATACATCCCTGGATCCTCAGACTTACCGCCCGGACGTGGCCAAGCGCGCTTTATCAGTTCATCGCTGGACGAGGACTGATCCCTCGTAAGTAATGGGGGGATCTCTCAAAGGTGCAGAAAATACATTTAAGGGAGCTCAGAGAGATAACCAGGAGAAACTATGTTTATTTTGAAGCGAAGAAGCTGACCAGGAGAGATTTAAGATCTCTCCTTGTATATATTTGGGAACACATTTCTTCTTACCCAGAGGCAGGCTGCATTAAAGTTGAAACTTGGAGGACAATGGGGGAGTTTTTACATACAAATCCTAGGGCCCCATCTCACATTTTAACATCCTGGAAGGCAGTGTTTGAAGCTTTGAAGACACAAGAACAGCCCCTACTAAAAAACCTACTGCAACCACCAAATTATAATGAAGTTCAACTTCTTCCCCCTGCCAGTGAAACTCCAGTAACAATTAAAAATCACAGCAGGGTTTCTCCTAGCAATGTTGAGTCGTGTGCTCCTATTTTAAATGCCACCGCTCCCACTCTAGCAAAAACCAGTAATCTTATTCAGGAAACGTTACAGAATGCTTATGAAACAGGAGAATTAGGTGCAGATGAAATGGCAAATTTATACCCTGTAACTGTGGGCATGGATGCAAAAATTGATAATGGATTGGCCGCCCAAGAGATTTTGATGAAATTGGCTGTTGAAAATGCTAATGCAGACTGCAAAAGACTTCTGCAATGCTTAATTAAGTTTCTCCTTAATACCAAGATGGTGGACAGGCAGCAAAGGCTGTAAAGAGCTCCTCCAAAAGCTAAAGTTTTATCATTAATATTTTCTTTTATTTTTATTTTTACCTTTAATTTTTGATTTTTAATCTCTTTTAACATTGCATTTTTAACTTACCTATTTTTATCCTATTTTAACCTATTTTTAACCCTTTTTAACCTATTTTGAACCCCTTTTAAACCTGGTTTGACCTTTTTTATAATAGTCAAAGACTTTTATAAAGCATATATACCAGAGAGGCCAGTATATATTGGAATCAGAAGTCACCTGGAAGAGGACGGAGTCATGGGTAAAAGAAGGAAATGTCGTGGTACCAGCCCGGGATCTCTCATACCAGCGAAGAATGCAAAACAACCAAAAATTGAGGAGCACTTTGTTGGCAAGAGACTTGTAAGTAAAACTATCTCTCCCCCCTCCATTTCCAACAAGCCAGAGAGCCTAGAATGGGACCGGCAAAGAGATTTGACTAAACAGCAGTTACTGGACTTTCCCAATTTGGGGGGAGGGGAGCAAAATGACAGCCAGCTATTTTCACAAATAACGAGTCTAGATACAACTGGCATGGAGCCTAAGATAAAGACTAAGAAGGCTGACAACAACAATTTAACCCAAAGCGAGGAGTGCTTACTGTGGGAGAATACAACAGAATTGATGGCAAAGCAATGTCTTCTCACAGCACAAACTGTAGTTTCAATTTTTGAACAGCTAATAACCATCCAACAGGATATAGAGACACTGAAAAAAGATATAGCTGTTCTGCTCCAGGCGCAGGATTGGACTACAGGCACTTCCACTGGAGTCTTTGCAGCAGATATGGGTAGATTGAGAAATCAGGAGAAGGAAGTAAGAGGGGAGGAAAATGAGCACAGGTCCTGGGGGACAGATAAAGAGTCTGCTAGAAGGTGGCAGCTCACTCGGAAAAATAGTCCTTCTCCAGATAAGGCAACAAGAGGAGGAAGCATCAATAGAAAAATTTCATGGGAAGATAATAAAGCACCCCATTTACAATTACATCAATCATATCAATCACGTCGTTCACTGCAAACACATCAGGTGGTGCTGAGAATCCACATGATCAGGGTTAATTATGGCCGTTGGAACTCCAAGTATGTTATACTACATTCCCTAAGCCAGCTTCTGCACTGTCACTGGGGGCAGATTGATTTACATACTGTGGAGTGGCTTCCTGAGCCCCCTAACTGGAAGCGGATATTTCTCTCCTTCAAACAGCCCACCATACCACTGATGCTATTTAAGATGAAGGCTTATTTAGCCTCCTTTCAAATCTCTCCCATCAGAGTTTTCCACGAGGAAAGAGTTAAACCTTTAATTGTTAACAGGCGAGCTCCCAAGGTTGCTGTCTCTTCCACATCCTCAACCCAGAGAAAAGGAGAGGGAGAAAGTGGGAGTAAGCCAGCACTTACAGAAGAAGTACTTAATAGCACAGAAACTGGGCTCATTAATGCCTTTGGCGCTCTCCCAAGGAATGAACAAGATAATATATTATGCAAGTTGGAAAATTTAAAGAAATCCTTATTGGTCACAAGTGATACAGCTGAACCGCTTATTGATTTGGTTTCCCCTATAATTGAGCCTCTTACTTCCCCCCCCCCACGGGGCATCAGTTTGCAAGAATATGAGTACATGGAAAGCAGAAGCCAAGATACACAGGGGCCAGTAGAGGCCCCAAAAGAGAAGGAGATGCTAGCATCCTTACGGGACTTCTCGATGATACCTTCTGCAACATATCAACTTCTTGAGAGTGGGCCCCTGTCAGTGCCATCATTGCAAAGCCGAATGGAACATGACCTAATAACCCCCTGCTTTACACCTAGTAAAGAAGTTTCAGAATTGCAAACCTTGTTAGCCGGTGCTAAATCTTCATACCCCAAACTCTGACTGGCTCCCTATCAGAGATTAACTCTTCTTGCATTGCGAGATTTCCCCCTCTTGCAATCATGGCCCTCCACTCTATCAAGAGCCTATCTCGAGAATGGACTTTGGAGTCCTGAGAGATGGCATGCGTCAAATAAGGGGCTTTGGGGTTTTTTAAATCGCTTTTTAACTAAAGTTTTAAGGGAGGGTAGAGGTGGGGAAGGGGTGCTTAGGGCGGGGGAAGAAATTGTTGGAGGGGAGCTAGAAGATAGGCCCGACAACGGAAGGGGACGTAATCCTGTGGGTTCGGATGGGGAGCTGATTAAGACTGATTTAGTTCCAATTAGTACCGTAAGCGGGAGGGGCAGATATGGTGGGAGCAGGGGGCCGTATCACAATAGGGGAGCGTGTACCCGCTGTTTACAAGTGGTCATGCGCTCCGACCCCCAAGGCTCTACCTGTTCTCAGGGTTATTCAGAACCACAGGGCCCGGGCTGTAGGCTGATGTTGTGCAATGCCATGTCTGTGGTAAACAAGGCCCCCCTCATCCAAGATTTAATTTTAGAGGGGGGAGCAGACCTGGCAGGTATTACGGAGACCTGGTTAGGACCGGAGGGCGGTGTCCCTCTGGTGGAAATGTGCCCACCGGGTTTCCTTGCATTCCATCAGCCGAGAGCACAGGGCAGGGGTGGGGGAGTGGCAGTCGTGATTAGGGAAGATTACAGGCCGAGGGAGGTCACTGTTCCTCAGACGGCAGGCTGTGAATCTCTCCTGGTGAAGTGGGACCTTGGGGGTCCGAGGGCGGTGTTGATTACGTACCTGGCTCCCTGCCACGTGTCAACTGCCCAGCTCGAGTTCCTGGACGTTGTCGCCGCAGTGGCGGTTGAGGTCCCCAGGCTAATAGTCATGGGTGACTTCAACCTGCCGTCTGTGGGCGGGACGTCCAGGAAAGCTCGAGAGTTCATGGCTTCCATGGCAGCCATGGACCTGACCCAGGTAATTCAAGGCCCCACACATACTGGGGGGAACATGCTTGACCTGGTTTTTGTCTCTGGACAGTGGCTGAGTGGTCAGAATATAGGGGATATAGTTATTGAGCCCCTGCCATGGTCTGACCACTCTCTCCTTCGCTTGGACTTTCTGACCGCTGCACCCCACCGCAGGGAGGTGGAACCAGGGAGATGGTACCGCCCCAGGCAGCTAATGGAACCTGAGCGGTTCAAGATGGAGCTTGAGCCAATTCCTGAGGCTTGGATACACGACTCGGTCGAAGAGTTGGCGGCAGCCTGGGATAGGGCTGCGGCCAGTGCTCTAGATCGGGCCGTGCCTTTGCGGCCTCTGATTCGACGTACGTCCCGATTGGCCCCTTGGTTCACTGAGGGGCTGAGAGAGATGAAACGCCGGAAAAGACGCCTAGAGAGCAGTTGGAGATCGAGCCGTGCCGAATCTGACCGAACACTAGTAAGAGACCATATTAGGTCCTACTTAGCGGCGATAAAAGCAGAGAAGCATTCTTACCTCACTGCTCTTATCGCGTCGTCAGATAACCACCCAGCCTCCTTGTTTAGGGTGACCCGCTCCCTCCTTCAGCAGGAGGTGAGGGGAGACCCCTTAGAGGGTAGAGCTGAGGATTTTGGAAAATATCTGTATGATAAAATCGCTCAGATACGGGAAGGCTTTGATTTCAACTGGGTATGTCCGGTGGGAGAGACGGAGTCTGGTGTTGAGACTGCTATCTGGGCTGAGTTTGACCCCGTGACTCCCGAGGACGTGGACAGGTTGTTTGGAGGACTTAGGGCGACCACTTGTTTATTGGACCCGTGCCCCTCCTGGCTGGTGTTGGCATCCCGGGAGGTGGTACGAGGCTGGTTCCAGGCAATTATTAATGCTTCGTTGAGTGAGGGTGTCTTCCCTGCCACCTTGAAAGAGGCGGTAGTGAGGCCCCTCCTCAAGAAGCCTACCCTGGATCCAGCAGTTTTATCAAATGATCGTCCTGTCTCCAACCTTTGCTTTCTTGCAAAGGTTGTCAAGAGTGTGGTTGCCCGACAGTTCCCGCGACACCTGGAGGAATCGCTATACTTGGATCCATACCAGTCGGGCTTCAGGCCTGGTTACAGCACGGAAACAGCATTGGTCGCGTTGGTGGATGATCTCTGGCGGGCCCGGGACAGAGGTTGTTCCTCTGCTCTGGTGCTATTGGACCTCTCGGCGGCTTTTGATACCATCGATCATGGTATCATGCTGCAACGGTTGGAGGGGTTAGGTATGGGGGGCACTGTTTTGCGGTGGTTCTCCTCCTTCCTCTCCGGCCGGATGCAGTCTGTGTTGACAGGGGGCCAGAGGTCGACCCCGAGACCCCTCGTATGTGGGGTACCTCAGGGGTCGGTCCTCTCACCCCTACTGTTCAACATTTATGTAAAACCACTGGGTGAGATCATCCGTGGTTTTGGTGTGGAGTACCATCTGTACGCTGATGATACTCAGCTGTACATTTCCACGCCGAACCACCCCAATGATGCTCTTGCCGTGCTGACCCGGTGCCTGGAGGCCGTCCGGGTTTGGATGGGGAAGAACAGACTCAAGCTCAACCCTTCCAAGGCCGAGTGGCTGTGGCTACCGTCGTCCCGGTTTAGTCAATTGACTCCTTCGTTGTCCATTGGGGGCGAAACAGTGGCCCCCGTGGAAAGGGTTCACAATTTGGGAGTCCTCCTGGATTCACGGCTGTCTTTAGAGGACCATTTGACGGCCGTGGCCGGGAGGATGTTCTATCAGGTTCGCCTGGTACGCCAGTTGCGTCCCTTCCTAGACCGGGACTCGCTATGCACAGTTACTCATGCCTTCGTCACTTCCAGGCTGGACTACTGTAATGCTCTCTACATGGTGACTAGCGGCCAGTGACCAGCGGCTGGCGACTGGCGACCAGCAAGTCCAGGGGGGCTTGGAGCCGGCTCGCCTGTCGGAGGTGTCCATCTTGTCCTTCGCTGGTTCGCCCTGCTTCTGCCATTGCTGTCTGGCTTTATGTGGCTTTTTGGGGATTTTCAAACAGGAGAGCTTTTTGGTTTCCCTGCTTTTTGCCACCAATTGTTTCTCGGCCTCTATTTTGCCGAGTTTTGGCCCCAATGCTGGCTTGTCGTTGGAAGTGTATGCTGGTTGTCAGGGGACAATAACCAAGATACTATTTATGATAAGGATGAGGAACTGGGAACTTGTACAGCTTTGGTCGGGGGGCTTGATTATGTCCACTGGTTGCTGCCCCCACTCGAGAGCCTTTTTACAGTGGAAGAGAAGATGTTGTGGGACATGGCTGTGGAGTTCCCGAGAGCAACTTTTAGTGAACATTTTTAGCTGACCTTCAAGCTCAGTCTGTGCCCCTGATGAGGCATTTTGGGGCGACTGGTTTATTTCTTGTATCTCTGCTTGTGGTTCTTTTAATTAATATGTTTTATACTGTGGTTTTTTAAATTTAATATGTTTATATGTCTGTTTTTAAATTTTTAAACTTTTAAATTTAAATTTTTAATTTTTATCAAATTGGGGGGGGTGAGTGATGTATGTATGGGACGGGGACATGCTTGAAGAATGTATGATAGATAAATGGACAGGCCTGCCGAGCTTGAGGGAGGCCGGGGACTGGGGAGATGCGGACTCTGGAGACAATGAGGGTTGGAATATACCGGTCATTCAGGGAAGAGGCAGGTATGGCGGGAGCAGGAGGGTAGGCCGCACATGGGGAACTCAGTCCTGCTGTCTCGTAGCAGTTCCTTGTTCTGGCCCTTCTGAAAAAAACTTGCTCTCCCCACGATTCTGGTAATGGGTGTAGCTCGGGCCCTGGGCTCAGGCTATTGCTGCTTAACGCCAGGTCGGTTAACAATAAGGCTCCCCTCATTCATGATCTTCTCATGGATGAGGAGACCGACTTGGCGTGTGTGACTGAGACCTGGTTGGGCCCTGAGGGGGGAGTTCCCCTCACGGGCATGTGCCCATCAGGTTATCAGGTATGGCATCAGCCGCGACCCCAGGGAAGGGGGGGAGGAGTGGCTATTTTGGCCCGGGAGAACTTCAGTCTACGTAGACTCACTGTTTCCGAAATTCCGGGTTGCGAGTCCATCCTTATGACGCTGGACCTAGGGGTCCAGGTGGGCTTATTGCTTACGTACCTGCCTCCCAGCTGCGTGGCATCAGCCCTGCCTGTGCTACTCGAGGAGGTTGCTGGGCTGGCGGTGGAGTTCCCCAGGCTTATAGTCCTGGGGGACTTCAATCTGCCGTCGCTTGGCGAATCCTCGGGATTGGCACAGGAGTTCATGGCCGCCATGACAACCATGGACCTGACCCAAGTAGTGCAGGGCCCGACGCATGAGGGTGGACATGCCCCGGATATGATTTTCCTTTCGGAGCAATTGGGTAATGATCTGGTTTTAAGGGGCTTAGATATCATGCCTTTGTCATGGACTGATCATTTTCTGCTTCGACTGAATTTTACGGCCCCAATCCTTCCCCGCAGGGAGGCGGAACCGATTAGGTGGTTCCGCCCCAGACGCCTGATGGATCCAATTGACTTTCAGACGGCGCTTGGGGAATTACCGAGCTCCCTCATTCACAGTCCGGCGGAGTCCCTGGTAGCGGCATGGAATACGGCCGCGAAGGGGGCTATTGACCGGATTGCGCCTTTGCGACCTCTCCGTGGTGCTGGCCCCAGGAGGTCTCCTTGGTTTACTGAGGAGGTCAGGGGGTGAAGCGCCATAAGAGACGTTTAGAGAAGCGATGGAGACAAAGTAAGTCCGGATCTGACCGAACCAGATTGAGCTTATTTATTAAAGCCTCTCTGAAGGCGATTAAGGCGGCAAGATCTTTGTATCTTTCTGCTTTGATCGCGTCTGCGGAATCTCGTCCGGCCGCCCTGTTTAGGGTGACCCGATCCCTTATTAACCTAAGGGGTCCGGGACCTCCCTTGCAGGGTAGTGCCGAGGACTTTAATAACTGTTTCGCAGACAAAGTGGCTCAGATCCGGGCTGACCTAGACTCCAATTGTGTAGCAGAGTCGACTGATAATGATTCAGTTGAGGGGACAGGGGCATGTTCTTGTCCGGTCATGTGGGAAGAGTTTGAGGCTGTTACGCCTGAGGAAGTGGACAGGGCCATTGGATCTGTATGTTCTGCCACCTGTTTGTTGGACCCGTGTCCCTCCTGGCTGGTTTCGGCCAGTAGGGTGGTGACACGTACCTGGATCCAGGAGATTGTCAACGCTTCTTTGAGGGAGGGGTCCTTTCCGGCTCCCTTAAAGGAGGCACTTGTGCGCCCCTTCCTCAAGAAGCCTTCCCTGGATCCAGAAATTTTGACCAACTATCGTCCGGTCTCCAACCTTCCCTTTGTGGGGAAGGTTGTTGAGAAGGTGGTGGCGCATCAGCTCCAGCGGTCTCTGGAGGAAGCCGACTATCTGGGCCCTCTGCAGTCGGGATTCAGGCCCGGCTACAGCACCGAAACTGCTTTGGTCGCTCTGATGGATGATCTCTGGCGAGCCCGGGATAGAGGCCAGTCCTCTGTCCTGGTGCTTCTTGACCTCTCAGCGGCGTTCGATACCATTGACCACGGTATCCTTCTGCGCCGGCTGGAGGGATTGGGAGTGGGGGACACCGTATTGCGGTGGTTCTCCTCCTATCTCACTGGTCGGTCGCAGTCGGTGTTTGTGGGGGATCGAAGGTCCACCTCTAGGTTACTCCCATGTGGGGTGCCTCAGGGGTCGGTTCTCTCCCCCCTACTTTTTAACATTTACATGAAGCCACTGGGTGAGATCATCCACTGCCACGGAGTGAGATACCATCAGTACGCTGATGATACTTAGCTGTACATTTCCACTCCTGGCCATATCAGTGAAGCGGTTGAGGTGATGTGCCGGTGTCTGGAGGCTGTGAGGGTTTGGATGGGTGTTAACAGATTAAGGCTCAACCCCGATAAGACAGAGTGGCTGTGGGTGATGCCTCCCAAGGACATTTCTATCTGTCCTTCAATTACCCTGGGGGGTGAATCTATAAACCCCTCAGAGAAGGTTCGCAACTTGGGAGTCCTCCTTGATCCACAGCTGACATTGGATCATCATTTGTCAGCAGTGGCGAGGGGGGCATTTGCCCAGATTCGCCTGGTGCACCAGTTGCGTCCTTACTTGGATCGGGAGTCACTCCTCACAGTCACACATGCCCTTGTCACCTCGAGGATCGACTACTGCAACGCTCTCTACATGGGGCTACCCTTGAAGAGTGTTCGGAGACTACAATTAGTGCAAAATGCAGCTGCGCGAGCAGTTGTGGGTCTTCCTCGTTGTGCCCACATTTCATCAACTCTCCGCACGCTGCATTGGTTGCCTATTGGTCTCCGAGCCCAATTCAAGGTGTTGGTTATTACCTATAAAGCCCTTCATGGCTTGGGACCAGGATACTTACGGGACTGCCTTCTGCCACATACTTCTCTACGACCGGTGAGAGCGCACAGGGTCGGCCTCCTCCAGGTCCCGTCAACGAAACAATGTCGATTGGCGGGCCCTAGGGGGAGGGCTTTCTCTGTTGCGGCGCCCACCCTCTGGAACCAACTACCTCCTGAAGTCCGCGTTTCTCCGACCCTCCTGGCCTTCCGAAAGAATTTAAAAATCTACCTCTGCCGGCAGGCCTGGGGATGATTGTTGATTGTGGTGTGATTGATGAGTATGTATGGGGTTTGTATTTTTAATGTTGTTCGGATTTGTTCAATTGTTTATATATATATATATATATATATATATATATATATATATATATATATATATATATATATATATATATATATATATATATATATATATATATATATATATATATATATATATATATATATATATATATATATATATATATATATATATATATATATATATATATATATATATATATATATATATATATATATATATATATATATATATATATATATATATATATATATATATATATATATATATATGTTGTAAGCCACTCCGAGTCTTCGGAGAGGAGCGGCATACAAATCCGAATAAATAATAAAAATAAATAATAATAATGGGGCTCCCCTTGAGCTGCACCCGGAGGCTTCAGCTGGGCCAGAATGCAGCCACACAGGTAGTGACCGGGGCGCCATGGCGTTCCCATGTAACATCGCTCCTGCGTGAGCTGCACTGGTTGCCGGTGGCCTTTCGGGTGCGTTTCAAGGTGTTAGTGACCATTTTTAAAACGCTCCATGGCATCGGACCCGGATATCTACAGGACCGCCTTCTGCCAGCAAATACCTCCCGCCATCCGGTACGCTCCCACAGAGAGGGTCTGCTCGGGGTGCCGTCGGCCAAACAATGTCGGCTGGTGACCCCCAGGGGGAGGGCCTTCTCTGTGGGAGCTCCAACGCTTTGGAACGAGCTCCCCCCGAACTCCGTACGATGACGGAATTGCGTTCCTTCCGTCGAGAATTAAAAACATACTTATTCCGACAAGCCGGCCTGGGATGATAGCTCCAGCTCCAACAATGGCCATAACTGTTTTTAGGGGATTGTGTTTTTAGTTGGGTTTTTAAATATTAGGCCAAATTGTTTAATTTATTTTTAATAATTTTAATTTTTGTGTGTTGTTGTTTTAATTGGGCTGTACACCGCCCCGAGTCCTTCGGGAGGGGGGCGGTATAAAATATGTAAATAATAATAATAATAAATAATAATAATTGACACTGGTCAAAAGACACTTGCACCTACATTGGTTCAACTACAACAATATTTAGGAAATATTAATTGGTTAAGGCCATATATAGGTCTTTCTACCTCTACCCTTTCTCCTTGGTTTATGTCATTAAAAGGCCTCAAAAGTCCCACAGACGTTGTGACATTGACCTTCGACCAGCTATCGGTCGTTGACAAAGTCCAAATGTCCCTCAACACCCAGTGGACTGATCGGTGTGTTGACAATCACCCTGTGCATTTGAATGTGATTTTTGATTGACCACCCACAGTGGCAATTACTCAATCTGATGAGCCTTCAGGAAATTGTTTTTACTCCAGCTATGACCTTGGCAGACATTATACATCATGGCCATGGCCGTTGCCGACAAATAGCTGGACTAGAGCTGCTAGTAATTTTTCTCCCATTTTCCTTAAAATTGTAGGAAACTATGATTCAAAATAATTCTGTTTTGCAATTATTGATTGGTGATTGGCCTGGTCAATTTTCATGCCATCCTCCCACAGATCATAGATTTATGGCTATGAAAAATCTGCCACTAAAATTACAACCTTTGTCATCTCCAACACCTTTAGAAGGTGTCACAGTTTATACTGATGGTGGAAAAGTCTATGGTGCCTGTGCATGGTGGGCCACAGGAAAATGGTGCACCAAAATCATTCCACCACAATCATCAGCTCAGCGCACTGAAGTTGCCGTAGTTATTTTGGCATTTCAAACATTCCCTTGTCAAGACATTAATATAATTCTTGACAGTTTATATGTTTATAATTTGGTTTCCCTTTTGCCATATGCTTATATCTCTCCTAGTTTGGATGAGACTTTGCTGACACTATTTTTGACATTGCAAAAATTTATTGAGACAAGATATTGTCCTTATTTTATTGCACATATCCAGAGTCATCAAAATTTTCCAGGAATTCTCAGTGAAGGGAATTCCCAGGCGGATATGGCAACACAAGTTATGACTATGCAACAACCCGCTCCCTGGGATAGTCATAGCTATTTTCATCAAAACGCCAAGGCTTTGGCTAAACAATTTGGCATAACCCCCAGGGAGGCAGCAGCTATCATTCAACAGTGCCCCAACTGTTCACAACAAGGACTGTCTATTCCAATGGGTGTGAATCCCCGTGGACTTGAGGCATGTCAAATTTGGCAGATGGATGTTACCCAATATGCACCTTTTAGTCCATGGAAATATATACATGTGACTATAGATACATATTCTGGGTTCATCTTTGCTACTCCACAGTGTGGAGAGGCAACTAAACATGTCATCAATCATTGTATTCGAACTTTTAGCACTCTGGGTACTCATAAAGAATTAAAAACTGATAATGGACCTGCATATTGTAGTCACGCCTTTGCTCAGTTCTGCAATCGGTGGGACATTATTCATAAATTCGGCATTCCTTATAATTCACAGGGGCAAAAAATAGTGGAATGGGCCAATTCTACTCTTAAACACATGCTTGACAAATTAAAAATGAAAAATGGGGAAAATACCCCCGTACAACCTGGAGTGCAAAATCATCTTAATTTAGCTTTATATACTCTCAATATTCTGATCCTTACTGGCACACCACCTAATACAGCTGCCAGCAGGCATTTTCCTCCCCTTCCAGACGTAGCAACCATGGTTCGACCGTTAGTTTGGTATTGTAAACTACCAGACCCCCAATGGAAAGGACCAGCTGAACTTATTACCTGGGGTCGTGGATATGCTGCGGTGCAACATGAAGGCAATACGATATGGGTTCCTGGCCGCAATATTCGCCCTTACAGTGTACAGCCAAAAGATTGCAAAGACTCTGGTGAGCCCAAAGTGGACGGACAATGAATTTTGGAAGGACAATAAAAAGTTAGTGCCTTAACAAACCATACTGACTGCTGGATGTGTATGATGTCACCATCGGATGCCAGTCAAGGACTTTCTTTAGTTGGACTTCATTTGAAAAACACTGGAGCCAGCGAAAGTTTTGTAAATATTAATGTGGCAGGAAATTATACGCTGCCACTTAGGTTTTATTATGTAGATTTTGCATTAGTGTGTTTTAATTTTTCTAAGGGAATTATCCTTTTAAGTATATATCCCTCTTGTAATATCACCTTTAATATGCTTGATAATTGTGTTGAAAGTAATAACAAAGTGTATATAAAATGTGATGATGGAGAGTACAATGCAAGTGTATTGGGTTTGTAGCTATTTGAATGGCGCACGGAATTGGACTGCAGCCAATGACAGTGACGGCCATTGAAATGCTTAATGAAGAACAAGGACAAATCCCTCCACCAATATCTGGAGATCATAAGCATTGGGGATATTTGGGATGCATTCTGCTTTTGGTTACCAAAATTTTCAATGGTTAAGAAATTTGATAAGTAGTATTATTTTGTATTGTTATATTATTCCATTGTGGATGCTTTTATATACAATGTTTGTCTGGTATTTTTGCTATGATGAAATCTTTTATACCAAAGAATAAATGGTCTCAACAAGTGAACATTAGTCAACAAGGATTTCAGCGGCTGCTAGTGGATAAATAGCCACCTCAGTTGGATGAAATCGAATACATGGACTGAAAGCCCTTGCTTCTAAACAAAAACAAAAAAGGATGAGATGTTGCGATAAATGTCCATTTCTCCTTTAAGAAATCCTTTCTCTGTCTGGATGGGCTTCCCTTTCCCCCCCCCCTTTACAGGCTGTCAGCTGATAGCTGTACTAGGGGGGTGGAGAAGGAAGGGAATGAGTTTCGTTTCCTGAGAAAAACATCAGAGCTTTCCAGTGTATTGTTTAACTATCTGTGTACTGAAATTGGCTGTAAATCAGTAGGGTGACAATTTGTGGGAAGAAACCTTTGATGTGTAATAAAAAGGACTTGCCTGGCTTCTATCTGGGCCTTCCACTATGAGACAAGCTCCAGTCTCTGTCATGATTCATGGGGGCCGGGTGACACCACGGACACACTTTCGCCACATATTTTTCTGTTTGTGCAGAATGCTGTTTTTTTTTATAAATTTTTTTATTGGTTTTTTAATTTTTAACAAAAGAAAAATACTCAAATCAGATCATAATATTAAAGTAAACAATAAACATAATCAGAACATAAATACATATTTCAGAATCATCCATAAACATAACATATGTACTTATTTCAATACATCTACTAGTAATAACTCAACTGAGAATAATCATAAACCATATTTTCCAAACAATTAACATTGCTGCTCGGTACCCCCACCACCACATCCCCCTAACCCTAACCTTCCCCCCTCACTTACCATCTAACTACCTACTCTCCTCCCTCCTTCTCTATCTCCCTCCTACTCCACCCAACTATCCCTTCTCTTTCCCCTTCTTATCAACTTTCTACTTACATCAGCCTTCACTCCTCCTTCCTCTTTCCATCAGATGTGGTGCCCAGAGGCCACCCGAACAACCCCTTAATAACAATAATTACACATTCTTGCATCAACCCTAATTGCAGTTGAGAAAACATAGTATATAAAATTATAAACCCTCCCTAGCCCCCCCCTGACTTCCCAGAGTGAGTACATGGTAAAACAAAAGAAAACCCACTACTTCAAACAAAATTATTATATAATCCTAACAAGAATTTTAAACTATATACTAAATACAATCTCTATCTAACATTTATTCAACCTTATCAGTTCTAATATATATCTAATCCCTCAATCATTCCATCTAATGTCAAACCTTAAATCATTTCAATCCACTAAACAAAACAAACATATCATCTTGTTAAGAATATTAATATTCATTTACATATCTAAACCATCAATCTAAGAATCAGTCCATCACTTCAATTCATTAAGAGGTTATATAGAATCACCCAAACAATCAAGTTTAGTATATATCTTTCAATAATCCATCTCTTTTAACATTCTAGACAGTCATTTCAAACCATTAAACATCAAATAAATAAATCATCTTTTTGGAAAAAAAATAAACAAATAATATCAGTAAACCCCTCAGTTAAAAATATATATATATATTTAGTCAATTTAGTATATCTTCCATTAAACATCCTCTCATACATCTTACTCATAAATTCAGCCCATAATCTTAGATTGGCCTTAATTCCTTACACTTAATTTTAAATTTCACTTCTTCAATCGACTTCTGGGCTTTCTCATATGTCAAATAAACCTAAATAACAAATACAATCTATTTAATCCATTTCTAACTTAGAGTCCTTCAACCTTATCAAATCCCATAATGCTTATTTATCCCATCAATCAGTCAATCTAATGTCAAACCTAGATCATTTCAAAGCAAGTACATTCTTCTTCAATTTAATTATATCTTCCATTAATCATCTTCTTTTACGTCTTGCTCATAATATTAATATTATATCTTCCGTTAGTCATCTTCTCTTATATCTTACTCATAATCTTAGTCCTTGAGTCAGTCCATAGTTTTAAATTACCCATAATTCCTTATGTAAAATTTTAAGTTTCACTCCTTCAATCGTACTCTGGGTTTTTTCTTTTGCCAGGTAGATCTCCATAACGAGGCCTCCCTTCCAAGTAGTAAGTCTCTCTTTTTTACTTGCAATATCATTTGAGTCCATATAAACCATCTTAACCTTTGCATTAGTCCTCTATTTCTCTTAACCATAGACTTTCGTTGAAGTAACATTTCAGATCTCTGTCTTTGCTTTTCCTGGTCCTCGGTACCATAGATAAATTGCTTCTTAAACTGGATCACTTTCTCTTTTTTCTCAATTAAATCTTCTTCTTGCTGCTTGTCTGAGAGGAATAACCATCCCCTCCTGTCTTGGAACAAATCCTCTTCCTCCACTCCGTAAATGAACTGTTTATCAAGCAAGATCCATTCCCAATTATTCTCTTTATTCTCAATACTGTCTTCTTCTTGTTTGGATTGTTGTATAAAATGTTCAACAGACGGTTGCAAATCAATTTCATTTGGAAAAAAGAGTTTTAATATTTCTGCATTAGTCTCTTTCAATATTGCAATCGTTTCTTCTTTAAATTTATCAATGCGGTCCAAAATAGGTTTGACATTAAAACGTAAATTCCAATCCATTTTAAATTTTAAAACAGTCACTCTGGCCTCTAGCTTCGCTTACGAGAACAAAGAGGGGAAAAAATGGAGAATTCACTTTCACTTTCAAACACTTTCCTTTAGCAGTGAAAGTAGTAAAAGTAGTGAAAGCTATACGCCATTTTGAATGCATTATGTTGAATGTAGCAGTTAGAAATATATAGCCAGAAAAACAATAAAAAATACTTGCAATCCAATAAGAACTCCTGTATTCATTCAGTCTGCAAACAGTCTCTCTTGTGTTCTATTTTTAAAAGCAGAAGCGGTTGCGGCGTCTTTTTCTGTCCGATGACAGAAGCGTCTCTGGGCAGGAGCATCTTCAGGAGCTATGGGGAGCTCTCACTCTTTATCCCTGAAAACTTCAGGGATTTCAGAGGAGCTCAACCCTTATTGCTCCCAATGCTCTACACCTCTTCTTCGCCCGAAGAGGGGATTTTTCACCGCAAAAAACAGCTGGTGTTCGCTGTTTTTTGCGGCTTTACATACCCAGAGAACGGAGCCTCACAGAGGAGACTCTAGCGGCGCCGGCGGAGCCACCGGAAGTCTCTGCAGAATGCTGTTTTGATATTATGTTTGTGAAGGATCTTACTGATCCTGTCTGTGGTGCCTTTTATGTATGGGAGGAGGGCTTTGCCGTTTTCTTGTTCTCTGTCTTGGATTTTAGTGGGAGTTTCTTTTTGGATTAAGTTGGAAATCTTATTTCTTTGGAATCCGTTGGATGTAAGTACATTAGTGAGTGTGTGTAGTTCGGTTTTTAGGTGTTGTTCGTCAGCTAGGCATTTGGTTCTTGAGATGAGTGTCTTGGCTACGGAGTTGATCTGTGCTGGGTGGTGGTGTGAGAGTGCGTGCAGATAGCGGTTTGTGTGCGTTTTCTTCTGGTAGATGGTGTGTCCTAGGGACCCATTGGATTTCTTGTAGACTAAGACATCCAGGAAGGGAAGTTGGTTATTAGCTTCTGTTTCCATGGTGAACTGTATTTTGGGGTGTAGGCTGTTGAGGTGTGTGAGGAAGTTGTCCAGTTTTTCTTTCCCATGTGGCCAGATTACGAAGGTATCATCTATGTATCTGAGCCAGAGTTTGGGTTTGTGATCAGATTTTTCTAGGGCTTGGGTTTCAAAGTGTTCCATGTAGAGGTTTGCAATGACAGGTGAGAGGGGTGATCCCATGGGTGCTCCTTCTATTTGTTTGTATTTTTGTCCGTTATAGATGAAGTATGTGTTGGATAGACAGTGTTTGGTCAGATCTAGGATGTGTTTGGGGGGGTTATATTTGTTTTGGATAGCTGTTAAGGCTTCTTTGATTGGCACTTGGGTGAAGAGGGATATGACATCGAAGCTAACAAGTAGGTCGCTGGGCTGTAAGTTTTGTTTCTTTATGATCTCTATGAACTGGAATGAGTTTTTTACGTGTGAGGTGATGGATTCTGCATAGGGCTGTAGTTGTTTGGCGAGAAATTTTGCTAGGTTTTGTACAGGTGACCCTATGGAGCTGACTATGGGTCTAAGTGGGGTTCCTTCTTTGTGTATCTTGGGGAGACCATAGAGCTTAGGGCATCTGGATGATTTCTCTCTGGGAATGATTCTTTGCTGGATCTCTTCGCTAATGGGGGAGGCTTTTATTTTGGATCTAGTGGTTTTTTCCAGGTAGGTGGTGGGATCTGTGTTTAGCGGTTTGTATGTGGAGTCTTGGAACACTCCCCCAGCCAATCAGAGCACAGCCAACCCCCCATCCAATCAGAGCACAGCCAAGCCCCTAACCAATCAGAACATACCTCCACCCAATCAGAACACAGCTGAGCTCCCAGCCAATCAGTTCAAACCAGACTGGCAGTTAAAAGGAAGAAACAGCTAAAATCTCACATTGCTCCTAGAAGCAGAAGCCGAAAGCACCAGCCTGAAGATGACGAATGAGACTTTGTCGAAACGTCGCCAAGACACTTCAAATTCTACGTGGGAGAAAACCTGAAGAACCAAGGACCTGCATACAAACACCCGCGAAAACCTCAGAAAACAAATATATATATATTTGTTTTCTGAGGTTTTGTCCCACGTAGAATTTGAAGTGTCTTGCCGACGTTTCGATGAAGTCTCATTCGTCATCTTCAGGCTGGTGCTTTCGGCTTCTGCTTCTAGGAGCAATATCAAAACAGTATTCTGCACAAACAGAAAAATATCCACCATCCTAAGAAACCCTAAAGACAAAATTGAATTAGAAAATCAAGGAGTATATGAAATCCCATGTACTGCCTGCCCCACCACATACATTGGACAAACCAACAGAAGAATAAGTGCACGCATTGAAGAACACAAAAACTCAGTCAAAAAAGAGGAACCAACTTCTTCCCTGGTCCAACACCTCAAAGCCACAGGACATGAAATTGATTTCAAAAAGACCAGAACTATCGCCAAAACTGAATACTTTAATAACAGAATAATCAGAGAAGCCATCGAGATAGAAAAATGCCCACACAGCATGAACAAACGAGATGATACCTCCCGCCTACCAGCCATTTGGAAACCCGCCCTTATTGACAGACGAGTCCATAGCACGGGGAATGACACCAGACCTACACTCACAAAAACCACACAGGATGTCACCTCCACATATCCAGGCAAAAAGCAAACCCAAACCCATACTGATGAGGAGGCACGACCACAAACCAGAAGCCAGACCACAGCTGCATCATTAGCCACCTTAAACCCCTCCAATCCATACACAAAGCAAACTGACACCCACCATGAAGATGAGGCACGACCACGAACGCAAAGCCAAACAGCTACACAGTTCACCATCTCTAATTCCCTTGTAACACTGACTAACCTGAGCACAACAAAGCCCCCACCCAAACAGAACACTCCCCCAGCCAATCAGAGCACAGCCAACCCCCCATCCAATCAGAGCACAGCCAAGCCCCTAACCAATCAGAACACACCTCCACCCAATCAGAACACAGCTGAGCTCCCAGCCAATCAGTTCAAACCCCCACTGGCAGTTAAAAGGAAGAAACAGCTAAAATCTCACATTGCTCCTAGAAGCAGAAGCCGAAAGCACCAGCCTGAAGATGACGAATGAGACTTCGTCGAAACGTCGGGAAGACACTTCAAATTCTATGTGGGAGAAAACCCAAAGAACCAAAGACCTACATATATATATATATTTGTTTTCTGAGGTTTTCGCAGGTGTTTGTATGTAGGTCTTTGGTTCTTCGGGTTTTCTCCCACGTAGAATTTGAATATGTGTATATATATAATAAGAATATATATATATATATATATATATATATATATATATATATATATATATATATATATATATATATATATATATATATATATATATATATATATATATATATATATATATATATATATATATATATATATATATATATATATATATATATATATATATATATATGTGTGTGTGTGTGTGTGTGTGTGTGTGTGTGTGTGTGTGTGTGATTTCTATCATGTATGCACCAATTAATTATTTATACTGTTTCCATTCAGTTTTCAACTTTCACTTGCTTTAACTGGTTCCTTTGAAGGTTATTATGAGCTTGTAACTATAATATATCATTAATGATAGTCTTGAAGGCAATTAAGAAATTTATTAAATCTTAAATCAGCAGATCTTTGGATAAATATTCCTTACACTTCATCATGTTAGTTAATGGACTGATGGAAGCCAAGTCCAAAATATCTATGCATGCAATAAATAGCCAAAAACCAAATTTTGATTTGACAGCAAAGAGATAGCCAAGACAGTTCCAAACTGAGTCACTGTACCCCATCAACACTTATACCTTTATACATTATGAATCTTCTAGTGGCTTTCAGATGTGGAGGACTTCAAATTGAATAATCTTATGCTGACTGGCATTCATGGGAACTAAAATCTATTACATATCAAATCTGTGATATGGGTACCATTTAAACCATCACTCTTTTTTTCTGTAATTGCCAGTTATACAGCAACATTCACCACTAGTTGACTACCCCTCTTTTCATTTACATTTATTTCTGGGGCACTCTCATAATTGTTATTTATACTATGTATTAATCTAACTCCAAGTGGCTTCCAACCATTAGTTGAGAAAATTCCTATGCATAGACTTTTTTTAGAAATATATCAATTTAATTGGACCTTCAGTTGTAGACCTGGTCTTTCACATCTAGCACAGACTGGGGAAGGCATGACTACTGTATATTAAGCAGATCCAATACAATCTAATATTTACAAGCAGTAAACAATATCCCAATCAAGGAACTACCAACTCAGACAAACATCAAACAGCCTAATGAACACTCCCACCAACACTGACAAGATAAGCCACTTGTATATAAACAGCCTTCTAGCACTGATGATGTTACCTAGTTGGGTAATGAAACTTCTACAAGCCAACAACCAAGTTCAGACAGCACCAAGGACCCCACAGTTTAACCCTGAGCTACAATATTTTCTTTTATTGGTACAGTTTAATACACTTGTCAGTGGCCACAGATCTCCATCTTCCCACACCCTAATACCCCATTCTTGGTGTTCTTTTTAACAATGTAGTATGTGGGGAAAGATCATGATTTGTGTTTTCTTATCAAATGAAAATTCATGTTTTCTTTAAAAAACTGTGACCTTATGAATTAATCCTGACTTATACTTTTTCATTCTGCTTGCTGAAATGATGACAGGAATTTCTGTCAAGAAACAGAGTCTGTTATTGAATATAATTAAAATGTGGAAGTTTCATCAATATGTTACTATTTACCAGACGTGGATAATGTATCTGTCTGTTATTTCAAAAGCGATTACCCTCTGTTTTAATGGCAAGACATAGGTTGAGAAACTGACTGTTGTTGCATAACTATTGATTTCAGAATTTGCTACTGACAAGATCAATTATTAAATAATTTTTCTCTTTAGTTTTCAATTCTAATTTAAATTTAAATAGGCTTGATCAATAAAAAGTGTATTTATTACATAACCATTGCTGAAGGAATAAACTAGATCTGGCATTTAATGTATAATCAGAAGGCATGTCAGGGATTTTTAAATTATTCAAAAACAAACAAGAAGATGGAGATTTCCATTAAGAACATTTGGAACAGAATCTAACCTTTTCTTCTTCACCTTAGATCTGCCAAATATCATTTTCAAGCATAAGCACTTTAGGAAAATAATTATCCCATTCTTTACAAGCTAATGTTTGCCCCAAACTTGTAAGATACATTTCTAACATATAACTTGACAATCATCTCCAAACCAGAACAAGACGATTACCGTGTTTCCCCGAAAGCAAGACACCCCCGATTGTCAGACGTATCGGGGGTGTCAGGGGGTCGGCTAACGTAAGCCATGCCCCGACTGCAAGACGTGTATCTTGCTTTCGGGGAAACACGGGGGCGGAGGGGAGGGAAGATGGACGCGCCGCTGCTCACTCACCCCGCAGCAGGGGGACGAGGGGAGGCGCACCGGGAACCTCTCCTTGGCGCAGGGAGCTTCCTTCTGGCTGGGGCAGCAAGAGACCGGGAAGAAAACCCGCCCCTCCAGCTCGCTTTCTGCCCCAGCCAGAAGGAAGCTCCCTGCGCCAAGGAGAGGTTCCCGGTGCGCCTCCCCTCGTCCCCCTGCGGAGGGGAGGGAGGCGTCCGCGTCTTTCGGCGGGCGTCCGAAAGCCGCCCGCCGCGCGCCGGGCCAGCAGGCTGCGCAGGGAGGCTTCTAGGCGGCCATCGGCTGGGGCGGCAGCGGCCCAGGCTCTCCCTGCACAGCCTGCTGGCCCGGCGCGCAGCTGGAGAGGCTCGGGGCTCGGCTTCCGCGGGGAGGTCCGGCTGCCACCCTCGGCGTCTCTTCCTTCCCGGCTCCATCGGCCGCCTAGGAGGCTCCTGCCGGGGGCGGAGGGGAGGGAGGCATCGAGGCTCCGAACTGGAGCGAGGGAAAAGCTCCGCAGCCGCAGCACCCCATGGGGGAAGCGGGCGTTCCGGCAACACCAAGAGCGCGCGCGCGCCAGCCGGCTGCTTAGCGTGCCGAGAAAGGGCGAGGAGAAGTGCTTTGAGGTGACGCCTGACGATTGCCCGCCCGCCCGCCTTCGGTCAGGGGTTTTTTTTGCCCTGAGGAAAAGCCTCAACTTATGCCTCACGGGTTCTGTCTGTCACGGAGATGGGGAAGAAGTGGCGGAGTCCCAGCCAAGCGGAGAAAGGCTGCTCCGACAAGGAAGAACTTGGCAGGCGGAGGAGTCGGAGCGCCAGTTGGGGGAGGTTCGCGGAGTCGTGGAAGAGGTTAAATTCCAGGCAGGGCTCCACCAAACGCTCTGGATTGGCTTCGCAATCGGGAAGCTTCTGCGCCCGCAACTGAAGCCGGTGGGCCAGGGGGGAAAGGGCCGCGGGGACCCCGCCTGCGAAGAGCCCCGGTGAGGCCCCGCTCGACCGGCACCCGGGCCGGGAAGGGAGGGGAGAGGAGCGCCGGCCGCCCCTGCCACACAGGGTCCAGCCACCAACGCCTGGGAAACGCCGCTCCTCGGAGCTCCTCTATGCACCCCCACCACGCCAGCCCCATCGCCTCACTCACACGCCGCTTCACTCGCGCCGGCGACCAACCTCCCTTTCTTTTTTGAGGTTGGTCGCCGGAAAAGGCAGCGCGAGTGAAGCGGCGTGTGTGTGAGCGGGGGCGGGGCGGGGCGGGGAGGGGAGCAGAGCAAAGCTCTGGATTCCGCTCCCCCCCCACCACGCCAGGCCCATCGCTGGCGCGATGAAGCGGCGTGTGTGTGAGCGGCGGCTGCGGGGCGGGGCGGGGAGGGGAGCAGAGCAAAGCTCTGGATTCCGCTCCCCCGCCACCACGCCAGCCCCATCGCTGGCGCGATGAAGCGGCGTGTGTGTGAGCGGCGGCTGCGGGCGGGGCGGGGAGGGGAGCAGAGCAAAGCTCTGGATTCCGCTCCCCCCCCACCACGCCAGCCCCATCGCTGGCGCGATGAAGCGGCGTGTGTGTGAGCGGCGGCTGTGGGGCGGGGCGGGGAGGGGAGCAGAGCAAAGCTCTGGATTCCGCTCCCCCCCCCCACCACGCCAGCCCCATCGCTGGCGCGATGAAGCGGCGTGTGTGTGAGCGGCGGCTGCGGGGCGGGGCGGGGAGGGGAGCAGAGCAAAGCTCTGGATTCCACTCCCCCCCCACCATGCCAGCCCCATCGCTGGCGCGATGAAGCGGCGTGTGTGTGAGCGGCGGCTGCGGGGCGGGGCGGGGAGGGGAGCAGAGCAAAGCTCTGGATTCCGCTCCCCCCCACCACGCCAGCCCCATCGCTGGCGCGATGAAGCGGTGTGTGTGTGAGCGGGGGCGGGGAGGGGAGGGGAGGGGAGCAGAGCAAAGCTCTGGATTCCGCTCCCCCCCACCACGCCAGCCCCATCGCCTCACTCACACGCCGCTTCACTCGCGCCGGCGACCAACCTCCCTTTCTTTTTTGAGGTTGGTCGCCGGAAAAGGCAGCGCGAGTGAAGCGGCGTGTGTGTGAGCGGCGGCTGCGGGGCGGGGCGGGGAGGGGAGCAGAGCAAAGCTCTGGATTCCGCTCCCCCCCCACCACGCCAGCCCCATCGCTGGCGCGATGAAGCGGCGTGTGTGTGAGCGGCGGCTGCGGGGCGGGGCGGGGAGGGGAGCAGAGCAAAGCTCTGGATTCCGTTCCCCCCCCACCACGCCAGCCCCATCGCTGGCACGATGAAGCAGCGTGTGTGTGAGCGGCGGCTGCGGGGCGGGGCGGGGCGGGGCGGGGAGGGGAGCAGAGCAAAGCTCTGGATTCCGCTCCCCCCCACCACGCCAGCCCCATCGCTGGCGCGATGAAGCGGTGTGTGTGTGAGCGGGGGCGGGGAGGGGAGGGGAGCAGAGCAAAGCTCTGGATTCCGCTCCCCCCCCACCACGCCAGCCCCATCGCCTCACTCACACGCCGCTTCACTCGCGCCGGCGACCAACCTCCCTTTCTTTTTTGAGGTTGGTCGCCGGAAAAGGCAGCGCGAGTGAAGCGGCGTGTGTGTGAGCAGGGGCGGGGCGGGGCGGGGAGGGGAGCAGAGCAAAGCTCTGGATTCCGCTCCCCCCCCACCACGCCAGCCCCATCGCTGGCGCGATGAAGCGGCGTGTGTGTGAGCGCCGGCTGCGGGGCGGGGCGGGGAGGGGAGGGGAGCAGAGCAAAGCTCTGGATTCCGCTCCCCCCCCACCACGCCAGCCCCATCGCTGGCGCGATGAAGCGGCGTGTGTGTGAGCGGCGGCTGCGGGGCGGGGCGGGGAGGGGAGCAGAGCAAAGCTCTGGATTCCACTCCCCCCCCCACCACGCCAGCCCCATCGCTGGCGCGATGAAGCGGCGTGTGTGTGAGCGGCGGCTGCGGGGCGGGGCGGGGCAGGGAGGGGAGCAGAGCAAAGCTCTGGATTCCGCTCCCCCCCACCACGCAAGCCCCATCGCTGGCGCGATGAAGCGGTGTGTGTGTGAGCGGGGGCGGGGAGGGGAGGGGAGGGGAGCAGAGCAAAGCTCTGGATTCCGCTCCCCCCCCACCACGCCAGCCCCATCACCTCACTCACACGCCGCTTCACTCGCGCCGGCGACCAACCTTCCTTTCTTTTTTGAGGTTGGTCGCCGGAAAAGGCAGCGCGAGTGAAGCGGCGTGTGTGTGAGCGGGGGCGGGGCGGGGCGGGGAGGGGAGCAGAGCAAAGCTCTGGATTCCGCTCCCCCCCCACCACGCCAGCCCCATCGCTGGCACGATGAAGCGGTGTGTGTGTGAGCGGGGGCGGGGAGGGGAGGGGAGGGGAGCAGAGCAAAGCTCTGGATTCCGCTCCCCCCCCACCACGCCAGCCCCATCGCCTCACTCACACGCCGCTTTACTCGCGCCGGCGACCAACCTCCCTTTCTTTTTTGAGGTTGGTCGCCGGAAAAGGCAGCGCGAGTGAAGCGGCGTGTGTGTGAGCGGCGGCTGCGGGGCGGGGCGGGGAGGGGAGCAGAGCAAAGCTCTTTTTTCCGCTCTCCTGTTTTCCTAGGGGGGGAAGATGCCTCTCCCCCCCTCAGCCCACATACCGGTAACACACACCCCGTTTCTTCCCCGCCTGGCGTGCACCCAGTGCGGTGGTTGGGTGAGTGCTGGTGCGGGCGCTCGCTCGCTCTCTGTTTGGAATATGGTTGGGGAAATGGAAACGAAGGAGAAGCCCAAGCCGAGCCCCGATTACCTGATGCAGTTGATGAAGAGACGCCGAGGGGGGCAGCCGGACCTCCCCGCGCAAGCTGCCAAGCGGGTGAGCGGCGGCGGGGCGGGGAACAGAGCGGCGCAAAGCTCTGGATTCCGCTCCCCCCCCACCACGCCAGCCCCATCGCCTCACCCCGCCGTTTCCAACGGGTGTGCGTGTGCGCGTCCATCGGCTGGGGCGGCAGCGGCTCTCCCTGCACAGCCATTGCATAACATGTAAAACAATGAAAAATGGTACGGTAAGAACGAACAGTGGAATACTGGAAGATAAAACAGATTTATTCCATGACAACCATGTCATCACCCTCAGGAATATCATCATAAACATCCACACTCTTAGGTTCCTGTGGATTTTCTTGGGACTCTTGGGACGACATTTCTTGCTGAATCAGTGGCCCATATTTCTCATGGGTAGCAACGGCACTGTCCTGAAATGAGTAGGCTTTGTCCAGGTAGCCAGCTCGCAGTGCATTTGCAACACAGGTGTTAGTGATCTTATTCCAAGAATTTTTCACCCAGTTAACAATCTCTGGCAGTCTGGGCTTCACAAAGTTCCCACGTACATTTCTCTCCATTCGGTTTTCAATGTAGTCATTGATTTCCACACGCAGATAGTCCTTGAACGGCTTGTTAATGGCGATATCGAGAGTCTGAAGATAAGCCGTCATCCCTGCAGGAATCATGATTTGGTCGATTCTCCGCTCACGAAGGAAGTCTTTCATGGTTTTGGCGCGGTGTGTGCTGGCTGCATCCCAGATCAGCATTCCTCTTTTTTTCCCGCGCATTACAAGCGGCAGCATTAAATCAAGCCACTTTCTTATAACATCTTGTGTGGCCCAGGCTTTTTCAGTTTCCAGCACATAAATGCCAGAAACCCGCTCAATCTTCTCCTTCTTGCCCTTTGCAATGAGCAGCGGTGTTGCTTTAGTGCCATCCAGACGAATTGTCAAAATGCAGGTGACACGTGCACTTTCATAAGCGGTGGAGGGAACGTACACTGAGGAGGCACCTTGGTGATCAATGGTGGTTTGAGCTCCTTGGCCCATGAACACGGCAGTTTCATCCATGGCGATCATGTTGCAAAGACTGTATTTAGAGAAGTCAATGTCATCCACAAACTTCTTGTAGGCTAATGCGCGTTTAACAATCTCAGCATCTTCCAACCTAAAGAGGGTTGTGGATCTTCTCAAAGACAGGGCATTGCGTTCAAGAAAGTTATCCACCCAGTGCTTTGATGCCTTGAATTGTTCATGGGAAATGTCAAACTGTGGCGAGACTGCAAGGGCATATTCCTTAATCTGAGCCCTGGTTACCACCAATGTCTTTGCTCTCCTGTCTGCAATCCACTCAAACACCAGGCTTTCCAGCTCTGTATACATTGGTTGCCGACCACATCCAATCTTGCGCCTTTTACCCATTCCGCTCTCCACTTTTTCACTCAGGTTAGTGTATTCTGCACGCCATTTTTGGACCAGTTGGTGATCCAACATTTTCTCCTTGCAGAACTGCGCTACATTTTTGCCCCAAGATTCTTCGACAATCGCTTTTTTATACTCCACGGTGTAACTCTTCCTTTTACCACTGGAACCGGAAGCACTCATGTCTAGGGGCAAAAATAATTACCTCAGCATATGGTACCGGTATAAGCACTGCTTGTGGTTCCGTATCACAGTCTCCCATAGGGTTACAGCCCCATACAGTATCCCACATAGCCTCCCATACGGTAGGAATTCCCTCCCCTTGATGCTTTACCTTACGCAGGCAGCTTCAATCCCGGTATACCGTACGTCAGTCAGGAAAGCCGAATGTCGAATGGAAGCAGTCGCTCCTCTTTATTTGGTTAACATCAAACAAGGTGAATAAATCACATACCGGTACAAAAAGGTTTACTGTGGCAGTTTACCGGTAACAATGGTTACATCCTCAATTTATTCACTTTTACGGTACCATATGTTTTACATGTCCCACTTACCGGTAACACTTATACGGTATAAGCTTTTATAACAGCAGATGGTCAACACAGAAGTTATACAGATTATTATTGTCCTTGTTATTCTCGCCTCGTCCCACTCCCCCACCCCAAAGCTCACCCGCACACAGGCACAGATTTGGAACTTGATGTCTGTCATCCCCCCCTCCCTTTCTTGTTTGGAGGCTTTTTTAAAAGTTCCCACTGTGTTGACATGGATGGCTATTAGGGGATATTGTAATGCACCCACTTGAACTGGCCGTAAACACCTTTTGGCTGTGCTAATTGCTGGCTGATTTACGGTACAAGCCTTTAGGCAAGGCAATTAACGGTATTCAGATCAAAAGAGTGCATAAACAAACAAATCCTCAGGCTGTTTGAGATAAGTTAAGCACATCTGAAACACACACCAAATTACCGTAGCCTAAGATTTACAGATCTTTGACAGTTAAATGAGTTTATACCGGTAGGAAACATAGGTATTATCTTGTAATTATCTTGTAATCTCCTGACCTCCTGACTAAGCAGGAGATATACCGGTAGTACGTACCGGTACTATATGACATGCCCCGAAGGCAACACGTGATGGGGATTTTGGGGATAAAAAGAAAGTGAGACGCTGTCTTGCTTTCGGGGAAACACGGAAAAATATTCCTCCCTGTAAATTGACCATAACATACAGATAGTAGATCAGCGTCTTCAAAATTATTTATTTACTAAATCAATTTAAATAGCCACCCAACTCACCAACAAGTGAGACTTTCCTTTCTCTAGATAAAATCAAGGGTAAATGAAACTACCTCTGCACCAGCCTTCAACACTATGAGGAAGGCCTAGTGGGACTAAACTGGATTGCGAGTGATAAAAATTCCATCCCAAACATTCTTAGTTAAATACTTGAGAGCCTTTCCATGAAACATTGCTTCCAAGATTTCCAGAAGTGTTCTCTAGTATATTTTATTAGTTAGCAGGTAAACATCCACACAGGATTTTGATCAGTCCTGAAAAGCAATCCAAGATAAGCAAGAGGTGTGAAAACCTATAGGGCAGAGGTGTCAAACTCAATTTCACTGAGGGCCGCATCAGCATTGTGGTTGCCCTCAGGGGGCCGGGTGGGTGTGGCATGGGTGGGTGCGGCCTACTGGGTGGGCATGGATGGAGTGGGTGTGGCCTACTGGATGGGTGTGGCCAGCTCTACATCATTCACATCAAGGGTGCCTGTGGGGGCCTGGGCAAGAGTGGGACAGATCTGAGGGTCTCTGGCAGAAGGGGGTGGGACCAGGGCAAGTGCCAAGGCATGGTCCACTGGAGAAGCCTCACTGTTCCTCTCATGCCATGCGGGGGGGGCTTATGGAGCTAAGGCTGAATATGTTTCAGCATAGATGGCTACCACAAAATTGTACATTGGCTCCCAGACGGCCTGGGCCAGGGCCAAGGAAGAGGGGGCCGTTCCCTCACTGTTTCCAGGATGGCTTCACAGGCCACATGAAACCACTTCACAGACCACATCCGGCTCCCAGACCTTGTGTTTGACATGTCTGCATAGGGAATATACATGTAGCTTCGCCTTCTTTTATATTTATTACAGCATTGCAGCCAGAAGATCATCAAATATGAATATCAAATAGACTCACCTAAAATTTATAAATATACTGAAAATTAAGCATAAATACTGTGGAATTACATAAAAATAAAAGATAACAACATAACTGTAATATATTGGCCACAACTGTTTTAAATCACTTGCTTAAAGTCTGACCTACATTGCAGTATTGTTCAACAGTTGCTGTTACTGAAAGCCAGACTGACTGTGTCCAAGCTGATAATGAGGTTTGGGGCAGGAAACTGTTACTTTAAACCTATTGGTTGCCACTTAGAGGCTAACTGTATAAATAGCTGTGCAGCAGTCTTTAGGGCTGCTTCTGTTCTGAGTTAATAAACTTGTTTGCTGTTTCAACACTGCCTCGTTCAATGTCTAAAGAACCAAAGATATAACAATAACAGAATTGGAAGGGACTGTGGAGGTCTTCCAGTCCTTGTTTATTTATTATTTTTACCATTTATTTTCACTTTATGTATTATCACTAGATAATAGTGATGATTACTAAAATTAAAATAGTTCTTCAATCACATGTAAGATGAATAGAACAAAAGAAACATAGGGTATTTCTTCAAAATGGGATAGATAAGTAGCATCCAATATTCCCTGTTAAACGAGCAACAGAGGAGCATATGGCTCAGGAACTCCAAAGAGCTGTTCCTACTTGGCCATATATGCTGATATAGAGAGATATTTTTATAACACCCTGATAGGATTGCAGATGATAATATATCCAATCTAGCCAAGATGAAAACCCAGCAAAAATTTTAAATAGTCATAGAAGAAAGATAGAGCAATGCTTGTGTCAACTTGAAAAAAATCCACACAGTGTGGTACCATAGATACTAGTTTTAAGCTACATTGAACATTATATCCCAGGTATACTGCTGAAGGAGATTCCTAGCATTTTGACACCCTAATGGATAGAGGTTCTTAAAACCAAGATGTAAGGACTGGACTTTGTCATGAGCATTTTTAAGCCACATTAATTTTAAATGGTCTCTGAGAACAAATCCAGAAGTTCTGACTTTTATCCATGCAGAAGGAACAACTGAACAAACAGGAAAAGTAGAACTGTTTTATTTAATGTCTTGGGTGGGAGATTTCAGCAACAGTCGAACTCTTAAGAGTATAGAAACTGATAATTGGACATCTGAGGCCTATGGTTTTGTCAAGGTCTTTTTAATCTACACATGTTGAACAGCATCTCCCAGCATTCTTCAGAACTGACCATGCCCACTGGATTTGCTGGGAATTATAGTCCAGCAACATCCAGCAACAACCAAGCACTAATGCATTTGGCTTAGGAATGCTTTTCCATTTGTTTTACTGTCAAATTTAACATACATGACAGGTTTTCAGGGAGAAAAATTTTAAGATGATGGAATGAAAGTCAACAAAATACCTAGTTCTTTGACACTTGATATAGAAAATATGGAGCTGATTTTTGCCTCCAATGCAGTATATCATTAGTATTAACATTAGCATTTGTGTCTAGGTGGATTACAACTACAGCAACTACTACAAAATAATAGGTGGAATAAATGGTAAAATAATAAAATACCAGTTGACATCTTGACCACAAAAGTAGTTTTTAAAGACTATGTAAAAGCCACAAGAAGCTTCTCCCTTTATCTTCCAAAACTGAGGGACATCTTCAGTTTAGCCAGGTCTCCAGTCACTGCCAAATAGCCCTGGAATTGCCCAACTACACTTAATAAGCAGATAAGAGCTAGAAAATAAAGCACTCTCAGAAATAACTTAAGTCTGTTTTAATTTTCAAGATAATCATTGGTGCTTTGTACTTCGATGAATAAAAAAAGCAGAGGTTTATACAATAATTAAAACAGAACCACTACATTACGGTCACTGATCCAAAAAATACAATATAATAATAATAACAACAACAACAACAACAACAACAACAACAATAACAATAATAATAATAATAATAATAATAATAATAATAATAATAATAATAATAATAATAATAATAATAATAATAATAATAATAATAATAATAATAAAGTTGGAAGGGACCTTGGAGGTCATCAAGTCCAACCCCCTGCTCAGGCAGGAAACCCTACACCATTTCGGACAAATGGCTGTCCAGTCTCTTCTTTAAAATTTCCAGTGTTGGAGCATTCACCACTTCTGGAGGCAGGTGAATTAATATTCACTATAACTTCATTTTGTTTGAGAACTGATAGTAATCCCTCTGGAATGCATCAAACATGAAAACTATATTGATGGAAGATCAAAAAAGGGCATATTTAGTTGGACCTTCATTCTACATTAACTTCTCCAGCTCTCAAACCCTCTGCTGATGCCATCTGCTTCTCTTTTCTTTATTGTTTACTTTCTCTTTTCCTTTAAAGTTTCCAGAATTAATTATTATCTTTCACGTTAAAGATTTGAATGAAGCAGAATTTGCTCTAATTGAATTGTGGAGAAATTATGTACAATTAGTTCCAAGCTACCTTGCAAAATAACAAAATCAAGATCTTAACATTAAATTACAGCATATTCAGAGAACACAAAGAACCACTATACAAGCCATTTGTCTGGTAAAATATAGTCCATCAATAAGATCTAATTGGAGCTTGTAACTCAGATTAATTGGATGCATCTTGGAACAGGCATGATGGATTTATTTTAATTACTGATGCAGCTAAAGTGAATCAGTGTGTGTGTGAGTGTTCATGAGAGTAAGATTTTATTTTTATATTAACTTATTAATTAGAACTTTATGTTCTTCCATTATAATGTCATCATAAAAGCAAAACACTAATCCTTTTAGGAATAAATCGATACCTAAACACAAAGAAAAAAAGTAATAGTTCAAAAAAAAAGTCATGAAATTCTAGGATGCTCACTGAATGGAGACATTTCTACAATTATTTATTTATTTTCAAGAATTTTAAGATATATTTGTGAGCCTCAAAAAAACTTAACAGAGATGGGACTGTTCCACTTTTGTGTATTTTTTAATAAATTTCAGGTTTATTTAGTAAAAATGTATACCTGTAAGCCATTATATTCATTAACATTAAAATAAATAAATAATGAAATACAGTTAAAACAGGAGACCTTAATTCAGCATCAAACCTCCTACTTTCTACCATTGCTGTATGAATTATAGGAATCATTTGAGGAGATGGTGCAAATAAAATTGTACAACTGTGACACTATTTTGTTAGAGTCAACCAGAAGGAGGTGATTTTTTCCCAGACAACTACATAAGCAGGACAAAAGCAATGTGGTTCCTCAGTTTGGGAATAACCACAAGGTCAGAGTCTTTATTTAACACAGTGTTTCTCAACCTTGACAATTTTAAGGCATGTGGACTTCAACTCCCAGAATTCCACAGCCAGCGTTGCTGGCTGTGGAATTCTGGAAGTTGAAGTCCACATGCCTTAAAATTGTCAAGGTTGAGAAACACTGATTACAGGCATTTCCTGATTTCTACCCTTAGTCATTGCTGGGGATGTGACCTTAAAGCTGTAAATGTTTACCTTTTAGAAAACTATGTTGACCCAGCTTTTTTATGGGCCAAATTCATACCTGCCATACCAAGTTGAGAACCTAGATGTCATGATAAGATTCATAACGCTCTTAATTCTAAACTACAAATCAACTTTTCCTCAGATTCTAAAGGAATAATCCTGAGAATGAATACTTATCCAAATACCTTTAACTCACATAAAAGAGATTTATTTCTAGATGCTTTGCTGAATTAACAGATCCAAGCACTGCAGGACAATGAATATGGGCTTTTTGAGAGAGAGAAGATGGTTTTATAAACACTGATCAGTACTTTATTTATACAGGTACAAGCTTTAACTGAAAGTAATCTAAATTCTGTTCATAGAATTATTTAACTATGACATTTATATGTGGGGGCGCGATGGCTCAGAGTTAAAAACACTAAGTTTGTCTAGCCCAAGTTTGAAAACTGAATGCTGCACAACAAATAGCTTATCCAGCCAGATGACATAGGATAATTCATTTTGCAGTTTGCAAAGACTGTTGGAACAGATATCTAAAGGTGAAATGCCCACTATTTGCCCCAGCTCCTGCCCACCTAGCAGTTTGAAAATATGCAAATGTGAGTAGATAAATAGGTATCACTTCAGTGGGAAGGTAGCAGTATTCTATGTGCTTCAGCGTAGAGTCATGCTGGCCATATGACCACAGAAATATCTTTGCACAATGCTGCTTCCCTCAGCTAAAAAATGGAGATGAATACCACCCCTAGAGCTGAACATGACTAGACATTTATATAATGGCCTAAATTAACATTTATATATCTTTTAACCAACTCTGAACAGCTTCCAAAAAATATTTTGCAGAACTGATTTTTAGGGGTTTCTGAAAGTCTTACATAATAGGCATTTCACCTTTAGATATCTGTTCCAACAGTCTTTGCAAACTGCAAAATGAATTATCCTATGTCATCTGGCTGGATAAGTTATTTGTTTATTTTTGTTTGTTTTGGAGCTAGTCATGTATACTGGCAACATAGCAGAGAGATCTTGAGGTATTTGTAAATTTAATATATTTACTCATATCCCCCAAAAGGTTCCCTTGCTTACTTATTGAATATCAGTCTATAATTCTACTACTGTAATGCTCTCTACATGGGGCAACCTTTGAAGAATGTCCGGAGACTGCAAGTAGTCCAGAATGCGGCCGTGCGAGCCGTCTTGGGTCTCCCAAGACATGCTCATATCACTCCAGCCCTCCGTGAGCTGCACTGGCTACCAATTGGTCTCCGAACACAATTCAAAGTGTTGGTTATGACCTATAAAGCCCTTTATGGCAATGGGCCAGGATACTTGCGGGACCATCTTCTGCCTCATGAATCCCAGCAACCGGTTAGGGCACATAGGGTTGGCCTCCTACGGGTCCCGTCTGTTAGACAATGTCATCTGGCGGGGCCTAGGGTTAGGGCCGCCTCTGTTGCTCCCCCAGCCCTCTGGAACCAGCTTCCCTCAGAGGTCCGTACTGTTTCCTCCCTCCTAGCTTTCCGAAAACTGTTGAAAACACATTTATGCAGACAGGTTTGGGGCGTGTGAGCTGCACTCTGCCCCTAGGCCTTTGACTGTGACTGTGTGTTGTATGAGTGAAATAAATTATTTAGTTTTTATACTGTAAATTAATAATTTTAATTGATTTTATGTTATGTTTTTTTATACTTGTATTCTTGTTGTGAGCTGCCCTGAGTCTTGGGAGAAGGGCGGCATATAAGTTTAATAAATAATAATAATAATTTTTGTGATAAGAGACATAGAGGTTTTGGTTGCAGGAGTTGAGTCAATACATATGAATAAACTGTCAGCTTTATCTCTGGGCTCTGAGGAATATTGCTTTGTTTGAACATTGTAACACTGATTCAAGGACCTTCTTGATATCCACAGTCTTTAGAATAATTCACCTCTCATTGTCCAATTACCTTTGAATAGCTTTGAGAGGGGAAGAGAGTCACCACATCTCCTTGAAGGTGGTCATAGTTTAATAGTGATTCATGCTCTAAAATCTAAGGAAAACTGAAATTTATGAAATAAGTTAAGGATAAACTATGGACATTTCAAATAATGATAATATCATCATTACACTTAAAGATTAATTTTGAGCACCACGTGCATAATGGCCCAATTATGCCCCAACTCAATACATGCCATAATAATTAATAGTAATTATTTAGATCTGCTTTAAAGCAGGGTTACAATAATTTAACTCTGTACGGTAACTAAATGCAGAAGTTGCAAAAAGATGCAGAAAACTCTTTTTTTTCTGCCATCTAATTATAGATCATACTTTTGCAGTCCAGTAACACTATATTTAATGAAGGAGCCTATTATTACCGGTAATTTATCAGTTTAGTAAGCATTGGAGAGATGCTATCAAGAAGATTTTAACTGTTGTGCTCATTTAACTAACACTTATGCCAGGCAGACAAATAAGATAAGATAAGATAAGATAACCTTTATTGTCATTTTTTTTTACTGTGGGCACAACAGCACACATCAAAAATGAAATTTAGTTGTCCGCTCTCAAAGTGAGACACATATATGACACACACCTAAAACATACTACGTACAACATATGTATAGACCCACACCCCTACATATACATAGCAAATAAATATTAAATACTGTCCATCTTAAATATATAACAGAAGGAGTAAGCTTGTTCAGTGTTATAGTTTGAGAGAGTTTAAGCCCAAATTGCTAATTCAACACTGACTCTGTTAATTTAAACTGGGAGATTATATACCACCTGAATCCTAGTAGTATCTCAATCCCAATGTTTCTAACATTGGATTACAGTTGGAAACCCCATATTTCACAAGTGTCCATCTCACTGAAGAATTGCCAGCCCAGAAATATTCTGTGTCAGATCACACATATAATTCAGCAATTTTTAAATTAAATTGAGCTCAGCCTTTGGACCGAGAAAAGTGTACACTGAAACTTACTTTAGAACAATAGTTGTATATTTTAATACATTCCAATGGACTCAATATTTTGCTAAAAATGATTTGCCAAAATTAAGTTATCAGATGCTTTTCTGAAAATAAAGAAAGCAAGAGTACATTTGTTTTACTAGTCTGATATAATGGATTTTAAAAATTGATTCAGTAGTTGTTGATGATGGTTATAAAGTAAAACTATAACTTTCAAGCAAGGGCTAGGATAGGTTCCATAGTCTCCTAGATGTCAAAGTCCAAGGATATTACTGGAGAAAAGGAACATGCTTGCTTTTGCTCTTATACTCTAATCCAATAAAATAATTTTAAATCATTAAAATCTATTTTATGCCCTGAATCATTTTACTCAGTAATCCATCAGTACTATAGCTTTTTGGCTAACAAGGTTTGAGTTCATTTAAAAAAAGTTGCATTGAGCTAATATTTACCTCATAACTTTTCCAAGCTCTTTATTCATAAGCTTACATATTGATCTCGGTTCAAGAAGCATCAGATGTGTAGATACTTTTCCATACACTCTAGAAACTTTTACAATTGGGATTCTGAAATGTGGGTAAGCCACCATTCATAATATCTTCCTGCAAAAGCTTGCTACCCCTCACGACCAGACAAATACTTATAAAGATTTTAGGGATAGAATGGAGAGCATTGTGGAGCTCAATACTGCTACTTTTATTAATGCTCTTTGTATCTTCTCTTGAGAAACAGCAGTAGTTATAGCTAGACATATAATTAGAATCCATCTAACAAACTGTTCCTTGATCTATCAAGATGATTGGCCAGATCTATAAAGGCAAGAGTAAGACAAAAACTAAGTTTAAAGATAAATTGAAACTTAAGTAATTGTTATTTGGAAAGAAGGAATGGAGCAACTGAAATCTTTTTTTTAGATGCCAATTGTCCTATTCTAGATACATATGTATTGCAGGCCACTGTCTATTTCTAACTAACTCAACTAACTTAGATTTGTCACTGATGCAGCTCAAATTGTTTCTGCACTGCTTGGCTTCACCTACGGTATTTTTCAGATTTTTCCCAACACCTTAAAAAATTTTCTGTTGATGTCAGCAACTTATTCACAAAATATGTGAGAAAAAAAGCTACTAGCTGTGGTAGGAAGCCAGAAATGGGACGCTGAGTTAGAAAATATTGCAGAAACTAACATTTTTATGACTATCCATATGTAAATATTTTAAGATAAATCATTTTACTATGAAACAAAAACTACATTCTACCAAAGTGATCATCTGAAGTATATTTTCCTTATCGGAAATAACACTGAAATCCCAATCCCAAAATTTAAAACACTATAACATGATACATCTATTAATGTAAGGTAAATATCTGTGAATCTATTTTCAAAAATATAAAACTTAAGACGTTCATATTATTATAATAATATCTAGTCCAACCCCCTGCTCAGGCAGGAAACCCTATACCATTTCAGACAAATGGCTGTCCAGTCTCTTCTTAAAAACTTCCCGTGTTGGAGCATTCACCACTTCTGGAGGCAGGTTGTTCCACTGGTTAATTGCTCTGTCAGGAAGTTTCTCCTTAATTCTAGGTTGCTTCTCTCCTTGATTAGTTTCCATCCATTGCTTCTTCTTTTTTTTTTTGTAAAAATTTTTTTTATTGAAACAATCAACATCAAACATAAGATCGTATTAACAAGCAATCTTCATATAACCTGCAATACAACACTATGGATTAGTCTTTGTAAACGTCTGGTTTAGTAAACATTCCTCATATATGTTCTAACTACTGTTTCTGGTCTATCACATATTGTTCATTCGAGCTTCAGAGGTAAATTCGTCTCAGTAGTAGTGCAATCTTTTATGATCCCTGGCAAAAGATCCTGAGGTAGAAATTCAATAACCTGAGGTAGAAATTCAGTACGCTTTTCCAATATTAAAGCAATCAACATTAAACATAGGATCATATTAAGAAGCTGTCCTCATAAAACATGAACCATTGCTTCTTGTTCTGCCTTCAGGAGCCTTGGAAAATAGCTTGACTCCCTCTTCTTTGTGGCAGTCCCTGAGATAGTGGAACACTGCTATCATGTCCCTCCTCGTCTTTCTCTTCATTAAACTAGACATACCCATTTCCAGCAGCCGTTCCATATATGCTTTAGCTTCCAGTCCCCTAATCATCTTTGTTGCTCTTCTCTGTACTCTTTCTAGAGTCTCAACTTCTTTTTTACATCGTGGTGGCCAAAACTGGATGCAGTATTCCAAGTGTGGCCTTACCAAGGCATTGTAAAGTGTATTAATACTTCATGTGATCTTGATTCTATCCCTCTGTTAATGCAGCCCAGCACTGTGTTGGCCTTTTTGGCAGCTGCAGCACATTGCTGGCTCATATTTAAGTGATTGTCCACTAGGACTCCGAGGTCCCTCTCACAGTTACTATTATTGAGCAAGGTACCCCCTATACTATACCTGTACATTTTGTTTTTCTTGCCTAAATGTAGAACCTTACTTTTTTCACCATTGAATTTCATTTTGTTAGATAGCACCCAGTGTTCAAGTCTGTCCATATCCTCCTGTATCCTAAGCCTGTCTTCTGGAGTGTTGGCTATTCCTGCCAGCTTGGTGTTTGATGATTTCCCCATCTATCCCCTCATCCAGATCATTGATGAAGATGTTGAAGAGCACTGGGCCCAGAACAGAGCCCTGGGGCACCCCACTACACACTTCCCTCCATGTATACATCAGCTTCTCATAAATTTTACTTCCCTTCCCTAACCATAACCGTAACCGTAACCCAACCCTGTTTATGAGATTTCATAGGTGTTTTACTTCTCAGTGGCCTAATTTTGTCCACAAAACAAACCCACACACACACCAGCCCATTTTACTAACAGAAAAGACTGATGTTGTAGAAAGTGGTTGTAAATGTCAAAACAGCCTGCCTTGCTCTATTATGCTATAGAGAAAATATTATAGTAGGTAATTCAAGATAGGTTTGAAGCATAATGCTAAGCACAACTTCAGTTGTGAATCCTACTGGGGAAATCATCTACATTCCACTCAAACAGGCATCATCTTATTATACTATTCAAGATGAAATTTTGAAATTTTGGTCTTTATCTTCAAAGCAAAGTATTCTAAGAGATGCAGCTTATGCATGGCAGAGTTTAAAATATATGGTACATTAATTTATTTCGATAAAGGTATCATTTAAATGAAAAATAGGTTTATTCTGCTGACATGCTGGGAAAGTCATAAGCAACCTTTATGTCAGAACAGTTTAAACTGGGATTATTTTCTCCGGCATTTTTCCACTTGCTTATCTTGTGCTATATTCCCTATAAATTTCACAGAGACCTGTTCTGCCATCTCCACATTTCAACCATTGTTATAAATATAATCTATTTATGCCCCATCTGATTAAAAAGAAGGCTCTCAGCATCCATTTTTCATTTTAAAGAACTTTCTACAACTTTCTGCAACAAGGCAACCTGATTTTTAAATTTTTTGATGCTACTTATAATGCATTATCATTGAGGTTTAATCTACCAATTAATGCAGAGCATTTGAGGCTTCTTTTCCTCTAACATTGTGACACTTTTCAAATTTAATACACAGGAAATGGCATATTACTATGTAAATGTTTATCAAAATACCATTTCCTATGTCTTGTTTAAAAAACATATTTAAGAAATGTACATAGTGACTTTAGATTGTTAAACTAGTATATCGATGATGAAGACAATACAAGCACAACTGGTACTTAAACTGATGTCTAAACTGAGTTTTCAAACATTTTTAATCAAATAATAGTGAAAAAACTATTCAAAAAGTGGAAGAATATGGTTGATGTCAAGTAATGTTTATCCTTTATTACAGCCTTTGATGGAATGTAAGCATGATCTGAAAAATGCAATTTGGGTCCCATCAATAGAGCACATAAAATTATCTCTACCTTTGTTAATATAAAGACCACCTACTTTATTTATCTTTTGCTTTCCATCTATCAAGGAACCCACATACTTCACCTTAGAATTGAAACAGATTTTATATTCCAAATGTTTTGGACCAAACCATTTTCTAATCCCTACTATCCTGTGAAAAACCAGTGCAACAGGTTCCCAGTATTTTTGCACTCCAAAAGTTAACTCACATTTTAGATCTACAGATTCTGTGTCAAGAAATACAATTTTGACAGTTGTTTTTAAGTGCCATTCACTGCAATCTCAAAAACAGATATTAGGAGCAAGTACTAAGTTCTATCATGTGCTAGTTGCTGGGTGATCTTATTCCTTGTTTCTTACACAGTGAGAACTCTGAGGCACATCTAACCTGAGCAGCAACATCACCTACATTATTCCAGTTCCATTCCCAACATGTGTATGATGGCCCCAGGCTGAATGTAATCTGAAGGGTAATGCTGATATTTATGGGCAGACAGTGGAGTAAGAAGAGCAAAAGGGCACTCCCATCCTAATTATTGGCCCCACCTCCAATGGACAGTTACTGCAAATGGACACAATAACATACTGACAATGAGAAGTTGCAGACTTGACTAATCTCATCAACCTCTTTGCTATCCAGCTGAGCACCATCAATGGTAACATAAATGATGGCATTTGCTGAATCCCTGGAATCCCAACATTTGTGAGGACTGAGATAGTTTTATTTTGGGGTTTTTTTAAAAAAATACAGTGTTGTCCAAATGTGGATAGTGAGTTGTCTCTGAACTAAGAGGATATCAGATAATCAAGATGATTGCCCTTATTTCAATGGATTATCTTTTCTTCATGCAGGACAAGAAAATTCTAATTCCAATTCTATCTAATATCTAATTTTAGATAAGGAAACTGCAGTAATAAATCACCTTTTCTCACTTTAAAAAGGGGGGAAATATAGTATATGTTTCAGCACAGTGCTTTAGTATGAAACCACAACATATTTTTAATCTAGCAATACATCAGTATATTGGATGAAGTAAATGAAACTGACAGAAAATTTTGATTTTTTTTTTTCATTTAGACTTCCTTTGTAAGTCAGAAAGACCCACATGAGAATGTGACAACAAAGATATGGAAAATTTCAGGAAATCCAAAAGGGGGCAAATAATTTTTCACAGTACAGTTGGCTGAAAATTAAGGGGTGGCAAAAGATAAATATTAAAGAGAGATGCTCACAGTTACTCTTTGATCCTCATGTAATATATTAGTTATTTTTGCTTGTTACTCACTATGTTTAAATATTAATTTGGTGTGAAACCTCACCTATTCTGAAAATAAATGATTGATTCACAGTGAATAAATGCAACTCAGCTCTAAACCTTAGCAATGCCAAATTCCAGCATTATCATCTTCTTTATTGCCCCTAGGCATTTATAATGAGACACTGAAGAAGATTAGTTTCAATATAGTGCATGAGAGCCTGGACAAGCATTTATTTCCCTTCAAAATGCAGGAGTACCATTTAAGGGAATCTGGTATTTTAACCTCTGCATTTCCAACAACACAATCAACTTGGAATTTTTCATACTGTTCTGGAAATGCCACTATCTGCAAAGGGACATCCTGCTTAAAGCCACCAGATAATTTCAACGAAGTTTTGAGTGTAGTCTTAAGTACTGTCCTAACTGTTATGCTGGCACTGGTGATGTTCTCCATGGGCTGCAATGTGGAACTGAAGAAATTTTTAGGACACATAAAAAAGCCTTGGGGTATCATTGTGGGTATCCTTTGCCAGTTTGGAATCATGCCTCTCTTGGGGTTTACACTGGCATTTGCTTTTGATGTGCTTCCAATTCAAGCTGTTGCAGTGATCATCATGGGATGTTGTCCTGGTGGAACAGCTTCTAACATTTTAGCTTACTGGTTGGATGGTGACATGGACCTAAGGTAAGAGTGACTTGCTTTTCTCAGAGTTTAAATTTGTGTCATATTTTTAAAAAACTGAACTTTAAAACTGCTACTTTGTGCATGTTTATTAGTGAGAGAACCTGCTGAAATCAATATAAGTTATAATTTAACAAACATAATGCATTATATCTCTTAATAAAACATTGTACTTAAAAATATTGCTCTGCACCTTCCACCTTATTAGAAAACACTCTTAACAGAATGGCTTGAACAAAACTGCATTTGCAGATATACCCACTTTAAATCTTGGCAATAGTGCATCTTGATGTATTTATCTGCTACTATCAGTTTCTTCAAAATAAATAGTTATATTGACAGAGCGAGAAAGAGAGAGAGAGAGAGGACACCAAATCAAAGTGTTCAAGTGCTTTCATTGGTAATAGCAGAAATACTGAAGAAATTCCAACTGAAGAAAATGAATTCCTCCATCCTCGGTATAAAATACAGAGCAATGAATTAGATTAAAGTGAAAAATCAGTGCAAGTAGGGCAAAGTTGGAGGAGTAAAAGAGAATTTTTCAACTCAAGTTTGCTGAGACCACCAATCGTAGGAGTAGAGATGGCAAAAAAGGTGAATGGAAATTGAAGGGTGGATGAATTCCAAAATTCAGAGAAGAAGGGACCATTTGGGGGGTTCTTTGAAAGTGCTAGGCACCACTGAATTTGGGAAGAATAAAACAAAACAAAAGCACAGCTAGAAAAAGAGGAGAAAGAAGCTAAAGAGAGGGAAAATATTAGAAGCACATTTATATATTTCAGTTCTAATTTTTACGTATTTTGATCAAAGGTTTTGAAAAGTTGGTAGGTACTTTCCTGAACCTGGTGCATGACTCATTCTAGGGTTGTGGCTATTTTGCTGCTTCATTTTCTTTTAGTCATTAAATAGCTAGCACATGAAGGGTAACAGAATTAATCTTATTATACAAATAAAAGGAATGCAGTCCAAAGTCAGATCCTATTTGTTCCTACCAATATATGCGTGATCTGATCCAGCACAACTGTAGATATATTCAGAATCTTAAACCAACCCAAAATCTGTACTAGCACAAATAAAACTTGGCAGGATATAACTTCCGGATTTGGAAGTTGTTCTTTTTTCTTATCAGTGCCAAACTATTAAATTGCTTTTGAAAGCTGGGCTCAGAAGAGCCAGTTCAGAAATATATATTCATTCCATTGAACTATTCACAGGTGACCTGCAATATTTATCAAATTGCATGTATGTAAGGTTCTATATGAGGATGCATATGGATTGGCATATGGAAAATGCTTGCGTTCTAGCCCACACACAACAATTGTATTCTCTGCATTAAATCATAGGAATTTTGCAGTACACATGTTGCTATTAATAGCAATATTATGTTCCAGAATAACTTTAGAATAGATATTGTGAGAGGTCCTTGGTGCTCTCTCAGCTTGGCTGTTTTCTTGCAGATGTTTCATTACCCAAACTATGTAACATGTTAGTGCTGGTGCTAATAGGCCTTGTTTTAAAATTCAAACATTTTTGGATTTTTAAAAGGTTATCATTCATCAATACTAGCAATACTTATACATTAATCATGTTCCATTCTGTTTTTGTTAGAAGCAATTGGGATTTTGTCCAGATACTTTTAAAACAGTTTTCCTGCACTAATTAGTTTAATTAAATTGATATCCACACAAATAGGGTTGCTGCTTTCAATGAAATCCTGTCCATTTTTTATTCAGCTGCAGAGCCTATTGTATTCACTGGGACTTATTTCCAAGTAAGTTTAAGTGAGCCCAGGTTACATACAGTAAATAAGTTATATTTCCCATAATAACAAATGCCTGGCTTAAATGTTTAACAGAATCAGACCACATACAGATTTTCTGTCTATATTTTGTTTGCCTTCCCTCCCAATTGTAATTAATTATTGTTTATGATCCTTAATGGGCCAAATTAAAGAATAAGAAGCTGTTTATTTTTAGTCCCTCTTCTCCAGTGATATTTTGTAAATACTTAATTTTTCAGATATTACACTACAATGAGAAAAATGAGCTTTATTAATGCAATTCTTATATTTACTTTGGAAAATAAATAAGTAGGGTTCAGCAAGGCTTATTCACATACAAATTCAACTTGTCAATACTATCTTAGATATGTATGTTCAGACATAATTTCCATTATTTTCCAATAAATATATAATCCTTAAGCTTCAACTTAGGATTTCTCAGTTTTTAATTTATTTCCATTTTCATTATCCTTGGAATCTCTGTTTCAAAATTCCTATATTTAAGAATCCTTTCAGACTATCAATTCCTAATCCTACCACTTAAAATATTTTGTGACATTGGACAGTTCATTTGTCTGTTTGCATTATCAAATGTTGTCTTTGTGCATTCTGTGTGTATTATGCCTTGAAAATAAAAGTAAAACTGGGAAAATACTGAAACAGATATTAGATGACATCAGGATGTCTCTTCCTACAATTCTCTTAAAAAGGAGAATGAATGCATGATAAAGATTTCTTATTTATTTATTTGAACAGTTTATATAGCCACCAATTTAAACAACATGATTCTGGGTGACTTGAACACCAAACAAGCAAGATCAAAAACAACAGTCAGCAATAATAATGGAATATCCCAGTGCTTTTTTTCTAAAAAAAAAAAAAAAAAAAGTGCCGGAACTCACACACATCATACAACCCGCCTTGCCTACCCTACAAGTTTCCATCCAAAAAAGGTGCCGGAACTCCGTTCTGGATGTTCTGTGAGAAAAAAAGCCCTGGAATCTCCTGATACCCTCCCTCATCTTGGTTCCCATAGCTAGTGGAACAGCCAAAGTTTCCAAGTCTTTCTAAAGTCCAGCAGGGGCCAACTGAACATAACAAGAGAAAAATCATTTGAGGATCCCTTTATGATATGCCTGTTACTTTACAAAATTACTATTGCTATTTATAGGCATTATACCATTACAGGTAATCTCCGAGTTATGGCTGTAATGGAGCCTGCCCATTATGGTTGTAAAGCTACTAATTTTTTCATTTTTTCGGCAGTCATTAAGCAAATGCCACAGTCATAAATGTGAACACCACAGTTGTTAAGCAATTGCCATGGCTGTTAAGCAAACCAATTGTTTGTTATGGTGCAGTTTTCCCAAAAAGTGCCACTTTTCAACAAAACCTTCATAAAACATGATCAGTAACTGAGGGATGCTGCAAATGGCTGTAAATGTAGTTGTGTTGCCAAGCATCCAAAGAGTGGTCATCTGACTGGGCGGGGCAGCTACCTGTCAGGAGTCAGATCATTACTCCCCTTTTTCAAGTAGGTCGTAACTTTGAACCGTTGCTGAGTGGCTGGTAGAAAGTCAAGGACTATCTGTATTGATGACAAGGCAAACATCATTCTTACAGTTATATCTGGAACTTGAAAATAAGTATACTTTTGTGAGAAACCACAATTTAGCATCCACAAAATATTTGAAACTAACATGATAACAATAGTAGCAATGACTGATTCTTTTTCAGCATCAGTATGACAACATGTTCAACCCTGCTGGCCATGGGAATGATGCCGCTTTGTATCTTTGTCTACACCAGGATTTGGACAGATTTCAACTCCATTCAGATCCCCTATGACAGCATTGGTAAGCTAAATGTGCTTCTTTTACTCCCACAATCATTCCAAGAGCCATTTTTACAACTAAAGTCTGCATTAGAAAATCATAACCTCCATGGTTTTATATTTGGGGTTAATTAGTCTGAAGCTTTAGGACTTCTCTCAAAACAGATGCTTGGCATCTTTTTATGACAGAATCAGGAATGGCATAACGTTGAAACTAACTCCCCATAGTAAACACTCAGTTGCCGGAAAGACGTATGATGCATTTTCAACAATGACATATAAGTCCAGTTGGGAGTTGAAACAACCAATATTGTTCATGCCTCCTTGCCAGTGAAAATCTATGATATTGTAATTATACGTACAATTGTTGACAAGGATTAAGATCATAAAATTAAGGCATATTAAAAATATGGATGTTGGGAAAGATTGAAGGCAAAAGGAGAAGGGGATGGCAGAGGATGAAATGGTTAAATAATGTCATCAATGCAATGAGCATGAATTTGGGCAAACTCCAGGAGACAAAGGAAGACAAGAAGGCCTCCTATGATCCATGGGGTTCCGAAGAATTGGATGCGACTTAGTGACTGAACAACAAAAGAATATGGATTTATACCCTCTGGAAGTAATGCCACAAACATCTCTGTAAAATGTGTCTTATTTTTTTAAAAAATATAGGATTTATGGTGTTCTCCCTTTAAAAGAATGTTGACTGCACCAAGATAGGTTCAGACAGCAAATTCTGCAGTTTAAACTGCTCTATTATTTTGGGTTAACTGTAGATACATGGAAATGCCTGTGTTCCGACTACCTTCTCTAAGAACATGCAAAACCAATTCATTAAAAAGGATTGGAAAACCAAAAAGTAAACAATGATGATACTTTAATGTGTACATTTCCACTGTTATAATGGATCTGATTGTACTCCATTGTATGAATAGATGATGAAAATGCCTGTTATGAGATGATGGTCCAAGTGGTAATCAAAGGAATTATGCAGTAATGACTGCAATTTCAAGGTCCTCAACCATCTCAAAAGTTTTTTTTTAGTTATATGAAATCCAAATAAGTTGGCAACACATTCGCAACTATTTTTTTTTTATTTTTTTTTATTAATTTTTTTATAATTTTAACAGAAAAAAGAAACTAGTCATATCAAATCATAATATAAAAGTAAACAATCATCCATACACAAAATATAAATACATTTCAATACATCTAGTACTAGTAACTCAACTGAAAATAATCATCCCAAACAATTAACATCACTGCTCGGCACCCCCACCACCACATCCCACCAACCCTATCCTTCCCCCTCACTTACCAACTGACTACCTACCTTCTCCCTCCTTCTCTTCTTTCTGCTTCCTTCTCTATCTCCATCCTCCTCTTCCCCCTTCTTATCAACTTACACTTACATCAACCTTCACTCCTCCTTCCTTTTTCCCCATCAGATGTGGAGCCCAGAGGACACCCGAGCAACCCCTTAATAACAGTAACAGTAATTATTTATTCTTCCTCCAACCCCAATTGCAGTTGAGAAAACATCATGTATAAGATTATCAAGCCTCCCTAACCCCCCCCCCGACTTCCCAGAGTGAATACAAGGTATAACAAAAGAAAACCCCACTACATCAAACAAAATAATTATATAATCTTAACAAGAATTTTAGACTATATAAAAAAAGAAAGAATAATAATAATTATATTCTTATTCAATTCAATTTACCATAATATATCTTAATATATATCTTCATTTAAACATCCTCTCCTAAACCTTACTTATAATATTTATCTTTAATTCAATCCATAATCTTAAATTAACCTTAATTCCTTTAAACAATCAGCTCATCTTGTTAAGAATAGTATTTATCATTTACATCTAAACCACCAATCTAAGTCAAATCTAATACATTTAATTTGTAATAATATATCTTAATATGTCTTAATATATCATTTAAACATCCTATCTTACAACTTACTTATAATCTTAATCTTTTTCCATTAAACATCCTTTCTTACATCTTACTTGTAAAATTAGTCTTAAATTCACCCCATGATCTTAGATTAACCTTAATACCTTACATTTATTAAATTTCATCTCTTCAATCGACTTATGGGCTTTCTCATCTGACAATCAATTTATTCCATTTCTAATTTACATTCCTAAAACTTTAACAAATCACATAATGCTTATCTATCCCTTCAATCAATCAATTCAATATCAAACCTTAATCATTTCAGAACAAATACATTCTTCATCAGTTTAGTTATGTCTTCCATTAATCATCTTCTCTTACATCTTACTCATAATCTTAGTCCTTAATTCAGTCCATAATATTAAATTACCCATAAACCCTTACATACAATTTTAAATTTCATTTCAGTCGAACTCTAGGTTTTTTTTTTCAGCCAAGTAGACCTCCGTAACGAGGCCTCCCTCGTTAATAATAAATCTCTCTTCTTTACTTCTTCACCTCCATAAGTAATTCGCATCTTGAACTGAATCAATGTCTCTTTTTTGTCAAATAAATCCTCTTCTTGCTGCTTATCAAAAAGGAATAACCAACCCTTCCTTTCTTGAAACAAGTCTTCTTCCTCCAGTCCATAAATAAACTGTTTATCAAACAAAATCCATCCTTTATTCTCTTTATACTCAGTACTGTATTCTTCTTTTTCTTGCTCTCCTTTTGATTTAGATTGTATTATAAGATGTTCAGCAATCAATTGTAAATCAATTCCATTTGAAAAAAGGGATCTAATTGATTGTTCTTGTTTTACTTCTTGATTAAATTGTATTATATAATGTTCAGCAGCCAATTGAAGATCAGTTTCATTTGAAAAAAATACTCCTTTATTGACTTCAATAATATCTTCTCTCAGCTCTAAGTTACAAACTTCTGTCATAGCATTAAAATCTTTTTTCTGTTCTGGCATCTTTTTATCCAGCTTGTTCTCCAGTTTATCCAGCTTATCATTTATTGAAGATAATGTAACCATTACTGGAAATAATGCAACAGTTAAAGCGTTCTGTAAGTCTTTCATTGTAAGCATTTCCGAAGGAGACTGTATAAGCTCTTGAGATTCTAAAAAAACCTTTGCCATTGCTGCCTTATATCTCGTAGTCATAGTAGAAAGAAGAAAAAAAGAAAAAAAAGGAAAAAGTAGAAAAAAGATTTTTAAAATTGCCAATTCCTCCCTTCTCAATTTCTTTTAAAATCCAATTTGCGTTATAATTTAGTAAATACATCAAGTCTAAATAGTCTCTCAAACATCACTTCAGAAAGAGAAGAGAAAATTCAGTTTCACTTTCCAGCAGATTCAATACTTTCGATTTCTTCACTTTCACTGAGTAAGTGAAAGCTTAAAGCAATCGCCATTTTGAAAGAATTATGTTGATTCAAGAAAGTTATAAGTAAAAAAGCATAAACAAAATAACAAAATACTTGCAATACTCAAAGAACTCTTGTATTCACTCCGTCTGTTTAAAAATCCTTATTGTTCTCTCTTCAAAGCAGAGGCGGTCGCGGCGTCTAATTCTGTCAGCCGACAGAAGCGTCTCTGAGCAGGAGCGTTTCAAGTGCCTGGGGAGCACACCTTCTCTGCCCCTGAAAACTTGTTCCAGGGGTCTTGGAAGGGCTCAACCCGGCTCTTGAAGCTCTACTCCCCTTCTTTGCCCGAGGGGGAGTTTTTTCGCCGCAACAAACAGCTGTTGAGCGCTGTTGTTGACGGCTATACTAACTCAGAGACCGGAGCCTCACGTTAGAGACTCCAGCGACGCCGGCGGAGCCACCGGAAGCCCCACATTCGCAACTATTAATATGAATCTCTAATCCTTTGAAACTGGTAGCTACATTTGGAATTTTCCAGCCTGTTGCCTTCTCAAGAGTTTACCCATCCACAAAATAACAAGTTTGGAAGACATAATCAGTTATAAAACAAACACTTTTCAGAATGCTGCTTGCAATCTTCTTTATCCTTATCCCTATTATCTGTCTGTCTGTCTGTCTGTCTGTCTGTGTATGTGTATGTATGTGTGTGTTCTTTTTTTTAATTCTTATACTCTCTTGATGATACCATATACTTTTGTTTGTTCTCTAATCCATGTGCAAGTCTTCCTATCTTGTCTTATGATGCTGAGCATATATCTTTCCATGGCTCTTTGTGCCATTCATAGTTTTTGTATTGTTTGTGAGGTTAGTGTCCATGTTTCACTGGTATATGTTAGAGCAGGTAGCACACACTTATCGAAAACTTTTCTCTTCAGGCATTGGTTGAAGTTGTTCTTGAAAATTATGCTTAGCTTGCCAAATGCCTGCCAACCATATTTAACATGCTGTTCAATTTCTCTTGTATCACCTTCCACTGAGATCCGTTGGCCAAGGTATATGTAATGGTCTAGTACTTCTAGTTCTTTTCCAGATATAAAAAATGAAATGGAAATGGGCTGATCACATAACAAGAAGAACTGATGGGAGGTGGACCAAGGTAGTCATAGAATGTATCCCACTTGATAAAAAGCATCCACGAAAGAGACCTAAAACAAGATGGTCTGATGACATCAGCAAGTATTGCGGGCCCAGTTCAGAAAAGAAAGCTCAGGACTATATTGGGTGAAAACATGCAGAAGTGGCCTTCATCCTATACTTGATTGTTTGCCATTTGTTAGTGGCTAAACAAAGCCTTGGTCTGCAGATACTTATCATTAGTAAACAGCAGAGATTTTTGAAAACTCAAATAAGCAGTGCTTTTTTTCTAAAGAAAAAAAGGGGAGGCGGAACTCACCCATGTCATACAACCCGCCTTGCCTACCCTATAAGGTTCCATCCAAAAAAGGTGCCGGAACTCCGTTCTGGGCGTTCTATGAGAAAAAAAGCCCTGCAAATAAGCAATGTTGCACTATGCATATAGTATAACATTTCTGACATTGACTGGCAGAGTCTCCATTCACTTTAGTTTGGGAGTTGGATAGAGTTTTATTTTGTAGTCGGCACACCTAATTCTGCCCAAATAGCAAAATGACCTCAATTATAAGGTTAAATCACAACTTAGTTTTAAAACTCATATTCCTGTTGACTGGAATGTAGCCAGGATTTACTGCCTCCTGCTAAACATAAAAATTACAGCATTTGTGAATTTTCTATGTTTGTCCACAGGAATCATGAAACTTCATTTCTCAAATCTCACTTTGGATTCAAGCCACAACCCAAATCAAACAGCCTCTGATACTGTTTAAATTTAATTAAGTGCTGTTTCTAAATCACTAATGTGGGCACATACTAATGTTTGGTGTCAATGTGCAATCCTAATAAAAGCCAAGAAAAAGTGGAAATAAATAGAAAAGGCTGAGAACAAAGAAGTTCAAAGAAAATCTGGCAGAGAAGAATCTATATAAAATGGCGTTGTGGGAGAGGAATGTAAAACTGGCCAAGAGAAAGGTAGAACAAAGGAGAATAAAAATAGTTAATGAATTAAAAAGCTAGAAACTAAGAAAACAATTGAGATAAAGCTATGGAAATGAGGTAAAGAAGAAACAATGAGAAAATTAGAAGAGTGTGTAGCTTTTTTTTTTTTAGAATGTCTTGCTATGAGCTTAGAATAAAACAATCTACTAGAGGTTTCAAGTGTGTTATGTTTTGATGGTACAAAATCCCAAATATTTTTTAATAATTCCCCCAAGTGAGTACTGGGAACTTGAAACAAGTCCATTATTCCTTCATTTTTAACTATATCCATATAAGTAGTCCACATTAAGCGCTACCTACATTCAATTTCCATTTTAAAAGGACAATATTTAAAACATCTCCATGGCAAATAATTTTTAAACACACATTTTTCAAGTTTTCAAATTTAATAAATAATAAATAAATAAACCAGCTCTAGGAAAAGCTATAGAGCCCAGAAAGAAGCAGCTACCCAGCAAGGAAGCAACAATAGATTTCATTTCAACATACTTCATAAATGACATAACAAAAATACACTTGTATGGCTATTACCATGAAACATTATTTCTAATGCACATTCACTGTTCATTTTTTTCAATTTATTCTGTTATTATTTATTAAGATAGGTTTGTCTCAACAAACAAAGAAAGCAAAATAATTTCTCATTTGGTTCCCTGAAAGCTCAACAGCATAGTAAATCCATCTGTGATGGATGTGCACAGTACTCTCTTTTTAGTTTAGAACCTGCCTAAGAAAGAATAAAACAAAGATAACAGCATTATTTACAACCCATAAGCTTTCAATAGCAATGAATAAAACAGTACTACTTAGGCACTAAGCAAGCAGTAGTCAACTTGTGTCTCTCTCCACAAACCAGCAGTTCAAAATGGTTTCAGGCTTTAAACATGTGCTTATAGATGCCATTCCTCAATTCCCCTCCACCTTCTCTTTTCAACTAGCTGTAGCTAATGGCTGAAGAACTGGAATTTATGTCTACTATATTATTGATTAATACACTAATTCCCAGAACTTGGACAAATAGAAATAAGCACCCTCAGAACAACATGAAATAAAAGAAATTGTTTTATCTCAAGCATGGAATACAAATCCAGGACAAATTCTAGGATATTTTGTTTCAAGCCGAGGATACTCAAAATAGTTGTTTTAAGCTCAGAACCTTTGACGCTCAAACTCTTTTCCATTTCCCAGTCAAACTGTAGAAAATCCAAAGGATCAAGGAATAAAATGGTTGGTTGGTTGGTTGGTTGGTTGGTTGGTTAATTATATGCCTTCAGATTGGTATTGACTCTTAGCAACCGTGTAGACTGAACTTCTCACTCTAGTTGATACATCCCCAATCTGACTCTTCAGGTCTTCCAACAGGAATACTCATCACTATAAAAATAGAGTTCAATTGACTTGTTACTAGTTTTCATTTTCTCTATACTTTTGCTTTTCCCAAGAGTGTTAGGTTTTCCCAAGAGTGTTAGGTCTAAAGTTGTCAAATTGTAGTAATAAATACAATTATTTTCAACCATAATTTTTATCAAAATTTATATAAAATTGCAACAATCTATATCAGTTCAATTCATCCCCTTCAATATTAACAGCACTGTCATTGTTCCATAATTAATATCCTGTCATCCTACCTATCATAAACCATACAACCCTGTCTAATTTGAACTTGTTCATTCGCACCTTGAAAACTCTGGATTGATTTATTTTATGATTCATTTATTTGTTATTTTCTTGACTACCCCATGATATTCTTGAGAGTATTCCCCAACACTGAAGTACAAAATGCATCCCAACTTTATCCATGCTGTTTCTTCAACCTTAACTTCCATAAAACATCACAGAGAAAACCACTGCCTACATCAGGGATGTCAAACTGACAGCCCACGGGCAGGATGCATCACGCACAGCCCACGCCCACCCAGCTCCGCAAAGGCAAAACACATTGCAATATGTCATGATATGTCACGTGACGCAATTGAGTTTGACACCTGTGGCCTACATGATTCTGATCTTTGTAGATGTAGACAATGCAAAACACCTGAAAAGTTTTTCCAAATCTCTCATTGCTACCATGCCCAGTTCTAGTCTATAGCATATTTCTTGAAGGAATAAAATAGACATGCAATTTGGAAAGATTCAGAATGAGCATTTGGAAATCCCTTCTGTTGTTTTTGAACATCTATAATCCATAATTATCACTGATGCCATGCAGAGTGGATGGGAGTTGTAATCCAAAATTTGGAGAAACCACAATAAAAGAATTCTGCCAATGTTGATTTTGGATGATGGATCTGATCTCTGGTCCATCTAGTCCTGTAATCTGTACTTATAGTAGCCAACTACCAATTGCCCAAGGAAGCCTACTAGTCAGTCAGCAGATGGCCTCCATAAGCAGGCACATTGCCATCAAAATCAAGAGCCATAGATTCTGATTGAATGCAATTGCATTTCTAAAACCAAAAAGACAATGAGAACCAGCGGTCATATCTTTTATTTTTTTTACAGGATTCTAATTAGTATTACTTACTGCAGGGTGGTATGTTGCCTTCAGGTTTACAACTATTCTGTATTTAATTCATTAAATGTATATGCAGGGCTAACCATGATAGAACTATTCTGAATATAATATAATGAAATTGACAATAATCTCTTTTGTTTTACCTACATTTAAAATCAGGCTGTTTTTATTACACCAGTTCACCAAACCCTTTACTTCCTTCTGGTAAGCACCCTCGTTATCATCCTGAATAAAGCCCACTACTAATGTATACAGAGATATACTGTTATGAAATAAACTTTAAAAAAGGAAAGAAAACATTCATATCCCTGAAGAATATTTGGAGAACCATTTAGAAATAACTTACTAATTTATATGATTTATTTCTATTTAGTTAAACAAACTGACTTGTATAACATGGCATATATAACACTGACTTTGATTAGTGGATAAGAGCTTTGAGATTTTTTTTTCATGTTAAAGAGAGTTCATTTATTTCAACTTAGGTACCTTTTCCCCAATTTAACCTGTTTTTTTTCCCCAGGAATTTCATTGGTTGCACTTGTCATTCCTGTTTCCTTTGGGATATTATTTAAGCACCAATGGCCCAAACTAGCTAAAATTATACTTAAGGTAAGGCTGAACAATTATGAATACTTACTCAAAGAATACTCAAGATATAATTGGGGCTGATTGTGATCTGAATGTATTATAGGGTTTTTTTCTTACCTTGGCTGCCTTCATACATATTTAATGTAGTTTTATCTATTGTGACTATGTTTTTAATATGTTGTTGGATGCTTAGAGTTGCTACAGTATTTTAGGGCCGTTTATAGGTGGCCCTATAAATCAAACAAATACATTCATACACAAACATACTGGAGCAATCACTTTTGCTCCCTTAATTTCAATGCTGGAGAAATATGTCAATTTAATTATTTAAGAGATCTATTTGTCACTCGTTCCCTTTAAGGACAATCAGAGAATATCCCAAACCCCAAAGTTTTGCAAATTTACTTACTTCCTTTTTTACCTAGAGATAATCCAAGTCATTTTGATATATGAGAGAGAAATTATCACTATGTTACAGAAAATATAGTCATAATTTTAATAAATTGGCCTACTGATCAATTATTGCTATACTTGGGCAGCCAGAGTCTACCCTATAATAGGATCGGTCCTGACTCCACCATATACAGTGGAAGATGTCAAGGTTATAATTTGTGCTGGTGATATATTAAATATGCAGTCTCTCCCTTCCCCTCAGATTGGTTCCATAAGTGGTGTTATTCTCATAGTGATCATAGCCGTGGTTGGAGGAATATTATACCAAAGTTCCTGGATGATTAGTCCTCAACTCTGGATTATTGGGACTATCTTTCCAGCTGCTGGTTATTCTCTAGGGTTTTTTTTGGCTCGCATTGCTGGCCTAGCCTGGCACAGGTAAGGTTTGTTTCACAACTAATACTATAATCCTAACTAGCATAAACCATATTGTCTATCTTTTTAAAAGATAATTAAAAATTGAAAATTAATTAACCATAGAGTTATAGGCTGGCTTTTTACAGCCCCTAGTCATTCAATACTTCCCTTTTTTATATAAATATCAGTTATTTATCAAACTGACTGCCAGAGCTTGATCCTCACCAGCTCAAGGTTGACTCAGCCTTTCATCCTTCTGAATAAAATTAGGACCCAGATAGTTGGGGGTAATATGCTGAGTCTGTAAACCACATAGAGAGCTGCAAAGCACTGTGAAGCAGTATATAAGTCTAAGTACTATTACCATTCCCAAACTATAAAATAACCATGATTTTGAAATCTTTCTAATTTGAAAAAAAAACCAACCTTCCTTTATACAAACATCAAAACAACTCTACTTGATTCACAACTCAATTGTTCAGTCTTCTCCAACTTCATCTCTGATCCAACAGCAATTTAAGTGAACTTATACTGAAACTTTTGATGCATCATAAATTCCTAATTCTCAGTAAGAAAGAGAGGTGGAAGCTCATGTAATTTGCTGTATCTACAATACTTATAGTTAATCCTCATGTAGTTCAGTAATTGCATAAAATTTTCATGATGTAGCCTTAGATCTGCCTAGGGAAGGAAGTTCCCTCAGAACATCCCATATCTTTTCCTGGTATCAAAAAAAAGGAGAATATTTGTAGATCAGGCTTGAAATGAAAGATCCTTGGTGCTCTCTGAGCTTTGGTTTTTTTCTTGCAGATGTTTCATTACCCAAACTAGGTAACATCATCAGTGCTAAGTCACTAGCCCTGATGATATTACCTAATTTGGGTAATGAAACATTTGCAAGAAAACAACTAAGCTCAAAGAGCACCAAGGGCCCTTTCCTGCTGTTTTAGAAGCTTAATATAACTCAAAAGGAGTCTGCTAATGATGGGTTTCCCAGTTTCAGGGAGGGTACCTTGTTGAGACCTGTATTCTTTTGGAGAATGCAATTTGGGGCTACATATTGGCAGTGAGTTGGCCTGAATCCAAAGTATAGACAGACGTGCAGTACATAGGTAAACACTATCTATATCCTGACCCAGGAATCACACAGTAGAGCAGAATGGATTATCAGTTCAAGCTCAAGCACAATAACTTAATTATGCTCCAGACTTTTAGCAATGAAGTTCAAGGCTAGTAGCAAGTTCAGAAATTTTGTAAGCAAAATTTTATCAGATCCTGATAAAAGATAGAATTTTTTTCCTTGGAAATGAGCCCATCTTTGTTTTGTAACAGAAATCAAGCTGTCGTGGAAATTGTTCCAGCCTTTGGCTGCTCTCAGCCAGAAGCTTTCTCCCTGGAAGTTTCTGGCCTTCAGCCAAACAGAACTGATAGCAGAAGTCAAACTACTCCAGAACTGGTCATTATTTCCAAGCAGACCAATTCTTGCTAAGGCTCTTTCTCAAGCAATCTGGTGATTATTTCTTTTTCCATCCTTCATTACTTCTTTTAGATGCCGCACTGTCGCAGTAGAAACAGGAATGCAGAACGCTCAGCTGTGTACAACCATTGTGCAGCTCTCCTTCACTCAGGAACAACTGGGGCTGATGTTTACTTTTCCACTCGTCTATTCCCTTTTCCAGCTTGCTTTTGCAGCAATCATTCTGGGAGGTAAGCTACCTTGCCTTATGACCCATTTGGATCTTTTGTTTTTAAAATCAGGAAGTCATTTCAGAGGCTTTACTGTTTATTCATACACCATAGATGATTCTATTTTCTGTAATTATCTCCCAAACAAAATAAAACACACAATTTTTAAGATAATGATCTTAAAAGACAGCTGTGAAAGTGATAAAATAAATTATCTGGCTTGGTCAATATTAATCACAAAAGTAGAAATCAGTCTGAAAAATTCCCTAATTGTTGCCTTGAAGAGTGTGGCCAGTCACAAAATTTCCATTTACCAGAAACAAAACAAAACAATGGGCTGCAACCTCCCTCAGTGTTATATTCTAAATCAATATTTCTCAACCTCAGCAAAATTAAAATACATGGACTTCAACTGCCAGAACTGCCCAACCAACATGCTGGCTGAGGACTTATGGGAGTTTATTTATTTGTTTAATTTATTTGTTTAAACTTATATGCCGCCCTTCTCCTAAGACCCATGCATGAAGTCCATGCATCTTAAAGTTGCTAAGGTTGAAAATACTGTTCAAAATGTGGAGCTCAGAGGTCTTTCTGGAAATACTAATTATGCATGAGGATGCTTTGCAGGGTGCAAGCTTCACATTCTTTTCCAATTAAGAGAAACTACAAAAGTACATTTGGTAAGACAAAGTGTATGGAACTCGACAAGTGCTACAGAATATATGGGAGAAACACAAGGGCATTTCAAAGTATCACATTCAGGCTAATGGTTAAATATGCAGTATAATAAAACCCCCAACATTCAGAAGCATCCACAGAATACAGCCAATCAAGATTGTAGCTGTGATATTATGGTGAAAGCTTTGCCTGTTTTTTATGTGTATTGTACATTTAAAACAAGTGGACAGAATTTTTTGCACAGTCATGGCTCCCATCTTGACTATTTTGATCATACTATGCAGACCCCTCCCACTCATATCATTTCCAAATAAATGCTTCTCTTTTCTAGAACTCTGTCAGAGATGGAGGAGTTCAATCCTCTTTTGCTTTTGGCCACAAATAGTAATCAAGAGTGCAGCCTTAAACTCAGAAATTGAGTGTGTTTTTATGTAACTGTTGAATATTGTCAAAGTCCCTAAGTAAATGTAACTTTGTAAGTGGTTGTTATTTCAGTTCCTAACATGTCAGGCCATTGTTCTTAGTTTACCAGATCTACAAAAGGCATTTTGCTGATAAAAAGAGCGTTTTACTAGAGAAAGAAAATCAAGCTGAATCAGGGCCAGTGTCAACATATGCAACAACAAATAGAGCACTTAAGATGGAAGAAGGAAAAGAAGAAAACCAGACGACAGTGGTGGCAAATGGAAAAGTATAAGAAGTATGGATTTTCTGGGGTGTTTGCTTTTAAAAATTCTGCTCCTAGAAGAGAAATATTTTCAAATATTTAGAGTATACCTTTGTACAGATATCCTTCCCTTTAAATTATTCATTTACAATTGTGTCCTTTGATCTTTCCTCTCACTTCTCTCTTCTTCGGAAAATAGAAAGTTAGGAAAGTTATTTTAATTTTCTAAGGATTTTAATATTTTAGCCAGCAAAAAATGTATATGACAATAAACCATTGGAAATCTTCTTTAAGTTTGTGATGCATTTTGTGCTGAAGTATATTACTTACAATACAAGTTGCTCAAAAAACAAAGGAGACTATCAAGCAACTATAAATATTTCTTTAAGCTTAAGAAATTGAAAAAACATCATTTTATTTTTTGACTGTCCACTGATTGTTTGCAGATGGACACTTCTAATGATGTCCTACTACAGTGGTGGCGAACCTATGGCACGGGTGCCAGAGGCGGCACTCAGAGCCATCGCCCCAGTCCTAGGCCTTCAGCTGAGTTTCATAAAACCTTTTCACTTTAGGCCTCCACCATCGTGTGCAAAAAAACAAAATGTTCAATCAATCAGTCAATTTCAACTTCTCGCGGGAAAAAAAAATCTTGCAAAGTTGGAATTGATTGATTGATCTTTTTAGTCCCACCCAGTCTGCTGTTACCACAGCAGCCATGCCCAGCCAATGGGCCACACCCAGCCAATGGACCACACCCACCTGGCACACGACCATGCATAAGTGGTTTTGGGTTGCAGTTTGGGTACTCGGTCTCTAAAAGGTTCGCCATCACTGTCCTACTATAATGCAAGAAATAATAAAATCAGCAGTCATTATTGGAAGAATGGAAGACCCAGGAACATGTGGTTGAGTGGCACTTCTTAGCTGACGCATGGAAAAGATCAATTTTCCTAACACTATGCTGTGACTGAATTTAATGTTATTCTCTCTGTATTCTATTGCAAACACCTGTATGGACAACATTGTTTAAATGCAAGATTCTAAGCTCTTGATATAATTTTCTCCATGGGAAATTGAAAAGAAATAACAATGACAAAGGCAGAACAAAGTACATATTGCCAGTGCATTCTAGACGTTAAAAATATATTTTGCATTATAGGCTCATATGGGAGATCTATTCATAAACATTCTTGAATAAGTATTCAACACTGAGCAGAATTTGTCTTCTTAAATTGTACTGCTTAGATGTTTCAGAGCAGCCAATATGAGAAATCAGGAGCTGGGGTATACATATTAATGGTCACATCCTTGTAAAGTTAGCCAAGCTGTACTTTTATGAGCATTTAGTTCAGCGGTTCTCAACCTTTTTCAGGCCGCGACCCTGACCTGTCAAGCGCCGCGCATGCATGGTGCTACTCCCTGCACCGCGCATGCGTGGTGCTGCCCCCTGCACCGGCTGAGGCGTAGGCCACCGGCCATTTGGGGCGGCAGCAGGCAGGCCTAGGCGCTCCTGGGCGGCGGCGACAGTGCAGGGCGACCACGGGCTGGGCCACCAGCTGGCCCAGCCCAAGGGAGGTAAGACACCCGCCGGGCCCCACACATGCCAAAAACCCTCCCTGCACCCGCCGCTGCCCCGCTAGCCTTACCTTCGCTGCCACCCATTTGGGGCGGCAGCAGGCAGGCCCAGGCGCTCCTGGGCGGCCGCAGCAGCGACGGCGCAGGGCGACCACAGGCTGGGCCACCAGCTGGCCCAGCCCAAGGGAGGTAAAAAACCCGCTGGGCCCCACACATGCCAAAAACCCTTCCTGCACCCGCTGGCCTCCCACCTCCCACCCCTGGCCCTCTTTTACTTACAGTTTTAGTAGTTGCTCAGCAGGGAGGGGTGGAAACTTCTGGAGAGCTCGCCTTCGCTGCAGACAACTTGCAGCACCGTTTGCAGACTGGGACTTTTGGCGGGCTCAGCAGGGCGGAGACAGCCTGGACAATTCCTATTGGCTTTTAAAAGCCAATAGAATTAGACTCTATTCAAGAGAGTCCATTGGCTTTCAAAAGCCAATAGAATAAGAGGGAGTAGCACAGCTAAGGAAAAGGGGAAAAAATGGCGGACTGCGTTGTTTGGCGACCCCCGTGAAATGGTCGTTTGACCCCAAATGGGGTCGCGACCCACAGGTTGAGAACCGCTGATTTAGTTGGAGGTAAATTATCTGAACCCACTGAAACTTACTGATACAGTATGTAGATAACTGGGAGGATATATAGCTCAGAAAAGTATGCATATATATTTGAAAATAAATCCCAGTGCATATATTGATCCAAGCTTCCTAGTTCATGTATCTAACATTCCTGCTTATTTGGTGCCTAATGTACTTAATGCTTTTTGATAGTGACAAGTTTTTGCTGGATGTAAGCTAGCAACATCCAACACTAATTTAATGCTGGGGTAAATAGATCTTGGCATTTTTTTATGATCACATCCAAAGTTAGAGTTAGGATCTAGGCTATATATCCATGGCTGAATATAGACAATCACTTTAGCAACATTAAAGAAGATGTGATAACATAATTGTTGTTGTGTTTCTTACATTTCTTTGGTTCACAAGAAATTCCATTAAGAAAAAAGCTTGGCAAACATGCCTTTTTTAATAAAAGAAAGAAAAGTTAACCAAGTTCAGATTTGCTTCACTCCTTTCCTAACTCTGTCCTTCAAAATAGTTGACATTCTGGTGGTTTAAAAAAGATTCAATAGCATACTCCAAGATGGTTTAATTTGCTATATCTTATATTTTTTTCATGTAAAGTAGAAATTGTATTGGTGATGATCTCAGTATTTCCAGGTGATGAAGCACAGTGTAAGGTGAATTGAGAAACTTGTAGCCCTCAGAGAATTATTAATTCTAATTGTCTAAAGCAAGGGTCCGCAACCCCTGGTCCATGGACCAGCACAGGGTTATGGCACACCAGAAACTGGGCCAAACAAACAAGTGAAGCCCCATCCACAGGATGCAGGCAGCATGTGAAACCATGCCTCCTCTGGTCCACAGAAAAACCTCTCTCCACGGAACTGTTCCCTGTGCCCAAAGGTTTGGGGGCCACCAGTCTAAAGCCCCATCAGCATGGCGAAGGAGAAAGAATCCTGGGAGCTGTCAGCCATCAATTTCTTGAGGGCCATTTACTAGCTATGCTATAGGACAAAACAAGCTCTCTTTCAGTGAAATCTGTTCATCTTTACTGATACTTCATTGAGGAAAATCTAATAAGTTCCCGAGGTATCTTTCAAAGAGTGTTTCCCTCAAATGATTTTAGTAAGCCACTTCAGTGGTTTTCCCCTTTCTACCTTAGATCCCGCAAATTACTCCATCAATCGGCCAAGATCTCACCATGATTGAAACAAGAAAAAAATACATGTTTACATTTTAAATGAATGTTGGTTATTGCTCTATTAAGTATTGCTCTACTTAATTAAAAATTCAAATTTATCCTGGGTCCCAATTAGATTATTGGGACTGAAATACGCTTAACATCTGTTGGAAACCACTGAAATAGTTCACTAAACACATCAAATAAGGTACTTATAAACTCAAATAAGTTAGTATCATATTATCTAAAATAACATCCATAACAGATGAAAATATAATTTCTTTTTTAGGAATATAAAAGTTGTGAGTCAGAACATCATTTATTTCAATGTAATCTATGCCAGGCTTGAGGAGCCTATCACCAAAAAGTCTGCTATGCGTTCTAGTTCAGGCCTCTGACCAGACTGATATCCCTCCTCTGGCAGTTTGCTGGGCAATTGATTGGTATTGAAAAATTGATTGGTATTGAAAAATAAAGAAAACAAGTTGCCCCTCTTACTTTTGACCCTACCATTGTCGACTATTCCCTTTGGCTCACCTACCGGCACTTGCATTTTCATGGAGATTTTAATTATCATTGCACTTCATTGACTAATCAGTCAGATATTTAGACTGGATCTGCCTTTTTCTTTTACATTTTTATCGAGTCCTTCCCAAGCACCTGGATAGGCAGATGTTTACCTCTATCTTTACCTCTATCCCCCAAGATCTGGCGATCATGGCAATAAGGGACCTCCTACAGGAAGGGCCTGAACAACATAAGGACTCTCTCCATACCAATGATTTAATACAGTTGCTAACCTTATGCCTGAAGACATATTTCACCTTTCGGGGCGTGGTATACAAACAAATAAAATTTAAATGGGTTAATTCTCATTGTAGCACGGGCAGAGCTAAAGCTGAGGAGAAAAAACATCTTCATCACATTTTCATGCGCAATGGCTATCCCATGGGGTTTGTGAGACAGCATAGTAGACCACATCGAAATCATAGAGACTCATGCTCCAATGTGACAGCAATGCCGGCCACACAAACAACCCTCCCTTACATTCATGGTGTCTCTGAGGCCACAGCACGGCTGTTGGCCCCCTACAATGTGAGCATTGCCCACAGGCCTGAGCACACCCTTAGGTCCAAGATCATGCATCCAAAAGAACCACTCCCCAATGGTTAAAGATCATCTGTGGTTTACAGAATTAATTGCAAGGACTGTGCAAGCAATTACGTTGGGGAAACTACTAAAAGACTGAGGACCAGGGTTCATGAACATGAACTGGCTATTAGAAGGCAGGAGCAATGCTCACAAGGGTGGGCCCTTATGTCCAGCTCTGGCCACACTTTCGATCTAGCTAACGCAGAGGTTATAGCTCATGAGACTACCAAGGGTGGCCGCCTACTCAAGGAAGCCTGTCTCTCTAATGAAAATTCCAGCAACCGGCATATAGATCTTTTGCTGGCCTACCAGACGCTTAGGAGATGGGAAAAACAGCACCACAGCCTGCTGAGAAGACATTTAACTCTTCCTTGGCAGGATTGGGGTGGTAGAATGATGGATGAGAGACATGATCTCTAAGGAAGAAGATGACAGTGTTTTACATAATTGGGACGATGGCTCTATAGGTGGGACGACCACGACTTCGAGATGATGGACCAAATGGAAGCACTGAGGCGATCTGGAAGGAGGGGAAGGGAGGGGGAAGACAGAGAGCAGGAATGCCGGAACAGCTGCTTGTTGCAGGACTGGGGTGGAGGAATTATGACAACGGTCTTGGGGGTGGGGGAGGATAATGGCCCTGGGAGGGAGGGGGACTGGGCGCAGGGACAGATTGACAACCGCCCTCCAAGTGCTTGCACACGCTCTAAAAGAGCACTTGAGGATCGTAAAACAACCAGAGGAGTCAAAGACAGTTTGCCTGATGCAGAACAACTCTGTGTGATACGGATTAATACAATCAACGGGCTGATGACGTGCTCAAGGAGCCGGGCGCAGAGGCAGGAGGCTATATGAGCTGCCTTCCCGATCTCCTGCTATTCTAACTCTGATGATGCCGGCAGTTTTTTGGCCGGATGAAAGCTTAGTGACTCTTCTTAACCACAGGCTTGTTTATATTAAACAGGCTGGTTTATTATATCTTGGTGTTTGTTTTTTCCTTTATTTGTTACCATTATGTATTTATTTATTTGTTTATTTATTTATTTATTTATAATGCCCAGGATTCACATTTTTAGTATATATATATATATATATATATATATATATATATATATATATATATATATATATATATATATATATATATATATATATATATATATATATATATATATATATATATATATATATATATATATATATATATATATATACATACAAAAAACATACATACATACATACATACACACACACACACATACGTATGTTTTTGTTGATTTTTTAAATATAATTCAACAGTGCTTATTCAACAAATGTGTTGTCTGAGTTTATCATTCACTAATACAAATTAGATTCCTAATCCCTAGTTCATTTCTCCAACCATTCATAAAGTCCGAAGTTTGAAAATATTCTGTTTCTTCTTTTTCTTTCAATCTCAGAGTAAGTCTGTCCATTTCTGCACTGTCTAGTATTTTTTTAATTATTTCTTCCTCCGATGGTATTTCTTCATTTTTCCAATATAAATCTTGCTGCTGTTGTCACATGTAAAATAAAATATATACTTCATTTGTCAAACTTTTCTGGCCTTATACCTAATAAAAAAAGTTCAGGTTTAAAATCTACATGTTTCCCCCACATCTTTTCTAGCCATGTATGTATTTTTGTCCAATATTTCTTTGCTTTAACATATGTCCACCATACATGATAATAAGTACCTGGTTTATGATTATATTCCCAACATTTATCCAACATATTTTTAAACATTTTTGCTAATCTTGCTGGTGGCAAGTGCCACTATAAAACATTTTATATAAGTTTTCTTTATAAGAGGTTGACATTGTCAATTTATAATTTATTTCCCACAGGCTTTGCCATTTCTCTAAATCTATATTGTATCCAAAATTCTTTGGCCATGTTATCATTGTTTCTTTTACTTGTTCGTCTTCCATTTTCAAATTTAATAGAAAATTATACATTTTGTTAATTAGTTTTTCATCAGAGGTTAATAATATCTGATCAAACAAAATCTGCTCTTTATAGAATCCATATTACAATTTAACGTCTTTATCATATCTCACTTGCATCTGTAAATGTGACCACATTGATAAATCAATACCCTGATTTTCCATCTCTTGTTTAGTTTTTAAGTTCCCTTCAGAGTTTAGAATATCTTTATATGTCCATATTTTCTCAAGACTAACTAGATTTGGGTATACAAATGCTTCCATTGTTGAAAGCCATCCTGGAATTTTCAAATATATTTTACATTTTATTTTTCCCCATATTAGTAATAATGCATTTCTAATATAGTGGGTTTGGAAATATTTATGAATTTTATTTTTCCCATACTATAGGAAAGCATGCCAACCAAGTTGTAATCATGTCCCTCTAGATACAACAATCTTTTATTTCTGAGGGTTATCCATTCTTTTACCCATGTTAACACCGATGTTTGGTAATATAATACCCAATCTGGCAAATCAAAACCTTCATTTCTCTTAGCTTCTTGTAACATTTTCAATTTAATTCTAGCTTTCTTTCCTTGCCAGATAAATTTTAAAATTAAGGAATTCAGGTCTTCAAAAAAAATTATCTAGTTTTATAGGTATCGTTTGGAATAAGAAAAGTATTTTTGGTAATATATTCATTTTCACCATAGCAATTCTCCCTAACATCAACAATTGAAGATTTTTCCATATTTCTAAGTCAAGTTTTATTTGGTTTAGTAATTTTATATAATTATCTTCTTTTATCATTGAACATCTTGCTGTCAAATATATTCCCAAATATTTAACCTTTTTAACTATTTGTAGATCTATATTTTCTGACAATTTTTTTTTGTTTCTCTGTAAGATTTTTAACTATCACTTTAGTTTTTTCTCTATCTCCAATCCTGCTGTCTCTCCAAACTGTTCTATCTTTTCCAATAATTTAGGAATCATCTCTAGGGTTCCTCTAGGATGAATACCAAATCATCTGCAAATGCTTCCAATTTGTACCTTTCACCTTTTATCTCCAGTCCTTTCATTTCTAAATCTTGTCTAATATTTCTATTTAAAACTTTCAGAGTAATATTTGCTTCTGTCCATGTATTTGGGAGTTTGGCCTCCAATAGAAGTTCATTACAGACTTCTTTCAATGGTAAACTTAGTGTATCTTGTAGATATTTATAAAACTCTGCCAGGAGCCAATCTGGTCCCGGTGTTTTGTCATTTTTTTGTCTTTTTATAGCCTCTATCAATTCCCTCATTGTTATTTTCTGATTTAACATAGTTTTGAAGTTTTCTGGGATTTTTGGTAAGTTTGTTTTTTCCATATATTGAGTTGTTTTCTCCCATGAAATTTCTTCCATATCATACAGTTTCTCATAATATTCTTTAATTATATTTTTATTGTCTCATTTTTTAATTGTAGACAGCCTTTTTCATCTACTAAATTGCTTATCAGTTTTTTGTCCCTCTGCTTTTTAAGTTTGTAAGTAACCATCTTTCTGATTTATTTGCATTTTCAAAAAATTTTGCTTTGCTCTTTTAATTTGCTGCACCAGTTTTTCTGATTCTATTAAATGTAGTTTATATTTTATTATTTCCATTTGTATTTTCAATACTTTCTTTTGTGGATTTATTTGTAGTTCCAATTCTATTTTTTTAATTCTTCCCTTAACAACATGCACTATTGTTTTTTTTTCTTTATTCTTTTTAGCCAGATATGTTACAGCTACACATCGAAAGTATGCTTTGGCTGGTGGATAGGCAGATGCTGTTGCTTGGTGGTAATAAAGATATCATTGTAGAGTGTAAGCTGTTCCAAGTAAAGTTACCCTTTGCAATTGACTGGAGGTGATTTTGTCAGTACTGATGGTGTTCAAGTAGTGCCCCAGTTGTTTGTGGATTGTACTCAAGACACACCTATTGTTATTGATACTATCTTTACTTTCATTGACTATGGTTGTTGTTCTTCTATTTGCAGGCCTTTGTATTTTGTGATATTCTCCAGTTCTTTTTCTTCTATTCTGGTGTCTCCAGGTATTACAATGTCCACTATGCAAACTTTTCTGTTTTCCTTATTAACAATTGTTAGGTCTGGGGTGGCATATGCTTATCTGAATGATTAATATTATTATTTTGGTCAGTGCTTTTTTTCTTTAAAAAAAAAGGTGCCAGAACACTCACACATCATATAACCCGCCTTGCCTACCCTATAAGGTTCCATCCAAAAAAGGTGCTGGAACTCTGTTCTGGGCGTTCTATAAGAAAAAAAGCACTGATTTTGATGCTTTCAAGTTAGTATTGGTTCATGGCAACTGCTTGGAAAGTCCCTGCAGTTTTTCTGACAAGCGTTTGGAAGTAGCTTGCCATCACCTGCTTCCTAGGACTGAGAGAGAGAGAGTGATCCAAGGTCAGCCAGTTGGTTTTGTGTGGGACTGTTTCTTATTAACAACTATTAGGGCTGGGGTGGCATATGCTTATCTGAATGATTAGTATTATTATTTTGGTGTTTTCAAGTTAGTATTGATTCCTGGCAACTGCCTGGAAAGTCCCTGCAGTTTTTCTGACAAGAGTTCTTATTAACAACAATTAGGTCTGGGGTGGCATATGCTTATCTGAATGATTAGTATTATTATTTTGATGCCTGGAAAGTCCCTGCAGTTTTTCTGACAAGATTTCGGAAGTAGTTTACCATCACCTACTTCCTAGGACTGAAAGAGAAAGAGTAATACAAGGTCACCCAGTTGGCTTTGTGTGGGACTGTAATTCACAGCCTTCCTGGTCTCCCACTTTTTAGACTGATACCTTACCCATACACCAAATTGACTCTCAAATAGATGATTCCAAAAACAAATCTTAATAGAAAAATAAACCACTGGTTTATCCAGAGTGGCAGCAGGTGTCTGGGGTTTTGAAGAAAGGTTCTATCTATACAAAATATTTGCTCTACCACTGTCATGGACTCCTTCCCTAAAGAATAACAGAGTTGGAAAGAACCTTGGAGGTCTTCTAGTCCAACCACCTGCTCAGGCAGGAAACCCTATACCATTTCAGACAAATGGTTGTCCAATCTCTTCTTAAAAACTTCCAGTGTTGGAGCACCCACAGCTTCTGGAGGCAAGTTGTTCCACTGATTAATTGTTCTAACTGTCAAGAAATTTCTCCTTAGTTCTAGGTTGGTTCTCTCCTTGATTAGTTTCCATCCATTGCTTCTTGTCATGCCCTCAGGTGCTTTGGAGAATAGCTTGACTCCCTCTTCTTTGTGGCAGCCCCTGAGATATTAGAACACTGCTATCATATTAGGCTATGGGGCAGGGTGCAGTTGATCCCTTCTACTTTTATTCAATTTCTCTCCTATTATATTCTACCAGGGATTTCATTAGAGAGGGCTTTTTGCTTCTTTTGTATTTTGCTCTGAAATATCAATCTCCTGTGTCAAAAAAAAAATCCAGAAACAAACAAGCATAAAAAAAAAATCTTAGAGTCAGGACAGATTTTACATGCAAATTAACTAGACTCCCTTCTGATTATCTTTCTCCTCTCATAGGCCCCAGATGAGATTTGAAATCAGTAGTCTTATGGATCTCTCTCTCCCACCTCCTTTCCTCTATTTTTCTCTCCCCCCTATAAAGATCTACTCTGCATAAGCAGGTGTCATTTTTGCAGCTCAAACCAAAATAGCAGTCCCCACCAAAGGATAAGGGAAGGGAAGTCTCTTAGGCTGAAGCTATCAGGCAGATTAATAGAGCTCCTCTCTACTCAGAACCTCTCCGAACCTATCAGTACAGCCCACTGTGGGTTTCTGTAAGGGTGTTTTAATTTCTTTATTTCATTCATTTAGATGCACCAATCTTCTGAGAAATTAATATTCCTGTGTCAGAAATAAAAGGCTATACAAACCAGTTGTCCAGGCTCATTCTGAAATCAAACAGAATCACCATGTTGGGCAATTGCAGGGACTTAAACATGAGAAGATGTGCCTACAATAAACTTTAGCAACTATTACTGGTAATAAGAGCTGAGGAAGTTCCTCTCTGTGACCACCATCTTTGGTTTTATCAAGAGAAGAGAGAACAGACCATTTTAACAACAGAAATACAATTTCCTTCAGAATGCCTCTGCAGTGAACTGGGGATGAGGCAGACATGAAGTCATCAAACATATTCCTTAAAAGTGCTTAGAGCCACAGTAAGTGGAACAGGAGAACAGGTCTTGGGCTGGGTTACAAAAACTGGATAATCATTGGAGGGCAGCAAAATTCAGGAATTCTCTAATTTTTGATGGTTATCTGGTTAGAGGGTTTTTTTGTGTTTTTACAGCCAAGATCTAGTAACCCTAAGTAAGATCATTTTGGTCAATGTAAACTAACCGATAGCCTACATGGCCAAAGATCTGGCCTTGTTTTTGATAAAAGCTAAATGTGTTTATTTAGAAATCCTTTGGTGATTAATTCAGCTTATTCCTAAACTAGTATACAGTATATAAGATTACAATTTAAAGTTCTTTTACGTCTAAGTATTTCTAGTTTTCTTCACTATTTTTTGTCTCTATGCAAATTAGCTTAACGTATACAAATTTGCATAGTAATTTACAAGCTTTTTAATATAGGTTTTTTTTAAACAAATATAGTCCAATCAAACTCTGGCTCAGATACGTAGATGACACCTTCGTAATCTGGCCACATGGGAAAGAAAAACTGGACAACTTCCTTACACACCTCAACAGCCTACACCCCAAAATACAGTTCACCATGGAAACAGAAGCTAATAACCAACTTCCTTGATGTCTTAGTCTACAAGAAATCCAATGGCTCCCTAGGACACACCATCTACCAGAAGAAAACACACACAAACCGCTATCTGCACGCACTCTCACACCACCACCCAGCACAGATCAACTCCGTAGCCAAGACACTCATCTCCAGAACCAAATGCCTAGCTGACGAACAACACCTAAAAACCGAACTACACACTCTCACTAATGTACTAACATCCAACGGATTCCCAAGAAATAAGATTTCCAACTTAATCCAAAAAGAAACTCCCACTAAAATCCAAGACAGAATTTGAAGTGTCTTGGCGACGTTTCGACGAAGTCTCATTCGTCATCTTCAGGCTGGTGCTTTTGGCTTCTGCTTCTAGGAGCAATGTGTGGTTGTAACTGTTTCTTCCTTTTAACTGCCAGTGGGGGTTTGAACTGATTGGCTGGAAGCTTGGCTATGTTCTGATTGGGTGGAGGTGTGTTCTGATTGGTTAGGGGCTTGGCTGTGCTCTGATTGGCTGGGGGGTTGGCTGTGTTCTGATTGGCTGGGGGAGTGTTCTGTTTGGGTGGGGGCTTTGTTGTGCTGGAGGGGTTCAAAGTGGCCAATGATGCAGCTGTGCTCTGGCTCCTGGTCTGTGGTCATGCCTCATCATCGGTGTGGGTTTGGGTTTGCTTTTTGCGTGGATGTGTGGTGGTGGCATCCTGTGTGGTTCTGGTTCAATTTTATCTTTGGGGTTTCTTAGGATGGTGGATAAAAACACCTAAAAACCAAACTACACTCTCACTAATGTACTAACATCCAACGGATTCCAAAGAAATAAGATTTCCAACTTAATCCAAAAAGAAACTCCCACTAAAATCCAAGACAGAGAACAAGAAAATGGCAAAGCTCTCCTCCCATACATAAAAGGCACCACAGACAGAATCAGCAATGTTATGCACAAACATAACATCAAAACAACATTCTGCACAAACAGAAAAATATCCACCATCCTAAGAAACCCCAAAGACAAAATTGAGTTAGAAAATCAAGGAGTATATGAAATCCCATGTACTGCTTGCCCCACCACATACATCGGACAAACCAACAGAAGAATACGTCCACGCATTGAAGAACACAAAAACTCAGTCAAAAAAGAGGAACCAACTTCTTCCCTGTTCCAACACTTTAAAGCCACAGGACATGAAATTGATTTCAAAAAGACCAGAACTATCGCCAAAACTGAACACTTTAATAACAGAATAATCAGAGAAGCCATCGAGATAGAAAAACACCCTCACAGCATGAACAAACGAGATGATACCTCACGCCTACCAGCCATTTGGAAACCCGCCCTTATTGATAAACGAGTCCATAACACAAAGAATGACACCAGACCTACACTCACAAAAACCACACAGGATGTCACCACCACACATCCAGGCAAAAAGCAAACCCAAACCCACACCGATGATCAGGCACAACCACAAACCAGAAGCCAGACCACAGCTGCATCATTAGCCACCTTAAACCCCTCCAATCCATACATGAAGCAAACTGACACCCACCATGAAGATGAGGCACGACCACGAATGCGAAGCCAAACAGCTATGCAGCTCACCATCTCTAATCCCCCTGTAACTCAGAGTAACCTGACCACAACTAAGCCCCCACCCAAACAGAACACTCCCCCAGCCAATCAGAGCACAGCCAACCCCTCATCCAATCAGAGCACAGCCAAGCCCCTAACCAATCAGAACACACCTCCACCCAATCAGAACACAGCCGAGCTCCCAGCCAATCAGTTCAAACCCCCACTGGCAGTTAAAAGGAAGAAACAGCTGCAATCACACATTGCTGCTAGAAGCACGAAGCCGAAAGTACCAGCCTGAAGATGACGAATGAGACTTTGTCGAAACGTTGCCAAGACACTTCAAATTCTACGTGGGAGAAAACCCGAAGAACCAAAGACCTACATACAAACATATATAGGAATATATATATATATATAGGAATAAATGCATGAAAAGTTCAGTAGATCTGTGGATCAAAACAGCTTCAAGATGGAGAAGCCTTGACTAGAGGTATAAAATAAATTAACCAAATTCAGTGGGAAATATGGCAAAATGGATTTGGCTTGGTCAGCCAGCAGTGAATTGTGGCTGAGTATCCATCATTGTCCACTGAAATACTCTCACAAAGAAGTGCATATTTTGCAAATACATTTTCAAAAAGAAATATATGCTTGACACTTCTGTATATAAAAGTATGCATTAGAGATGAAAATTCTGTATCGCAAGGCACTTTGCATACAAAGAGATATATGAGGGGGAAAATGCCAATGGCAATCCAATTTTTACAGCACTGGGGACAGATATATGCAAATCTTCCAATAAATTGAAATAGATCTGCTCATACCTATTCCTACCACTGCCAGTCAAAAAGACTTTGTACAGCTAGTCCTTTCCCCCTTTTTAACTGATTTTCTATGTAAGAAAAATGAAGAAGCAGTTAAAAATGCAACAATATTAGACACAGATGGGGAAAAGAAACATAAAAAGGTCTTCAGATTCATATTTTTCACTATGCAATATTTTCTTCAGTTGTATTTTGCTGGATTAATAAGATGCCACAACAGACCATATTATAGCATAATATCATGGACTCCTCCCAAATATCAAGCTCTCCTCAGAAAATTCTTGGAATAGGTCAAGGAAGTTCTATGAGGAAAGCTGGAACAGGAAGACATCTCAAATTGCAGGTGCAACTTGAGGGTCAAATGTAACAGCACTTTTTTATCTGGTAATACAATAAATGCCTACTTACCCTTTGATAAAGTAGAGTGAATATTGCCTACCTATGTAGCTTATCTGATAAGATGTAAGGATAAATTATCCTTTAAATTATGTGCTGGTCTAGTTTCTCTTTGATTTCAATATAATGTCTTATCTTTCATTTTCAACCTCTGTAACACTGATTTTGAACATCTGAGAAGAACTCTGAAGCAATTAGTGTAAAGCAATTAAAAATTGTACAGGGTATGCAATTTAAGAACTGTGGACTTGGAAAGGCAAATGTTGCAATTACATTTATGGAGCATATGCCTGAATTATGTCATTGGAACCCACAGTCAGGAGAGCTTGACTGCCCTGCCTTCTGTTTTAATTTCCAACACTGCATAAAAAATAAGTCTGCTTTTTTATATACATCATTCTCATTAATACAATGGAAAGGAAATAAGAAAGGAAAGATTTTTTTTTAGTTTTTTCCAGAGGAGGAAGATATGCTTTATGAGATGCTAATGTCTAATCTCCAGATCAGCTAACTCTTAAAGGCACAGTTGGAAACCCTACCACAGGACTAGTTTGTAAATAGCCTTTAGCCTTGCAACCATTTACAACAGGGGTCTTCAAACTTTGCCCTTTTATGACTTGTGGACTTCAACTCCCATAATTCCTCTGCCAGGCACGCTGTCTGAGGAATTATGGGAGTTGAAGTCCACAAGTCATAAAAGAGCCAAGTTTGAAGACTCCTGGTTTACAAGAATCAATGGAAGTAACAGTCTTTCCAATTGTGTTTCTTATTTACATGTATCTGTCAAAGAAATGAACCAATATGTTCATGTTTTCATTGTTTGTAGGAGCCTTAGCAAAATCAATAGTTCTGTTTTACTTTTAACACTTTGACTTAAGCCATCTCTTTCTGTATGTTGCATTTTCTACAAATACAGAAATCCATCACTCTAGTAGGTGTACTGATTCTCAGCATCTTTTACTCTATAAATCTGAATGAAAAATGATAGATGCATCTATTCCTCAATAAACAGTAATTGAATCAAAGACTAGAATGCTGGGGCTATATCTTTTGTAAAAAGACAACATATAAGGCAAGGTAATAACACATTTAGAAATGCAATGTAATGGGATGAAGCATTCTGAGACTTTAAGAAGTCATATATTGGTGAAAGAAATTATGTTCAATTATGTCCAATTCTCAGAGACTGGCTGGACAACTGGTGCTCTTATACTGTATTATATTAAGAAGTATATTGAGAAGTATTATATTGGAATAAAAAGGTAAAGGTTTCCCCTCACAGTTGTGTCCAACTCTAGAGAGTGGTAGTCATCTCCAGTTCTTACCTGAGGGAGCCAATGTTGTACAAAGACACTTCTGTGGTCATGACTATGCACCAAGGCACACGGAATGCTGTTACCTTCCCACTGGAGTAGTACCTATTTATTTACTTGCATGCTTTTGAACTGCTTGATTGGCAGGAGATTATATTGGAATACTCCTTCACAATTAAATAAAACTGTTTCAACTCCTCTTCCAGTCCGTCTGTGTAGTGGTAAAAATAACACTCATGTTCTATCATTTTCATTCAAACTTGTTGGACCATGATTCCCTTCATCTTCTACGAAAATCTTCTCTCTGTTGGCATAGAACTTCCATCATCTCAGACTAGAAGAACTGTAGAATAACACACATCTAGCCTTCTTTCTTGGTGATATGTAAAAAGCGAGATTTAAACTGGAAACAAGTATTCGATTTCCATCAAAGTAGAAAACCAGAAGCAGAGAGATGGGGAGAAATCCAGGGTCCACTGCACCTGCAGCCGGAGAAACTCCCAAGTGATTTTGGGCCAATAACAAGCCAGATATTGTATGGAAAAAGAGAGGAGGTAGTACTACTGTATGTGTTTCCTCTTGAATTTGTAAATGAAAGGTTAACTAGAAAACTAGTAAATAAATAAAATATAGGCTCCATGGAGAAATGATTAAAGAAATACTTTTAAAGGGTGGAATGTGCTTATTGCAAGAATGAACCCAGTTAGTAACAAACATGAAATAGTTAAATGCAATTGTTCATTCAGAGAAAGAGGACTGGAGAAAGAGAGTACATATAAGAATATGTGTGGCTGAAGAAGTTAGGTTTGATATCATACATTTTAGCTTAGGTATATCCTACTTTACTTACGAGAAAACATGGGTGATAGGCTGATGGTGTTTTCATATGAGGATCCTCCAGTAACTCAAAGGCTGATCCCCATAAAGCCACAGTGAGGCAGTGGAATTGTTTCTAGCTCATATGCTGTACAATCCAAGTCAGACTTCCATGGGGGAAGCTTTGCAGAGCTTCTGGACAGTTTGGTTCTTCATTGGATGAACACTTTCCCCACCCCTCCTCCTGATTCCTGGGCTTCAGCAATCCAAGCAGGTTCTTTGGAGAATGTTGGCTCAACTTAGCAATGGCGAAATTGACAAGAGGCCAGTTTTCCCCTTACCAGCTGTAAGAACAGCTCATATGGAAAGAGCCAGTGTACTTGGATAAAAAATATAAGACTACAAGACCCAACCAGCAAAAATCCAGACAATCAGATAGCAAATGGCAGCAAATAGAATGTTGTGTGTCTCTTTGTTGCTATCTGAATTTTTACAGCCCAGGTTCAATAACCCCAGTACGATCTTTCTTTCCACTTAGGATAGAATGAGGTTGAGGAGAATTGGGGTATTCCAGTGAAGGGAAAGTGGTGACTATGTAGAAATACCCTTACCATGAGTTCCAATTTCTACTAAAGAATTTGCTTCTCCTCTCCTCTTTCAACCACCATGCAACCTTCAGTGATTGTTAAAGGAGATGAAAAAAGCACCTGATTGTAAAAATTGATGGCGTGATAATCAGTTTTACAACTCTCAGTGCTATTTTTAACACAGGAGAAATGTTGGCTGGATATTCAGGCAGCTTCAGCTTATTGCAAATACCATTTCTTCTTTCCTATAAACAAATAACCCTAAACATTTGGAATTCCCTTTAAAGGAAGAGATTTCACTTATTCCTTTAAACACATTTGTGCAATTTTTCCCCCCAAACAAGGACAAAGATACGTATTACAGATACGAAAAACATACAAAAGCAGTGTATGTGGTTGCAGCTTATTTCCTTTTCATGTGGTGTGTAAGGGGAGTTTATTCTTGGGGAGGGCACTGTTTTAATGGCCTTTCTTTACATGCTGTATTGACCAAGCAACTGGTTGGCTCATATTTTCAGCACATTCATAGTATTCCTGGTTCTGAAGTGATGCTAATTCACAAGACCATTTCAATTGCTTTGAGCACATTCGGGTAAACATCGTGCCATGTGCAAATGCCCAGACAAAATGTTTTCCTGTCTGATATAGCATATAAACATGAATCTGGTTTTTATCACAGAAGGCCATGCTGACCAAGTATAAGGTAATAGTAATTCTGCTGACCCAGTGAAGTAGATAAACCTGTGCAGATGTTCTTTCTTTGTTTAGATGTTTGTGCAGCCTTTTTCCTAGCCATGGCCCTCAGAGCAACTAAGAAATGATTTAAATAGTTGTAAAATAAAAATACAAGCAGCACCAGAAATGCAACACAGATAACAGATTAAACAATGTCGCCATTATTTTAAAGGAGTTGAATGATCAAACTGAAACAGGTTTCTGATGAAAACCATTCCAAACAAAACTTAGTTAACCACCCAGGATATGGACTAATTGGGCCATTTTAGCCAAGCTGCTATTAATGAATTAATGGATTAATAAAAAGTGGATTGTAATCTTGATGGGAAAGAATTCTAGAAATTCAGGGAAACATCAGAAAAGTTCCAATAGCAAACTCAAGAGAAGACTTTCAACACTTGTTCCTTGAATTTTTAGCAATACTGCATTTAAAACAATGTAACCTGTTTGAAATAAAGCAACTGTAATCACTGATTATCATTTTATTTACCTAGACAAATGCCTAGATATAAATAATAAAACAGCAACTGGCATGCACACTAGCATTCATATTTCAATCTGCTGCAAGAACAATTACATTTTATGAAGCTACAAATGCCAGAGATGGAAGACCAAATGAAGAAGAAAATATATATAGTTTCTCATGTTAAGAGACGACTTTCCAGTATCTAATATCAATTCAGCAAATCAGATGTAATCGAATTACCATTATAAATTGTGAAATATCTTTGTACATGGGTATATTTGCATAAGAGGTTAAATAAAACAATTCTTCTGAGTCAGGAATATCTCAGATACTTCCTTATGGAGGATTTTAAAAGTCTGTAAGAGTTCTTTCCTGGATTTATTCAACAAATACGTATACTACGAAGCTGCTAGCAAAGCCAGATTGCTGTGGTTAGCAATGGGAACTAATAAACCACAATAGTATCCAATTAAATAGCTTTAAAACAAATAATAATAAAAAATATACTAAAATGTCATAAAGTCAAGCCTAGGAATTATCAAATTCATACAGGGGAGAGACACTTTGTTTCAGTGTCTCACAGAAAGGTATAATTCCGTATTTTCTCCAGTTGTTTTCTGAGCAAAGGAAAGAGTAATTATAAAGAAAATGTATAGTAATAAAGATGCTGTATATCTGAGCTTAATGGTGCTTCAGTAGTATTGTATGCCACAGTTCTATAAGTGCAAAGACAAATAGGCTGTCACATTTCATTAGCTAGTTTAATATTAAAACATACTTTACACACCTCACATATTGCAGACAGAAGCATTCTGGAACTACTTCTTTGGGCTAAGCTTTAAATTGTCATTTATGGCTTACCTAATCTTCAATCTTATTATCACGAAAAGATTAAGTTATTTTATTTTATGATATTTGAGCATAGAGATCTCCATGTGTCTTTGGTCTCTGGAATTTTTCAAAGATATGCTAATTTTTTATTGTGCCATATAATAAAATTATCTATTGATTAATATTTCCTATCAAGATATAAACCCCAATTTAGATATACATTAGAATATAGATAAATACAAGGTATATAAAATCTGTTAAAATATTGCTACTTTTACTTTTAAATTGGTTTAATACTTTCTAAAATAAAACTGAATATGTGCCATTGTCAGTGTCAGCTCTCAGCAACCATATAGATAGATTTGTTCCATAATGATTTATCCTTAATTTGGTCTTTCAGATCTTCCAACAGTGCACTAAGTGTAACTAAGACCATCCACCTTGCTCCTTCTCATCCTCTTCTTTTCTTTCCTTCTACCTTTCCAAACGTTGGAGCTTTCCCCAGAGAGCTGAGTATTCGCAAAGTAGGAGCCTGGACATTTGTGTCTTAATGAGAACTAAGTTCATCCAAAATAGGGATTCATCTACATTCAATATTTAGAATATATATATCACTAGGAAGTAGAAGGCTTAATTTATTTGTAGAGAAAGGGTATGAAATAATTACAATCTTATTAATTTTAATGATACAATAGAATATACTAGTCTTTATGATAAATTTAATTCGTTGTTTATCCACCCGTAGCTTATTATTTGTACCATAGTTCTTGTTGTGTCCTGAGCCTGCTGAAGTATTCAGCAGGCTCAGAAATGTTGCAAACGGTCCCGGACAAACCAAATGCTGCTTGGGACTAGACTAGCTGGCGCCAGCCTTGTGCGCATGCGCAAGGCGCGAAATAGCCAGATTCCTATTGGTTGTTGTTGTCCGGGTTCAGGATGCTATAAAAGGTCTGCGTGCCTTTTGCTGTTTTGCTGGTTGTAAGGAGAAGATCAATAAAGAAGCTTGTTGTTCACAATGTGCCTTCGTGTGGTGCCTGAATCCCCAATACATAAAAGTTCTTATCTTTTATACGAGTTCTGTATTTCTTTTTATTTTATTCTTTCTATAAAAAAATCTGGGGAAAAAAGAAAAAGATACAAGGGAGGGTCACTAACTTAATCTAGGTTATTCAATACTATGCCAAAATTATAATAAATAATGAAGGCAGGCTTTCTATCATTTCAGTTATGGTTGAGTGATGCTGGAAGTAGAGAAACTGCCACAAACAGGAGTCCATGTTATAAAATATTTGGCCGTTTAAGGTTGAAATTAAATAAGATGCATTTAAAGAGATGTCTCTCTAGAGCAGGGGTAGGCAACCTTGGCTCTTTTATGACTCGTGGACTTCAACTCCCAGAATTCCTGCGCCAGCCATGGCTGGCTCAGGAATTCTGGGGGTTGAAGTCCACCAGTCATAATAGAGCCAAGGTTGCCCACCCCTGCTCTAGACAATTTAAGCCTATATTTGAAAATTCCAAATGGCAAATAGCACCAACTTTGCTGAAACTGGATTTGCAAAGGTTTTACACTAGCAACATACATTGCAGCTATTTCACCAGTGGAGAGCCAACTATCATTCAAATCTCCCCATATTTTAATTAAAAAGCTTAATAGATTTCTTGTAAATAGTAAATCTTCAGCTTTCTGATGGGATTTGCACAAAACTATCGTAAATATTCATAATTAGCATTTTACTATAATGGGAATGCTATTGAGCAAAGTGCAACACCCTTGAAGAGTGTTCAGAGACTACAATTAGTGCAAAATGCAGCTGCGTGAGCAGTTGTGGGCCTTCCGCGTTGTGCCCACATTTCACCAACACTCCGCATGCTGCATTGGTTGCCTATTGGTCTCTGAGCCCAATTCAAGGTGTTGGTTATCACCTATAAAGCCCTTCATGGCATGGGACCAGGATACTTACGGGACCGCCTTCTGCCACATACTTCTCTACGACCGGTGAGAGTGCACAGAGTTGGCCTCCTCCGGGTCCCGTCAGCGAAACAATGTCGTTTGGCGGGCCCTAGGGGGAGGGCCTTCTCTGTTGTGGCACCCGCCCTCTGGAACCAACTGCCCCCTGAAGTCCGCATTTCTCCGACTCTCCAGGCCTTCCGGAAAAATCTAAAAACTCATCTTTGCCGGCAGGCCTGGGGATGACTGTGGTTGATTGTTGAATTGAATGTGTGTTTTTTTTAATTGATTTTTTTTAGATATATTTGTTTGGGTTTTTTATGGTACTTCATTGTTATATATATATGTTGTTAGCCGCTCCGAGTCCCCTGGAGAGGAGCGGCATACAAACCCAAATAAAAACATAAAAAAAAAAAATAAAATAAAAACTCTTACCAATACTCTTGGGTCTGTTCTGTTTTGTCCTCACTGTTGTATAGAGAACATTTCTTTTAACTGGCAGGTATTGCTCAGCATAAGCTGCTTTAAGCTGTTTTAGATTGCAAACCATTATTGACGTTTCCAATTAGCACATCTTCCTTTAAAAAGGGCAGCCACACATCAGCCATGATTTAAGCCACTTGTTTTAACTGACTTTTTTTTCCTACAGTGTCACCATCAGAACATGGAGACAATGGTTATTTGAGGAACCATCAATTCTATAGTTGTTCCTTCTCTTCTTTGTTGCCACAGTGATCCTTCCACCTTGTCACTAAAGGCCAAGTCACAGATCAATTAGTCAGGAGCGAAGTGATCTCTGTGGTAACAGAGAGTAGTCCAGGGCAAAAGCAGTGCTAGTCAAACAGCTACTGTTTTTCTTGCTTCATCACTTTTTCTTTCTGCTTACCCTCATAATTGTATTGTTTGGCTCTGTTACTGGGGAAGAAAGGAAGGAGGAAAATTATAGCTGAAATGCAAAGAACAATATGCTGCTTTTGTTTGGGTCATGTGCAGTTCTTGCACATTTATTTAGGAATGGGCTGCAAAAGTTGATCTAACAGCATAACAAAATTCACTTTGGCAACTAAAATCTTAAATTTAGGCATTCTAAACAGGACACATGAAAACTGACCCATTTCTGAACAGCTTCATTGGGATGTGGTCAAACTAGCTATTGTTATAGAACAAAATGGAATCAAGGTCAACTACCAAAGATGTAAAGAGGGCATGTTCCATGCACAGTCCCCAGTAGGCAACTTTAGTGGAGCAGTTGGCACACAAAGAAGTGAAACCTAGCCAGTGACCTGGAAAGCTGAAACAAGCTGGAAAATCTATTTTTTATTTGGAGCAGGAAAACAAAAGTAAAGGATGCCTCTCCAATGGGTTATGGGTAGATCAAAGACAACATCATTCATTTCTATCCCCATACAATGGTAGGTGGTCCATACTCATATAATGGGGCAACCTGGCAAGCAGGATCAACCCTGAGAAAAGAAATGATGGCCAGAGCAGGAGAGTTCAGTTTGTGACTTGGTATTTCTCTAGAATTCTTCATTAAACTTCATTTGCTAGCTATGATGATTGCTAAACAGTCTTTTAGCTTCCTGGGATATTTCACAAAAGTCCTACACAATGTTTTGAATCTAGAGAAAATGTTTCTTTAATTTTTTTCCAAGACCTGATCTTAAAGGAACAAGAGCTATCATTACAGATTGCATCACTGTCCTATTAGGGGGTAAAAATGGACTCTGTATGTGTGGGTATGGATGTCTGTGTGAATATGAATGTGGATGTATTCAATTTTGGGTTTTCTGTTTAATGGAAATTAGTCACATATTTCTAAATCAGTAACATGAGAGACATGAGATGTGCTACTAAAATATTATGATGTAAACTCCATCTTCAACATTAAAGTAATACCAGTTGCTGATGCTATATGATTACAGCTCCTTTGATTTCTGCTTCCATTACCAAGTCAGTTGTCCTAAAGTAAATATCTTTGAATCTTTTCTCCCAATAAACTGATCCGCGAGACAAAAATACACTCACTGAGACTACTTTTTCCCCAGAAGTAATTATCTTGTTTATCAATCTAAGAATTCTTTGCCAAATAAAACTCTTCTCAAAGAATATTTTTCTTGGGCAAATAAGAACGTATCCTCTTGTTTTTATTCTTTATTTAGACTAACTCATTGAAAGCCTGCTTTATAACAGAACTGAAAAGCCCTCTTCAGAGGGCTTCTTGAACAGGTAAGGCTTGAAGATAGAACATAGAGGACTGGGACCCCCAGCGATTCTGCTTCATTGGATAGCTTGATTATGAGTGCAGCCTCCACACTGACTAGCAAAATACAGCTATTTAGCCAAAGCAGTTTTTCAGTGCTTTATTTCTTATCTTTTATACGAGTTCTGTATTTCTTTTTATTTTATTCTTGAATTCCCATGTATAAGGAAGTGTTGAAGAATCAGATATTGACCTTTGCTGAATGTTTTGAGACTGGTGGCAACAACTTACTGACATTAGTAAATTACTGACATTAATATGACCGATATTAGTGGGATAGACAGTACCACCACAGATGAGTCTGTAACTGGCTGACAAATTGTACTCAATGTGTAGTCCTCAATGGAACAATCTAGATGTGGGAATAGATGGGGAACTTATCAAATTTGCAGATGACACTAAGTTGGCAGGAATAGCCAACACACCAGAAAACAAGCTCAAGATCCAAAAAGATCTTGACAGACTTGAACACTGGGCCCTATCTAACAAAATGAAATTCAGTGTAGAGAAAAATAAGGTTTTACACTTACACAGTAAAAACCAACTGTATAGGTACAGGCTAGGTGAAATTTGGCTTAATACCAGTAATTGTGAGAGGGATCTTGGAGTCCTAGTGGACAATCACTTACATATGAGCCAACAGTGTGTGGCAACAGCCAAAAAAACCAATGCAATCTTAGGCTGCATTAATAGAGGGATAGAATCAAGAGCATATGACGTTCTAGTACTGCTTTACAAAGCCTTAGTAAGACCACACTTGGAATACTGCATCCAATTCTGGTCACCCCAATATAAAAAGATGTTGAAACTCTAGAAAGAGTGCAAAGAAGAGCAACAAGAATGATTAGAGTGCTGGAGACTAAAACATATAAAGAGCAGTTAAAAGAATTGAGTATGTCTAGTCTACTGAAAAGGAGAACTAGGGGAGACATGATAGCAGTGTTCCAATATTTGAGGGGCTCCTACAAAGACAAGGGGAGTCAAACTATTTTCCAAAGCATCAAAAGGCAAGACAAAACACAATGGATGGAAATTAACTGAGGAGAGAAGCAGCCTAGAACTAAGGAGAAATTTTGATCATGTGACCATGAGGATGCTGCAATGGTTGTAAGTGTGAGAACTAGTAGCAAGTCCCTTTTTTCAATGCCATTGTAACCTCATACGGTCACTAAACAAATGATTATAATTTGTATCTTTAATCACTCCATTCCAAGATTGTCTTGTCATTCTCCATTTCTAGCCTTCCTATATTTCTCCATAATTTCTTCCCTCTTTGTATATTCTGACATGTTCTCTTAGAAAAGGCAGGCATTTGAATAGTAGTGCAAGGCACCATCTAGTGTGAGGCTCTTTGAATATCATGAATACCAAATACGTTTGAATGCAGAAAGTTTTTTTGTTTTAGCCTTCCAAGTTAGTACTCAAGAAAGACAGGACAGGGAAGGAGAAACTGAAGCAGGAAGGTCACTGGCTGGCACCAGTGTGGAACAACAGGGAAAGAGGAGATCAATTTGACATGGTTAATTGGTAATTGGTTTTCATTATCTGATTAAGCAAAATAATCACAAGTAAGATAACATTTTAAAATGAAAAAAGTGGTTGGACTAAAAAAGCAAGTTGTTAAAAGGCAGTGGTCAGAGGGAGGAAACCATTTTTAAAAATTGTAAAAGAAGCTCTTAACCCTTTCCTATTGCTTCTACCTTCAGGTGAACAAGAAATTATTATTATTCAGATCACAAACAGATCAGGGCTTTCCCAAAGAAATCAAATGAATATATCTGTTTTTAACTAAATATAATGATATAAGAAGGAAACTTTTGATTACCTTTTAGATTTGTGCATTTTCAATCAATATGCCAGCCCAATATTATTGGATGTTAAAGCGCCAACTCTCAGATTGTTTAGCTGCCATTTGCTTTGAGGAATCATGCAGGCCACCAGCATTACAATAGTGTATCTGACATCCTTTGATCCTTGGAATTTATTTCAGAAAGTGTTGTGGAAATGAAATTTACTTTTCTGAGTTGACCTTCTGAAAATAAATATGATCAAATCAGGAGGCACACCACGAGGAGAGTGAAGTTTACATACACTTGTTGGAGAGTGTTTTTATTAAAAAAAAAACCCCATCTACAACCAGCCTTTTGTTATTGAGTTCATGGTTCTCTCACACTATTTGTGTAGTGTGTAGGTAATAGTATATAATTATATTTATACATGAAATGTATATATTTATTCATTAAATTACACAAATAGTGTATTAAAGGAATCTATTTGCTTACTATCAAAATAACAGCAGATTTCTACAGCTGTTAGTTTCAAAGTGTAGCCATGGTAGCATTGGAAGATTTTCACAAGTTCATTGGTAAGAAAACACATTTTAATAGCCAAGACTCTTTTGAAAAAAACACTTCTCTTGCCCACCACGCCCACCACTGGTGTCTTTTACATGGTGTAGATGAAGAGAGTATTCAATTTGTTCAGTTGGGTTGGAAAAATCTTTTGACAAGGCTTCTTGGGAATGCACAGGAGCACACATGAAGTAGCCATGTCATTCTCCAGATTCTAGCATTTGGGAATTTGTTTGTTTGTCAAATTTAAAAACTGCCCATTTCCCTCAAAAAGGTTAAACGTCTCTGTCAGAATAGGCAATCATATACAGCCTCCAAAAAGGTTCACAATCTTGAAGAAAGGCATAGCCCAATGATGCCGAACCTTTTAGAGACTGAGTGCCCAAACTGCAACCCAAAACCCACTTATGCATCGTCGAGTGCCGGGTGGGTGTGGCCCATTGGCTGGACATGGCCAATTGGGGGGGCATGGCCAATTGGGGGGGCGTGGCTGCAGTGATAACGGCAGACTGGGTGGGACTAAAAAGTTCAATCAATCAATTCCAACTTTGCAAGATCTTTTTTTTCCTGCGAGAAGTTGAAATTGACTGATTGAACCTTTTTTTTTTTTTTTGCACACAGCGGTGGAGGCCTAAAGCGAAAAGGTTTTATAAAACCCAGCTGAAGGCCTAGGATTGGGGAAACGGTGCACGTGTCCACAGAGAGGGCTCTGAGTGTTGCCTCTGACACCCATGTCATAAGTTCGCCGCCACTGCTGTAGGCTATCTAGCTACCAGTATCTTGTCCATTCCTTAAACAAAGCATTGAGTATTGAGTATTGTGTTATGATTAATATTTATATAGTGTTCTGATTCTCAGAAATGGCATATTGCAATATAAAGATGCATATTATATCAGTGATTTAGAGGAAGTTTTTCAACTTGTTTTCTATTTCAATTTTTGATCTGAAATTTATCTATTTTCAAGAAAATTGGGGAAACCTCATCTGGTACCCAAGAGAAGATTCAAAGGCTTAATTCAAAAGCTCAATTCCTCCTTAGGCTTAACCAAACAGCAGTAGTGATAACCATTTCTGCATATGAGTTTTCGTATGGGTCTTTCATTTAAAACTGATTTAAAAATATTATTTGACCCCCTCGGAGAAGGTCCGCAACTTGGCCGTCCTCCTCGATCCACAGCTAAATTTGGAACATCATCTTTCGGCTGTGGCGAGGAGGACATTTGCCCAGGTTCGCCTGGTGCACCAGTTGCGGCCCTATTTGGACCGGGAGTCTCTTCTCACAGTCACTCATGCCCTTATCACCTCGAGGTTCGACTACTGCAATGCTCTCTACATGGGGCTACCTTTGAAAAATGTTCGGAGACTTCAGGTAATGCAGAATGCAGCCGCGCGAGCAGTGTTGGGCTTGCCTAGAAATGCCCACATTTCGGCATCACTCCGCGAGCTGCATTGGCTGCCAATTGGTCTCCGAACCCAATTCAAAGTGTTGGTTATGACCTATAAAGCCCTACATGGCATTGGACCAGGTTATTTACGGGACCGTCTGCTGCCCCATGAATCCCAGCGGCCGGTTAGGGCCCACAGAGTGGGCCTTCTCCAGGTCCCGTCAGCCAGACAGTGTCGCCTGGCGGGGCCTAGGGGAAGGGCCTTCTCTGTTGCGGCCCCGGCCCTCTGGAACCAACTTCCCCCGGAGATCCGTGTCGCCCCCACCCTCTTCGCCTTTCGTAGATTGCTTAAAACATACTTTTGCCGGCAGGCCTGGGGCAGCTAACACCTTGCCCCTAGCCAGTGTATGTTTCTGTGTATGTTTGTGGAGTGATTGGTTTCTTTTAGCTCAAGGGTTTTTTATAGATATGTGTTTATTGTAATTTCTATCATGCTGTGAGCCGCCCTGAGTTCTTTGGAATAGGGCGGCATAGAAATTAAATAAATAATAATAATAAATAATAATAATAATATTTCACAATTTTCTGTGGTTGGTCTTATAAATCACTTAAACTAGCCTTCTCTGATTTGGATACCCTCTGATCATATGAACGTCAATTCTCAAAAATGGGTAGGCTGGCTGGAAAATTCTAGGAGATGAAATTCACATATCTGACTGGCATCCACTTGGAAAAAGCTTATTTCAATATTTTTAGCCCTATTCTGGAATATCCCTCCAGATGTTGAATCAATAGTGTCCTGGGCCTTCACACCTATGGTCTTGATACCTGTTTAGAAAACTTTTTTTCCATGCTCCAAGAACCAGAATCTGTTTTCTTTTCTGCTTTAAGCCTGAAATCACAGTAGACCAGCATAAAAGCAGAGCTTTTAAAAAATAAAATTTAAAAGCTATTATAGCAACAAGATGCATAGGCATCTGGTTTACGGTCTAATTTTTGAGGTGCATAACTGAGAGTTGTTGTGTAGCTAAAAATAATATATATAATGGAAAAAGAAGCACCCAGCATATCTCAGCATTAAACAAGTACTCTTGTAAAATACACTTAAAGCATATGTATTATTCAAATATATTTATCAAAACACTGAGATTGGCTAGAGTATCAAGCTGAATATGGATTCAGTATCCAAACATAAAAAAGATTTGTTGCTAAGCAGCAGTGAAATGGCCTTTTAAATGGAGAGTAGGTGGAGAAATAAGTTGGCATTTCATATAGCTACCCAAATGCTATTTTTGCTTAAATCAGTCATGATTTATTGCAAATTCTCACTGTAAAATATATCAGTAATATCATCAACTTTAGTTCAACTTTTAATCTAAAATAAATATACACTTTTAGAGTGGAACTTAAAATGTACTTCCAGGTGAAATACAAGCTATTTGTTTTAAGTATACAATTATTTCAGTAAGTATAATCCTAAGAGAAGCATCACTTACATGCTTAAGATTGATCAATCAATTTGTTTATTACAGCCATAAGGCCAGACATAATCAACATATAACAACAGTGACAATTTTACTTCCATATTTACAGAATATAAAACATGCTTAAGACAACAATACTACACTCCCATCAGGCCCAGATCCATCCTGAACAATCCCTCCTGTTCATAGATTAGTACAAGAAGCCTTCAAGAGCCTACAGAAGCTATTTCTACTAGCAGCAAGGACTCTTGGCTGCTGAGTACTCTTTCAGTTGCTTCCTTGACAAGCCCCCTAACTAAGAAATACTAGTGTCTCCTGTTTCTAACATAAAATTAAAAAAAAATATCTCTCTCTTTTTCTCCCTTCCTCCCTCCCTTTCCTTTTATAGGTTGAAATGCAATAAAGATACTGTGAAGTCCAATAGTTTCTTTCCTAAAAGAGGAAATTTTGAAAAAAAAAATTAAGTGTTTTATCAAATCTTAATCCAACTATAGTAGGTCTCTTATGGCTTGAAAGGAGCACTAGACTTAACCTATGGAGCACCTGTCTGCAATTTAAATAATGACAAGACAAAACAATGTTTGAAGATTATCTTTAGTTCTTAACAAGCGAGAACAGATTCTGTTATACAATGCATTAAAAGAAGAATTGACAAAACATGATATTGATTCTCTCAGTTTCTCCCAGAAGCTGTGAAATGTCCAAGGGGCGGAGTGGGATGGGATTGTGATATCAAGGAAATTGTGTGAAAGTAATAGTTTCATGACTAAGTTCCTGCAATGTTCCCGTGGCATTATATTCTTTTGAGTTCATCAACTCTTTTTACCTAATAAAACCACTCCAGGGATCAAAGTACAAGGCATTTGAGTATCCTAGCATGCAATAAGCCACTCCTGAGTGCTACTGTTTATTGGGATGTAGAAGGTCAACCCATGAATTGTTCAAGGCCCAAGCATCAGGAGATGCAATCCATGTGATTGCACACCTTATAACTTTTAAGAACTGCCCACATACTATTTTTATGGTATGACAACTTTTTTAAAAGAAGAAAAACCCAGTTTTAATTGTTTTATTCAGCATTACTCGTGAATAATATAGGCAATAAAAAAACCCAGAGGTCTCTGGCCTCTAGATTTTAGTCTAAACTTTTAGATATTGAAAAAAAGAAGGAGAATTTTACTTGGGATATGCATAACAACGCAGAATTTGTTTACTGGGCTGGTTATTTGCTGGAGTTTTACTTAAACATTTGCTGCCACATTGAAGATGGATTTGCATGGATACATATATTTATTCTTTCAGGAAAAGGATATTATTTCTCCATTATTTCTTCTTCCCAGCTGCCTACACCACATGTCATTTATCTATTCTTTGGGAATCCTCTCCAGCTTCTGGATGAAGACATTGATCCAATCCAATACATGCTTCAAAAAAGTGGAAAAATACATAACCATTAAAATTATAATCTATAAAATTATAATATGTCTATAAAATAAGATATTTCATTTATTGACCAACATCTGCAATATTTGAAGCTATTTTCACCTCTATAAGTTAGGATAACTATAATTAAGCATGAGAGCCTACTCTTAACACCCATACAATATTAAAACATCCTCCGCCTATTAATTAGCAGTGCTAGGCTGCATTAACAGAGGGATAGAATCAAGATCACATGAAGTATTAATACCACTTTACAATACCTCGGTAAGGCCACACCTGGAATACTGCATCCAGTTTTGGTCATCACGATGTAAAAAAGATGTTGAAACTCTAGAAAGAGTACAGAGAAGAGCAACAAAGATGATTAGGGGACTGGAGGCTAAAGCATATATGGAATGGCTGCTGGAAATGGGTATGTCTAGTTTAATGAAGAGAAAGACGAGGGGGGACATGATAGCAGTGTTCCAGGGGCTGCCATAAAGAAGAGGGAGTGAAGCTATTTGCCAAGGTGCCTGGAAGGCAGGACAAGAAGCAATGGATGGAAACTAATCAAGGAGAGAAGCAACCTAGAACTAAGGAGAAACTTCCTGACAGTTAGAACAATTAACCAATGGAACAACCTGCCTCCAGAAGTGGTGAATGGTCCAACACTGGAAGTTTTTAAGAAGAGACTGGATGGCCATTTGTCTGAAATGGTATAGGGTTTCCTGCCTGAGGAGGGGGTTGGACCAGATGACCTCCAAGGTCCCTTTCAACTTTATCATCATCATCATCATCATCATTATTATTATTATTATTATTATTATTATTATTATTAATCACTGAACTCTGGATTAACAATTAAACAAAACAATCACATGCTTGGGGAACCAAGGGTAGAGGGCACCACAGAGGTTTTTCTCCTAGCTATCATGCCCTTAACTCTTTCACTGCCATGCTCAACTTTAGTCTAAGTCAGGGGTTCTCAACCTTGGCAACTTTAAGACTTGTGGACTTCAACTCCCAGAATTCCTCAGCCAGCAAAGCTGCCTGAGGAATTCTGGGAGTTGAAGTCCACAAGTCTTAAAGTTGCCAAGGTTGAGAACCCCTGGTCTAAGTTTTTTGCCATTGTCTTATCTGCCATGTTCAATTTTAATATTTGTTTTAAAAAGGAATTTTCTATGGCATGTTGAGTAACTAAAGTTAAAATCTGATTTCAAGATATCAGATATTACATTTTTTTCCATCTCACAATGTGAGAAGTTTGCTTCAGTCAGGGCAAACCATGGCTGGTCTATTCTTCAGACATCAGTTGCCCTTAATCTGGCCCCAAGTTAACAGCATTGAATCTTAAGACAGGACAATACAAAATACATTTGAGAGCAGGAGGTGCCAAGAAGAGCCCTTCCTAATCAAGCAATTACTTCCATTGGTGAAAGCAAAGACTTTGATGGGAACTTTACTCACATGTGGTCCACAAGCTAACATTTTGGATCATCCCCAGTTCACGTCAGTGAACTTCAGGAGCAAAATAACTGATTTTTACTTTAATGGCTGCGGAGAGTAGGGGCACAGTTATAAATGGGAATAAGTTTAATGTAGTGGTTAAGACAGCAGACTAAAAACTGGGAAACTGTGACTTCTAGTCTTGCCTTAGGCATAAATCCAGCTAGGTAATCTTGGGCCAGTCACTCTCAACCGTAGGAAGGAGACAGGAAAAAAAACCTTGCCCAGAAAAGTGCTGGGACCAGTCCAGGCATAAATACTATCTCTAAGGCACATATACAACAATAAAGAGTAGAGAAAATACATTACTTCTCAGTGAGGAAACCATATCTACCTCCACCTAAAATATCTAACCTACAAAAAATTGATTTCTTACTAGACATTCATCCCATGACATTGCCATATCATCAGACTTATATCCAATATATCTGAGACAGCATAAATCTAGCAACTTATTTAAAGTACAAACTAGGAATTGAGAAAAGCTGAGGAATATAGGTCAGGATATTAAGCAATGCAATGGTTAAAAAAAGAAACTTTTACGGTAGCCAAAATTTTATTCCTTATAAATTGGAATACATCTGTTAAGGATTAGATCAGACTATCAATATTTTAATCTGGGCAAATAAATCATGTCTATATTTTTAAGACATTGATTTTAATCTTAACAGATACTAAACCAGAGTTTATTAAATTTATAAAATGGGTGAGATGGATAAAAAGATTCATCTAGGGAATAAGAACAGGCATACAGAAATGTGTAATTGAGGAAAAAGTTCCCATTTTAAATATTTTATAGTTTTTAGGTCATGCTCTGCAAAAGCAGTTGTTCTAGGATCAATATGCAGTGATCTAGTTCCACAAATACAGGTGGACTGTTACCAGTGATATAAGCTCCAGCAGAAAAGGTGAAGTGTTAAACCTCCCTCATTAATTAATTGTGTTTCACACAATCTTGTCAGTTATTTTTGAAAGGTCAGGTTGATTTCCTGCCTGGCTGATTCACAGAAACCGGCATGTGTAAATATCTAATTTAATACACCGAACAAACAGATTAAGCATCTTCTCTGTGATGGTTTTTGGCCATGGTTTAGTGAAATGCTGCACCGAAAACTCCAAGAAAATGAATTTTTTAAGAATTAAAAAGAGAGAGGCTTTTTAACCTATTTTTGTTGATTATTGTTTCTGGCCATTCCAAAATGTTTTGAGTTTTTGTTTGTTTGCTGTTTTTCAAAAAGAGAAAAGTCACGAGTTCCCTGAATCTAGAATTCACACAGAAGGTTACCTATTTGAGAGATTCCTAAATCACCAAGATATGTGCTGGCTATTGTCATACTTACCATCACTCCAATCATACCATCTCCAGCTTCTTCTCAAGATTTATGAGAAATCCATAGCCTAAGCCAGTTTTCTCTGAAGTAGAGCCTCAAAATGTGTTAGACTACAACTTTTAGAACTTTCAGCTGATGTAGTCATATAGTAGAAGGATGTCAAGGCCCTTTGTTGTCTATTTCACTGTTTCTCAATCTTGGCCATATTAAGATGTGTTGACTTCAACTGCCAGAGTTCCCCAGCCAGCAGTGAAGAACTTTGAGGACAACTCATCCCCAAAGTCTTTCATTTTTCTGTCCATTGTAATCCTTGTGCACAAGGAAAGTAGATGAAGGGAAAACAATAACCACTTGTACTTAGAGATGAAAATCAAACTCAGATTACACAAGGGCTTCAAGCCAAGTTTCAGTGGAATTTATACTTTTAAGAAAGAGGTTTACTCTTGTCAGTTATCAGCTTGAAGAATTTCTAGTAATGGTCTTCTTAAATAGCAGTTTTTCGATTATTTATGTCATTTCATTGCCACAGCATTCCTCCACTTAAATACATCATTTTCTGCATTTAGCTATTTCCCACATTAAATATCTCTTCGAGCATGTCTGGTACTATTAGTTAAACAGGTAAAGGCTGGTGGTATAAATTTGGATATAGCAAAAGAAGAAGAAACAATAGAGATTATGCTCTCTAACCAATTAGGGTTTTATAGATTCATTTAAACATGCACTGATTTAAACCTTACATTCAGATGTGATCAGGCAGGGGGCTTCTATTTAATATTGATAAAAATCACAAGGAGCACAATCAACACCTTCAAAACCTGTTGATTCCCAAAGAGGATTTAACACTTATCATGTTTAATCTCTCTCCCTGAAACTATAAAAAAATACCTTGTCTGAATGAAAACCACACTCTCTTTTTCCTTAAACCTGGAACCCTCTACCTCACTGGTCCCCAAACCTCGGGCTTCAGAACCGGACTGTGCAAGCAGCAGGCAAGTGCGTGCAGCTCCATTTGCACAAGCGGCAGGCACATACGCATGTCTGCCACTCACACAGAACCATTTCTTCTCCCCTCCACCAGCCCACAAAGCCGGAAGGTTTGGGAACCACTGCTCTACCTTAGTGGTCCCCAACCTTTATAGCTCTGTGGACAGACAGTGGCGGTGGGTGGCAGCAACAGCGGCAGAGGGGAGGGGAATCGTTCATGCATGCAACCTAATCTTGTACATGTGCAAATGTAGAGTTGTGCATTCATCCACTGCTCGCGTGGACCAGTTTCTGATGGGCTATGGATTGGTACCAGTCTGTGGATTTAGAGTTGGGGACTCCTGCTCTACTGATTTCATGCTTTGCTAAAACTGTTACAATCAATCTCAAATTCAATTGCAGTCAGAAAAACACTTTTCTGTTATTATTCTACATATGAACACAAAATATATGTTTTGCAATACAGATACATTCAATATGCCTTGCCAAGATCAGAAGCTCAAACATCACTCATAGTTCCCTTCCAAATAATGGGGAGGGGGAAAGACAGAACAGGCTATGGAAAGCAACTTGACCTGGATTTGCCAGAATTTAACATTAAGCAATGGAAAAGTTACAAAGTATCCTAGTCTCAGCTTGAGGGCAAGCTTTCCAGAAAATCATTGGCAACCAATGTACGGATCAAAAAAAGAGTTTATATTCCCTGAACAATGTAGCTTGGATAGTTCCTTTCTGGGCTGAAGGCTGTTCAGTGTCTCAGGAAGGCAGGCAGGCAATCACTCAATCAATTTTGGCTTTTACTTCCTAGAATCCATTATCTTGGTGTATCTTAGTGGAAACTAAGAATTTGCCACAGTCTGCCATGCCACTGGAAAGTTTAAATAATGGCTGGTATCAGGACTCTGTGTGTCATTTGACTCTGACTGATAAATGATGCTTGTAATATTTCACAGACCACATTAGAGATAATTCTTGTTTACATCAAGCCATGTTCAAAACCCTTTGTCCTCTGCCTAGTATTGTTTATTGCTGACAGCTATTGTTGACCCACTCTTAGTTGCATTTGTTTATTTTACAGGACTAATTTTAGATATTTTTTTCTGTAACATAAAGTAAAAAAAGAATCTTTTTGTATCATGTAACAACAATTATTCATAAAAAATAATGATTATACCTCCCATACAACAGAAGGCTGTACATCATAGCGTGCCTTATCATTCATGGGCCTGAGCCTATAAGATGCATATGTACATAAGACCCGTATCATCCTAATTTAATTTAATTTCTAGCAATTTCAAAAAAGGGACTTGGTAATAAAAATTAAATACTCCAAGAGGACAAAGTAAACCTTGCTGTTTATTCAGGATATGAATTCTGAAAATTGGAATCCTTCTTAACAAGTATAGGAAGATGTATTATTTGTAACTCTGGTTTTTAACCAATAGTACTCATACCAAAAGTGGGATTCAGAAGTATTCTAGATGAAATTCAGAGTAAATCCCTGAAATTGTAAGTAATTTTTTAAAGTGTACACACAGAGCGGCAAACGTATGTACACACACACATACACACACACACACACACACACACTTATTCAGGAAAAATAATGTTTTTTTTATCATGATGGAACATTGGATCTTTGATAGACTTCAGCTTTTTGACAAAACTTAAGACACAAAAAGAAATTGAGTACAACTGTACTACAATTTTATTTTATTGTCAGGACTAGGCTCATGAAGGCAAGGGAATGGATATTTTCCTGAAATGTTATACAGGTTGCTGTACAATTATAAGTAGATTTTGTGAAGAAGAATATTCTATGTTACATCAATAACCATAGGTTTTTGTTCTTGCCCGTCTTTTCTGTCCACCAACAGAGGCAAACTAGTTGCAGCAGCCAACTTTAAGTCAGAAGAGACAAAATACCATTATCACCAGAAAACACAAGGGTGTAAATGCTAAGATTTTGGAACACAAAACTCATATAAGAACTATCATTGGTTCCCAAAGACAGGAACCCTGTCACAAGGTCTTTTCTAGGTGTTGCCCCGACTCTACCCCGATTTAAGGGATTACAGGATCATAAAAAGGGAGCTTTTTTATGTGTATCACTTTTAAAGAGAAATCAGCAAACTAAAACACAAGTTTTTGTTTTTTGAAAATAATAGGTAAGGTTTTTGTTGTTTTTGTTGTTGTTCTTGTTGCTAATATTTGAAAACCAGCAAGGAATTGTAGGAAAGGCAGGAGGAGAAAAAGAGAAATTCTATAATTTATGTCAATCCAAATCAGTATATCTGGTCACTACTTCTTGACTTATTATTGAGATGTAGTGAAGCTGGCACATGCAAATATGTGTATGCTTATATTTAGCTCCTTCAACCCTGCATGTTCACAGTAACTTGAGAGAAATAATTGTTTATGACAAACACTGCATTCTTATTGCTTATTGAATTTGTTCCCTCTTCATAACTATTGCTGCTTCTTTCTAAGGACCACCTTCAAAATGTTTTAACAAAATCTTAAGTGCCATAGTGACCCCTTGCGGGTGCTCTTGTTAAATCAACCCCTTGACTGCTTAGAAAAAAATCAAATTAAAGTATTAAGTAACTGAGCCCTGATCATTATCAAAATGTGACATACTGAATAGGAACCAGAGACAGAAAATTCAGCCACTACATCTTGGATTTACATCAAAGCTGAAATGTTAGCTGTATTATCTCTTCACCAGGGAGACCTGACTTTAAAGCACTCATTATTGAATTGCTCGGTTAGCAGTCATATCTTAATTAAAATACAGCTGACTGTGCACCTGTCTATAAATCTTCTTAATAAAACCCATTCATTTGAAGAAGGTGGTTAAAAGTAAGTAGCTTCCCTCTCTTCTACCTAAAATGAAAATATTTTATTATTAATTGTTTTTCAGTACAGTTTGAATAATTCATGAAATCATTGAACATTAGGAGTCTGAGAGAGTTTACTTAAGAAGGATGGACACCTTTAAGTAATTTAAGAAGGGGAGGGTAGACAGGTGAGGTCAAAATTCCAGCTGCTAACTCTTCCATGCCTATAGGATGCTGATCCTCCTGGGAGAATATCTGTTTACATTGTAACTCTCTTCTAAGCTTGGTATGTCATATTCCTTTGTTAAGTCCTTATTTATTCTCCCTCTACATTCTATTTATGTGTCTTCCCAAACTCTTCCTTCCTGATTGGATACTAAAAAAAACATCAAAATTGTCACCAAACAGCACACAACAAGAATAAAAAAAAATAGTCTCAAGATGCCCCCAAGTATACTTTTATAAAATTGAGATCAGGCCTTTTCAGCCTTCTTCAAAGGCTAATATTTAATAAATTAACAACAAATGCTATTTTCTTTTTTTTTAAACCTACATTAAGCAAACCAAAACTTAGTTAAACTTCCTTTACAGTATTACTTACACACATACTGCAGAATTTTGGAAGCATGGGCCAGTATCTGCCACTGTTGAGATTCCCTGGAATCTGGCAAACAAATTAACTGTAAAAAAGAAGAAGAAAAGAAACGTAATAGGTTATTCCTTCAACTGTTTAACAGAAGCTCCATTTGCATTTAGGAATACGTCTTCATGCTCTATTCAGCGCTAATATGGGAGTCGCACACAGTCCAATCTGTCTCTAGCCCTCCTTTGACAAGGTTAGGTGTTATGCTGCCCAGCATATAATTTGTGTATATACAGTGGTTGTTGTTCTCTAGCCCCATTTAGTGGCTGGGGCGAAATGCCAATCTTTATTGTTTGGAAACTGACACAGCCCTTTAAGATCTCCATTCCCGTCACCCCTCATTCCAAAAACAAACGCATCCTGGGAAGCCAGACTCCATTTTCTTTTAGCATTCCAAGGAAATGGAAGCATCAAAAAGAATCCAGCTTAATTCATGACATAAGTTCATCTGAAGGCAAAAATCCACATCCCATACACTACAGCATCACTGGTGAGAGTTAGATTGATCTGTATTTGTTAATTGTTATGCTCACCAGCAACTAAACATCACTTATTTTGTATCTAGGTTCTTATTGCCTGTATTTCTATTTTTCCCAGTTTCACCCATCCTGTTCCTTTAATAAAGCATTCAGATCTACGCACAGAGGTTTTTTTATTGGAAGATAGGTGGGTTTAGCTGCACTGCAAGCTGCACACAAAGTAATATGTAATGAGGACAGAACATTAGGAGTGAATAGTGATGTAGTTAAAACTGGTCCCTGAGCCTTAAATCAAATTTCCCATTTCCATAACCATAATGAGAAGAGCATTCAAAGTGGTCCAGCACTATAAGAAGGGAAATCAGGCATCTACATAGGCACAGGTGCTCTTTTTATTAGTTGCATTTTAAGCAAAGGGTATTCTTTTCCTCAACATAATCATAATTCCTTCTAACAAAATGTGGTCATCTAAAAGTGGGCTCAGTAAATCTGTCTACCTGCACAGCCTCCTGCAAAGAATTATTAATCACAATGTCACCACTCCATTATGGAATCATCTGGACTGTGGCTTCCATATGCTGCTCATTAGCAGCAAAGTCAATTCTCAAAAGATGCTCGGAGTGTAAAGAGTGGGATACTACTGAAGAAAACTAACTTGAATTAAGAAATATGCCTGGTTAAATTTCAATAGTCCTGGTTAATGATCCATTGTAAATGACATGGTCATACAGTGCAATATCATGTGACTGTGGCACTTAACAGTGGCAGTTCTAATAGTCCCTATTGCCATTGTTAAGTGAGGACCTCACATGATCATAACGTCTGACTTCCTGAAGGCTTCTCAATTAACTTTGCTTATGGAAAACCAGCAGAGAACATCAGAAATGTCAATTATTTGACTCCAGGTCACTGCAACTTTGTAATCACGATCCAGGCACCAAATGCCAAGCTTATGATCATGTGATCACAAGGATGCTGCAAAGCCAGAACTATGAAGACCAGTTGTAAGTACCAATGCCAATGCAAGTTTGACCCCCAAAAAATGGACATCAACTGAGAACTTCCTCTATCTGCATAGAACTGTTGTTAAATGCTAATGCTTTTATATATATAAATACAAAGATTTTAAAATGTGAGGGAATGTGATAGCAGGTCGACTAGGATCTAAGGATAAAAGGAAATGGGAGAGATGTTGCACAAATTTCAGATTCTCAGTCAGCACCAACCTTCAGCATTTTTGTTCTCACAGCAAGGATTTGAAATGATCCCATGTCCTCTTACTTGGGCCCAAATTTTGAAAGTTCTGCCTTCTTCCTGTTATGCTCCTCTCAAGGTACCATTCCACCATGACTATCAAATCAACAGTGGATCAAGGACCATTTAACATGCCGTGTTCAAAAACTCTAAATAACTTGCAAACAACTAAATGGAAGATGTAAGCTTTCTTGCATGCACAGTTGATACTGGCATCTTTATATGAATAATCAAAGCAATGCTTTTCCTGCCATCTTGCCTGCAAAAACCTAAAATGTTTCATGAAGGTCCAAGGTCTGAACCAGCCTAGGTTCTAACAAGAACTGACTATGCCCTCTGTGTCACTCTGGAATGTAGTTGTGTTATTAACTTCAGCTTGAAAAACCTGCATTCCCCACTGGTACTTCTTATAGGAAGTATTAAATGCAGGGCTTTTTTAGTCATAGAACGCCCAGAACGGAGTTCCGGCACCTTTTTTGGATGGAAACTTGTAGGGTAGGCAAGGCGGGTTGTATGACGTGTGTGAGTTCCGGCACTTTTTTGTTTTACAAAAAAAGCACTGATTAAATGTATGCATGAAACCACAAAAAGATCTTACTTGTGTATATATATATATTAAATGCCAGCTTCCTTATAAGATAAGGAATTATAACTCTCACATTTTGTGGTCCCTCTGAATATAAAACAATGACTAAATGTCAAGTCTTACTTCACTGCTCAGAAAAATAAAGGGAAAAAATATAACAATGAGTGCATTATTTTGTGATTATTTTTATCTAGCATTATTTTAAGAGACAAAATCCAAGTATTCAGAGGTGAACAGGGAGAGGAAGGCTATAAGAATAATTATGACTTTGCTTTCTCCAATTGTTCTTTTATTTCAGATATATCAAGGTCAACACCTTGCAGTTTCCTGCTTACATTCATTTCAAACAGTATTTCATGCCACAAGACCAATCTACACAGAAAATATATGTTTCTGATAATTCATTTTCCCTTGTCACTGTTTTGTCATGAATAGTTGTGTCAAGCATTATCTCCTATAATAACAACAAAGATACCATCTATCTTCCAATTTGATGTTTGATGGGCTTTATAGAGTCTTCTTGGCTTTTCATCATACAGTATGCAGTGGTTTCAATGTCAAAGAGACGTTTCCAGATTATGTTTCACAATTGGCCACCAAAGGACCACAAACATGTTTTGAATTACTTTAAAACATTTAATAATCTCTCTAGAAGCTGATCCAGCATCGCTGATATCAAAATTCAGTAAATGTTTCCTAAGATATTTCACCTTTCCTCTTGGCCTTAACCCTATCTCTCCATGTCTTAAAGTAAGCCTATCCCAATAAAGATATCACAGACCACAATTTCCTAAGTGCCAGTTACTAATATAATACTTATAGGAATTAACTGTGATTCATAGGAAGGGATGACTATAGAATAATGTCTAGGAAACAGGGTCTGCTCTCTTCTTCTTTCTTCCTATGAAAAGACCTATTAAATTATTTGCTTCTAATTTAATTTGCTTCTTTTACTTTAATTCAGTTGGTTAAAATATTAAATCTGTTGCTGAACCTTTGGAAAAGATACATTGAATTATAGACAGCTCTTGATATCAATTACTGAAATGTACAAAATGACATTAAACATTATTAGTTTGTATTAGATTTCTATTTATGCTGTAAGCCGCCCTGAGTTCCCGGAATAGGGCGGCATAGAAATTTAATAAATAATAATAATAAATAATAATAATTATAACATTGGAAATATTAAAGGAGATCTTTCAAGAATGGAGCAGAAATTAGTAACTACAATATCAATGCTGTCAATAATGATATCTAGTTCTAGGGATAGATCATGTCTAAAAGATAGTAATGAAGGAATGATAAATGCAAAACAAGTTTTATTTGACAAGACAGAGAAAACATCAAAAATGGAACTAGAAATGATAGACCAAGAGAATGGTTTTAAAAAAAAACACTTTAACACTTTTCTGACTTTACTGTCTTCTCTTTCTCTAAATTTACTATTATAATTAATGGTCTTAATAAAAAAATTAAAAATTAAGTCCACTGCATTCTAAATTCTCATCAAATTAGATGGCCAACTACAATGGTTTCTCATATCTCATCCATAATAATGAGACATTGTTTTACTTCACTTACCTTATCTGAGTCTTCTACTTGGTAAATCTAACTTTTGAAAGTCTTAATATTGGGCAATCTGTAAGTGAATTTATGCTATTAAACCTGGTGATAATACCTACTGCAAAACAACAAGAAACTCAATTATACTATTAAAACGTATCTACTTTATTATGGCATTAACCAGCATAAGAAAATTGGCATTCAAATATCCAAGATATCCAAAAGTAAATTGACAATGTCAGGATAGTTAGGAAAAGTACATACCAAAAAAAGGTAACTAAAAGATCATGTTAAACCAAAATACGCTAAAGCACTTACTGAGGCTATACATATGCAACAATAAGAAATTAAAATTAACAATCTTTATAATATAGCTTATATAGTTGTTGATATGATTGTTGTATCCTGTTTTGCTAATCAGATATGGCGTAATTAAAGCATTTCAAGGTTCTTTTTTTAAAGCTGGTGATATAGAAGAATATGTTCAATAGTTTCTACCTGTCCTGAGTTGCAAAGACTTACTCTTAATGAGTATGGGATCTTTTTTGTATCTTCCAGCTAGAAATGCTGAGAGCATTACATGGGGCTAAGATTAAAAGCCCTTCTCTGATTTGGGATGTTAAGCTGTGTAAGATATATAGCTGTGCCAGAGTGTATCTCCTGCTGTCTGACATACAGTAGGAAGCTGAGTGATATTACCTGCATCCATTTGAGTTAAGAACATCCATGTGCTGTATTAATACTAAAGCCTAGGAGAAGCCTGGTGGCACAGTGGTTAGAATGCAGTATTGCAGGATAGCTCTGCCCACCATCTGGAGTTTAGTCCGGATGGGTCTTGAAGTTGACTCAGCTTTTCATCTTTCCAAGGTCAGTAAAATGAGAACCCAGATAGTTGGGGCAATATGCTGACATTGTAAGCCACCCAAAGAATGTCTCAAAAGTGCTTTTTCAAAAGGCAACTGGACTGGTTTTCTATTAGGAAAAAATAGATGTTTGGCTTCTCATCCAAGAAGCTTGGTCAGTTGTGAGTGGATAGTGGGGGTAAGGAAAGATAGGTTCTGAGAGGATGGGGGGATGGAAGGATTGTATTTGTTTAAAGTCATCTGGTGGTTGACTGGTTGTTGAGAGCTGCTGAGGCTATTTGGGGGGTTTATATGTGATCAGGATCACCTGAATCAGAGTGCAAATCTGATTGTGGAATCTTCTTGGAAGAAGCTGATGAAGCATCTTGGATGAGAAGCAAAGTGTCTTCTTCCTCAAGGAAAAAATAGTCCAATTGCCTTTTGAAAAAGCACATTTGAGACAAATATGACCTGGGTGACTGAGAATCTCCATAGACATTCACTCAGAGAGTGCTATAGAAGCACTATGGAGCCGTGTTTAAGTCAAAGTGCTGTTGCTATTACTAAAACCATTCTAGAGTGCTGTGAATGAGTGGTGCTCCAGAAAAAACTTCAGTCCTATTTCTGGAGCAAGATGGTATCCTTCCCAGAAAGCTATTCTTGAAAAAACGATATGACTCTCATTGGATGCGTGCTTAGCTTCCAAATGAAAATGCAGCATCCTGGCTTGTGTGGAAGCCAAACCTTCTCTAACTATGCTTAATATAAGGATGTCTGCAAAACTTGATAAAGCAATATTAGTAAGACGTTACCCAGATTGCATATATGAACTTTACATGGGCAGAGAAAGACAGAATGCAAATAATAAAAATAAAAATAATATGAGATTGAAAGCAATAAAAAACATAAACTACCCTTTTTTCTTCATTCTCTCACTCATTCGTTCATTACCACTCTCATACACACAACATGCTAATCTGAACGCTGAACATTAATTCAGAAATTATACACACAAACACACTTTCCAAGCATTTTGAAAAAGAATCTATGGACAGAAGATGACAACATAAGAAAAGTTTTACTCTGCTTATTGCTGTTGTGCTGACATATGTGTCAGACTGAGCTACATTTTAGAGAAATGTATCATACACATGACATCTTTATGCCCTGTATTTTACTCCTTGAAGAATAATTGCTTCTAAAATGGGAAATAATTAGCAACAATCATCCATGTTCAAAAACAAATGAGGAATAATTAGCTCAAACATCCATCCAAGTTCAAAAACTTTGTAGGTTTATTTTTAACACTTATAGAGACAGGCAAGAGACTTGTAATAAAGAGAAAAATTACTCCATCTGACTGCATATACCTAGATACTAACTCTAACAGTCTGAATTTAGACAGGAAGACAGAAAGCGGGGTTGTTAAAATTTTCCAGATAACAAATGAAAGCAAACACAGTGGAAATGCCAGGGCATGGCATTGATACAAATTGTGGGCTGGGAGGAAAAATAGATTTATGCCACTAACAAGAGCACAAACATGCCTTGATAAACATTTTTAGAGGATATATCCTCATGAGCTTGCCTTCATTTCATCCCCAGTGCCATCTCCCTGGCCAATGGAGGCATCCTAAATTGCTGTTCTAGTTTTTAAAGTAGTATTCTTCCCCTTGACCTGATGCAATTTATATCATGCAATATGCAGAATGCAGAATACATTGGGAGTGACCATGGAGGTCTTCTAGTCCAACCCTCAGCTGAAGCCACTCATTGTCCATCCTGCCATTGCCCATTTGACCAGTTTGGGGTACATGGAAATTGGAGTGACAAGAGTTCCCCCCACATACACCTTTAGCCTGAGTGGCAGATCACTGGCACAGAAGAAGGGTGTGGGAGGAAATGGAAAAGGAGAATCCAAAGCACCTCACAACCCTTCCAGTATTGATAAGCTGTCACTTGTGCTATTTCTGGACATGAGTGTAACCGTCTTCTGGAATACCTCTTAACTGTGTTCAAAAGTAGCCTGTCACAGATTGGTAAGTAAAAAAAAGATGTAGGGCAAAGCAGGACATGTAACAGAAGAAATCTATCTAGTTTCACCCACCAGCAGTAATTTGACACTCAGAAACTTGAAAAGCAGCTAAATCCCTCCTCTTAGGCACCCACACATAGTCACCCAAGCACATTTATCACAGATGCATAACAGTGATTGTTGGCTATTTTTCCTGCTGTCAGGTGATGTCAGGAGGAAAAAGCAGCCAGGAGAATCCACCCATTTGCTATTCCCAATCACCAGCCTCATCCCTCCTGCAGAATGGAGTTCACTTAGGAAGGCATATTTTTCTGCCAACTCAAGGACAAGAGGCACGAATATGAATGCAGCCATGGGGAAGAACCCCTCAAGTGGAAACAATTGAACAGAATGTGCATAATTGTTATTATCATTGCCAGAAAGAATGACAACAAAAAGACCCCACTCCATATCAATATGGACACAATGAGTTTCAGAAATTATTGTGGGCATAGTTCAATTTTAAGCATTTGAGCAAAATGTTGTAATGAGAAAATTTGTCCTACTTTTCATACCTTGTAATCCAGAAATCAACAAATGGAACACTCGCTGAAGCCTGACAGAACCAAAGATGTATCACCATGCCAACTAAATCAAATATAAATACATTTAAGCATTGCCAGAAGATTAACATGATTATAAAATCTCATGAGATTTCTTCTTTTTTTTATTTTGATACCAGGGCCATTGAGCAAATTGTACAAGAGTGCCCAGCACTGAATAAATTCGTAGATCCTAGAGTGAGCCTGATGAGCAATTCTGTAGTACTCAAAATCATACACATTCAGGTGGCATTCAGGGTGGAATCACAATCTGTGGTGTTTGTATGTTTTCATTAGCCAGTATTGCTACATTTTTTATCTTTCATGTCGAAAGGAAGGCATGGCTTGCTTCAGTTATCCCGGCATTCTAATGTACCATTTTTAATTTTAGTGAAGAGATGAACTGAAATGTATTACCTTAAATTTATAGTCCAAAGTGGCATGACACCCAAATCCACCAATGCATAATCAGATACAAAGTGACAATGTGACAAAACCCAACTGCACTGGATGTCATACTATTTATAGTAGAGAATATATCATGCAATCATACATCACAAAACGGAAGCAATTCCTAGTAGAGGGCACATATAAATTGCTCACCAATGAAAATTTAGTATATAATAAAATCAAGTCAAAGATTTACAGAAGACGGGAAGGTTACTACCGAATTCACTTTTGAATTATTTCATGGGTATTTCTTGCTTGACTATTTATTAGGACTGTATAAACCAAGTTCCCATTGGAATGTATGATTCAGTCTAACAATTCAAGTCCAGTCAAACCCTTGATTCAAAATGTCAATCAATTATTACAATTTGATGAAAGTATTTGCCCATTCAAAAAAGTCCATTAAATCTCCAAATAGATTCAGAGATTCCTGGTTTAATTAACAAAGCAAACCAATTCAGCGATCTCACTCAAAGATTTAAAAGAAATGATTTGATTGAATCATCTTTGAATGACATCAAATTAGATCACACTGCAATACTGTATACAATGGGATATCACAAGTAGGTAGGAAGGGAGGTAGTCAATCTGCTGAGTCTCTGAGATTGAAGCAATTTATAAATGGCATGAAGAAATATAAAGCACTACAAACCAATTGCTCAAAACACCGGTAATTCATGTAATTGTCAATAGAAGCCTGTTCAGGCTGGGTCTGGAAAGCTTGGGGTGAGAGAGAGCAGCCTCATGAAAGGTCTTCTGAACTTACATTCTGCCACCTGCCTAAAGTTTCCCTGCTATTTCAGAGACTGAGTTCTTGTTTTTTTGTCAGCAAAGTCAGTTAGCAATTAAAAAGAGCAAATAATCTGAACCAGTGGTGAGATTCAAATATGTGAACAATCAGTTCTTTGTGTGGATGCCACTTCTGGGCCTGAGCAACAAGAAATTAGCTACCGGTTCTGCCGAAGTGGTGCGAACTGGCTGAATCCCGCCACTGGCCTAAACCAATCCAAATGAATGGAAATAATTTTTTGACAATTCCTCTGACTATCGTAAATGCAAACACTCACTATATAAGCATGTATATGGGTCATACAAACCTGCTTCCCAGTAAACTGACAGAGCTCCATCCAATAGGAAAGTGCAAATTTATTTATATCCCATCTTTATTATTTTTATAAATAATTCAAGGTGGTTATTTATTTATTTAGCATATGAAGAGAACATGACAGAAGAGAAGTAAACATATGTACATGGTCTACATAATTAGATGCAAAACCTCTATGAGGTATGGCATACTTTGGACCATTCCTCTCTCCAGGCATTCTTGGGGTTAAAGTGGGTAGAAGTTAAGTGAATAGCTGCTTTCCAAGCTGGCCTATGGGATTTGAATATTGTTCTGGGCTGTGAATTGTCCTGGTGAATAGCAAGGGCTTTGTTGTTCAGCATCCTTGATGATAGCCAAATGAGAGTTGTCTTCTGATGTGGGGTGGTATGGTATTACTAAGTCCTGGTAACCAGTGCACAGGAGTGGGATGCAATGTGCCAGAGATGATATGCATTGTCTGGCGAAGTTGGACATTGACCATGTGGATGTGGGAAATGTTAAGCCACATGCTGGCACAATATTCAGTTGTGGAATAAACCAAGGGCAAGGGCAGCAATAGTCGCCTGCATGTGCTCCCTGGGTTGGGCTAAATGACTGACAATGACCAGATGTAACCGTACTGCCCCTATAGCCATCACAAACAGAAGTGCACAAAATCAAATTCAAGGTAGTGAACACACACAATACTCCTGCCCCCTCTTTTCCCCACCACAACAACTGTGTGAGGTCAGGCTGAGAGAGAGTGGCTGGCCCAAAACCACCCAGTCAACTCTCATGCCTAAGGCAGGACTAGAACTCACATCTTGTGGCTTCTAGCCTGTTGCCTTAACCACTAGACCAAACAGGTTCTTATGATTACAAGACTGCAAACTTGCACTTATGATTGCAAGACTGCTACGAAAGGTCGTTATCCAGGGTTTCAAGACAAGGGTAGAAAACCTGAGTTTCTCAACTAGTTCCATATAGCCTTTGGACTAATTTCAAATCCTTCCTTCTGAAGAAATCAGGCCACTTTTCTGATAAATGTTCTTGTCTTTTCTTGTAACTTGGAAGAAAAGACAGATGGTGGCAACATAATTCTGCCCACTGTGTTGCACTCAACACATCTTTCCTCAGCTAATGGGGGTCAAAGAAGGATTGTTCACCTCTTCTATAAGAGATTGACTCTTTTCATTTGCATTTTGTATAAAGTGATTCCATGCCATTCCTATCCCGAGATCCTAAACCATCAGCTTTGGTCTTCTTAGATAATCTCCCAACAGGATGCTCCCAAGCTTGAAAACATGCTCTGATTTCAGACTGGTGATTTGTTCCTTTCCCCACTGAATAGCCACTGTCAACTAACCTCCCTTTGTTTAATGTATTGAATGTCCCTTTGAAGATTTCTTCTCACAGTTTCTGATTAAGACAACATCAGTTCACTAAAGCATAATCCAAAGTGATCAGTTCAGCTTCAGGCCTATGTACTCTCCCGTTGATCATGGGAGATAAGAGGGAGAAAGCTAGGAAGAATAAGCAAGGATAAGGAAGCAGATCTTTCACTTACTAGCACTCTTGGCTAAATGACTAAGAACTTCACTAGTGTGTAAGTATGTAATTCTTTAACCAATGGAATCCACAGTATATCCTCTCTGCCTGACTGAACAGGATTGGTTGATGTAATTGGGATGAGGTGGTTCCTTGGGTAACCTGATTCCATGCTAAGAGGGGCTTTAAAAATGATAAGCAACACCTTGAATTGGATCTGGAAGCAAACTGGCACCCAGTGAAACTGCATAGCAAAGATGCTACATGAGCAACCCCAGGGTGCCCAGAACTGCTCATGCCACTACATTCTACACCAGTTGCAGCTCCTGGATATACTTCAAGGATAGCCTCATGTAGAGTGCATTGCAGTAATCCCTCCAGGAGATGGGCATGAGTGACTGAAAGGATGGCTTCTCAGATCATGAAGGGGCACACCTAGAACACAACCTGAAGTTGAACAAAGGCCTTCCTAGGCACCTCAAGCAGGCATCATGAGTCCAGGAGGACTCCCTAGATTATGCACTGGTTTCATCTGGGGGCAATGCAACCCATCCAAGACTAAAGATTAAGATACATTTGCTTTCATCTGCAAAGTGGCTAAGGAGCTGCTGGCTACTTTTCTATAAAGGATCCCATCAAAAACAAAGATGTTCAAGGCAATGTAAAAGAAAAATAAAACTTTCAATCAGCAGGAGGAAAGCATACCCCATGGTTGAATTTGTGATGGGAGGGAGATACGTAAATGTGAGAAACACATTTTATCAGTTCCTGCCTTCAAAAAATGGTTGCTGTCTTGTTCCAGAGACAGCAATTAGGCTTTATGAACAAAGGGATGTGTGGGGTCCTAGCAAGGGATGGAGAATATGATGGCTAAGATGTAAGCTAAGAACCAACAATTGTCAAGCCAATGCTACCGGTAGTTGCTGTATTAACCCTTTGACAGCTGCTCGGTGTTAGATTTGGGTCATACTGTGTAAAGTGCGTATTCATTTATGGAAAGTGTTGTGTTTTCGGCTCGTTGGCAATTGACGAAGACACATGGTGAAAACTACAAGCTCTTTATTACTCTTCTCCTACAACCAAGCAAACAGGGCCAGAGACCCAGATAGTGTGAATCAATAGGAATTGAACATTTTCGCGCCTTGCACATGTGCACAAGGCTGGCGCCACCCTGTCTGGTCCTGGGCAGCTTTTGGAATGCCCGGGACATTTGCAACATTCTGAGCCTACTTTCAGCTCTTGCAGGCTCAGGACACAACACCCCTCCCCCCTAGATGGAATACACCTAGCTTACGCACAGGTGCGTTGTGCCATGCAGGGAGATTGGAACACAGATGCATTATTCAAATGCAAGGAGGGTGGAAATGCTCAGGTCTGCATGCAGGCAAACACCTTTTCAAAATAGTTATTAATTCAAATAAATATATCCAAAATCAAAATAGTATATGAGACTCTTACTAAGTGTTAACCCCCTCATTCAGTGACCTCATAGCAAGATTCCTTATGTGTTGACAGGAACCTCACATAATCTTCTAGATGTTTTGGCGAGCACTTTGCCTGCTGCGACCTTCTAGGGGCCGGTGAGGGTGCCTGGTCTACTTGCTCGCCTACCAGGCTAGACAGGCCACGACTTTGGTGACCTAGATACCCAGGTGACCCTGGTGAGGGTGCCTGGCCTACCTGCTCGCCTACCAGGCTAGGCAGGCCAGGACTTTGATGCCCCAAATACCCAGGTGACCCACCCAGCTGCTGACTGGCTGGACCCTCTGAGTCCAAGCCAGTATACCTTGGAGGGGTAGAAGTCCCCGAGTCCACAATGGACTCCTTTTGGGAACACTGTCCCTTGAGCCCAAGGCCAGCAGGTGGAGAGGCCTGAGTGGTGGAAGTGCCCCAGTACTCCATAGCCCCCGAGCACGTGCCAGAGGTGCCAGAGGCAGGAGCTGCCTCCATGGCAAACCCCCTTGCTACTGACTTCCTTTTCAGAGCAATTGCTGAATTGTGAGAGTGCCCCTGTTGGAATTCCCTTTCTTTGGCTGTGTGTGTTTTATGTGGATACCCCCAGTCTGTCTCCCTGTCTGGAGTACTATCTGACATGTTTGAATAATGTGGATATCCCCGGTGTGACTCCCTGTCTGGAGTAATAACGGATGTGCTGGATGACCCCCTATCCTGGGAATTCCTGCTTGGAGCACTTGCGGAATCTTGGGATGACCCCCAAACAAGCTCAGCAGCTTGTGAGGCCCTGTTAGGCCTGAGAACCAGTGACCCAGAATGCATATTATGGTCCTCCCCACCCCAGAGCAGAGCCAGGAGCGGAAATGTGGCTGTCCAGTCTCCAACACTGTTGGTCTATGTGTCTGTGAAGAACAGGGCCATCATCCAAGGCAACTTCATATGACAACGGCCCAGAGACCTTGCAGACCACAGCTGTGACCCAGAGATGTCACAGAGATAAGTGTTGTATTGCCTCTGTACAAATCGATGGTGAGACCACACTTGGAGTACTATGTACAGTTCTGGTCACCGCACCTCAAGAAGGATATAATGGAACTGGAAAAGGTGCAAAAAAGGGCAACAAGAATGATCAAGGAAATGGAGCGCCTCCCTTATGAAACCAGATTGCAACGCCTTGGTCTCTTCAGCCTTGAAAAACGGCGTTTAAGGGATGACTTGATCGAAGTGTATAAAATCATGCATGGGATAGAAAAGGTGGATAGAGAAAAATTCTTTTCTCTATAACACAATACCAGGACAAGGGGGCACTCCCTAAAGCTCATAGCTAAGAAAGTGAGGACAAATAAAGGGAAATATTTCTTCACCCAGAGGGTCGTTGATTTATGGAATTCACTTCCAGAAGGGGTCGTGACAGTTGTCAGTCTTGACAGCTTCAAGGCAGGGTTAGATAGATTCATGGATGCCAAGTGTATCGGTGGTTATTAAAACGGATGTCCATGTGCCGCCTCTATGTTGGTTGAGGCAGGCAGGATTCCCTTGAGTACCATTTGTTGGGGGTCAAAGGAAAGGGAGGGTTTTGCCTTCTCTTTCTGCTCAAGATCCCCATGTACAATTGGTGGGCCACTGTGTGACACAGAATGCTGGACTCGATGGGCTTTGGCCTGATTCAGCATGGCTCTTCTTATGTTCTTATGTCCAGGCCCATAGTTCCTAGCCCAAACCGGATCGCCCACCTGAAGTTTCCTAGGTGCCCGCGGTTATGACACCTGTGAAGCCACCCGGTCTGGGTGCAACCTGTTCAGTTTGGTGATGAGGTGGTGACCCCAGCGGAGTTCTGCAGGGCTCTTCCCTGTGGCTGTGCATGGCGTGGTGTGGTGTGCAAGAGGGAAATCTGCTAATCTGTGATGCCAGTTACCGTAAGTCAGTTTCTTGAGAGCATCTTTGGTAGTGTGCACCATTCTCTCTGCCTGACCATTGGAGGATGGGTGGAAGGGAGCAGAAATCGCATGCCGGATCAAGTTGGCCTGAAGAAAAGTCTGGAACTCAAAAGAGGTAAATTGAGGGCTATTATCTGAAACCAGGACATCTGGAAGTCTGTGCGATGCAAAAATTCCTCTCAACACCTGGATGGTCCTTTCAGTAGTAGTGGAGGAAACAGAAATAACCTCTAGCCACTTGGAATGGCTGTCAACGATGATCAGGAAGAATTGCTTCTGAAAGGGCTCATCATAATCTATATGCACCCGTGACCATGGGGTTTGAGTTTCTTCCCACCTATGTACTGGGGCCTGAGGCATTTCAGGCCTTGACTGTTGGCACAGTTGGCACCCGTGCACCTGAGCCTCGATGGCTTTATCAAGCCCAGGCCACAAAAGATGGCTGCGTGCAAGCGCTTTCATCCTTACTATACCAGGATGTCCCTCATGCAGAGAGAGCAAGATTCTAGACCTCAATAAGGCTGGGATTGCTACCCGTGTTGGCTGGGGACCCTGGTACCTTTCTGAAGTAATTCTTCCCGAGGTTGGACCTTCTGGCGACCCAAACAGATGGAGGCGATGTGGCCTTGCTTGCCACACGCCCTGCAAATGGTGGAGCAAAACCTGCAGTCAGATCGCTTGTGGCATCCTCCGCACCCAAAGCACTGAAGAGATGCTGGGGCCTTGTCCAGATGCCCCTTTGGCCTCCTCTCAGCTGGCTGGTGAAGTCTGTCCACCTCCTCTTCAGGATCCGCTTCTGATTCTTCTCGAGCATCCTCTTGATGGACAGAAGTTGTGGCTGGAGGGTTCCTGGTGAGCTGCAAAGCCTTCACAGCCCCGCCTGTGGCTTCTTCAGCTGCCACCTCTCTCAATGCGTCTTGGAACGAGACCTCTTCTTTCGCAAAAATAGTTTGTTGTAGGTCTCTACTTCTTAAGCCACACACGAAGCGATCTCACAGACTTTCTTCCAGATCCTTGAACTCACAAGGCCTGGCCACTTGTCTTAAGGCAGCAATAAAGTCCACAGCAGATTCACCCAGCCTCTGGTCTCTCTGCTCGAATGCGTGCCTCCAAGTGATGATGGATAACTTCAGCTGGAAATGTTCCTTCAACATCTTCTTCAAGTCAGTGTATGTTACTGACTCCAGAAGTGCAGTGGCCACCAGATTTTCCGTGATGTCAAAAGCTTCTTGTCCACAGGCACACAAAAGAGTTGCTGCCTTCAGGCCGTCTTCTCTTATCTGATTTACTCTAAAGTAGTTCTCCACCCATGCTACGTAGGAATTCCACCTCTCTGGGTGGGAGACATCAAAATCAGTCAAGCTGCCAATCTTTGACATTGTAAACTTTATGACCTTTGCTAATTGCCTCCTCTGCAAGCTGATCCTTGGGAAAGGGCCCTTTTGTTGAGCTCACCTCCAGCAATGCTGTACTGGCAGGCTGAGTTGTGAATGCAGGACGCCGTCTTCCCGATCGTCAGGACTTCCTTGGTGAGTCCTTAATTCTTTTTATTGCTTGCAGGGATCCCACCTTCGTCGCCAGTGTTGATTTTCAGCTTGTTGGCAAGTGACAAAGACACATGGTGAAAACAACAAGCTCTTTATTACTCTTCTCCTACAACCAAGCAAATAGCAAAAGGCACGCAGGTCTTTTACAGGGCCAGAGACCCAGATAGTGTGAACCAATAGGAATTGAATATTTTTGCACCTTGCACATGCGCACAAGGATGGCGCCACCCTATCTAGTCCCGGGCAGCTTTTGGAATGCCTGGGACCATTTGCAACATTCTGAGCCTGCTTTCAGCTCTTGCAGGCTCAGGACACAACAGAAAAGTTAGGGGGGAAATTAAAAACTACTGATCTGAATCACTCTGAACAGAAGAGGCATGTTCACATTACATGTGGGCAATCCTCTGTTTCATTTGGCCTCACTCTTGTCTAAGCTAAATGTTCTAATAAAGACAAGACCTGCTTCTGAGGCTTTTGCCACACAATAGCTGAGTTAAGACATGTAAAATCAGAAGATGTGTGGGGTTCTAATCAGAATTAGAATGATAGGCTGCTCTTGGTTACATTATAAGCCCACCCTCCAGGGTATCAAAAATGCAAAATGATAGCTATAGCCATGCTATCAAAGCATGAAGCAGACACTCCCGAAATTCATTCCAAATCATACATAAAATAGTACAGTGTGTCCTATCTGACCAGGATTGGCTAGAAGTTATGGCACAAGGTCAAAAGATCTTGACAGGTAGAGCTGTAAAGATCCAGAAAGTGGAAGGTCTATCTTGACACATCCATATTAAAATAACTTAAGTTATATTATCAAGAAACATTTTCCAGATGCCTTAACTTTCATTCTTAAGGAATAGATTTTATTATGTATACAGATTAGTTTTTGTGCAAGAAATGTATATCTGTGCTACCACCTGGTGAAAATGTGGGATCAAAACAAGATGAAGCAATGCACTGAAATAACTTCAAAGCTGAATTACTGTGTTTCCCCAAAATTAAGACCCGATCCTTTTTTTTCCTCCAAAAGAGGCACTAGGTCTTAATTTTGGAGAATGTCTTACGTTAGGACCACTGCAGCCAGGCCTCCCATACCCCAACACCTGTCGCGCTGCTGCTTGACTTCTTCTGCGGCCGCTTGCCACCACTAGCAGCCGGACGCCATGTGGCGCATTGTGCCATTGCTGCTGCTCCTGGCAAGATGCTGCATGGTGCTTGAGGCTGCTTCTGCTACTTGCACAGTGCTTTGGGATGCTTCCGTTGCTCACGCCCTTCAGGCCACTGTGGACGCAACAGAAGCAACCCAAAGCACATGAGCAACAGAAGCATCCCAAGGGCTGCACAAGCAGCAGAAGTGGCCCGAAATGCACGAGCAGCGGAAGTGGCCTGAAGTGCCATGCAGCATCCTGCTGGAAGGAACAGCAATGATGTAATGTGCCACATGGCGGCAGGCTACAAATGGTGGCAAGCGGCTACAGAAGAAGTAGTGGCATGACAGGTGTTGGGGTGTGGGAGGGTTGGCTGTGGCGTTCCTACTGGTAAGGTAAGCAGGTGTGGGACCAGTGAGGCAGCTTCACACTCCCTACCCCCACCCTAGCTTGATTTTTAGGGGTGCCCCTCACCCCAAAATTAGGGCTTAGTTTTGGAGTAGGGCTTATATTAGGCCCACCCCCAAAAATCAAGCTAGGGCTTACTATTGGGCTGAGTCTAACTTTCGGGGAAACATGGTAGTTGTCAAAAACAAAGCCAGTGTCTGGAGTATCCATCAGATGCTTATCTAAACGCATTCTACTTGTGCCTTCTCCGTGGAGAATTGTTATGTTTCTTTATAATGCTTGTGAGTCTTGTCAGTGTCCTAGAACAGGGGTCCCCAACCCCCGGTCTGTGCACCAGTACTGGGCTGCAGCATACCAGCAACCAGTCCACAGAAACAAGCAAAGCCCCATCTTTCCACGGAAAGAGGTTTTTCCACGGACTGGAGGCAAGCAGCACACAAAACCATGCACCCTCCATTCCATGGAAAAACTTCTTTCCGTGGAACTGGTCCCTGGTGCCTAAAAGGTTGGGGACCTCTCTCCTAGAAGACTCTATACCACACTCTAGAAGACTCTATACCACACTTATAAGACCAATAAGATTTTGAAAATTGTATTTAAAAATACTATTGTTACTCAAGCCTAGGTCTTTTTTTAGATATGAGAGTCAAAGAATGAGACTGAAAGATTTCAAGATCTGCTATTCAAATTATTTATCAATTGTTCCTAACAATTCAGGAGTAATACATCTTGACTTGGCTTCAGGTATGCCTTGACTTACGACCATTATTTAGCGACTATTTGAAGTTTCAATGGCTCTGAAAAAAAAGTGACCTACTAAAAAAAAGTGACCTACTGTACGACAGGTAATCTTGCACTTATGACTGTTGCACTTTCCCTGTGATCCTGTGATCATGATTTGGATGTTTGGCAACCAGCATGTGCTTACAATGGTTGCAGCATCCTGTGGTCACGTGATCACCATTTGCAGCATTCTTAGGGGGCATCTGACAAACAAAACCAACGAGGGAAGTCAGATTCACTTAACAAGTGTGGCAGAAAGATCATAAAACCAGGTCTGGCTCACATCACAACTGCACTGTTTAGTGACAGAAGTTCCAGTCCCAATTGTAGTTTAAGTTGAGGACTACCTGCATTCAACAAAACATATCAACCAGAATAGAAAAATATGTCTCATTTTAACTTTCAAGTTCTGTAAAAAATATCTTTTTTATTTAAAGATAGTGATGTTTACTCCATGTTAATTTGTATCCCTAGTTAGGCCAAAAAATTGCCATTCTTTTCCATTTTCGCACGCGCGATGAAAAAAAATTTAAAAAACAAAAAAAACAAAATGGCGGACCGCGACGGGCCGATCCGTGCATGCGCGGCACGCATGCGGCAGAAAAAAATTTAAAAAAAACAAAAAAACAAAAAACAAAATGGCGGACCGCGATGGGCCGGTCCGTGCATGCGCTGCGTGCGCGCGACGGCCCGATCCACGCATGCACGGCGCATACACAACGGCCCAAACTGCGCATGCGCGGCGCGCGCGCGACAAAAAATAAAAAAAATGGCAGACCGCGATGGGCCGATCCGTGCATGCACGGCGCGCTGAACCGCGCATGCGCGGCACGCGCGCGACGGAAAAAAATTTTAAAAATCAAAAAAATATGGCGGACCGCGGTGTCCGGCGACCCCCGCGAAACGGTCATTCGACCCCAAATGGGGTCGCGACCCATAGGTTGAGAACCGCTGGACTAGAAGATCTCCAAGGTCCTTTCCAGCTCTATTATTCTATGTTCTGTGTTCTAATATTGTGGCTTGTTCACTGTTCTGAGTCTACTGGTGTCTTAGTTTTAATAAGGAGTCTAAAGAAGGTGAAAATGTTGAACAGAGGAATGTGTCCCCATATGATAATTAAAAAGCATCCCTTTATTAACGCAAACATGAAGTTTTAGAAGTGTGTTCATTTTTAATACATCCCAATTCCTGACAGCCACTATAACTATTCTTCTTCTTCATTATCATTCTCATCATCATCATCATCATTTTAATCATTTTCTGTCCACTGCAGGATGAAGGCCTCTCCCGCGTATTTCCAACCAATACAGTTCTGAGCTTTCTTTTGCCAGTCGGGCCCACAATACTTGCTGATGTCATTGATCCATGTTGTTTTAGGTCTCTTTTGTGGATGCTTTTTATCAAGTGGGATCCATTCTAGGACTGCCTTGGTTCACCTGCCATCAGTTCTTCTTGCTACACGACCAACCCATTTCCATTTCAATTCTTTTATTCTCTTGACGATATTGTATACTTTTATTTTGTTCTCTAATCCACGTGCAGGTCTTTCTATCTTGTTTTGTAATGCCAAGCATGTATCTTTCCAGGGCTCTTCGCACCACTCATAAGTTTTGTATCAATTATGAGGTTAGTATCCATGTTTCACTGGCATATGTTAGAGCAGGTAGCACACACCAGTAGACAACTTTTCTCTTCAAGCAGGTTGTTCTTGAAAATTATGCTTAGCTTGCCGAATGCCTGACAACCACATTTAACACGCCATTCAATTTCCTTTATTATATCACCTTTCACTGAGATCTGATGGCCAAGGCATATATAGTGGTCTACTATGTCTAGTTCTTTTCCAGATATAATTTTTTTTCTTTCTTTGGTAAATTTATTAAACATAACCTAGCTCTTTTTCAGGTTTATTTTTAAGCCAAATGATTCTCCTGTTTTGTGCAGCTCTTTGTAGCTCTTCTGAGTCTTGTAAGAAGAAAACATCATCTGCAAATCTTAAGTGATTTAAATAGGTGGCATTGATTTTTATTCCATCTGTTGCCCAGTCTAGTTTCCTAAATACTTCTTCAAGGCAGGCTGAGAAAAGGACATGTGATATCCAGTCCTGGTTATTACTTAATGGGAATTAGCCACTAATCCCTACTCCTTTCCACAAAACACGACAAATATTGGCATATAAATTTAATAAATAAATAAATAAAACTTTATAAGTCAGGCAGTTGGGTCTTCCTTAGGCATTATCAATGGAATGGCATTTATATCCTACCATTTCACCACCGTTTCTGCACCCACAATATGTGTTGCCTGAAGCAACCACCTGTCTCTATTTTATCACAGCAGGTTAACTTTCCACCCCTGAAATAATCAAAATGTCAATTGAGAATGTAGGGTTAACCTGGCAGCTCATAACTAATTCATATAAAAGCATGCAACTGAATTTCAGTTTTATAATAATCATCACGGTAGCCTGAATCTGTTGTTGAATTGAAATGTTGATAAGAAATAAAATATTTGAGTACTCCAGCAATCTTGCACATTCAGAACTGGAAAATCAAGCAAATTAACTTGCTTGATTTTGATCCTATTTTGATCCTATTACCTATTTCCTTAGTTTCTTATGACTATAACTTTGTTATTTGTATCTCATGATTTATGTTGATTGTTTTTATTAGTATATTACTGTATGATTTATGTTGTTTATTTAGTATCCTATGACTATCACTGAAAGTTTATGATGAATGTATTTTATGATTATGATCACGATTTATCACTTGTTGCTTGTATATACACTGAGAGCTTATGCACCAGAAACAAATTCCTTGTGTGTCCAATCACACTTGGCCAATAAAATAATTCTATTCTATTCTATTCTATTCTATTCTATTCTATTCTATTCTATTCTATTCTATTCTATTCTATTCTATTCCTTGTCTTGTCTTGTCTATTTTATTAAACCACCTAATTATTGGACATTCAACAACCCAGGATGCAGTTATTGGAGTTGTTTTGACCTCCTCTTTGCTTTAAACAGGGTTATATTTAAACTAGGAAAATCAGAAATCATTTCTAGATGGAACAGTTTTTTGAATTGGTCCACAAACCAGTTTTCACTTTCCAGTCTGAACCGCATGGCCCAGATGATGGTGGTATTATCCATACACAAATGATCAAAGGTTAGAAGTAGCTCTTCCAAGTAAGGGTGGTGGTATACAACATCAGCAGCCAATATGTAGTCAAACTGAGATGAAGACCTGGGAAAATTCTTCTGCAGGTCCACCCCCCAGACCAATGCTTTCACCTGAGGCTCATGTTTGCATTTCAGTTTTGTGTTTCTGAGAAGATTGTACTGAAGGTTTCCTAGCACTTCAGGCAAGTCAGTGGAAATCACATGAGCACCTGTGACAAAAGAGATCACAATGACATTATTTATTGAGAAGTGTTGAAGAAATTAGTGCAAATTATTTTTATAATTCTCTGTGGCATAAGTAAAAATGATGAACTGTGGCCCACTGCAAGAAATACAATTCCTTACTTGATGAAATTCCAGGCCAGTTTTGGATTATAGTTTTGTAATATTTATTTAGCTTACAACGGTGAGCAGAACAAACTTGAGCAGAAAGGCTTTCTGATAATGTGACACTCCACAACTGTACATTAAGTTTGTAGGCTCAATGAATCAGTATGGCCTTATGGTCATATTGCCAAGCTAATCATGAAATTCACTAGATAATTTTAGACCATTTACTACAAGCTCTTCCAGGTAACAGGACTAAAGTGTTACTATCGAAGCTGGAAGTCAGCAGAAGACTACTCTGGTTGCATTTCCAACCTCTGACTCTGCCTTAGCCACAAAGCAGAGTAAGGTTCCTGTCCACATTGGGACAGGATGTGTGTGTCTGCAGGAACATTTTGCTTTCATCAAAATAATAGCAATTAAGACCATATTGCCTTGCTGCAAGGTTGATCACTTTGGATTATATGTGCAACTTCATGCCACTCATACAAAAGGTAGAGGACTCACATCATGACAAGACAATGCTGCTGTCAGCGCTGCTAATATTGAATATTCTTGCTTTGACAATATATGCAGAACTGTCTGGTATTTTTAGAGTTAAATCAGGTGACAGTGAAAGGGGAGGAGAATATAAGGAACGCCCAGAAAAAAGAAACAGAAGTAAATCTTTGCCCTCCAAGTTAATTGGAAGATGTGAATCATGACCCCAAAATAGGGGAGGGGAAATGCCTGGAATGTTATATGCAAAGGAAGGGAAATTCAGATCTTAGCATTCCACCATGCCGTGCTGACATCTCTGTAATACTAATAAAGGCTTTTTAGGTTAAAAAAATGCCTGAAAGTTCTTTGAAGTGTTTCGTTAATCAGACACATGACAGCTGCCCTTAACATTATGTCCCCACTTAACATCCATCCTGCAAATCTGTTGGAGGTAAAGAAAGCCAATCAAAGTTTGTTTTTATCTTAGACCAGAAGTTGGGGGGGGGAGCTGAGGGTTGGGGATGGAGCAGAGAGAAGGAATGTCTCTATTAGTTCAAGTTACTGCTGTTAATTTTCCAATCCCAGAGAGGGATCTTTCCATGGCAATAAAGAATTGGAAGAAAATGAATAACTTTTCCTTGTTTCTTTTACCTCTCTCTTCTGCCACCCATGAATAGCAGAAACCATGGAGAGTGGGGAGGGAAAGTCCTACATCTCACCATAAAAAGGCAGCTATATCATAATTTCCCCACTTCTTTTAATACCCAGAAATGAAAAATAGGATGGAAGCAACAGCCCCAAGATAAAGCTGCCTGGCAGCGGGGAGGGACAGCTTCTCTGGGTATCCTACATGTAGCTCCATGATGAAGTTGCCCTGACTTCCTTCAGCATTATCATTTTGGCCAGCAGGATTGTCAGGCAGCCAAAGGTAGGTTGAAGAAGCAGCTTTTTATATATGTGGTCTACTGAGACTTTAGCCCTCAGCTCCTAGGAAGGTGCAAAAAGGAAGCATCTCTGAAAACAGCACATCTTCTGTTGGGGAAGTGGGTCTTCTTAATGCTAGGAGAACAGGCACCAGAAAGACAGATGTCCCGCTTCTCCTTTCCACCCCATTACACCTACCTACATCTGATTAAAGTAAATTGTGGAAAAGGGAATAATGGGGATCAGAATCCTGTTAAAAGCTAGAGGGAATTATCTCTTTATCCCTATCACAATTCCCAGTCTGAATGGATTTCTTGAATCCATAGTTCAGTTGCAGCTCCCATTTTTTTCCATTTAAAGCATGTAAATATAAAATCTGTACAGCCATTAGTGGCAACATCAAGTTGTTTTTTGAGCTGCTTTGCTTCATCTAATGGTGGTCAGGGTTTTTGCCATCCTGGTTTAGTTTGTCTATTTTTTTTTCCTCTCTGACTAAGGTGTCCTATTTAAATCAGGGCTGCAGTGAGGTCCATGGGAGATGTCTATGGGAATAAAGCCGATTGCTCCCCATACTAGAATTTGAGCCACATTAGCCCAACTACAAACACATCAGCAGTTTACTTTAGAAACTAATGAACCCAAAAATACTATTCTCAAGATTGGTGTCTTGTTCAAAGTGGCTTTGCTCTGAGAACAAATCAATTTTGCACCTGTTTTTCCCACCTGTTTTATGTCCCTCAAGATACCAGTATCACATGTGCTATTTTTAAAACGGAGGGCACAGCAGGAGATACTACCACTTACCTAGCAAGCTGGCTACTATAGAGACAAGGCCTGTTCCAGCTCCAATTTCAATAACATTTTTGTCAACCATGTTACAAAGCTTCACATTTGTTTCCAAAAAATAGCATAGAACAAGAGCCTGAGAATGAAAAAAAACAAGAATAAATGGCAATTGGCAATTCTGAAAAAGAATAACAAAACAATGCCTTTAGCACAACAAGGCTACCCTTTCATTACTATAAAGTAACAAAGAGGAAAAAGAAACTTTAGTGTATATGAACAAAAGAATCTCTTGACATAAAAAATATGTATGAAAAGCATGAATCTTAGGAAGTTAGAGAAATAATCAGAAGTTCAAGTTTGTTTTATATGAACTAGTTTTAGACAATTGGCAAATCTAGAGTTTCAGATTATTTGGATTATAACGCTCCATAACTGTTAATCAACATGCCAGGGGATGGTGAGATTTGCAGCAAAAACATATGGAGAGCAATAGATTACCTTCTTCTTCTGTAAACTGTAAAAACTCCTATGTTGTTTTCCACAATTAATTGCAAGTGGAACCTATCTGGCCTATTTAGCAAAGGGTCTTCTAGCACCATGCTATTAATTCCTGACTATGTCTATTCTAAGCCCTGCTGACATTGTTATAGGTGCCATTCTGGATAGCTAGCATACTACTGCCAAAAATGGAAACAAGGAACAATATAATTCTCAGAATTAAAAGGGGCAAAACATGCATACCATGTGAGGGATTTAAAACTGGACTTCCTGAGATTTATTTTTCTCCTTTTTTCTCCTTTTTCTTTAAATAAAATGCAATGTGAGCCACTAATTTCTACAAGACAATGGAACTGTCTCCATATTATTATCATTCCATCTAGCTGAATCATGGGTAGCAAAGCATACATGAATAACTACCAGGATCAAATGTCATTTCACCTTAAGCCAACTGCTAATAAGCTAATTGCTACTATTTTTGTTTCATTCTTTTTTCATTACCTTGTTTCAACTGTAAACTTTACTAATTGGCAGATGAACATTTGCTTTGAAATAACACCTTTTACGCTTGATATCTAAAGTTTTTAAATTATAATATAAATGTCACACCGTACATTATTTTCAGATTCTGTTATCTTCTTTAATAAAATGTTTAGGATCATACAAACCCATTACACAAGTTGTTTGTGCAGAGTTGGAACAAAGGCCTGTGTAAATCAGATTGAATTTCCAGAGTGATGAACCAAATGTCTATTGGAAGCCCTAGTAAAATATACTGTAAAGACAATTACCATTTTAATATTAGACACTTCTAATGGCCTGAGTTTGTATGCTTCCATGTGCCCTTGACCCATGCTTTTACAATCAGGATGATTGTGCTGAAGTTAATGTTTGGAGCAAACTGGTAGCAGTTTGCTGGGGAGGCAGGAGAGGAGAATGATATTCTCTAGTTCAGGGGTCTTCAAACTTGGCCCTTTTATGACTTGTGGACTTCAACTCCTAGAATTCCTCACAAGTCATAAAAGGGCCAAGTTTGAAGACCCCTGATCTAGTTGCAAACAGCTGTAATTAGAACAAATGGGGATAAGAACTTCCAGAAAGAGCAAATAAAAGATGAGATTAAGAGGAAATGAACTGTGCTGCAGACAAAAAGTTGGACAGCTTGGAGCCAATGAAAGAATATAGAATTGGAGACTTTTTGACAAGGAAACTAGTTTTTATTGACATAAAAAGTATTCAGAAATTAGAAAATTGTAACGAGCTGTAGAACTGGGACTGGAGAAGAGATGAAGAAGTTTAGTCTAGAAGGTTACTCTAGAAAGGGGGAGCTTAAGGAGAATAAGACAAGAAAGAAAGGTTACTTGAGAGTAAATAAGAGATGGAGGTGGAGCACAAGGTGTCTCTCCCTATAGCATTCTGCTCAACTGGGTCTCCATCCTTGCAAGTGTATTTGAAAGTACAAATTATCATCGGCAATTCTGTCAGTGAAAAAGAGGGAAAGGCTGATAGATTTTCACCAACAAGGAAAAAGTCCAGTAGGAAAATAATGAGACTTCAAGATCCAAAAGGAACAGTGGACAAAGGCAAAAAGCAGGAGAGGGGGAGGTCCAGCCCAAAAAGAGCACTCTGGCAGTGAGATTTGGATGTTATAACAGAATTAAGAATCATCTAATGAATGATTCATGGCTAAATGCTTCGGAAAATGCAACATGTGAATGACATACTTTTTAATTTGAAATATAAGCAATGGTCATAAAGAGCAATGTAGAGCAAATAAAATCTGTTCAGCATCTGGACTGAAACTGCCTAGGAACATTACTGATAAAAGAGATGGGGTATGCTTTTAATAAATCTAAAATAATTTCATATTTCTGATATTTGGTAAATTACATTGTCAAATGATTCCCCTTTTGATCCGTGAATATTAAATCTACCCAGGAATAGAGATATGGAAGTCCCTAACCTTAATATTCCACTGGGTGTGGATTTTCCTCATTTATATTTCTGAGCATTATGTTTTTCAAATTTTACACAAAAAACCCAAATACATGTAGTGCTTGTTTAGCAATCAGAATTGGGATCAGTAATTCTGTGACACAGTTGCTACATGGGAAATCACATTACACAACTATGCTTTCCTTTTTTTTCTTCACTTTCCCTCCCTTTGGAATGTTCACCCCAGCACTGAGATAATTACCAGGAAGAGATTTAATAGTTGTATTTACATTCATTGGGGAGGAAGGGACAATAAGAGAATATTCAGGCACAAAATGGGATATATACATCAAAACATGTGTTAACATCATTTGCTTGCCTAGTATGCTTGGGGTTGGGAACTGCACTAACTCATTCCTTTTGATGTGTATTCCCCATTGTGTGCCTGCTTACTCCTTTTTAATCCCTTCCTCTCCAATTTCTCTGCTCTTTGAGGAGGGAAGGAGGAAAAAAAAACAGTGAGGCCCAGGAGAGATTGCTTAAAGAGATTGCTTGTTTAGGCAATTTCTCCATACTGCAAGAAAGGTAAAAGAAGAAAAAGCAGGTCAGGCACAAGACATGCACTAAATGATTTTAATAGCAAATACATGACTGAGAGAGAGAGAGTTCAAAGGTCATAAATATGCACCTTGGTTGCAAAGGAGGTTTTTTTGCACCATTATACCGTAGTTGCAAATGGCCATTGCATCAGGCATTTGATAAGTAAAATCTACTACTGTATTTCATATATTTAATCATTTGACTTGTGGCCATAGGTGATCAGGCATCCCATGCCATGCGAGTGAAGTAATGCAGGAAGGACAAGACTCCATCCTGGTCACTCAACTTGCTTGCTTCCCGTGCTAACTGCAGAGGGTAGGTTCTTAGCCCAAAAATAAATCAGAAATTCAGTGGAATGACAGAGAGAGACCGTCCCCTCTGCATTAACAACAAGGAAGGAAGGCAAGCTAATTACTTCTATGCGCTTATTTCCAAGTCAGATACAAGCCTGTGGAATACACTGCTGTACTTTGTTTCAGATATCAAAGCCAATAATATTGCATGGCAACAATACCGAAGGCCAAACCACAGCTCCATAACTGTCTGTAGCTTCCGTAATCTTGATCCTGTGGCCAGCAAAACTGAATTCTTCCCAAGTATGGGTGGTTATCAAAGATGGACAGAAACATCGTCTCATGATCTCTGCAACTATGTCCTCATCTCCATTTTGTCCTAATTTAAAATAACAACAAACACATAACAATGACAGTGACAATAACAATAACAGACATGTTAAAAATACCAAGAGGCAGATATCCCTTTTAAATATCAAAATATTTATATCAATACTGGTAAAGGATCCCCACAATGAAAGTTTTAATACATTTATAGACATTATGCACATATTCATAAAACTGTAATAATTTTTTTTCCTTTGTAATTCAGTAACAATGAAATAAAAACCCTACTGCAGTAGTCTTGTAATCAACTGAATCTTCATAATTAGGAAACTGATACGGGTCTAGGATAATTGGCTGCAGCCACATGGTCATGCCCACTTCACTCCGCCCTCTCAGCCTTAGCTGATCCACTGTGGATGTTCATCCTCAGCTGGCCTTCTGCCAGCACTCCTCCCCACCATTGTTGCCCCACGGTCCTCTCTCTCCCCCTTGTCCTGGGCAATTGGTCAAAAGACACTTGCCCCAACCAATTTACAGTGTGGAACAATTAGCCGGGCATCTGGGCATCCAACCCACATGCCAAGAGGTGGGCCTCAGCCTTCCCATTGGACGTAGACCCACATCTCAACTTCCTGAAGTGCTCAAATTCCTTCTCCAACATTTGGGGCAGGTTATGGACAGGGAAGGAGAGAGAGTCTTTCTTTGCATTGCTGGAAAACTTCTCATGGTGGTGGTTTGGGGCATGGGCAGGGGGAGAAAACATTGTGGGCAATTGGGGTGAGAGGGCTCCGAGCTCTTCACCAAGAAGATTTCAGGCAGGGAACTTCCAGCATCAATAGCAGGCAGGCCTGGGTAGGGCAGGAGCGAGAAAAAACATGGAGATTGCTTTAATTGTCCCCTTTGAAGCTCTTTCACCCTTTGGAATTCCGGTCTCCCCCCCCCTACACTCCACACCACCCATGCCGGTCGAGGCCCCTGAGAAGTTTTCCAGCAAGGCGAAGAAAGTCTCTCCCTTCCTCCTCCCATCTGTAGCCCACCCCAAACGCCTGAGAAGGAATTTGAGTACTTCAGGAAGCCAAGCTGGACGGACTGCATCCAATGGGAAGGCAGAGGCCCACTCCTTGGCATGTGGATTGGCTGCCAGGACATGCAGCTAATTGTCCCATGCTGCGAATTGGCCGGCGACAAGTGTCCCTCCGCAAATTGCCTGGGATGAGAGGGCAGGAGAGGAGCAACAGGGACCAGTGGCAGGTGAGAAATGCCAGCAGAGGGACAGTTAAGGATGAAAGCCAGTGGTGGGTCAGTTGCAGTGTGTGGAGGGGAGGGGAGGTTAATGGCCCAACCATGCAGCCAATTGTCCCATTCCAGACTGATAGTTTATTTAAAAGCAGTCTGGCTTACAAAGAAAGCCTTCTCTCCAACTTGTTGTCCTCTAGGACATGTTTGTATATCCCTATTCTAGCACAAATAAGTGTTCCTTGCTTGCTTTTGTAGGTACTTTCTGTTAGTGTTTGCCTACAAAGTTAGTAGCTCTTAAGCCCAACTACCTTATAAACTAGAGGTAAGTAACTAATGCCCCTTGATTATAAGCAACCCATTAAGATCTTTATTAAATCATTGATTATTGCAGCAAGTGCTGGTTTTTCTTAAAAGGTTACTGTTTCTGGAAAGTTTAACAGTTATAGAAGTCTACAAATCCTTTTAATGCAAAAACCAAAGTGCCTGGCAATCTTAATTCTGTATTAGACTGACAGAATTATCACTATGCTTTCACACTGCAAGGAACAGACCTTTCAGAAATTGGTATTTTCTACAAAACTTGACAAAGACTGTGATGTCAAAGCCTTGAAGAAAACAAGAAATAACTACAGCATTGACAAACCAAAAGGCAGACATTTGCACTGAATAAAAATGCATTTTTCTCCACTGAGGAGAACTTGATAAATAATACAAATAATCCTTGCTTAACAGGATTAATTGGAACTGGGATTTATAATGCTATTAACACAGTCATAAAGTACAACATCATGTGACTTTGCCACTTGTGACAGAAGTTCTGATGCATCTGGTTACCATCATTAAATTAATCCCACGCTGTTAATCACATCACATGGTGGCCAATTGTTACCTCCTGCCGACTTCCCCATTGATTTTACTTGTTGAGAACACTTCTGTTGAGCTATTGTGATGAACTGACATTCAGCCAGAATACAGCAACATGTTGAAGCCAAAAACAGTGTCCAAAAATGTTACATTTTATATGTAAATATTTTCACTTTGAGTCTTTTGCATGATCCATCTCATTTTGAGCTTTAATGTATATAACGTATTCATTATAGAGTGCTCTGTATTATAAATTTAATTTGACATGTTCACCTTATGCTCTTCTCCTGCTCCTACCCCTCCTTCAAAAAAATTTTAAGTTTTTTCATACCTTTTAGCTTTTTATATGTCTGCAATTAATACTCTCCAGACGGTGTCTGTTTTTTAACTGGGCAAAGGGTGAATCATAGGGCAACAATTTTTTTTAATCCAAGGTACCCAAGTGGGCTAACTTGCAGAATACATCCAAATTCCATCACTCCATAGGATTAAAATTTGGCAAAGCTGTGGCCACTTCAGCACCATGACCCTTTCCAACTACACTTCCCAGAAACCTGTAGGTTGTGCAGCACAAAAGAAAATGGGAGAGGCATCTAGAGACAGTCAGTCTCTGTACCAATTGCTGGGTAAAACAATATACATAGGATTATGTAGTTCATATGCTTATAAATTTCCAACAAGTGTTTGATGGGCTACTGTACTGAGGGAGCACATTAGCCTTTGGACATATCTGGTGTAACTCTTCTTATACAAGAAACTGATCTTAGGATAAATTTCAGCTTTTATTAGATGTTAAGAATTAGCCTTGAATGAACTATGATTGTCATCCCAAATTAGCTTTGGTACCCAGTTGCAAGAAGACAATGAATGTCAAGGGGACTCAAAGTCATGTCATCAAGTCTCCTCCTGAAACATTCTTAGCTGGTTCAATTAGAGCAGCGGTTCTCAACCTTTTTCAGGCCGAGACCCCACCTGCGCTGCCCATGCGTGGTGTGACCCTGACCTGCGCCGCGCATGCGTGGCGCGACGGGCCGAACCACGCATGTGCGGCGTGTCGGGCCAAACCGCGTATGCGTGGCGCGACGGGCCGAACCGCGCATGCGTGGCGTGACGGGCCAAACTGCGTATGTGCTGTGCGACGGGCCGAACCGCGCATGCACGGCGCGACGGGCTGAACCACGCATGCGCGGCGCGTGCGTAACGGGCCGAATTGCGCATGTGCAGCGCGACGGGCCAAACCACGTGCGCGACGGCCCGAATCGCCCATGTGCTGTGCGATGGCCCGAACCGTGCATGCGCGGTGCGCGCGACGGGCTGAACCAAGTGCACGACGGCCGAGGGGAAATGGGGAAAAAAATGGCGGACTGCGGTGGTTGGCGACCCCCGTGAAACGGTCGTTCGACTCCGAATGGGGTTGCGACCCAAGGTTGAGAACCGCTGAATTAGAGCAACTCTATATTGTGGCAAAGTGTTGATGTGATAAAGTTGGCTCCTTGGCCACATTCTTTTTCTCAGATGGAAATAACAAATGGCCTATACAGAAATTGGACAAATTATTTTCCAAATATTATGCATTTAAAAATGTTTTCAATGGGTTTAAAAAAAAGTCCTATTTCAAGGGAAGTCAGGCTGTAGTGAAGGGAAATTAGCCCTTTTCTGCACAGTTTCCTAGTTAAAATCATACCTGTAACTTTTAATTTTCCCTCAGGTAGTAATTTCACTAGGTTGGGAAAATATACAGAAAAAAACCCTGAAAATTCCTGTACCAGATATGACTTGAAAAAAATCCATATTGTCACTAAAAGGCAGTCATAAGATACAGAAACTTCTACTTTTTTTTACTGACATTTAGTGATCATCTGGATTTTTAACCTTAGTGTTGTGTCATATTTATATAGTTTGGCTTCAAAGAGTTCCAGTTAAAACTATTTTAGACTTCAACTCTCATTCTGATTGCCCTTTAAAATATAGTTTTGATACCCAATCAAAAACAGCACTCAGAGCAATGTAAATGTAAAATAGTTGACCTGTGTGTGGCTTCGCAAGAGTTAACACTGCAGTTATCTAGTTCATACACAGAGAGAAAGAGCTGGGAGTAAATCCCTTTGAACTCAATAACACATGGCTCTATGTCTTGTATAATAGGGTAAAATCAAGCAAATTGAAGTTGATTGCTTTATAAGAAGAAACTGAGTATCAGAATAAATCAAAGATACAGTTTTTTTGCACATGAATATTTAAACCATCAATTAAGAGCTTAGGATGTTAACGTTTGTGCATATTCTATTCCACTTTATCAGGTCCTATTAAAACCCTATAAACTAATTTTCTATTTTATTAGATTGCTCATCCAAGCATTTTTCTTGTATAAATCTGTCTTCTGTTTTTTTTTCCTTGTTTCTAATTTAAGAAAATTGAAACCCATTACATGCTCAGTCTTCAAAGAGTCCCCTCTATCATCCTTTAGTAAGTCTCATTCCTTTCTAATGTAATAATGTTTTTTTACATCACTTCAACATGTACAGTCTAAAAGCTGCATCTCTCGTGGCCAACATCCTAATGTAGTTAAATCAGTGGTTCTCAACCTTTCTGAGGTTGAGACCCCACTTGCCCCACCCATGTGCGCCACGACCCCGACCTGGGGGTGCGCGCGTGTGCGCGCGCGCAAAAAAAATTTTTAAATTTTTTTTTAAAAAATAAAAAAAAACCAAAAACAAAATGGCGGCCGCGATGGGTGGATCTGCACATGCGCGGATCAGCCTGTCACATGCGCCATGCATGCGCGCATCCGCCCGTCGCGGGCCGCCATTTTGGTTTTTTTTGTTTGTTTTTTTTTAAAAAATAAAAAAAACCAAAAAAAACAAAAACAAAATGGCGGCCACGACGGGCGGATCTGCGCATGCGTGGATCGGCCCGTCGCACGCGCCACGCATGCGCACATCCGCCCGTCGCGGGCCGCCATTTTGTTTTTTTTTATTTTTTATTTAAAAAATTTAAAAAAAACAATGGCGGCCGCGACGGCGGATCTGTGCCTGTGCAGATCGGCCCATCACACGCGCCACGCATGCGCAGATCCGCCCGTTGCAGTCCGCCATTTTGTTTTTATTTTATTTAATTTTTTTTAATTTTTTTAATTTTTTTTAATTTTTTTTAAAAAAAATTTCTGGCGCGACGGGTGGGTCTGAGCGTGCGCGGCACGCGCGCGCCAAAAAAAATAAAAAAAATTAAAAAAAAAATTAAAAAAATTAAAAAAAATAAAAAAAAATAAAAATAAAAAAACAAAATGGCGGCCGGCGGTGCCCGGCGACCCCCGCGAAATGGTCTCGTGACCCCAAATGGGGTCGCGACCCCAAGGTTGAGAACCACTGAGTTAAATGATAGAGATTTCAGTATGTGAGAACATCGCTATGAAAGTGAAAGCAACACATCCTTTGCAAACACTGAAATGGGATACAAGGGTTACCAGGTCAACCTCTTTTTAAATATTGCCAAGAGAAATGATACTCTTGGGGACCTTAGTTGCTCTTTTCAAAGAGTCTTTCCCTGATAAACATATTTTTCAACCAAACCTTGAATGTATTCTATAATTCCATCTGTTTTCCATGACCTAAGGATTATCTAAGAGCCTGATCCAGAATGTTCTTAAGGGAGATCATATTGTTGGGCATGGAAAGATAATAGTCTAATATGGGGGTGTCAAACTGCCAGCCTGCGGGCTGGATGCCTCACGCCAGCTCCGACAAGAAAAAGTCACGATACGTCACGACACATCACATGACGTGGCAAGTTTGACACCCCTGGTCTAATACATTGGAGGAAGTGCAACATTTTTGCAACATATTGGTTGTTTGTGTCTATTATAAAGCTATTTCCACAGTCCTGCTTAGGGTTTTCTCTGTGCTGCTCTGCCATTTCATTCATTTTGTCTCTATTCTCCTAATTCCTTCCTCCCAACTAAACAGTGGGCAGCAGTGATCATGGGACATGAATTCAATACAGATAGTCCTCAATTTACAACCACAATTTAGATCAAAATTATCTGTTGTTAAGTGAGACAGTTAAGTGAGTTTTGTGCCATTTTATGACCTGTCTTGCCACAGTTGTTAAGTGAATCACTGCAGTTGATAAGTTAGTAACCTGATTGTTAAGTGGATCTGGCTTCCCCATTGACTCTGCTTGTCAGAAGGTCACAAAAGGTGATCACGTGACCTTGGGACACAGCAACAGTCATAAATATGAACAGTTGCCAAGGATCTGAATTTTGATCACATGATCATGGGGTTGCTACAAAGGTCGGAGCTGTGAAAAATAGTCACATTTTTCAGTGCCATTGAAAACTCTGAATGGTCACTAAATGAATTGTTGTAAGTCAAGGATTACCTGCACTGAAATGCTACTCACCCATTATATAAATGAAAGTGCACCTCATGGCATATTCCAGATGTGTTGAGACTATAATTGCTAGTATGATATCTGTGGGAACCCATGTAGTTTCCTTCATGGATACTCACCAGTTCCTTTTTAATTAAAAACAATGAAAAGCTATGTATTTGTGAGAAGCACCATGGCTTTTTTTGTCATAGAACGCCAAGAACGGAGTTCCAGCACCTTATTTAGATGGAACCTTGTAGGGTAGGCAAGGCGGGTTGTATGACGTGTGTGAGTTCCGGCACCTTTTTTTTTTTTTTACAAAAAAGCACTGAGAAGCACTAAATAAAGTATTAATATAGCATTTTCATTATTTACATAAATGCTCTGGGGCCTACATTAGAGCTTATAGGCATTATAGGAGCTGGGAGAGTAAGTGAAAAGCCCCTAATCCAACTACTTCTTTCCAGAGAAAAGTAAACCCTGACTCAACTATATGGTGTCAAATTGGCAATGACCTTCATTACCAAACTCTTTTTGAGGAAAACAACACTTCACTCAGCCATCAAATACTGAGAAGGCCAAGAAATACTGATGGAATGGGAAAAGATAGCAGGAGGTGAGCAGTATCTGGGAAAACAGATGAAAATAACTTCCCAGAAAACGTTCATGAAACACTGCCTCTTCATTGTTTCAAACTCCCATGGTTTTTGAAGTCCTGCCCCATTGCCTCTTAGTCACACCCTAATGGCTTCATCAGGTACAAGATGAGTTATATCCTATGAAATACCTAGTTGTTCTGTCCAAGTAACGCCACCCCTCTTTAAGCCTGCGTTTCCCCCGAACACTGTCAATAAACCAATTTAGGCGTCAATATAATTTGTCAAAGTCTTGGGTGCAAATATGCCCCTAAATTTTTATTTTATTTTATTTTAGAAAATTTATATAGCTGACTACTTGCTCATGGCAACTCTAGTGGCTTAAAGAGAAAAACACAATATGGGAGAAATTAAAATAATAAAATAATAATCCCCTCCATCCCCTCTATGACAACACAAATCAACAATTTAATGGGCTCTATCCCATTCTGGGTTTCCAGGCCTTCTGGCAAAACCACGTCTTCAGGGCCTTATGAAAGAGTGTCAGAGTGGGAGCCCATCTAATTTCAGGAGGGATGTTCCAAAAGGAGGGAGCCACCACAGAGAAGGCCCTTCTTCTGGCTCCCGCTAGATGTACTTTCTTAGAGGACGGGACCCACAACATTCCTTGCCTCTATTATATTCTACTGTAACATTTTGAGAACATGAACATGATGGGTGACTGTAATCCAAAATTTCATTTGGAACTGCATCCTCTGACCCATACCACAGATGTTAGTTGGGGGAAAATAGACAGTATCCTGGGAAGACCAGAATGGGTCATAAGAACAGCTTCACTATGTCCAATAAATGGCTCCATTGTGATATCATTTAAAGGTGAAAACTCTTTTGCATCAATTTTATTTTTTTATGATTTCATAGACACATCCACGTAATTTTCATGGCAAAAATGAGAGTAGATGATTACTCTCATCTTCTACACTGCTTTTGGGCTTCCGAGCCTAGTATTCCCTGATAATCTCCTATCCAAGTACTAACTAGGCTTAATTTCCAAGCCCAAAGATAAGCAGAAGTTACTGTCCACAGGTAGTTCTCAACTTATGGTTGATCATTATGACTTTTCAGAGTTATATTAGCCTTAAAATGGCCATCATAAAATTTTGCACATGCCACCTCTCCCCCACCCCGCACCCCCAGCAATTATATGGCCACATTTTGGGCACTTGGCAACCAACTAGACTTTACGACTGGTTGCAGCAGCCCACAGTAAAATGATGACAATTTTCAGTGGGTTTTTTTGCCACTTCCAACAAAAAACTCAATTGGAAGTAAGGGTTCACTTAACAATCATACCACTTAGTTCATAACTGCAGTGATTTGCTTAACAGTCAATGCAAAAAATGTCAAAAAAATGATTCCATTTACATGGGTGCCTCGATTTACAACCACAATGACTTACAACCAGATTTCCAGTCCTAACTGTGGTTATAACTTGAGGGTTACCTGTACTGAGAGACTACTATGTACCGGAATATTAAAAATAATATATTCATCTTAGAATGTCAATATGTGGTTATCAACAAAAAAAAACGGTTTGTCTACCACTGTTGATGATTTTGTTGTAAGGTCTGTTACATCATCAGTTATGCGAAACAAAGCAAGCTAGCCACAAAACCAGGTAGAAGAGAGTGGGTAATATTTACCTTTGTTATGGTCTGGCTTTCTAAGTAGTTCATTTGTGATAACACATTTGTGTTGTGAGGATTCTGAATCCATGTCATACAAAGTCCTGGGTATTTAAAGTTAACAATCCTAGAAATGAAACCCAAAACAATAGGTAATAATATAAGAAGTAATAATTAAGACAATAAAATCTGATTCTATGAAAAAGTAGAGTTGTCACATTATCTTCAATAGTCATGTTTTCTTAGTTGGTTGGATAAATAAGAATTTTACTGTAACGGTCAACATCCAGTGGTTAGATTATTATTGGCTATTGATAGGAGTAGCTCCAATAGCAAAGAACAAGTCTAAATTCATGTTAAGGAAAGCCAACTTTGTGGAGAACTATAGATGAATGAATGACATGCTTTTGTATTGGCACTATGTCACATGTCAAGTTTTCACAGATTTTAGCATCTCTTCAAAAGAACTTTACCCAAGAGATGTAAAAACAAACAAACCACTAACAACCCCCTAAACACCTGAGATAAGTTCCTATTCAATCAAAATTGCAAGAGCTATCAAAAGGTAGCTATGACAGTCATACATGTGTTTCTGATTTCAAATACTGTGTATATTTTCAAATCTGCAAACCATAAAAAGATGTTTCATTTGGGAAAGTGTTAAAAAGGATATTAAAAAACTGAATCCATGTATTCAATAATAAAATGCATACAAATTGTTGAGGTTTTAGAAAATTATAAATGACACAAGTTATTTATAAATCTAGATTGATTAAAATGTCTTGGCTAATATATTTGTTTTATTTGTTTTAATAGCTAATTTATTTCACATGTGAATACTGACATCTGCAGGTTGTATGAATGTTTTGTTATAGATTGGCAAATACTTCACAAGAATTGTCCAGAAATATATCTATTTGCTACACTGTCATCATTATTATGAAAACTTCAAATTGTTTTACACAAAAAATACCCTGTAATAAAAAGTGTTTACAGAATTACCAAACAACATATACATTAAATTGGATGGGAGGAAATGCAAGAAAAAATAAAATATAACATAATAACAACAGAAAATGTTTTCAATCAGAAATGAAATGAAAAGATGATTCTTCAATAGCAGGAGCAGTGTAATAGTAGATGCCCCTGAAATATTTCAGTTAGTAGGGACTATGGCTGAGAAATCTGTGAGTAACACATAATCCACATTTAATAACACCACAATAAGATCTCCCAAGATTATCTTAGTGATCATGCAAACTTACACCACGGAAGGTGATCTTTGTGTCCTTGTTTCAAGTTAACTAAGGCTTTATATGCCTTATAAAGTATTTAATATTTAAAAAGCAAACTTGACCCAATATAAGATAAGATAACCTTTATTGTCATTTTTTTACTGTGGGCACAATGGCACACATCAAAAATGAAATTTAGTTGCCCGCTCTCAAAGTGAAACACATACATGACACACACCTAAACATACTATGAACAACATATGTATAGACCCACATCCCTACATGTACGTAGCAAATAAATATTAAATACTTTCCATCTTGAATATATAATGGAAGGAGGAAGTTTGAGAGTTCACAAGGTTAATACTGTATGGAATGAAACTATGGCGGAATCTGGATGTTCTGCTACGGATACCACAAAGCCTCCACCCAGAAGGTAACAAGGAAAACAGGTTGTGAAGAGGATATGTAGTGTCCCAGATAATCTTACGGACCCTGCTGAAGCAACGCTTCTGTGCTATGTCCTGAATGGGAGGGAAAGAACTGCCAATGATCTTTTCGGCCATTCTCACCACTCTCTGCATCGCCTTCTTGTCTGAAGCAGTGATGCTTGCAAACCAGACTGTGATGCTGTATAACAGGATGCTCTCGATCGTCCCCCTGTAGAAAGTGGTCAGGACAGGGGAAAGAAGATGTGCTTTTCTCATGCGATGCAGAAAATGGAGGCGCTGCTGTGCCCGCTTCACCAGTTTCTCATTGTTGAGCGACCAAGTCAGCCTACTCGTTAGCTGCACACCCAGGAATTTGATGCTGGTAACCATCTCCACAGGTGAATCATTAATGCACAGAGAAGTGTGGCTGTGCCTGCCTTTTCTGAAATCAACAATGATCGCTTTGGTATTTAAAACTAGGCTGTTTTCTATACACCAGTTCACCAACCCCTCAACCTCCTTGAAGTAAGCTTCCACCTTATCATCCTGAATAAGGCCCACTACTGTTGTATCATCTGCGAACTTCACAATATGGTTGGTGACAAACCTAGCACAACAGTCATGAGTCAACAGGGTGAACAGCAGCGGACCTAAGATGCAGCCCTGAGGAGAACCTGTGATCAAGAAAATAGTATTAGAGGTATTTGTTCCAACTCGCACATATTGGGGCCTGTTGGTAAGAAAATCAAGAATCCAGAGTGTTTAAGCCTAAAAGGCCCAGTTTGTCTACTAGATGCTGGAGAATGATATCTAATTGGTAACCAATTGTTTTAGTTCATATGAACTGAAGTTGCTTCAGCCTAGATGAAATATGTAGATAGTGACCCTCAACAACCTGGCCAGCACAGTCTACATCAACTGCATCTTGTGCAATCAACACAAGAGTAGTCCCATAAAGAGGACACTCTAGTAATCTAAATGTGGAATTACAGGTGCACAGACAACAGTTCTTAAGCTACCCATGTCTGGATGAAAAAAATAACTGAAACTAGAAAAAGATATTCTCATCCTAGAAATCACAGTGACTATTCTAGGAACACCTAAGGCATATTTCCTGTGCTAAGAGTGTGTCTCCCTATTGAGAAAACTCCCAAATTCCCATGCCAAGGATCCATTCATTCACATCCATCCACTGACAAGATTCAATATTGATTTCTTTGTTCTCATCCAACCAATTCTAGATACCACTTTGGAGCATACATATATCCTGCTGAATCAAAAGTCATAAATATCACCAGCACATTGATGGCAACTCCTAATGGCTGCTCTCATAGAGAACAAGATAATGCCTTATAATATTAGTAGTCTAACTGCCCAGATGCCAGGACACAAATTAGTATTAGCTCATTAGTAATAAAAATTATTGAAAGATCCTGCAAAACCATAAAAGGTCTATTTCTTTCCCACTTGAGACCATTGATCAGGATAATGAAGAGTGATTCATTCACTCTTAATCCAGACAGAAGTGAATTAAGATAATTTCTTTGAAAAATGTTGGCTGTCTTCTCCAAGTGTCCAAAATGGGGGAATGCAGTAACTGGGCAGTAATTGGGCAGTAATTGTTATAAATTTCTGAATCTTGTAAAGTTTTTTTTAAGATGTGGATGCATCACTATCTTTTGTATGACTAGCAGAACCACTTATTACATAAAACATTTATACTCCTTGGATTCACTATTCACACAGACACTAGCTGCATTGAATAAACCAAGATGGGTAAGGCTCAGTTGAACACACTGTAGGCCAGTTACGGCAAACCTTTTAGAGACCCAGTGCCCAAACAGCAACCCAAAACCCACTTATTTATCACCAAGTGCCAGGTGGGCGTGGCTGCCATGGTCATGGCAGACTGGGCGGGGTCAGGGCAGCAGGGGCCAGTCCCTCGCCATCTCCGGGGCATGGCACGTGTGCCCACAGAGAGGGCTCTGAGTGCCACCTCTGGCACGCATGCCATAGGTTCGCCACCACTGCTGTAGGCTATCTAGCTACCAGTATCTTCTCCATGTTCTCTAGCCTCAAAAATTTAAAGAGATCCTACATAACTGGACCAGACAATGCACTGACCTTATCTCTAGATATTATATCAAGAGAAAGATACAAGAGTCCATTGGAGCTGGACAGCTGATAAATCTTATGGATAGATGGATGGTGGAGGGAGGGAGGGAGAGGAAGGGGGGAGGGAAAGAGAATGATAGATAGGTAAGACAGAAGTTCTAACATAAAATTGAAAAGAGAATTTGCTAATATGATGGATATGCAGATCGCAAAGGAAGTTAAATATTTAGGAGTTCAATTAACAGCAAGATGTGTAACTATCAAAGAAAGTAACTATGATAAATTGAAAGCGCAAATTAAAATAGATTTGGAAAATTGAAAAAAAAATATTGGAACAAAATTCATGTATGGTTAGAAGCAATGATAAAACAACATATAGATCTAAAACCAGAGATATTCTTATTGGGCATGTTACCAGAAAATTATAATAAAGGTAATACTTATTTAGTTTTACATAGTTTAACAGCAGCTAGGATAGTATATGCACAATTTTGAAAAAATGAAGGAACTCCTACAGAGAATATAATTTAAAAAATACTGGAATGTGCAGAAATGGATAGGTTAACGTTAAAAAATAAAGAAAAAGAAGAAACGGAATATTATATGACATGGGACCTATTTTACCAATAGTTAGCTGATAAAAACAGAGGTTAGAAAATTGGAAATATGAGAAAATTGAAAATATGTGATCAAGATTTATAATGGATTAGTAAATACTTTGTTATATAACTAACGTTAATGTGGGTAATACTATTTTCAATATTTTGATTGCTATTTTTAGTATATGATTGTATTTTGATAAAATTATTATGAATGTGATGATTATTATATTTTAATACTTGTATACCTCAACAACACACTATTCAATGTAGAAATGGAATTTTAAAAATAACAATAACAATAACAATAATAGAATATCCAACATAAGATCATTTACAGCAGCAGTGTCAAACTGCTGGCCCGTGGGCTGGATGCTTCATGCTGAAACCGCGCCTGCTCCATTGCCGGCAATGAAAAAAAAGTTGTGATACATCGTGACACATCATGTGACATTGCGAGTTTGACACCTCTGATCTACAGCAAATGACAATATGCCTTTACCCATTCCAGAAAGCTCTGCTTGCTGTATATTTGCAGGATCTAAAGCAAATCTTTTTTCATTCTTGTGCAATAGGCATAGTTATACATTGTTGTGTTTGTCCAGCAGGTCTCCAAATGGCTATTAATTACACCATTTGCACTCCAAATGGTGTCCCTTGATCTATTTCATTGCTTGGAGCTCCCCAGAAAAGCAGGGAGTTTAGGCTGTGAAAAGCCAAAAAGGGCATTTGGAGGCAACATCATTCATTTTATCTTACCCTTCTGAACTTCAGCTAAGACTTTTGACAGACTTATCAGCTTTGCCTTCTGAAAATTTTCCCCAAACCATTCAAGTATTTGTTGCATTCTATAACTTGGGGGGGGGGACACCGTCTTAATGGTCCTGCTTCCACTTATCCCATTAGTGATTGCCCTAATAACACAGCAGAGCAAGTAGTAGGGAGTACAGCATGTTTGCCAAATGCTTATAAAAACACAACTGCATGCCAACAGTAGGCTTAAACAATTACAGGGAACCTTTTTACGCAGGTTTAACACATTTAGAGAGTATTTTCTGCCATATCATTGGAAGTGGTTTGAGCCACTTACAAAAGCTTATTCTTATATAATAACTTCTAGATTTGCAGAAGCGATGTATGCATTCATTGATTCAAGCTAGCAGAGCAAGGTTGAAGCAATAAAACCAATAAGCAAGTATAATAGCTGTATCTATATAGAACATAAACAGATTTTGTAATAAAATTTGTGATAAGCATGTTTACACAGAAAAAATAAACATATTTATATCTAGATCATTGTTAATAGTTGCAGTGGCAGAAAAAAAATATCAAAGGAACTTTCTGCACTGCTCATTCCTCAGTTATAAATTCCCCTCCACTGGTATTTCACATTTTTTTTTCTTTTCCATATGATCTTATGATCTGTAATCTAGAATAGCCTGCAAAGCCTAAAATATGAGCTAGTTGTCTAGCTGTTAGCTGTTTTGACTACAGTATTCTAGCAACAATTGCATTACTAAACATAGTTCAGAGTAATTTTAAAAACTGTTTCCAGAATCTGAAAACGTATACATGCAATCTGTTTAAGCAACATACCTTTTGTTGTTATTTATATTCAGAAAAAGTAGAGACAAAATGAGGCAGGATATTTAAATAATCTGTTAATTCTCTCTCCCCGGCATTAACTACATGATGAAGCACTAGAAACAACAGATCAGTCTGAAATGCAATCTGTCAACAACTCCAATAAAAGAATTAATAAAACCAACAGCTGCCCTAGAATTTCATTGGGAGAAGAAAACCAATACACAAAGTACACTTACATAAAACAGAAGGGACAGTGATGACGAACAAGCCAGTCAGACGCTGGCCTCAGATTAGCAAAATCAGACTGCAGCTTTACTGTGTATCCCAAGTTGATGAAGACCAATTCAGTAGGGTTTAATTCTGAGTTGACACCTAGTTTTAGAGAATGGTATTTTAATGTCTCGTATTCCACAGCCAAATACACCATACTGGATGAAGGTCTTTGCAGAAATACGATTCTTTTCTTATTTTAGAACTTACAAGGCAGGTGCTGAGTGAAACTGAAATTAAAGCATCTCACAGTCCAGATTATCATTTTTCTCAAGAAGAGTTGAGATGACACCAACATACAAGAACAATTTAAACTGCCAAGTTTTAAACTGTTCAGAAAAAAATGAATGCCTACATCAGTCTTTCTCTGCCTCGTGTCATCTTTCAGAATTACCAAACAATATGGCTTTGGTACAATAGTTGGGAGTTTCTGGGAATTGTCATCTATATGGCATCAAGTTGGAGAAGGTAGGAGTAAATGAAAAAAAAGTTAGAATCAAGAAAATGGATGGTATGGTATGGTTGTATTAAGCAATATCTGAGAGAACAGGGCAATCATAGAACTGGGATAAAATGAGATACCTCTAATTTTCCCTACCTGTTGTACACCAGCTGTATTAATTCCATCACTCTCAAGATTCATGTTGGCTAGAAGTTATAAAAGCTGGTAAAAATGGACTATAACATCCTTCCATTTCTCTTCCAACTGAACAAAGAATGTTAGAGAAACATGAACAGAGAAATTCACTAGCCCTTTCTTCTTCTACTCAGAGGCAATTCTGGTTTGGTCATATCAAATAAGCTGAAATGTCACACAAACGTTTTATAATGCTCCAGACCAAATATCACATTTTGTGATCATAGGGATGAAAACAACTAAAAGTTAACATCTCTTATATCCTGTGAGATAATCAGTGTTTCTGTACATTGCATCTTTAACACTTCATTGTAGTCATGAAGCAGGAAGTCAAGCTGTACAGTATTCCTGTTAGAGAATTTTAATTTCTCTGTTGGTGAAAAAATAAATCAGAAGCTTTCACAGTTGACTGCATTTAGCCGATTCAAATAAATTTCTTTATATTCATATCAAAATATTTACAATACCATACATTCTTCTTTACAGCAACATAGCTTAATGAAGACTTCTTACAGAGAGATACAGAGACAAACCTGAGACTGAAAATTCAGCTTCTAACTCAGTAGTTCTCAACCTTTCTGAGGTTGAGACCCCACTTGCCCCGCACATGCGCGCCACGACCCCGACCCGGGGGCGCGTGCGTGTGCGCGCGCAAAAATTTTTTTTAATATTTTTTAAAAAACAAAAAAAAACAAAATGGCGGCCGCGACGGGCAGATCTGTGCATGCGCGGATTGGCCCGTCACACGCGCCACGCATGCGCACATCCGCCCGTTGCAGGCCGCCATTTTGTTTTTTTAATTTTTTATTTAAAAATTTAAAAAAAAAACAAAAAAAAAACAAAATGGCGGTCGCGACGGGCGGATCTGCGCCTGCACGGATCGGCCCGTCGCATGCACCGCGCATGCGCAGATCCGCCCGTTGCGGTCCGCCATTTTGTTTTTATTTTATTTTATTTTATTTTTTATTTTTTAAAATTTTTTTAAATTTTTTTTAAAAAATTTTTCCGGCGCGACGGGCGGATCTGAGCATGCACGGCGCGCGCGCGCCAAAAAAATAAAAAAAAATAAAAAAATTTTAAAAAATAAAAATAAAAAAACAAAATGGCGGCCGGCGGTGCCCAGCGACCCCCGCGAAATGGTCTCGCGACCCCAACTGGGGTCACGACCCCAAGGTTGAGAACCACTGTTCTAACTCAATACCTTTTTGCACAGACTCAGTAGCACTTTCTTCACATTGGCTGACTGAGTTACCACATAACTCTTTCTGCTCATGAATATTCCAACACTCCTCCCTTCATGACAGGAAGAGACATCAGACTTATTGACTTAATACATTCTCCATAGTGAACACCACCCAATGGTTTAGTTATCATGTCTGCCAAATTATCCTCAGAAAAACAATGGTGTAAACTAATCGATTTTCCTTTTACAGCTTCCCTGACATTACAATACTTAATGTCTACATGTTTACTTCTGTTTTTCACCCTGTCACCAGTTGCCATTTTTATACAGGCAGCATTGTCTTCAAATACCTTTACAGATTCTTTTACATTTAATATTTAAATCTTGCAACAACTGTACACACATTACTTCAGAACACAATTCAGATAAAGCAATAAACTCTGCTTCCGCTGTTGAAATAGCAATAGTTATTTGTTTTCTGGACTTCCATCCAATCAGAGTCCTTCCAAACAATATTATAATCCCAGAATTTGATTTCCTTGTGTTTATGTCATTTGCATAGTAACTATCGACATAACACTTTAATTTCAATTCCTCAGTAATCTGTATTTGAAGACCCAAATTTATAGTTCCCTTTAAATAACTGAGAACCCTTTTTACACCCATCCAATGTAACTTTGTAGGTGCAGCAGTAAAACGACTCAAATGCTTACTGCGCAAGCTATGTCTGGTCTGGACCACTGTGATAGATATAACAAACTCCCTATTGCTGAGTGATATATCTCTTGATCACAGGTTTCACCTTTGTCCGCTGCCAACACCAGTGCTAATCTTATACTCTCACTTTTCAGTTGGCGCAAATACTTCATCGTAGTGCACATTCTTTAATTGTGAAAAACCTTGTGCCACTAACCTGGCCTTATACTGTACATCATTATTTGGCAATACCTTTTTCTTATATACCCACTTACAACCCACAGCTTTGGTTCCCTGTGGCAAAGTCACTGATTTAAATACTTCATGGTCTCCCATGGATTTCATTTCTTTATCCAGGGCCTCCTTCCATCTTTCTTGTTCAGCTTTTGGTAATGCCAACACCTCTTTATAACTTCTTGGCTCATACCACTCATTGCAAACCTTTACCTTGCTGGCAGAATACCTGTCAGGCAGAATTCTTTTGTTACATCACTCCGACCTACGTGGTATTAACTGCTCCTGTGTCTCAAGTCTATTGACATCTTCAATAATCATTTTTCCATCATTAGATGAGTTATTGTCATTAAATAGATCACCGTCATTAAGTGAGACATACCCAGAATTTGCATTCTGTCCCAATTTTGTTCTGCAAAATTAGCAGACCTTGAAATTACAATTCTTTTACTTTCATCGCTAAAGCGATATCCTTTTGACCCTGGCTCATAGCCCACAAACCTGAGCTTTCTTGCCTTTTGTTGTCCCTTTCTTCTGATCGCTTTCGGAATATGTACCCATGCAGTACTTCCAAAAATTCTCAAATGTGCCATTGATGGCTTTCTCCCATATAGAATGGCATATGAAGTATTATTAATGGAGGAACTCCACAGCCTGTTAACTATATAATTGCAGTCAATATGACTTCTCCCCAATATAACCTGCTCATACCAGAATCCTCTAATAATGAATCTTTCATTGTTTGCAAAACACCATTCCTTCTTTCAGCTACACCGTTCTCTGCTGCTGTGTAAGGATTTCTATGTTTGTGTCTTATCCCCAACTGCCCCGACCATTGTTGGAATTTAGTTGACCTAAATTCAGTACCTCTGTCAGTTTGCAACTGACACACTTGTTGTCTGTACCTTCTCTTTACAAAACTTACCCACTGCTTAAATTGTTGTAGCACCTCTGTCTTACCTCTAAGCAAGTAGCAAAATGAATACCTGCTATAATCATCAACAATTACCAATGCATATTTTGCTCCTCCCAAACTGGCTTGCATAGGTCCCACCAGATCTGCATGGACCAGCTCTAGAGCTCTTTTTGTTTTTCTTGTGCTAACTGGGAATGCCTTTGACTTCGATGCTTTGCATACTATACAGTCCAAATATGTTTTGCATCCCTTTAAATTTAGTCCTTCTGCAAACTCTTGCATTTGCTGCAAAACTTTAAAGCTTGCATGGCCAAGTCTTCTATGTAGAAGATGAACACACGAATCGTGCTCTGCAACATTCTTAAATATATAGGAACATTGAACCTTTTGTCCCTGCAATACATATAGATTATCTTCCTTTATGCCTTCTGCACAAATATTCCCATTCCTTTTGATGAGACACTTCCCATTTACAAAAATGATCTCAAAACCTTGTTTGTCTAAATTAGACACACTTAACAAATTATATTCCATCTCTGATACACAAAGCACATTGGTAAACTTTGATTCCAAATATGGAATTTTTACATCGCCTCTTCCGATGACTTTTGCTTTCTGGCCATTTGCCAAAGCCACAGCTTCTTGTGCTACTGGAACAAACCTCCAAAATAATTCAGTCATTAACAATTGTTTGACTTGCCCCACTATCTATTAGCCACTTGTCTGTTGTTGCTATAACAAACTTTTGCAACACCAAAATGTTCCTTTTGCAAATCAGTTTTTTTGCTTGCACAAATGTCCTTCGCTGCAAATTGTTCCTCTGCAAACAGTTCCTTTTCAGATGTGTGTTTGCGCCACAAATGTAGCAATTCTTTTCTTGCTGAGCTCTCTGCTTGCAAAATCTCTCTTTTGATGCAACTTGGTCCCATCTGCTTGTTTCTTCTCCAGAGACTTGCAGTCTGGACCCGCTCCTCAGGAATTTCACCTCCTCATGGCTGTTCCTAAAATGTTGCTTTTCTTCTTCATTAAGCAAACATGCCTTTAAAGTCTCAAAATTTAAGTCTTGCTATTCTTTACACTCAAATATCGCAGAAATTGTGTCCCAGGTTTTATCTAAACTGTTCAACACCAATAAAACCTTCTGGGACTCAGGAAATTTAATCCCACGTTGTTCTAAGTCCAAAAATAAACTTTGCATTTTATTTAAATGCTGTTCCACAGATTCACCTGGTTGCAAACAGGCCCTGTAAAGTTTTCTTGACAATTGCACTATATTGCATGCAGAAACATTCACGTGCACAGCTCTCAACTTCAACCAAATCTCCTTTGCAGTCTTTAAATTTGCAACATTTAGAAATTGTTCATCATCTAAATTCAAGATGAGATAAGCCATTGCTTGATCATGACTTTTCTGATCAGCAGCTGCAAACACTTGTGGTGGATTTTCTACGATATACCACAGCTCTTTAGCCTTGAGCAAACATTCCATTTTAGCAGCCCACACAATGCAATTCTTCTGGCCCAAACGAGGCACAGAGTTTTCCTTAAATTCCATTCTGATTCCATAGCTGATTCAAATAAATTTCTTTATGTTCATATTAAAATATTTACAATACCATACATTCTACTTTACAGCAACACAGCTTAATGAAGACTTCTTACAGAGACATACAGAGACAAACCTGAGACTGAAAATTCAGCTTCTAACTCAATACCTTTTTGCACAGACTCAGTAGCACTTTCTTCACATTGGCTGACTGAGTTACCACATGACTCTTCCTGCTCATGAATATTCCAGCAATTCCAAATTCACATCCCATTTACTCCCAGCTGTTTGTTCAGCAAAGTTAAGCAAAGCCAGGTTGATAATTCTTGATCCCATTATTCGCTTGTGGTACACAACACAGCCTATTCAATAACTAAAACTTTTCTATGTCACTCAGTAGAATAAAAAAGGAAGAATATCACTTCATAGCTACTACTGTATCTTTTCTTCTCATTTAATAATTTTGCAAGTACAGGTAGTCCTTGAATATGAATGTAATGGAGCCTGCCAATTACATTCGTAACCCGAGAATTCGTTGGAGTGAATCAAAAGGAACGTGAAAATTTCCTGCTTTCACCCACACATTCACTAATTTTTTTTTTAAGCAAGTTTTGTTGGTTTTTTAAATTTTTACATCAAAGTTCTAGAAAGAACGTGGTGGTGGTGGGGGGGAAATCAATCATCCAAAACCAGAATCATACATATATAACTCAGTTAATTCTTTAAAAGTTCCCTCTCTGTTTCCCTCCTATAATATGACATATTCAAATTAATGCATTTCTAAATAAAATTCAATCAATCAAAACAATCAATAACATTTCTTCTATAAAAATCCAAATCCTGTTTTTAAGCTTTACTAATTTAGAGTTACCATATTCCAATTTAGCTTTAAATAAACATATTGTTAACACTTTGGGTATCCCTCGTTTCCCTTTTTTCCTAATATAATAGATATATCTAAAATGTATATATTATTCCAACTGTAACATTCTTGTATTTTCCACATATATTCTATTTCTTAATCTAATAATTCATTTATTAATACCATTTCTTTTGTCACAAATGCCTCTTATCCTCCTTCCATTATGAAATGGTTATCCTACCTAAAATAAAAATATTACTACATTTCCACTCTGTTTTAATATATATTCTATCAATCAATCTATGTCCATTGTTGTAATATGTTGTGACGCATGAGGCTTGGAGAGGCTTGGGACCAAGCGACTGTACCATGTGACTTTGCCATGCTGTTTTGGAGCAACAAGAAATGGAGGCGGGGCCAAGAGGTGGCCTGGAACAAAGGAAGCAAGATGGCCATGTTATGTTGTAATGCCATAGGCCTGGAACAAAGAAGACCATGTGGCTGACCATATGGCCTTGGGACAGGAAATAAGGGGCTAAGAGGTGGATGGACGTTGTACCAAGATTTGAATCCATTGGCCACAGGGTGGCCCTGCAGTGTAGCCTTGTCATTGGCCTGAAGAAATAACATTGTCATTGGCTGTTTGTAACCATGTGATGCATTGTGTAACCGCCCACTGTAACAGTTAATAAAAAGGGGAGGCAGCCTTTTGTCACTAGTTGCTTCACCCAGAGAAATGTGCTTGTCATGCGTCTCATTAATTCGGCTATCGTGAAGGACCCGCCATTGATTGGGGCGCAATGAGGTGCCCCAGATCAAAATTGAGGCTTGCCTACGGAGGGCAAAGCTTCAGTCCATAAAAAAACTTTTTAACCCATTAGGTAAAGTTTAAATCCCCTCCAAATAATTATCATATCTAAGACAAGCATATCATTACAAAATATATTTTCTTAATGAATTCACATACTCCATTAATTATTAAATCAGTCAGGATCTCTAAAGCCTTTTTAACCCATTAAGTGAAATTTTAAATCACATTTTTAAATCTAACTCTGGCATTCTTTCTGTGCCAAACCAGTTTCCATAATAAAGCTTCTGTATCATCGAATCTCAATGTTTGGATAAGAGTATTGATTATCGACACTTCTGTCTGGACAAGTTTCTCTTCCTCTTCTTCCAGTATCATCTGGGTGGTGTAATAAGTTTTATTCCATGTTGTAGTTACTGGTTGATTATCACACATTCGCTAATCTAATGCTCAGGTGCACGAGATATCTCAGGATAGGGAAGGCCATGGGGGCAAGTCCTCCCCCAACCCACTGAGAGATCCCATGCTCTTCCCACCCCTTGAGGTTGCAAGCTGCTAGGCCCTTTCCTTCCCACCTATCATTAACCATTAACTTACTTTTGGCATGTTTCAGAGCTCTGCGCTGCCCACACTCGCCTCCTGAGCGGCCTTGGATGCTGGTCCCTCCCCTTCCCTCCTGAGCCCCAGCCTCTCTCACAAGCAGGCACAGCACTGCCCCACCACTTGCTAGAGTGCTGAACCCGCCCGGACTTCACAAATCGCACTGCTGAGGAGCTGGAGAGCTTGGCGTGCCAGCACCCTGCTCCCCTCACTTAAAAATTGCCAACAATTTTTGCCAAATTGCTTTTTGGGTGAGAAGATCTCACAAAGTTGGAAAAGCTGGTTTTACTTTTTTTTTTTTTTAGCCCCATGAACTTTTTTAGTTTCCCTGCACATATCTGCCATTTGGGAGCCAGCTTTTCCATTTCTCCAGCAAAAGAAAAGCGTCTTGAGCTGCGGGGAGAAATGCCACAGAGCTGGAAAGCAGGTTTGTTGGCAATTTTTAAGGAGTGTTTTTAGCAAGCGAAGGAAGCAGGGCAGTGGCATGCCAAACTCTCCAGCTCTGCAGTGATGCAATTTGTGAAATCCAGGCAGATTCAATACTCCAGCGTGGCAGGGCAGGACAGGGCCCGCTTGTGAAAGAGGCTGGGGCTCAGCACGGAAAAGACCTACCGGACTGATTTTTATTTTTATTTTTTTGCTACAATAGACTAACAGAATTAACCTAAGACAGTAGAACATACTCCTACGATTTGCTTTCTCATTCTTCTATGGAAGAAATTGTATTTTCAGTTGGTGGCATGCAGAGGGATACAGAATTCTTGTAGCTATTACATCCAGAAACCTAATTCAGTATACCTTACTATGGGAATATAAAGTTTAGCAATATTAATAAAAATCTGACAAGCTAGAACGGAACATTTATTTCATTCTATTGTAAATCATTTCCCACAACTGTTAAGAATTTACAACATGACATGACATCACATAAGAAAAATGATCCAGTATTACTATAGCATTTTCAGGAATATTTTGAGAATGAATTGTCTATTCCAATAATCAACGCTAGAGTAATATACCACCATTAAAAGCTCTGATGACAACCAATTTGGTCTAGTGGCTAAGGCATCAGGCTAGAAACCGGGAGACTGTGAATTCTAGTCCTACCTTGCGATGATCTTGGGCAAGGTCACTTTCTCTCAACCCTAGAAAAAAGGCACTGGCGAACCACTTCTTAAAAACCTTGCCAAGAAGGAATTTATAAAGCAGTCTCTGAGAATCAGACATGATTGAATGGAAAGGGGGAAAAAAATCTGATAACCAATTTTCTCTGAGAATAATACTGACCAAATGTTTTTACTTCATTGATATTATTGTTGCATATCGATCATTCTCTTTGAATTCTGCATTCATTTAATCACTCTTTAACTTGTTCACTTTGGGAATCAAATCTCCCTGCAATTTAAAAACTCTAATAAATGGTCTTAATTATATGTAACACATTTTGAAACTCAGATCTCTAAATTTTATCCTGGGAATCTCATTAGGCCATATATACTCTTTTTTATTTTTTGCTGCCAATCATTTAGTGTATTTTCATCCATTTTTATTGGGATCTTTTAGATCAAAAAGATTGACACAGCAAGCTTCATAATTTAACTATATAGAAAATGAAATTTAAATCTGATCTAAACTTTAAGTCTATTCTTTGCTTTTCTTCAATTTATTTATGCCCCTTGTTTGAAATCTTATTTCCATTTCATTTAATATCCACTTGTAGCAAGATCAAAATGATTAACTCTCCTCTTTCCATCAATTTCCTTGCACCGCAAAATGAACAAACTGATGTTTAATATAAGTGGCAAGGCAAGATACAAGGAAATTCAGTTGTCCCACATATTTCCTACTAATGAACTACAAAAGCTCTGAACAGTAGGCCACTTGTGCTGTTTTTGTTGGTTTGTTTTGTGAAATGTGAAGCTTAATGTCAATTAGCAGCACCATAAATTGAATTCATTTTCCTTCTGAAAATATAGGTCACAAATCACCTCAGATAATTCTCAAAGCTAACAAACTTTAGCAGACACTTTCTTGAGAAAACAGATGTTTTCCTTTTTTAAAAAAGGTTTTTTTAAACATTCATATCATGCTGTTAAGTATGTGAACAGTAACAATATATACAAAATTGATAAAGAAAGTGGAAAATACCTTTCTAATGAAAACAATATTATGTAATTTATAAGATAATGCAGTGCTTCTTAATCTTAGCAGCTTGAAGAGGCATGGACTTCAAGTCCCAGAACTCCCCAGTCAGCCTTGAAGTCCACATGTCTTCAAGTTGCCAAGGTTGAGAAACACAGAGATGATTTTTAAAGCCCCATATATGTTTCTAGCTAGCATTATTTCTTCCACCTTCTCCTTAAACTCTTGCCTCGGGCTTTTTTGCCCTCAAACACTGGCCTGGCTGTCACCATCTGCATTTCCTCCTCTGCACTGGCACTGCTACTCTCTGCTTCACTTTGTGCAGATGCAACTTCTAGAGTTGTTTTGTGACTTGCCACTTTTGTTTCGAGCATCTTTGCATTCTCCCCTCTTCTGTGCTTTTTGGAAACTTCTTTCTCCAAATCATCAGCTGAAGACTCGCTGGATGCTTCCGAGAGCAGAACCTCTCCTATGAAGCCACCACACAGAAAGCTCTGTTGCTCAGATGGTGGACATTTTTTCCGTTTGCTTCCTCCTCTCTGGCATCTAGCCCTTCCTTTATTGAATGCTTGCCCTTTCCTCTGTTTCAATTCTTCTTCTAGGACAGCAGTTGCCTCCTGGACTTCACTGTCTTCTTCTTCCTTCTCTTTTCTCCTCATGCAAGTCACAGCTCGGCGAAGCCTCTGACTCTTGATGGCTTGTTTTTCATGTTGTGCCAGTCTGAAGAATGAGTCAATACGCAGCTGAGTCTACAAAAGAAAGAAAAGTACCCCTGTGAGATTCAGTAAGGGTTACCGAGAATACTACCTGCAGCAAAGAAAGCATGCAACAAAATTCACATCCTTGACAAGATAATATTTGTTCAGAGCTCCAGCTGGTTGTGCCTAGTCCCGATACATTTAAGATAGAGTAGGGCTCAGGAATTCTGGGAATTGAAGTCCACGAGTCATAAAAGAGCCAAGGTTGCCTACCCCTGGAGTAGGGAATATTTGGCCCTCCAGCTTATGCTGAACTAGAATTCTCAGTGCCTCATCTAGCACTGACAATGGTGAGAAATATTAGGAAATGAATTTCCACAACACTTGGATTGTCAGGCATTCTCTACCATCTCAAAGTGCTTTATGGAGGTCAAGCAGGCCAATTCACCCCATGTCTACATTTGGCTTCCATTAGGGTTGCCCCAATTTTCTAATATCCCACTCTAGTCTTTTACTAGCCCTATTGCTGGCACAGAGGGATTCAATTGAAATGAATTACAAATTCATGTCCTGTAGATGTTTTGGCTCCACTATAGGCTGCAACGGGCAGTTGCTCTTAGAGGTACCTACACAACTTTCCCAGAGCCTGATACCAAACTGCTTTCATAGGTGGATAGCAATCTATTTAGATAACTTTTAATAAGCATCCATTTAGTACAAGCTGTTGTTGTTTGTACTGCTATTATGTCACTAAAATATTAACTCTTGATGGTTTCATGTTTACTTTATGCTTCCTGTCAGAATTTACTTGGAAAACTTATGAATTATAAATTATTAGAAAAAAGCATGCAGCAACAACCAACTTATACAATTGCTAAGACTGCTATATTTTTATGCTTTTTCTACAGATATATTTGCCTAAATTTGACTCTAACCAAGTCTTGGATATAAAAAATTAGACTCCTTTCATCCATAACCTTTTCTGCAATTTCTAATCAGCTACTACATGACTGAAGTCTGGTTTTTTGACAATGAACCCTACATCTAATCAATTCTAAATGTTGGGATTACAAACATTGTGCATTCAAAACATGACTCTGCCATTTCCTGTGGTTGCTTTTAATCTCTGAACGAAAGGGAATATTCTGGGAAAAGTAATCTGCTTTATTCCAGGACACTGACGCATGAAAGCAAGTGGCCTAGATATAACTTTTGTCTACTCAGTATTAAGATTCAGTACTGCTCTTTTCAGACTGTATATAAACTAACAGTTCTGAAATTGTGAAACACATAGCTTACTTCTTTACTATATTTTCATTTATCCAACCAATTTTTATATCAAATTCTAACTGATAATCTGCTTCTGATATACAATAACTTAAACATAGATTATATATTTTATGGGAGGGAGGAATATATCCTTTATTCATTATTGCACGTACATAGATAGTTTTATAAGTTTACGACAAATCTTATTTGGACACTTCAAGTCCATCAAAACCACTGTCAAAGAAAAGGTTTCAATACCTGTTGAATATTCAGTTGTTTGAGAACAGGAAAGAGAACTTCGTCAGTTTTTAACTTAGTCCATCCAAAATGACTTTGGCAAAATATGCAAACAGTTAAGGACCACAAGCAAGCACTCCCAAAAGATTTCTAAAGATGTGTCTAAATTAGACATTTTGAAGCCCTTTTGCTAATTTTAATCTTACATTATTTTTCACATGTAAAAACTGTACTCCCAAATTATTTTATACTGACAACTGCATCAGGCAAGTAAACAATGATCACTTTTTTTAAACCAATAAAAAACAAACATGGGATTTAATACAGAGCTTCTTAATTTTATTTATATAGGGGAAAGATTCTGCATCAACCAAAAAAACAACTAATATATAAGGAAGTGCTACTAGTTAGTATTCAAAAAAAATAAATTTGCTCTCACCAGATAAGTTATTTACTAACTATAGAATCTAAATTCTTCCACGCAAAGAAGGAAACAAGAAACCACCATACTGAAGCACAGTTCACCTATGCAAATGTTTGCACTAGAATATCTTTCTTTTTAACAGTTTGTTAAGGGAACAAATGGGGCAAAGGATATTCTCTAATTTGTTCCACATCAGGTCTTCCCCAAGTAAAGGATCCCTTTGACTCATCCACCACAGGGTGCAAATAAGCTTCCGCCACAGAAGGATTTGGGAAACCAGTAGCAATTTCTATGTGCCGCAGTTTTTTCTTCACTTTAGTATCATATGGATTGGGACGTATTTTCTTATTCTTTTGAGCCTCAGTCCACCATTCTCTAAAAAAGGAGAGAGAGAAAAAGAGGCATATTTAGAAAATGATCTTGACTTAGGCTTTGGAAAGGAAAAACGAAAGCCCCCAAAGTGAAAACTGCCTACATGAGTTTCAAGAGAGGCTCTAGTTCTCGACCAGGGAACTCATTCAAAATCTCCATTGCAGTTACATAGCCAACATTAGGGATGCCCTCAGTATAGTCGCTGCCCAGGAGATAGGCCAGGTTAATCAACTTGTTTCGATCCAAGCCTGAGGAAAAAAAGGAAGTGATCATCTGCAAGTTTCTTATCATGTAGCAGGAAAAAAGGATTTGTTTATTTCGTTCTTTCAGGGATTCAAACAAAGTAACTGGAAGCAGAGTACAACAAAAACAAACAATAAACAAAGGAAACTAATTATACAATGTTAAAAAAAACCAGCCCAATATAGAAAATATAAAATGATGACCAAAAGGGATAACCAGTCAACTAAAACAGGACTGTGCTCAACTGAACCAAAATACCTGGGGGGGGGAGCCAGGTTATAGTCACTTACAGCAAGCAGAATTGGAGCCTGGTATATATTGGGAAAAGAGATTGTTCCAGGGGCAACTACAAATCCTATGCACATGTCCTAGGTACCATAATTACGGGACAAGATTTAAAAGGCACATGTTCCATAAGCCATAATGTTTAAAAGGGAAAAGCTGGAGCACACCCACCCAATGAGAAATTGTTGAGGGAGGGGGAACATGCTTATAATTTGTTACATGGAAATTAGCATTGGGAACGTCAGCAAAAACTTCAAAGTAGGTTAAACGAAGCAGGAATAGCATACTTTAGAAATATTTAGGGTAAACCAAGAAGAGATGTTACTGTTATTCTTTACAAATAAATGGGTTCTAATCCTGAATATATAAAAGTGAGAGATCACTTTAAAATAGTATGTTGGGGAGTTTCCGGTTCCGGTCACGAGGACCGGAGCCTTTCCTTGCGAGCTCCGGGACGGGGCTCGCGCGAAATTCAAACTAAATAAAAAAAAGAAAAAGAGAGCGACGAAGAAAGAGGTCGAGATTAAAGAGGAACCTCAGACCTCTCAAAAGAAGTAAGACTTACCGCCGGGAGGTCCCGGGAAGCCGCGGACGGAGCAGCGGAAGCCGGCGGCAGCCGAGCGACCGGCAGGCCCGAAAACGCCGCGCCAAGCCGAGCCAGAGAACGGGCGAGAGACGAGCGGCGGAGCAGAAGGAGGACACCGGATCGCCGCCGACGGGGCCTGCCGGCCTGTGGAGGACCTCCGGAAGAGTCGGAAAGCAGAAGGAAAGACAAGAGAAAAGCGGAGGAGGACTGGAGCAGCGAACAGAAGGCACCGGTAAGACCAGCGGGGGCCGATTAGAGCACCGATTAGAGCACCGAGGGACAGTAGACGCAGGGGGAGCCCAGCAGTAGGGGGAGGACCCTCACAAGACCCCCAGAAGACCCCCCTAGACCCCAAAAAGTCTAGTTGTACTGCACCTGGAGAAAAGGGCCATCTGCGCAGGCCTCAAGCCACAGATCCTTCCACCTTGCATCAACCCTGCCAGCATAGCGAAGCTTACTTGAAAGCAAATAGCACCCCCTAGTGGACAATTTTTTTTGCTGTCAAAATATAAACTGTGGTGGGGGGGAAGAATTTGATCCAACCTATCCTAGCAGCTTGGTGATCTTGCACAGGAACAATCCTCCCACAATTCTTTGCATCAAGGGGTGGCTTTAAGGGTGGACAGGCCAACAGGAGGAGAAGCTCAAAATGGCCACCAAACGGACGAAACAGACCAAACTGCCACACCCGAAGGGAGCTGCACCCTCTCCGACACAGCCCTCCAATCTGCCAGGGAACACCCCACACACCCACACACCCTCCCATCCAAATGCAGGCCCTCAGACCCAAACGCCATCCCATGCCTTCACAACAGCACACATGATCCAAGAACTAAAAGAGACGATAGAGACACTAAATGAGACGATAGAGACGCTGGTTAAAAGGATGGATGGCATGGATAGAAAATTGGAAGAAATGGGCGCGAGGACGGAGAAAAGATGCATAGAAGCAGAACAGAAGATGGAGGAAAGATACAAAGACATAAAACGGATGCTGGCGGACCAAGGTAGAGACCTAGAGAGAAAGTGGGAAGAACAATGCACAGCGGCGGCCACTGACCTAGAACAAATGAAGGAGGCACTGCAAGCACACTACAAGAAGGGGATGGAAGAAGTGGAGAACCGCATAGAGGGACAGATTGCAGAGGTGAAAAGAGAGGCTCAAGACCAGTCCACCATGATGCAATTCTGGCAAATGGCATTTGCAATCAGGTTCAGAGGGTGGAAAGAGACAACAAACGAAACCCAAGGAGGCCTGCTCAGGACCTTTGTAGGGGCCCTGGCGACATTCCTGGCTAAGAGCACCAATGAGATTGGGTGGCAATTCGAAAGAATCTACAGAGTTGGCACATGGAGGTCAGTGAACAGGCATCAACCAAGGGACATGGTCATCCACTTCGCAACACAGGGGCTCAGGAACCTCATCTCTGTCACTTCCTATAACAAGGCATTCTACATAGAGGAGCAGGAGGTGAAGGTACTGAAAGAGATCCCCCAGGCGATGCTGAGAGACAGAAAGGACTACAAATTCCTGATCAACGAACTGAGATCACGTGCACTGCAATACCGATGGGAAACCCCAACAGGGGTGTCACTTTTCTATAGAAACAAGAGATATTACTTGACCTCGGTCCAGAAAGCCAAAGACTTCCTCGAGAAGGAACTGAAGTCGGGAGGCCCTCAACCCACCGCGAGAGAAGATGCAGATGGACCATTGGAAAGCGGGAGGGATCGAGGCCAACGAGCAAGCCGCGCAGAGGCACAGACCGGGGCAGTGGCAGAGGAAAGGAATGGACCACCTCGAGATGCGAGGGCGCAGAGAGCAGAGGGCAACAAAAACAAGGAGGCAGAACAGTCTACAGAAGACAGGCTACCAGGCTCCACTACCAAACACACAGACCAGCGGAGCAAGACCCCACAACCCAATATGAGCTTCAATCCGGATATCATGGGAACGAGACCAAAGAAGACAACAAGAGAAATAACAGAAGTGGTCTTGCAAGAGTATCCTGCAACAGATAATGGCAACTAATTATTTGACTTGGAATGTGAACGGACTGAACTCCCCCCAGAAAAGGAGAAAAATACTCCACTACCTGAACCAAGGTAAAAGCGATATAATCTGCCTACAAGAAACACACATCAGAGCAGCAGACCAGAAATATCTGATCAACTACAAACTAGGCGCGCACTTTGTGGCAGCGGCGCCAAGAAAAAAGAATGGGATTGTTATATATGTAAAGAAACATGTAATGGCTAAGCTAATAGAGTCTGACCCCCAAGGTAGATACCTGGCAATTGAAATAACACAAGAGGACAAGAAGATTCTAGTAATGGGCGTATATGCACCAAATCAGCAACAAGGCAAATTCTACAAAAAGCTACACAAGAAAGTAATACAACTTAACTACAGATCTTACATTATCATGGGAGACTGGAACGGGGTCATAGAGACTGCTCTAGACAAAAAAAGAACTGCACCTAACCCGCAAAAACACTCCAAGTTGCCTAAATCCTTCTTTGATATGAAGGAGGACCTCGAACTGACAGACGTATGGAGGGAAAGGCACGGCAAAGAACAAGAATTCACCTTCTTCTCTGGCAGACATCAATCATTCTCCAGAATTGACTTTATATTAACTTCTAGCGACTTGCTAGTTTGTCTAAACGCGGTGAAAATCCTACCCAAGGTACTAACGGACCACAACCCTGTGAGGATGGAATTACGACACGGCTCGAAACAGAGGAGATCCTGGAGAATTAATGAAAACCTGTTTAGACACGAAGAAAAGGTGGCGGAATGCAAAAATGCTATGAAGGAATTCTTCAACATAAATATGAACAACGAAACACCAATAGAAATGATCTGGGACGCCAGCAAGGCGTACATGCGCGGGATCCTCATGGACATGAATAACAGGCACCGTCGCAAACAAGAACAAAAAAGAAAAGAGTTAGAAAACGAGATAAGTAAAATGGAGCGGCTATTAATAAAAAGGCCAGAGGACAAAGTCACCAAAGAAGGAATCAAGATCTTAAGAAAGCAATTTGACATGTTGATGGCAGACCAAGTTGCAAGGAATATACAATATGCAAAACATAAGACATTCTGCAAGGCCAACAAACCGGGCCGCTGGCTAGCCTACGTCATAAGAAAGAAACAGAAATCCCGCATAATTGAAAAGATAGAATACAAAGGCAAGGAAGAATTCCGACAAAAAACCATCAAGAAAGCCTTCACAGAGTTCTACTCGAGACTATATGCCGAGGAGAAGACACAAGACAAAGAGATAGATGAGTTTCTACAAAACGAAAAGATACAGGCGATTACCGACACACAAAGAGAGGCCCTGAATGCCTTAATCACAAAGGAGGAAATACACTCAGCGATCACACAACTGAAAACAGGAAAATCGCCTGGGACGGATGGGATAACAGCGACCTACTACAAGCATCTCCAGGAAGAGATGTTAGAACCCCTCAGAAAGCTATTTGCCAACATTCAAGAAGGAGGCCAAGTCCCACCATCCTGGAAAACAGCCTACATCTCATTAATCCCGAAGGAGGGGAAAGACAACGCACAGCCCGCAAACTACAGACCCATCTCATTACTAAACACGGACTACAAAATCTTCACAAAAATTTTGGCCACTAGACTAATGACTGTACTACAAAAAACAATACACCCGGACCAAAGGGGATTTATACAAGGACGCCAGATGAAAAACAACGTGAGACAGCTGTTGAACATAATAGAGTACCTGCAAAGGCACAACCAGGTACCCGCCGCTCTTATGTTTGTGGACGCAGAAAAAGCTTTTGACAGACTGAATTGGCCGTTCCTGACGAACTTGGTCCGGATGATGAAAATGGGAGTACAGTTTCTCAACTCCATAACGGCAATCTACCAGAAACAAACAGGCCAGATCATTGTCAATGGAGACTTAACGGACTCATTCAACATTGAGAGAGGCACGAGACAGGGCTGCCCGCTATCACCCCTGCTATTTGTCCTAACGCTGGAGATTCTACTAAACAGGATAAGAGCGGCAGAAGACATACAGGGTATACGGATCAGACAACAAGATTACAGACTATGTGCCTTTGCAGACGACTTGCTGGTGACAATGTCGCAACCAGTACAGTCAGCAAAGAGATTGATGGAGATAATGGAAGACTATGGTAGGGTGTCAGGCTTCAAAGTTAACATATCAAAAACAAAGATGCTAGTCAAAAACCTAGACAACAAAGCAAGACAGGACTTGGAAAGAATAACGGGTTGCGAAATAGTCAAGAAAGTTAAATACTTAGGAGTGGAGATAGAATCAACAAATGCGAAATTATACAAGAATAACTATGAGATGCTGTGGAACAAGATACAAGCAGACCTGGAAAGGTGGAAGACACTACGACTATCCCTGCTGGGCAGGATAACAGCAGTTAAGATGAACGTATTGCCAAGATTCCTATTTCTCTTTCAAATGCTACCCATACTCAAAAGGGATGTGGATTTGGACGACTGGCAGAAGGACATCAATAGATATATTTGGGATGGCAAGAGACCGAGGGTGAAACTAAAAATCATACAGGATACAAGGAAGAGAGGGGGACTAAAAATGCCTAATCTAAAGCTATACTACCATGCAGCGACGTTGGTGGCGGTGAGTGACTGGATCAATATGACGAATGATAGAATACTGAATGTTGATTTGGCTGGCACGCATACTTAGACAAAAAGGCAGACAGGAACTTCAAGGAGAACCCACTACGGATCCCATTGTTATGGGTCTGGAGGAAATATAAACACCTCCTACACGACAAGATTCCCATCTGGACGATCCCCAGACACGCAATAGGAGATACAAACACATCCCAAGGGCAAGAAGTGGTGCCCTACAGTAAACTTGTACTAGGAGAAGAAAATGGGTTCCTCTTGAAACCCCAAGCAACGCTAGCAAACAGAGGAATAGGAGGTACCTGGCTATCATATATACAACTGCAGTCAAGGTGGCGTAAAGATAAGAAGAAGGGCTTCTCCCAGACCGACGAGAAACTACGGTAATTGAACAGATTAGAGAACAGGGGATCATGCACATCAAACGAGTGTACAGCATTCTGATAGAAATGGACTCTGAAACCGAACTAGTCAAGAGCTGTATGGTAAAGTGGGAACAAGACTTTGGGCATCCTATCACCATGGACACGTGGAAGAAAATTTGGGTGAGAAATGTAGAATTTACGAAATCGCAACACTTAAGGGAAAACTTCTACAAGATGTTCTATAGGTGGCACCTCGACCCGAAAAAACTATCGCTCATCTACCCAGACTCCCAGCCCAAATGCTGCAGGTGTGGGGACGGGGAAGCTACCTACTTTCATGTATGGTGGACATGCAGAAAAATCAGAGCCTTCTGGAGGAAGATATGGTGGACTCTCCAAACCATTTTCACAAAGCGTATAGAATTTCTACCTCAGGTTTTTTTGTTAGGGATTACAAAGGATTCCACTACCTCAGAGACGAACTTATTTCTGAACTTGATTACAGCAGCAAGATTGTTGGTGGGACAATACTGGAAGAATCCAGAAATACCGCCTATTGAAGAATGGACTGTGAAAGTAAGAAACTTGGCGGAAATGGCGAAAATATCAGCATACTTGAAAGGTCGCTCCAATGAACAATATTTGACAGACTGGAAACAATGGATAGACTATATCCAAGAGAAACACCAATCAAACAAAATGCATCTGGCGTTTAGCTGAGGCTCGACGTGAGGAGAGAAGAATGTATAACAAATCAGACGTTTACAAAAACTAACACCTAATGTTGAATGTTTATGTTCTATGACTAATGCCTCTTAACACGATCTTATGTTTAATGTTGATTACTTTAATAATGAAAAAGCAGACTGAATTTTTTTTTACCCCAGGTTATTGAATTTCTACCTCAGGATCTTTTGCTAGGGATCATAAAAGATAAAATGTAACAGACATATAGTTGAGGCTGAAAGTGAGGAGTAAAGAATATTTACCAAACCAAAAAAAAAAAAAAAAGATTACACAAAATGGGCCAATAACTGAACATTGTAGAAAGTAGCTTCTATAAAGGGTTGGATTTAGACAGATTGTGGGAACAAAATTCTAGGCTGATGATTTATTTAACTCCACTTCCCATCTCTGCCTGCTCTTCTCCTACATCTTTCTTCTTTTCCCCCCTACTTCATACTTTTCTTTCTCCTTTTTCCCTTCTCCATTTCCTTTCTTTATTTTCATATGTATTTTATATTATGAAATTTAATAAAGATTTGGGGACAAATGAAAAAAAAATAGTATGTTGAAGCTGTTTAATCATACAGAGTGAATAAAGGCCAAATCACAAAGAAGTATATGGAGGAAGGATTAATAAGTCAAGAGTGAAGGGCAGACTAAAAAAGTTGTGTCGAACTGATAAGATCATGAAAGAGAGAGAAATAAGAATCTAAAGAACAAAGGGAATGTATCACAGTGACAGATAAAAATGAAAGCAAGAATTTTTTGCAGCGCAGAATGGTATGGAGAGGAATAGTTATTCGTTTGGTGTAAACTAGATCTAGCCTCTTCTTTTTCCTTTTCTCACGATTCAATTTGTTTGACTTTCTATTTCTTCTTCATTTTTTCTGCCCTTTGTTTTGTTTGTTTGTTTGTTTACCTCAAAAGAGAATAGTGTAATGGGTACATAAGTTTACAAGTGAAATTAAGTTATATATTTGGAAAAAGATAAAAGAAGCCAAGATTAAATGTTTCATATAATCAATTACCTAGCTGATTTTGGAAGTCCACATACTGATAATATTCGACGTACTTGCTTTGACTGAAGAAATTTTTGTACACATGACGTCCTCCAAACAACCAAATATCACTGTCATCTGTGATTGTCCCGGATGTTTGATCAGTAAGATCCAAGACAGCACACTGTGCTTCTGCTTCCATTGGAGCCTCGATGTATGGAATGCCAAAGAGGCGCAGAAGTTCCTGTGAACAAGCACAGGAAAAACAATTCCAAAATTAGGGGTGGTAAAATCTGCTAAGGATCAGTTAATCCATCACATGTGCTAATTAATTTCCTGGAAATGAATATATGGACTTGGAGAAGATACATCTTTAAAACTGCTCTTAGAAATGACATTTGGACATTATTTCTATAATTAGTCAGCTACATTCACCAGCAATAATTAGCATATATGGATCAGATACAGTTTTTGTCAGACGACTAAGAGCAATAAAGGCTCCCATTCTCTTTTATTTTGCTTCGTCTTATTCTAAATCTTCTAGCACAAACATTAGGGTCTAATAATAGAATCCAATTGACAGATAATATATTTGTTTTTGTTAAAAACCTAAAAGAAGTATGAGTCAGCTACAATTTGAAATTGTTATATTAATACTGATAATTAGTTACAGCAACAATTTGCAGCATTCTTGATGAATTTATACACCCAGGAGTAATTATTACTAAAATTGGCACCAAGTAAAAAATAAAAAAACACTTTCATGTAGTAGTTAAGGCATCAGATTAGAAATCAGGAGACTGTGAGTTCTAGTTCTGCCTTAAGCATACAGCCAGCTAGGTGACTGTGGGCCAGTCACTGTTTTTCAGCCCTAGGAAAGAACTAATGGCAAGCTACAGTACTTCTGAAATCTTTGCAGAGAAATGCAGACTTGTCCATGCAGTTGCCAGGAGTCAACACTGACTCTAAGATACATCTCCCCCCCCCCAAAAAAATAACTGTGACTCTCTACATTTAAAGATTCAAATGATATTAAAGTCAGCATTTTTTATTAGTACTGCTTGATAGAATTGTGATATATGCTTATTTTCATTTCCAAAATTCTCAATTCCATCATCATGTTTTATTTTCTTTAACACAAAGAATGATAAGCAAAATACATTCAAATCTGAAATATTGTTTTGATGGATTTCATTTAAGATAACTCATATTATTAGGAATTCAAATATTTCTCAATTCTGGTCTCAACTGTGTCGACACTGGATTTTCTATCAAATAAGGATATACTATTCTTCCCCAGTATTAAAAAAATAGCATCAACTATTTCAAATTGATGCTTAATATTTATTTGGGAAATCTGGAAATGTGAGAAAGATGGCTAAATTTCCACTTCTTGAGTTTTCTCTCTTCCTATTTGTTTTTTGAACAGGAAGATTAGTTTGTTCAATATGAGGAATGGAACTGATCTCTAGATTGAAAACTATACATAATTTATAGAATTAGAGATCTAATTCTTGAGTCTCTGATCCTATTACCACTGAATACAATTTACAAAATGAATTGGAAACAAATTCCAACTACTTGAAGTGAATTAAGATTAATCATTCCTTCATAAAGCATCTAGATATTATCAATTAAGGAAATAAACAATGCTTAAAAATAGTACAACCTACTGAGTTTAGAATTAAAGGAATATTTTCAGTATTATGTACAACTTAACATTAACATATTATACATGATACATTGTTTTAAAAGCTTAATCGAATTCAATGGAATTTTTTGATCCTTTTACATTTCAAAGGTCCAAGTATGTTAAAAGGGAAAACTGGACATGGGAAAAACCTAATGCTACTATGTCCCAAAGGTGTTTTTTTCCAAAAGGAACTGGATTGTTTTTTTAATTTGAAAACATTTCGCTTCTCATCCAAGAAGCTTCTTCAATTCTGAACCACTACTACCGTACTACTACAACTACCAAGGTGCTTTCAGGTTGAAAGGATTAGCCAGTGACATCACCCGTGCCCCGGGAATTCTGAACTGAAAAAAGCACCTGTGGGATAACCATGACCTGGATGATTGAGAATCTTCATAGATACTACTGCTACTATGAGTATTTTCTCAAACCACCCTGTTCAGGCACTTCACCTCCCATCTAAAATACAGATTTCTCTAGACAGTCTTGCCCAATCAATATTCTCATTTTCCTCTTCTATATAAGAAGCCGTCTCCATCACCCACTGAGAACAAATGAAATAGATCATAAACACAAACCTGACTCTCTAAGAACATCTGCCCTGTCACGGTGGCAGCGGTACGTTCCTGCTGCTGTTTCTGAGCTTGAAGTGCTGTTTGTTCAACAGACAAGTTTGTTTCCAAGACTTCCAAATCCTCCTACAAAGATACAAATCAAAACACTGTTAAACCTAAAGTACTTAGGTCTGTTAAGTGTCTTCATTTAAGCCTCTTATAGCTATAATTAGAAACCAAATCTCTCAATTCCTGCCAAAGGACCTCATAAAATTTCGATCTTAAATCTAGAAGATCTGCCATAGATAGTAATGTGTGCCCCCACCAGAATCTAGAATTTTCATCTTTAAACCCATACACACTTTTCCAATATTCATCAACATGGACATTTATCCCTATATATTTATCCCTATATATTTCTAAGTTATTTCATTCTTCATTATTTCCATGTGTCGCCACAAAATTTCCAAAATAAAAATGGTTTACAGCTCATAGTTCTGCCTTGTTATTCCTCAAGTACAGATAGTTGCAAAATAATTACCATACTAATATTTTGCCATTCATTAATTTCAGCTTTCTCTGTGCTTTCCATTCCAGAATTTTGTTGCATAGCAAGCTCTGCATCTTCACCATTTTCTGATTTATTCTCTGTAGCACCCTCACTCTCTTCTCTCATTTCCAATGAAGCTTCAGCCACCACTCCAACCTCCTCTTCAGTGGAGGCAAGCGATGTCTCAGATGTCCCATCTTGTTCACCACTTAGTTCAGTCTCTACTTCAATGAAACTTCCTACAAATATATTGCATTATATATATATATATATAACATATAAATAGTGTACAACCAGTTTTGTTGCATTAGATGCCTTCTAGCCATCGCTTGCCAAATATTCTTTGCATTTTACCACTACTAAGTAAACAAACTTTGGCTGCAATTATAATGTACACATCTTCCTATCTGTACTTTAAATCAGCTTTACTTTTTTATGAAACTAAAACATTTTCCAATATTAAAAAAATAGCATAAGTTAAGAAGCCAATTTAAAAAATGAAAAATGCATGCCTTCCTAAACTGAACTATCAGTTTAAAACCAATCTCTGAATTAGCTGAACATGCATATTCACAAGCCAACTTGCCAGGAAAGTTCGTAGAATTTCTTTACTTTTATATACTTTTAAAATCATTCCAGTAATCTAATGTTAAGTTAAAACTCACATACCATCAGAATCACTTTCTTCAGATTGTGATTGATGTTCCAAACACTCTTCAAATTTAGGAGTATCTAAAGGAAACAAAAATTCATTCTGTGTGCTGGATACGTTTTTTCCTGAATGGCTAGCCAATTCCTTTAAACATTGAAGTTTTCCAGTTTGGGTTAACTGTGCAAATCCTGAATGACTTGAGCCAACTGAAGGAATTGGAGACAAAGACATTTCTGGCTGCTTTATCCTGCTGTTTGGACTCTGACATTGTCCAGGACTTACATCTGTTTGAGAAATCCTAGTTTCCACACTTTTTTCTTCATTTTCTGCCCCAGACAAAAGTCTTTTTTGCACAACAGGAATGCATGGGCTTTTTTTAATATTTCCACTTTCCAATTTCTGTACCGGTAAAAGTTGTTTTTCATTCTGATCTTCAGGAACTTGGCCTCCTTCATCTGAACTGCTTGTAAGATGGTCCTTCATGGACATTCTTTCTCCTTGAGTAATAGTAGCCCTATTGATAAATGGTGCTGGGTTAATCTCCTCCTCCTCCTCCTCCTCACATGCCTGCTGAATAGCCTTGATTGTTCGTGGAGACATGTTACTTCTGCCTACACTGGGCATGGACTCACACTTGTCTAAATTAGGGCGGTTCTTGTTTCCATCTTCCAACTCATCTTCTGAACTGCTTCCCAACATAGCAGCCTGGATAGCAAGCATTGTTCTGGGAGAAGGGGGTGTTGAGTAAGTACTACTGGTTGATTCCATTGAAAGGTCACATGAGACTGGCTTAACTTGCATGTTGTTAATATTTTTGCTAGGTTTTAAATCTTTCGGCATTGTAGAAGAATGGATTGCAGATGCCACATAACTAGAAGTATCTCCTTTGGACTGGCTGCCTGAAAGAGAAAAGGCATAAACAAAGGAACTGTATTCATAAGTTAAAAGAGACTCAGTAAAATTCAAATATAATTTTTAAAAACATTAATTAAAACTAAGTTACAGTAATCCATTATTGCAGATCTCAATATTGCTCTGAATCTGGAGCATTCCCGTGATACCTTTTAACAGGATGTAATGAGATGTATCTTCAGATACAACCCTCCTGGTTTCCAATTCTTTCAAGAAACCCCCATCTTCTTCGTACTGGTGCTGGATTTGGCCAGAGTGTTGTTCATTCATCTCCTTCTGCACTTTTTCTATGTGTCGATTTAAACTGCTTTTCTTAAGCAAACCCTTGAGCTGATACTGGGAGAAGTCATTGGATTCCTTAAAAGAAATACTGGAATTAAATGACAGGCTGAAATAAAGAAAAAATTTCTGGAGGCAAAAGCAACATCATTTTTAAAATTTTAATTCATTTTTTAATAGTACCAACATTCTGTGTGTTGGTGGGATGAACACATTTAACATGAAAGAATATCTACTGACTTTGAAATACTTGAACATGAATAGGAATAGTTCTTCCCCATGTATGACAAGTCCTTACCGTAGTGGCATACAGATAGTCCTTGAGTTATGACCACAATTGAGCCCAAAATTTATGTTGCTAAGTGAAACATTTGTTAAGTGAGCTTGTCCCATTTTATGACTTTTCCTGCCACAATTGTTAATTGAATTATTGCATTCATTAAGTTAGCAACATAGTTGTTAATAAGTGAATCTGGATTCCCCATTGACTTTGCTTGTCAGAAGGTCTCCAAAGCTGATCACATAGCCCCAGGATGCTGCAGTCATCATAAATACGAACCAGGCTTCCGGTGGCTCCGCCGGCGTCGCTGGAGTCTCTAACGCGAGGCTCCGTTCTCTGAGTCAGTAAAGCCGTCAACAACAGCGCTCATCAGCTGTTTGTTGCGGCGAAAAAACTCCCCTTCGGGCAAAGAAGGGGAGTAGAGCAGCAAGAGCCGGGTTGAGCCCTTCCAAGACCCCTGGAAAAAATTTTCAGGGGCAGAGAAGGTGTGCTCCCCAGGCACTTGAAACGCTCCTGCTCAGAGACGCTTCTGTCGGCTTACAGAATTAGACGTCGCGACCGCCTCTGCTTTTAAAGGAGAATAATAAGGATTTTATACAGACGGAATGGATACAGGAGTCTTTTGAGTATCGCAAGTATTTTGTTACTTTGTTTCTGCCTTTGTATCTTTGTATCTACAAATTTTTCTGAATCAACATAACATAACCCTTTTAAGATGGCGTTTGCTCTTTCTACTGAGTGAAAGTGAAAAATGAAAGCGTTTACTCCGCTGAGAAAATGAAACTGAATTTTTTCTTTTTCTTTTGAAGAGATGCTTGAGAGACTATTTGGACTTGATTCATTTATTGATTTATTTATTAAACCATAATATAACTGGATTTTAAAAGATATTGAGAAGGGCGGAAGTGGCTATTTTTTTCTTTTTTTTAGTTTTCCTTTCTCTTCCTCAATTATGACTACAAGACAAAAGACAGCTGCTAAGGCGGCTATGCCCTCTCCAGGACAGCTTGTTAAATCACAGTCTGCTCCTTTAGAATCTCAAGAGCCTGCACAGTCTGTCTCACAAATGCTTACAGTGAAAGACTTACAGTCTGCTTTAACAGATGTAATATCCTTATTTAATGATAGGTTTGACAAAATGGAAGATAAATTTGATGTGAAAATAGAGGAAAAGATGGCAGAGCAGAAAAAAGACTTTAAAGCTATGATAGAAGCTTCTAATCAGGAGATGAGAGAAGATATTGTCGACGCTATTAAAGGTGTTTGGGACTATACTATTGCTGTTGAAGAAAAATTAGAAAATGTTGAGCAACATTTTGAAGAAAAATTAGAAGAAATTAGAAGTGATGTACAAGATCAGGCTACTTTGACACAATATCATCAGATGCAGTTTGCGGTTAGAATTAGGGGATTTAGAGACGTATCAAATGAGAATCAAGAGGATTTAAGAAAAAATTTTTCTGAAGCTTTAGCAAAATTTTTGGATGACTCAGTTGAGAATGTGGCCTGGCAGATTGAACGATTGTTTAGAATAAACTCACGTATTGCTGCACAAAGGAATTTGCCTAGAGACATTGTGATATACTTTAATACAAGAAAATATAGAAATTGGGTTCTTTCTATAGCTTATAATAAACAACTGAGTGTTTCTGGTCAAGAAGTACAGGTTTTGAAAGAGATACCTCCTAAAATGTTGAGATCAAGGAAAGATTATGCTTTTCTGACGGAGGAGCTTAAAAGAAGAGAAATACAATATAGATGGGAGGTACCAACTGGACTTTCTTTACTCTTTAAAAATAACAGATACCGTTTGTTTACTGTAGCTAAAGCGAAGGATTTTTTTGAGAATATATTGATGGTTGATAGATCTACTTCCCCAAAATCTAAGAGGGCAACCTTGGTTAAAGATCTAGAATTATTGCAATCTTCGGAACTTCAACAACCTCGACTAATTTCATCGGTTCTTATGGATAAAGCAGTTGAACAACCAGTGCAGTCAATTGATATTTTCCAACCTTTGGCAGTAGACAAGCCTAAAGATCCAAGACGTGTACGTGAACCTACTAAGGCTATTGAACAAAGAGAAAAAATACAACCAACTCAAACCAAGCAAACTGATCTGACATCTATGGAAGCCATGGGAGCAAGACCTAAGAGGCAGGAAGAAGTGGAATGGTCCTTGCAGAAGCTTTCACGCAAAGGTCATGTCAAATAAATATTTGACATGGAATGTTAATGGTTTAAATTCTCCACAAAAAAGGAAGAAGATATTTCATTATTTGAAGCAATGTAAAAATGATGTAATCTGTCTACAAGAAACTCATATTAGATCTTTGGACCAGAAATATTTGATTAATAATAAGCTGGGTACACATTTCGTGGCATCATCTTTAGTTAAAAAAAATGGAATTGTTATTTATGTTAAAAATAATATAAAAGCTAAATTAATAGAAGCAGATAATCAAGGTAGATTTTTAGCTATAGAAATTCTACTGGACGGGAAGAAAGTTCTTTTGATGGGTATATACGCTCCAAACCAAAAACAAGGTATATTTTATAAATCATTACACAAAAAGTTATTAGAGTGGGATTATAGATCTTGTATTTTAATGGGAGATTGGAATGGAATCCTTGATGCTGGTTTGGACAAGAAAAAGATTTCACTAGTTTCTCAATCGCACTCAATTTTACCTAAATCTTTTTTTGATATTAAAGATGATTTTAATTTGTTAGATATTTGGAGAGAAAGACATGGTAGGGATCAAGAGTTTACTTTTTTCTCTGACAGACATCAATCATTTTCTAGAATTGATTTTATTTTAACTACTAGTGATTTTATGTTAAGTTTAAAGAAAGTTAAAATCTTACCTAATGTATTGTCTGACCACAATCCAGTTATGATGGAATTAAGGACTGGCCAATTTTTAAGCAGATCCTGGAGACTTAATGAAAATTTGTTTAAATATGAAATGTATGTGCAAGAATGTAAAAAGGCTATCAAGGAATTTTTTAGGTTAAATAAGAATGTAGGCTTACCAATAGAAATGGTGTGGGACTCTAGTAAGGCCCACATGCGTGGAATATTAATTGAATTGAATGTTAGGCATAGACGTAAACAAGAGGAAAAGAGGCGAGTTCTAGAAGCGGAAATAAGAAAGAAAGAGTTATTATTAATAGATAAGCCAGATGATAGTAATATTAAAGAAGGGATAAAGGTTTTACGGAAACAATTTGATATTTTGATGACCGACCAGGTTGCCAGGAATATACAATATGCTAAACATAATACCTTTTTTAATGCTAATAAACCTGGCAGATGGTTGGCTTATACATTAAGGAAAAAACAAAAATCCCGTTTAATTGAGAAGGTAGAATATAAGGGGCAAGAAGTATTTCATCAAGAAACTATTAAGAAGGCTTTTCTAGAGTTCTACACCAAATTGTATGCTGAAGAAAAAGTTCAAGAGAAAGAGATAGATGCCTTTTTACAAAATCAAAATGTTTTGGAAATTACTTTGGAACAAAGAGATAGATTAAATGCCTTGATTAAGTCAGAAGAAATTATTGATGCAATTAAACAATTGAAATTGGGAAAATCTCCAGGAACTGATGGTTTTACCACGATTTATTATAAGTGTTTACAGGAGGAAATGGTGGAACATTTGAGGGAGTTATTTGTGAATATACAAGAGGGTGGTCGGGTTCCACCCTCTTGGAAAACGGCTAATGTATGCTTGATTCCTAAAGAGGGCAAAGATAATGTTCAAGTAGAAAATTTTAGACCTATCTCCTTGTTAAATACGGATTACAAGATTTTTGCAAAAATTTTGGCTAATAGACTAATGACAGTTTTGACACAGAGGATTCACCCGGATCAAACTGGCTTTTTACAAGGGAGACAGATGAAAACCAATGTTAGACAACTTGTTAATATATTGGAATATTTGGATAAACATATCCAAGTACCGACTGTTTTAATGTTTTTAGATGCTGAAAAAGCTTTTGATAGATTGAATTGGACATTTCTGCAAAGGCTTGTGGTAAGGATGGGAATGGGGGACCAGTTTATTAATTCTATATCAGCTATATATCAGAAACAAACAGGACAGATTATAGTGAATGGACAATTAACAGATTCATTTAATATAGAGAAGGGTACTAGGCAGGGTTGTCCCTTATCCCCTTTATTGTTTGTTTTAACTTTAGAGGTATTATTGAATAGGATTAGAGCATCAGAGGAATTAAAGGGGGTACAAATTAGACAACATGATTACAGATTATGTGCCTTTGCAGATGATTTACTTGTGACATTAACTCAGCCAATACAATCGGCTCAGAGTTTGATGGAAATTATTCGAAATTATGGAAAAGTTTCAGGTTTCAAATTAAATTTATCCAAGACAAAGATGTTGGTTAAAAATTTAGATAATAAATTAAAACAAGATTTGGAAAGAATAACGGGATGTGAGATAGTTAAAAAAGTTAAATATTTAGGAAGTTATATAGAAGCTTCAAATGGTAAATTATATAAGAACAATTATGAACTCTTATGGTGTAAAGTACAAAAAGAATTGGAGAATTGGAAAAAATTACAATTATCTATGTTGGGCAGAATAGCCGCTATCAAAATGAATGTATTGCCGAAATTTTTATTTTTATTTCAAATGTTACCAATACTTAAAAAGGATGGAAATCTTGATGAATGGCAGAAAGGTATAAACAAATTTATTTGGGATGGCAAGAAACCAAGGGTTAAATTTAAAATTATTCAAGACACAAGAGAGAGAGGTGGTTTGAAAGTGCCTAATTTTAAATTATATTATTATGCAGCAGTTCTAGTGGCAATAAGTGATTGGATTAATTTAACAAATGAAAGAATATTAAATATAGAAGGATATGGGTTAGTGTATGGGTTCCACGCGTATTTAGTTTATGATAAAAAACTGGATAGGGGTTTTAAAGAGCATATAATAAGAAACTCTGTGTTGCGTGTCTGGAAAAAGTATTATTATAAGTTAAACGGTAAAATACCTTTATGGACAGTTCCCAGGCACGCAATACAGAGTGTAGGTATACAACAAATGCAAGACGTGGTGCCCTATGATAAACTCTTAAATAAAGAAGGGAACAGCCTAGAACTGAAATCATTAGACAGATTAAGGGAGGAAGGTATAGCTCATAATTGGTATTATCATGCACAACTTCAAGCCAGATGGCAAAAAGATGTCAAGATGGGTTTTTCTTTAAAGGATGAAAAATTAATTATACAAATTAGAGATCAAAGAGTGATGCATATTAAAAGAATATACAATGCTTTAATTGAAATTGATTCTGGAACTGAATTAGTTAAAGATTGTATGATTAAGTGGGAAGGTAATTTTGGACACACAATTATGATGGAAACTTGGAAAAGAATATGGGTGAAAAATGTTAAATTTACACAAGCTCAGCACTTAAGAGAAAATTTTTACAAAATGTTTTACAGATGGCACTTAGATCCAAAAAAATTATCGTTTATGTATCCAAATTTGCAACCCAAATGTTGGAGATGTGATTCTATGGACGCTACTTATTTTCACATTTGGTGGTCTTGTAAAAAAATTAAGGCTTTCTGGATAAAAATATGGTGGATTCTTCAAAATATTTTGAAAAAGCGTATTGAGTTTGCACCACAGTTGTTTTTGTTGGGTATTACAAAGGACTGTTCCACCATAGAGACTAAGTTGATTTTGAACTTGACTACAGCTGCAAGACTGTTGGTGGGACAATATTGGAAGTCATCTGAAATACCATCTATTGAAGAATGGACGTTAAAAGTTACCCATCTTGTCGAGATGGCTAAGATTTCGGCATACCTGAAGAACCACTCAAATGAAACATTTTTGATGGACTGGAAGAAATGGATTGATTATATGCAAAAGAAATATCAGTTGAGAGAATTAGATTTGATATATGGTTAAATAGTTTAATATAGTAGCTTAGTGGGGTTTCTTGCGTTTTTACCCTGTATTCATTCTGGGAAGCCTGGGGGGGAGGGGGGAGGGAGATAATATATATTAGTTTATGTTTCTCAACTGTAGTTGGGGGTTTAAGAGATTAGATAATTTTTCTAGGATGCTCGGGAGAATTTTAGTTAGCGCTTCGGATGGTGAGGAGGAGGAGCGAAAGTAGAAGAGGAGTGGGTTGCTGGAGGGTGTTGTGGAGGGGGGTTCCGAGCAGTTATTTGTATTGGTTTTTTTTAATATGTAATTTGTTTGTTTTCAGTTGAGTTAATATGTTATTATGTTATAATTGTTAAAAGTTTTTAAAAATTTAATAAAAAAAATTAAAAAAAAAATAAATAAATACGAACCAGTTGCCAAGCATCTGGATTTTGATCACGTGACCATAAGGATGCTGCAGTGGTCGTAACTGTGAAAAACGGGCATAAGTCACTTTTTCCAGACTATTGTAACTTTGAATGGTCAAATGAATTGTTGCAAGTTGAGGTCTACCTGTACTAAGTCCCTGGCTGGAGATACTGCAACTAGAGAGCAAGGAAGTCTCTGTAGCAGCACATGCCCACAGAACAGCATCCCTTTGGAAATCCAGGTGGCTGCTTAGCCTTTTGTAAGGCACTGAAGAGCTGTCTGTTCCCCCATCCATAACAGATTGGGCAGGTTTTGCTGCTTTTATGAGGTGGGCTCATTGGTTTGACCTCAGCAGTCATAGTTTAGATGTTTAAATGAAATACATAAATCATGCTTGTGTAGGTTTGTATATGTAAGAGTGAGTGTGATTACCCAGGAATTGGTGACATCATCAGTGCTGTCATTATCTGTAAGTTGGGCATGACGATGTTAACTAGCTGGGTAATGAAATGTCTGCCAGCAAACACCAAGAACTCCACAGTTTAACCCGGAGCTAGATATTCTCTTCTACTCAAACACACACAAACACACACACTCTCTCTATATGTATACAGTATGTGTGTGTGTGTATAGGCAGATAGATATAGACAGAGATATATACACACACACATACATGGTGTATGTATGTATGTATGTATATATATGTGTGTATGTGTATATGCACACATACATAAGTATGTATATGAAAAACAACTCACCAGGGAGACACCAAAAATATCCTTTTGCTATTAGTTTCACAATTGGTAGTTTAACTGTTTATGCTAGGGATGTTTGATTTTTACTTCTTGACAAATGTTAAATATGAGGTCAGCTGTTTTTATTGCTCTACAGAACAGCAAGATAAAAATGTAATAAGAATCTATAGATAAGCAAAAATCCAGAAGTGAAGTGCCCAAAGAATGAAATGTGTCTAGAAGAAAACTTACTGTAAATTGTCACTGAAACGATCCAGAGATGATAAATGATAACAAATACCCTATTTCCCAAGTATCCTCATTTAAGCAGTCATAGTATGAATGTTTTACTATGGAAATACTGTTGAGACCTGTACATTGAGAATTGTTACCTAAGTATTTTCAACATTATTACTTAACAAAGATACAGGATTGCCTAACCGAGATTCATCAGCTCCAGACAAAGCACCCTTCTGCTTGAAAAGGCAAAGGAAAGTTTGTCCATTACCTCAGGCATTGCTTCAAATATTGTTCTTCTTCGTTTAGTGAATTCCTTCATGTCAGTGAGGATCTCATGTTTTATTTCAGGAGGCAAGCTCAAGAAATCGTCTGATTCAACATCTACAGAACGAGGGTTTTCAAGCAATTCTTCCTTTGTAAAGGAGAAGGAGCACAAAAACATTTTGTAAAAGGAGTGGCATAAGATTAGATGCATAGAAGCATAAAAAGGACTAACCAAACCTCATTTACAGTGATTGAAGATGGTTTTCTGAAACAGGTAGCAGAATGTTGTAAACACACATTAGGAATTGAGTGGACAAGCATTAGAAATGAGTCCAGACAGTATCAGCCTTTGTCAATAAAGTCCAAAGCAAGGGGCGGGGCAGTAGTGTTTTCAGATTAAAGAATAGATCTCCTCCTTAAGTTTTCATGAAAGTCTGAGACAAAATTTGTCCTAAGAACATTTTTTTTAATTGTGAGAGAAAAATCAGACAAACCAAAGGGCGTCTCTTATGCCATGCCAGAGATCACAAGATGAAAGTATGTATGAGATATGCAATATAGCATCTTCCTGCATATTTAAGGAGGAAGAGCCAAGAGACCTGGGTTGTTATCACTAGGATCTGTTAATATACTTTGAAATATCAGTTTCTAGAAATAATGCAGAAAGGTGCATATTGTCCTCACAAATCTTCCCCTATGAGCTTCCCAGAAACACTTGATTGGCCATCATAGGAAAACAGGATTCCAGAGTAGATTGGAGTGTATAGTATAATTATAGCAAAAATTATTAATGAAGTCATTAAGAGTCAGCATAAAAACCTTGTTCCTCCAAATTTGCAGCTTAATCCCTTTTTGTTACACTATCCTATCCTTATTAATTACATTATGATAGTTATTTTTTTTAAAAAAATATCCAGTATTTTATAGGTCCAAAGGTTTATGCACAAGTTCCTTACTTACAGATTGCAAGCACTTCCCCTTTCCTCAAAATTCTTCTCCATTTATGCTGTTGCCTGAATCCTGCAGCACAATAGACTGAACTTTGGACACTTTCCAAAATAGAAATAAAGTACTTTTATTAAATTTCAAACAGGACCAAGCCTATGAAGTTGCCTTTTAGAGGGTTAAGCCTCTCATTCAACTAGACTAGTATTGTCTGCTCTGTCTAGAATGAGCTTCCAATGTTCTCATGCTGAAGGCAGGACAAGAAGCAACAGATGAAAACTAGTCAAGGAGAGAAGCAACCTAGAACTAAGGAGAAACTTCCTGACAGTTAGAACAATTAACCAGTGGAACAACCTGCTTCCAGAAGCGGTGAATGCTCCAACACTGGAAGTTTTTAAGAAGAGACTGGACAGCCATTTGTCCGAAATGGTGTAGGGTTCCTGCCTGAGCAAGGGGTTAGACTCGATAATCTCCAAGGTCCCTTCTCATTTTTATTATTATTATTATTATTATTATTATTATTATTACAGTTCCACTGCTTTTAAAATATGTAATCTTCTAACTTCACACAGCAAGCCACTTCAAAAATGAGTATGATAGGGACAAAACTATAGGTAGTACTCAACTTACAACAGTTCATTTGACCATTCAAAGTTACAATGGCACTGAAAATAGTGACTTATGATCATTTTTCACACATATGACCATTGCAGCACCCTTGATCATGTGATCAAAATTCAGATGCATAGCAACTGGCATGTATTTATGTTTGCAGCATCCTGAGGTGATGTGATCACCTTTTGTGACCTTCTGACAAGCAAATCAATGGGGAAATCAGATTCACTTAACAACTGTGTTACTAACTTTACATTCCAGTGAATTGCTTAACACTTGTGGCATTGTGGATTATAAAATGGTGCCAAAGTCACTTAACAATTGTCTTGCTTAGCAACATAAACTTTGGGCTTAATTATAGTTATAAATTGAGGACTACCTGCATATTCATTTTAACTATAACTAAAGTAAACCAAATACAGCTAACATTAGTTCCTCCCGACATTTAATAAATATCCTGTCATTAAAAACAACAATTTGGAACCAACTTTTGGAGCCATCTGAGAGACTCACCCTGAAGTCATTCAAGGCCCACAGATCTAGCACTATGTGCAATGCAAACAACCACAATTAAGAGAAACTCTGGCTTCAAATTCTGGCATATCAGAGGAGCCATGGTTCCTAGTTCTAAGCCAAAATTGAACAAACCATGTGAAGAAGTTATTCAAAGTTCTAGCTTAATGTGCCATGTAAAGTGGTCTAGTGCTTTTCAATGCAGTATATGGACCTTATGATCCTTATGAATCACAGGGAGTTGGGCAGCAAATAAATGCAATAACTTTTAATATTATTATGTTTGTTCACACAGTCAACCAGACTGGATTTGGCGTTTCAATCAGTTAATGAAATTCAGGAAAAAAAAACACAATTTAGTATAGGTCTGGTTATTATTATATACACAACAATGTGAAGTCACAGCTGCCAGTTCTTTAACTGATGTTGGCTTTCATTTACAACAGACATGTCAAACACAAGGCCCGGGGGCCGGATGCGGCCCGCGAAGTGGTTTCATGTGGCCTGCGAAGCCATCCTGGAAACAGTGAGGGAACGGCCCCCGCTGCCTTGGCCCTGGCCTAGGCCGGCCAGGAGGGAGCCAATGTACAATTTTGTGGTGGCCATCTATGCTGAAACGCATTCAGTCTTAGCTCCACACGGCCGTCTAGAAACAGAGAGGAACCAGCCCCTGCTGCGTCAGCCCTACTCCCTGGGTGCATGCTGGGGAGATGTTACTCTTTGTGAGGAATGAAGAAATGCACCATCACCTGGAAGTGGTCAGCAAATGGCCCTCGCCTATTTCACATATCCGGCTTGATGAGCTCTGGGGGAGGGGTTTCGGCAGGCAGTGGGGCGCTCTCCTCACAGTGCCGAGAGGCTGAGCCGGGCGGCGCAAATCCAAAAAGAAACACGAGGCCGCCCAGCTCCCAGCCTGCCCGGTTTCAGCAGGGAGCGGGGCGCTCTCCTCACAGTGTCAAGAGCTGAACTGGGTGGCGCGAATCTGCTGAAAAGTGCAATGCTTCTAGCCCTCAGCCTGCCCAGTTTCAGCAGGCAGCAAGGTACAAAGTTGGCGAGCTTTGCACCGCCCGGCTCAACCTCTTGGCGCTGTGAGGAGCACCCCGCTGCCTGCCGAAACCATGCCCACCCAGTAGGCCACACCCACCCCATCCATGCCCACCCAGTAAACCGCACCCACCCTGGCCACACCCACCGGCCCGAGGCAACTGCAATGCTGATGCGGCCCTCAATGAAATTGAGTTTGACACCCGATTTACAGTGAGTTCTTCCGAGAACCTAGTATGCCGTAATGTATCAGGATAGTATACCTGCAGATCCAAACAGTGTGGCCTTTTATAAATGACAGATGGAAATTTTGCCAATGTGCAGATTTTCTAAGTGCTATTCGAGATCTTTTGGTATAGCACCCAGTATGCCAATAATCACTGGTTTTGTTTTGAAAGGACTGCAATTTATTTTGAAAGGATTGCAATGTAATATAAAATACTGAGCCTTACTTGCAATATTTTCTTCTGGGTCATCCTTTCTTCCCACTCTTTTTCCTCTTCCTCTTCCGAGCTAGGTCATAAAAAAACAGAATTAGTTCGCTAAATGTCAAAATTTGTTCACAGAAAATGAAAGAGTATTTTGGACTCTATTGCTTCTTAATGTTTACATAATAATCTAATTTTTTAAACTTGTTTCACTCACCTATTTTTTTTATCTTCTTGTAAGGCAGGGAGCACATAAATGTCATCCACCTCTTCTCTTCTTACTTCTGCAAGACTAGGAAATTCAGCATTGCTGGGAATATAAGGATATTTCATGTTATGGAAACCAAAATACTTAAAAACTGAAAGCTCTCATGGACATTTATAGGCAGACTAAGGTTGTTCTTGCCTCTTGCCTGCTAAAGCAGTCTTGATCGCTTGTCGTTTCAGGAAAGTTTTCAAAAGCTTCTCCTTAGTTTTCTTTGAATCTGTGGCTGCAGCTTCTTTTTGCTGCTTTCGTTTAGCCTGCAACAAAATAAAATTGAGTAAAATACTTTGTAGTCATTAATTTTATTAAAGCCTTTGTCTCCCATCTTGTTGCTAGCAAGGCTGCTCCAACAACTTGGAGATCAAGAAAAGGTAATTCTTGTCCTTGGAATTAACATTTTAAAAACACACAAAAAGGAAAAGGGTTGGGAAGAGTCTAAGGAAAAAGGGATATTCAGCTACCAATTTTTAATGATACACAAATCTTGTAATTACTGGAAGGGATTAGTGCATACCCCACTGGAGTGGAAATTGCTCAGAGGAAAAGCCCCAATTAGTGATGGCTCATCTGAATGAGGGCATGACCCTATTCCATACTGGAATGCTAATGTAATCGCTGTTGGAAGAAGCAGCAAAGCCCAATGAAGCTAACTCCGCTGTGGTCATTTTCCTAAATTTATTTCTTATTTCAGTGAAGACAGTAGATTGACAAAAGCCTTTCTTTTTAAAGTATTTCTTAGACTGCTGACTGTGAAAGACAACTGTGCTGGTCTAGAGATTGAAATTACTGGTCTTGCTATGGGTTCCTGCATCAGATGGCTTTTCTTCTGTATCTTCTTGCACAGCCTGGCCAAGTAAGGCCTTAGATTTCTAAAAGAAAGCCTTTGAGAATGTTATGTGCTCCTGGCTACTTTCCTTCGTGACCAGAGGCAAGCTCGCCTGACCAATAACCAGCCAAGACACAGTGAAGGCCTTTTGTTTCGTTTATTGCAATAAGCGGGGAGAGAAGCTATCAAAGCTTGGTTCTCTCCAAACTTCTAACCCAAAATATTCCCTTCTTTATACATCCCTTGTCCTGGCCGCCACATCCCTCCTCTTTCCCCATTGGCTGAGATACTATGAGGTTACACTCTTTCCGACCGCCTATATACATTTCCTGATAACATATTAAATCATATTCACATATACAATAAGAATAAGAAAAATTAGACATTTAAATTATTTTAAACTCAGTAGATATTTATGTCCCCATTTTAAACAATAAGTTCTTTTCCTGCTTTTCATTTCAGTGTGCTTTTCCTCTTATCTTATTCAGCTTATTTTCCTATTCTCCAACCTGTCTTTTCCTGGCTAGCCATTTCCTTTTACAACTATATAGATTTTTATGGCTTCTCTTCTTCCTTTCTCAGACCCAGCTATTTTTGCCTACATATTTCCTTTACATCCTTTCTTTCTTAATCTTTCCTCTTTCCACCATAGCTTCTCTGCTCAGAAAATTTCCACTGCAGCAAATGTAATTTTAAATTTCTCTTTCAATATTAAATTTTGAAGATCTTTTACTTCTATCAAAAACTTCTTTCTACCTCTGCCCCACCCTACATCTTCTGATGTAGCCTAATTTAAGAATGCTCTTTCTTCTTTCTAGACGAACAGCATATAAATTTAATAAATAAATAAGTGGCTTGCCATTGTCAGTCATTGGCAAGGAGATTTTAATTCCAAAGTTGGTAAATTATCTAATCCTTGGTTCCCCTAAATTTGCTTATCTGAAAGCAACATGCACTGAACTTAGTAATCAGTGGAATTATGAATGGGATAGTTATGGCTTACATACCAAAGTTTGCCTCTTCAATAGAGGAGCTTCTCCATCAAAAACAAAAATGGGGTGGATCCGAAAGAAGAGCAGTTTGCAAAGTCGTCGAAATAATGTCAGGAGATGCGCATTATGGATGGAATTCCCATGGCGGTCTCTTGCTCCTTTAATAGCTTGATTTAACCAAATACTAATATCTTAAGAAAGCATTTAAAGGAAGACAACAGAAAAAATGACATATACAAAGCATTGATCTGTTTAAGCATATTAGTCATTCATGCTTACATGACCAGCATTTTACGAAGCACACTTTATTACAAAAAGCTTATACTATAATAGTATAATAATGAGATGTTTTTCCTTATTTTGCCACTTCTGCATATGTGAGGCTACATCTCTCAGAAAAGCCAGTAGAGCTATCTGACACAATGAAATTACTGCTATGAATCATGTTGGGTCCAAGTAGCTAGGAAAAAAAATACTGCATTGCTGTTAATTTTAGCTGATGTACTAGTTTTCCTGAGATTGTAAAACCAACACACCAGGTAAAATTAACAAGACTGAAAATAAAATATTGCTTTTCAGTTTTTATTGACTGGACAAAATCAGCAATTGTACATGCAATCTATAAAAAAAGTTCTTAAGAAAGCTCAATTTTTAAAGGATACCAACAGCAAGAATTTTTCCTTCCAATGTTTCTGGGTTTATAGGTCTTCCTGAGCATTCCAGTAACTTCCAAAGCCCATGAACTCCCATTGTTCATTAGGTGATATAATGAAAGTTAAATCTGTTGAAAACAATAAAAATATTGGTCAATTGCTTATATGTTAAATATGGCAATCATAACATCTTACTGTATCTATTAGCTTATTGTAGAATTGCAATCTTGCTAGACAATTTACAAATATTTAACTCAAGCTTTTTCCAAACTTGTGCCTTTCAAAGAGATTTGTTTATATGTTGAATAATGACAATCAGAGTTAGGAAACCCACAGATAACTGCACAATTTGGGGAAGGGATGATTTATCTGAACAAGAACTTTAAACACTTATTTATTAAAATGTCAGTTTTTCTACTAAGAACATTGTGAGAACAATAGTATTTAGATAAATTAGCTTAATGAAAAAAAAAACTGATCAAGAAGAATCACACACACCCCTCACATCATTTACCTATAAACCATAAAACAATGGTTAAACCTTACCAGAAAAAGAATAATGCTTATGAAGTATTACTTTCTTCATATATATTTTGATTTAATCAAACCAATTATGAATATTGTTTTAAATGAGCATAGTTTTAAAAAATAGAAATAATATCTAAAATATGTCTCCACCTCAGGATGGCAGTCACAGCTTCATTAGGTAATCAGCATTAGTATTCACATGTAACACTGTGTAAAATAAATATTATAAACAACTGTGTAAAATAAATTATCCTGCAGTTTTAATATAATAATTCACTATAGCTCCATTTCCTAAACAAGATGGTACCTGACAAGTAGAAAGAGTTCTAATCAAATTACAAGATTGTGTAAGGGTTTGAAGTGTATTTTTTAATTAATCCTGAATTAGCAGTGGTCTGAATTATTAAGAGGATTTTTTATTCCTACGGACAAATAAGACATTTCGTGCCATTAACGCGCTGGTAAGGCAATGTTCAAGTAGTCTTGGAAACGCTATCAAATATCTTCGTTTTGAAGAGGAAATCCAACCTTCGTCAATCCCAACTCCAATTCTTTTAAGTGCTTTGCCTTAACATAACAGATACAAGCCCCTAACTAAACCGGCTTCCATATTTTGCATTTCTCCTCTGTATTACGCCTCCTAACACAAATTCCCCACTGCAATCTTCTTCGGGACACAGGGATTTTCTTTTTACTTTTTCCTATAATTCCTGACCTAAAACATTATGATCATTGTGTAATCGCTCCTGCTGCCTTCCTCACTATCGACTTCCGACACCGAAACCAGATTCACATGGGCGAAACTTCTAATAAAGAGAATTGCTGCATCACAGGGCGAAAAGACCAACGAACCTGTTTGTATAAAGCGAAGAAGATGGGATTCTTGAGTAAAATACGTGAAAAACGGAGGACGGAATCCAGCCTGGAAGCTAGAAGATACAGGGAAGAGCGTTCGAAAACAAAGCGTTGCTCAGCCAGCCGGCGCCACGTTATTACGTCACAAATATAAACTGCTGCCCGCTGGGAAATGTAGTTCTTACACAGACTGTGAGTGTATCAGGACTGATAGAAATATATCAGTTTTGCAACCTCAACAGAATTGTCCTTTCTTCTGCTGTTCCTTAACATCGAAGGAAAATTTTTGCTATGAGAAACTAGGATCAAAAAGCAGCTGGCATAAATTTGTGTGCCTGTCTGTACACGTACACAGACACTCTCAGTTACCTAGAAATAAGGGTAGAGGTCCAGGCAGGTTTTTTTTTTAGCAGAAACATTAAGTAATATAATTTGTTACTTCCTTTTCCTGCTCCCCCCTCCCAGTCCCTATTCCGACCCTAGCGTTTTCTGACTTTCCCATTCATATGTTACCAGCTTTGCTCTGCTTAGTTAAGATCAGGTTAGCAAGCTGTTACCAACGCCTGATTTACTTTTCAGTAAACATGTGCATCCCTTCTCCCCCTTTCTCTACCGCAGGGGTTCTCAACCTTGGCAACTTTAAGACTTGTGGACTTCAACTCCCAGAATTCCTCAGCCAGCAAAGCTGGCTGAGGAATTCTGGGAGTTGAAGTCCACAAGTCTTAAAGTTGCCAAGGTTGAGAACCCCTGCTCTACCGTGGGAGAGTGGAATGCTAAGGCTAAACAAAAACTAAAATCAGCTCAGAAGAGTAGGGTTTTTTTCAAGTCTTTAATTTTATTGCCTTTATTTAGAATTGAAATCTTAACAATCTTCCATATAGGTAGTCCTCAACTTATAACCACAATAGGGACCAGAATTTCTGTTCCTAAGCAAGACAGTTATTAGTAAGTTCGGTTTGCCCAATTTTACTTTTTTGCCATGGTTAAATGAATCATTGTTGTTAAGTGAATCACTTGGCAATTAAGCAAATCTGACTTCCACCACTGACTTTGCTTATCAGAGCTAGCTGGGAAGGTTGCAAATGGTAAAATAGTATGTGCCCAGGACATTGCAACCAATGTAAATACATGCTGGTTACCAAGTGCCTGAATTTTGATCACATGGCCACGGGGGTGCTGCAATGGTCCTCAAATGTGAGAACCAGTCGTAAGTGTGAAAACAGATCATAAGTCATTTTTCAGTGCTACTGTAACTTCATACAGTTGCTAAACAAATGTATTTAAATCAAGGACTACTTGTAATCAATCAAGCAATCATGTTTCTAAGCAATGCTGACTTTTACCAACAGATGGCAGTAGGGAGTTGGAAAAACTTTATTGAGGAAACTACTGAATAAAATATAGCCGAAATTCTACAAATGTTTGGGGAAACTACTAAAATCAAATACATGCATTAAAATATGAATGTGGGGTTTTTCTTCATTATAGTTTGAAAGACCTTGGATAAGTGTATATACCAGTCATTGCATTAATTGTACAGAAGAGTATGTCAAGAATCTTGAAATTGTTTAGGTTTATATGAACTATCATTATCATTAGATGAAGTTATTATCGTTTATCTAATTACTGAAAATAACAGTTTAAACTCTTTTTGAACGTGAGCAACTAGTACCAACCCAATACCTATTCCCAATATTTTGAATCATCCACATCTGTAAACCCATTCTGGTGATATACAATGTTCACATTTTGTTCTTTAAAAGATTTACTAACCATTTTCCATACAGTTAATAGTTGAGCTAGAAAGTTTGCATTGCAAAACTTTAGAGACTATCAGATATTACATTTAATCTGACGCAAATAAATCCTACTTTTAAATGCAATTTCATTTCTATATCATTACATCAACTTATCAAAATAGATTATAAACTGAAAGACTTTGTAACTACCAAACTTACACTTTAAAGACTTTAAAAACAAAGTCGTGGGTACTATTTAAAAACGGGTTTCAAACTCGCTGCATTATGTGATGTGTCGCGACGTATTGCGACTTTTTCACATTGCCGGAGATGGAGTGGGTGCAGTCTCCGCATGATGCAACCAGCCCGCGGGTCAGCAGTTTTGACATCCCTGATTTAAAAGACTACTTATTAATTCAAACATGTTAGTCATCTTAAACAGAAGGGGGCTTAATCACTAAAGTTTAGGCATCGCAAATAGCAATAAAATAACATCTGATTATCAGTGAATAGCTAACTATTGAGAGCTGTTAAGTAACCTAATACCTACAAAAGCTATTCCTACAAAATTCCCTTAATCTCTTAGATGCCAGATACGCTTCCATCTTTTGCTATTTTTCTATAGCCTTGGAATCAAGATCATTCTGTTTTAAAGCAAAGATTATACAAGGGCAAAGCTGGACCAAGAATTGCTCACTCCCCTTAATAATGGTTTATATTGCAAATTGTTAATTAGATTAAATATTAAGATTTTTGTAACCAACAACTTTGTCATTGCTATGATTGTAATATAAAGTTTAGAACAGCTAGAGGGTTAAGCTTCTTCCAAACACAAGGTGTTGCTATTTTATGTTTCCCAAATGCTCTTGGGAAGCTTTCACTTTATTCAACAGGGATTATTAACCTGATGTCCACAGCTCCCTTGGGGAGGGTTCCTGAATTTTTGTCCATGGGAGAAGATTACAACCATATTTTCACCAACTCTTAACTGAAGTTTAATTTTTCATTCAATAACATATGCAAATAAATTCCCTGCTTCCAGAATTCCAAAAATGTGTTAACACCCATAAACCTCATGAGCAAATAACAAACAATAGAAAGCAATGATAAAGCTCGGACATATTTTATTTTTTTAATAAGCTGTTTTCTTCAAAGCTTACAAGTGTAGGGCTTCCATAGCAGGCTTTCTGAATTTGTGCCCGTTATGTTTGTTAATCTTCAAAGATCCTTACTTGAATCTATATTCTTCCTTTCTCACACTCTGCACCTGTTTTGTAATCATTCAACTATTCATACAGTATTGAAAACAACTTTTATTGAGGGTAAAAAATCCTTAAAATTAGGAACCTTATTTTAAACATGGTTACAACCTCAGCTATGCCCATAATGCAGCTGGCTATCATTGCCATATATTACTTTTCGTTTCACTGTTTATTGTGCCAAGGCAGAAACTATCCGGAGAGATAATTATGGGAGGAAGACCTCTTTTGCATACTTATATACACTGAGACTCAAGTCACGAGACAGGTAAACAGACTTAAATATTTTACTGCATACATTTCTACTCGAAAGTACAGCACCCGTTTAAATCCATGAAAACGCTCCAGGGAATTTCAGTCTAGATTTGGAATCGTCCGGATGCGTCGAGATATGGAAGAGGCGATAATGAGGTCCTGCCCGATACGGTCGCTAAACTCATCCGGGACAGGGCTGATTGGGAGAGATCAACTTTGGCACAGAATCCCCATAGCAAAAAGGCGCCTTCATCCTTTCAAAGGACTCACACACTCACTCACACACACACACACACACACACACACACACCCAACATGACATATGGGAAGCGGCAACCCGGATCACCATTTCAGCAAACGGGTCGAGCCCGCTTTATCACGGTCCCAGGAGAAAAGTAGCAAAATAGTACCAGAACTACGCCAAGGAGCTTTCTGGCTCCCCTTGGGGAGCACCCACGGGCACGGGTCCCGTCTGCCCCGGCGATCCCCCCTTTCGCCGAACAGGCTCCCTTCCCAGCCGGCGTTTTTCCCGCCACCAAGAGCGCGGCTATTCCAGCCCACCCTCCTTACTCCCCTCCCAATACCAACATCAACCCCGGCCGAGGCTGCCCCTAGGAAAAAAAAAAAAAGCGCCGGCGTAACCAGAAGAGAAAGGGAAGTGACCTCACAATGGGTCTTTCCCGCCCAATCATGAAGCCCCTGCTTTCGCCGCCCAATCCAAGCACATGCCCGCCAGACCGCAGCCAATGAGCGCGCGGCATTCCGGCGCCGGCAGGAGGGGTTTCTCTGGCCAGGAGGGAGGGGAGAGGTTCCCAAGAGCTCGGCAGTGGCGGCGGCTCCGCCTTCCTGTGGTCGGTGCGCGGCCTCGCGTCCCCTTCTTCCTCCTCCTCCCCGCCCGGCTGGCCCCTCTCTCTTCGGCAGCCATGGCGGTGGCAGCGGAGCAGGAACAGCAGCAGTTCTACCTCCTTCTCGGCAACCTGCTTAGTCCGGACAACGTCGTCCGCAAACAAGCCGAGGTGACTCGCGTACTCGCGTGGCTCTCTGTCCCCGTCCTCTCCTCCAGCCCCGCCGCGCACGAGGTTTCGCTCCTGGCCTTTGCCTGTCAGCAGTGGCCGCCCTCCGCGTTGCGCAGGGCCTCCACCGGGCCCACGTGCTCCGGCCAAGCCGGCGGCCGTTAACAGCCGTTGGCCGGGAACTAGAACACCGCTCGGGGCGGAGAGGCCAATTGCTTTTCCCTCCTCTTCGCTAAACTCCGGCCGAGTCTTCGCCTTGCTGTTCTCTTTCGCCCATCCTCGACTCCGATCCCGGTTCAAACGCTCCCTTCTCCCACCAGCCGATCACGTGGAGGCTTTCTCTCCCTCACCGATGGGGTCTCCGCTGGTCCGCTCGCCTTTCCCTCTTTCCCCGGAGCCGGCTTCTCTCCTGTTCGGTCCCCATTTTCTATGCCTTTCCCCAGCTCTTGTTAGCGTCGCAGTCCCTTCCCTCTCCCCCATCTCAGACCTGACCCTTCTGATTCGGACAACGACAACCTCCACCAACTCTTTAACAAATGCAGGAGGGGACCCTTAAAGAGTCTCGCTTCTTCTTAAAGTGTCTCTGTTCCCGCCATCCCTTCCTGTTTGGGATGAATGAGAACGATACTGTACGTGGAAGAGCTAGGGTTGCAATTGATGACTAATTAATTAGGGGTAGTAAGTTAAGTAATGCTTACAAAAGAGGGAAACTCCTCGGCTGGTAGGCCGCACAATTGATCTCTGTTTCTACGGTGCTTCATACTGTTATTATTTGTATGCTGGGCTTGGAAACCATTAAGGAAGCGAGGAGTCAGAACTGGTCTGTTGGCTCGGTATTCTGGTATCATACTCACAGTAGAATGAGCATTGTGACTAAGTTCGTTTGCTGTAGAAGTTTCCAGTAGAAAAAGCAGAGAAATATTTCAGCTTCCCAGAATATTCTGAGCTCAGGATGCTGGCCTTAAATAAAGGAATTATGGAGATAGATTTCATCCAGAAACTAGCTGAACTGGAAATGATATAGAAGGGTTGCTGTTTCCCACGAATTGGATTTGAAACCAGGATTTCTTTTCATAGTGCAGGAACATGCTATACCTAATTACTTTATTATTCTGTTGTTCTGAATAGTCTTTTTTATTATAAGTTAAAATTCCAAACTACAGGATTTCTCTAACATTAGTATAAAGGGATAATACTTTTTCCCCTTCTGTAGGACTGCTCTTCATTCTTTGCTATTAAAAAAAAAATAGTGCAGAATCTTTGTCTGTTGAAATAAATGCCAGTGTCTGGGTTAGAGTTTTCTCATTGTGTGGCTTTGGCTGGGCTTTTATCATTTACATCACTTCAGTGATCAGCAGAGTTCAGCACATTCTTTTGTTAATAGTTGTACAAAAACCTATTATCAGTATCCAAAAGTAAAACAATATGGTCTGGTTATTTTTCTTCCTGGATCTGAAATAGGCATTCATCATTCAGGGTCAAAATTCTGTATATCAATGCGAGCCGTTTAAGTGCTATGGGTATCAAATCTGCTGAAAATTAGACAAAAGAAGAGGCAAATGGGGAAAAACATTCTTTGTGTTACAGTTAGCGTGGCCAGATTCTAAAGAGTTCTGTGAATTAAGGTACAAAAAAAGGCATATTACTTATATATGAATAAGATGGCATTTGATAGGTATAAATATTGCCCAATTGTGATAATACCTCCGTTTTCCTGTGGCAACCTATACAAAACTTCCGTATCTGAATATTTAAATGTTAGATACAAAAGTAGGGAATTGTTGCCTGAATGGTCTTGGGAGTTTCCAGAATCATTGGCTATATAAATCCTATTCATTGCCATATAATTCTAAACCACAGTGGAGGACATCACTGTAGTGAAATCCTGAAAGCACAGATCAATAAAAACATTCAGGTTATATGAATAGCAGTATCATCTGAAGAGGTTTATGAGCCACTATGATGACCATCCATGTGTATGTTAAGAGAAGGGAGAGCTTTGTTTTTTTCATTAGTGACAGCTGCTTCATTAATACCATCAGTGCAAGATTATGAGTGTTTGTGCAGGTTACTGACATCATAGATTCCACACAACAATGATGCTTGTATGAGACAAATACAGTCCACCAGGATTTGCATTTTATGTCATGTAGCTGAATGACGTATATTCACAGACTTTATTAAAACACATGTATAAGAAATGAGACCTTGATTGCATTTATATAACACCTAAAACTAAAAGCTACTGTATTTATAAGTCTCAGGAGCTTTAAAATTTGATAAAGAAACCTGTGGAGAAGAACGAATCTGGCATGTCTGGAATCTTTAATCTCATTTCTGACCATTTTTAACCATTGTAATAATTCCTTGAGTAATTTAATGATGACTTTTAAGCCAGGGATCCTCAACCCATGGGCCATGGCCCATTTAGAACTGGGCTGTGGAAGCAGCAAGCCAGTATGTGTGCACCTGTCGCTCGCATAGAACCATTCCCACACACAGGTCCACAAAGCCAGAAAGGTTAGGGACCACTGTTTTAAACTATGGTTGCAAATTCCACAAGATCCTACTTCCCTAATAAAAGCAGTATGATTTTTTTAAATTAGCTCTTGGGCAGAAAGAAAATAGCTGTGTTGAACTGTAATCAAATAAAGACTCTGACACATCTGTCTATCCCTTCAAGGCATAAGACCTGGTTTTTGAGGAGCCACCTGTGCCCCATAATTTTCTGCTTGACCCATGTGATCTTTCACCATGCTTGAAATCTCAACTTTTAAACAGTGTCACCCAGCAGGACTCTCGAAGTGGTCTTTTCTCTCATGGCATCTACGCTCTGGAATACCATTCCTCCTGATATTATGGGAGGAGTGACAACGTAGTTAAAAGAGGTATCACCCTAGAACCCCTACATAGCCATAAGTAAACTAAGTCCACCCCCCCAATTATGTAGATCCTTATCTAACTGCAAGCAGGTATTAACCATTAATTGAAAAGATTCCTGTGCAAAGGTTGTTTAGCAATAAATCAGTTTAATTGGACCTTATTCATCCTGATCCGCCTTAAATGAGCCCTTAAAAATATAATCCATAAGACCTAAGTAAGAGTAGGTGATGAACCTGATGCGATGTTTTGATTTTTTTTTAATGTTTGTTGCTTATTTTCTGAACTTTCTGGTTTTCATTATGTATTTTCATTTTTTAAAATAAATATTGCATCTTGTAAGTTATCCAAAGTTGTAACAGATTGAGGTGGCCTATAAATCCTATAAATAAGTTCTATTACTGTTGTATTGAATGTGGCTTTCAGTGGCTGAAAAAATATAAACTGCAGGCCCTGGATGGCAAATGTTGCCCACCTATGCTTCAAGTAACTGGAAGAGTATTCCTTCAAAGAAGGAAAAAAATCAGACCCAGGAGACTACAGACCAGTCGGTCTAACATCAATACCTGGGAAGATACTGGAAAAGATAATGAAAAAACAGATCTGCGAACATCTAGAAACAAAGTTATAACTAGAAGCCAGCACAAGTTTGTTAAAAACAGATCATGCTAAACCAATTTCATTTCATTTTTTGACAAACTGACTAAATTAGAAGACCAGTGAAATGCTATGAACATAGTATACTTAGACCAGTAAGGCGTTCAACAAAGTAGACCACAACCTACTTCTTGATAAGCTAGAAATAGGGATACATAGCATTATCACCAGATGGATTTGTAACTGGATGACAAACTGTACTCAACAAGTAGTCCTTAATAGTACTACATCTACGTGGAGGTAGTGGGGTACCACAAGGTTCTGTCTTAGACCCAGTACTCTTCAGTATTTTCATAAATAACTTAGATGAGGGAATAGAAGGGGGAACTAATCAACTTTGCAGATGACACTAAGCTGGCAGGAATAGCCAACACCCTAGATCCAGATGGATATCGACAGACTTGAACATTGGGCCCTATCTAACAAAATGAAATTCAACATAAAGAAAAGTAAAGTTTTAGGCAAGAAAAACCAGAAGTACACATACAGACGTATTAGTACCACTCTATAAAGCTTGGAATACTGCATCCAGTTTTGGCACCACATTATAAAAAAGTTGTTGAGACTAGGAAAGAGTGCAAAGAAGAGCAACAAGAATGATTGGGCTGAAGGCTAAAACATAAAGAGCAGTTAAAGGAATTGAGTACGTCTAGTCTACTGAAAAGGAGAAGTAGGGAAGACATGATAGCAGTGTTCCAATATTTGAGGGGCTCCTACAAAGATAAGAAGGGTCAAACTATTTTCCAAAGGACCAAAATGCAAGACAAGAAACAATGAATGGAAATTAACCAAGGAGAGAAGCAACCTAGAACTAAGGAGAAATTTTGATCATGTGACCATGAGGATTCTGCAATGGTTGCAATTGTGAGAAATAGTAATAAGTCCCTTGTTTCTTGTCAGAACAATCAACCAGTGGAACAGCTTGCCTTCAGAAGTTATAGGTGCTTCATCACTGGACGCTTTCAAGAAGAGACTGGACAGTCACTTGTCAGAAATGGTATAGGGTCTCCTGCCTGAGCAGGGGGTTGACTAGATGACCTACAAAGTCCCTTCCAACTCTGTTATTCTAAGTGTTAGAACATTTGGCAACCTGACACTTTCCAGATAACTAGGGCTATTTTCCAAAATTTGTAACGATTCACCCTGATGGATACAGCAAACAGATTTTTTTATCGAAGTTGTCTGAAGATCACCAGGTTGTCACCATTGTGCTATATTATAGCTAATAATGTTGACAGTGTGGTATTCATGTATTAAAAAAGGTAAATTTTGTTTTAACCTATCCTAGAAAGAAAAAAATAGGATTAAAGAAAAGAAACAAAAGTTATACTTTTTTAAATTAGCTGCTATATATCTTCATGTCCTTCATTAGCAGGATAATATTTGAGAGGAAGAAAAAGGCTGAAATGTTATTTTTTGTGAATTAAAATTTCCTTTCATATTATAATTTCTTTGCTGTTTGATATTTGAGGTATTGTATCTTGCACAATATAGAACTTCATATTCCTATTTTGAGTAAAATTACTTCTGTAATATATTTTTTTGTAAATATTAAACAATTGTCTACTTAGAGCATATTAAATGACTGTTGATGCTTCTTATTTTTTTAATGCTAACCTGTTTCTGGTCTTTTCTCTTTTAGGAAACATATGAGAACATACCAGGCCAATCTAAGATTACGTTCCTTCTACAAGCTGTCAGAAATACTACGGTTGCCGAAGAGGTATTTTTCACCCTAAGATTTTATGTTGTAAAATATGATTTTGTGATTGTGACTCATATGGTCATACCATCTATGATGGAATATATTATTAACACTACAACTTTGTTAAAGAACAAATGGTCAGGAAATTACATCATTAGTAGTTGCTGCTCCTGTATTGCTAAACCTTAACTCATCATATGTATAGAAGCTTTCATTCCTACAGTGGTTTTGTGATAAGCCAGTGTTTAATATTTTGAGTTTATAATTATAAAGTTGATAAATACTCTTGATTTCAATTTTCTTTTCATGAACAGAACATGGCTTTTCTGCTTTCTCTTTATGGCCTGTTCTACTTCCACAAAACCCATTTCAGCTAGGTGCAAGGGCTTTGAGATAAAGGAGGCAATATATGTTACATTCTTTACTTGAATGGAGAAGCACCTTGAGCTATAATTCTATGATTAAACTAAATTTCAATCTTAATATTTATTTTCATAATCCCTTTAAGTAATTCTTAAGATTAGCAAAGATTAAACATGCAGAGAGGAGGGGAAGTAGCATTTGAGATGCAGATAGAAAACAATTTAAAATTCATGAGCATCTTTGAAGGCTTGAATGAAATTTGGAGTATAAAATTTATAGATTTCGTTCAGAGAACATGATCTGGTATGAGTCGCAGCAAGGGGTGAAATTTTTTAGTCTCATCATTTGATGTTAAATTGTCCATTTAGGAAATACAAGAAATACAGGTGAGGGTTCATTTAAAAAGTGCATTACTAGAAATTACACATATAACTTTATTATAAACAAGTGTTGTCCAATAACACACATAAGAATCTTAGAAAATTTGATCAGAAAAATGTTAATAGATGTAATATGGAAACAGACCAGATGTAATAAAGGAGTTTCCTACCATAACTTTTTCATTGTTTGTTATAGATTGTATTGTGGCTTTTCCTTATTTAGCAACTAATACTAAAGAGAAACAAGAAAATAATAGTGGTTTAAGTAAGGTGCATGTAAATGAAATGAAGCATATGTTGATATACAGTCAATAGTATAGTGAATAGGTTGTCTAATCTTGTCTTTGGAAGAACACATACAAAAATACATTATATTATGATGAAAATTTCTATATACTACAGGTGGAGATTGTTAATCTTTAATGCAATAATCATTATGTTTATATTTTGGCTGTTCATTTAATTACCTGTCTTCTTCCCCTGTCCCTATAACTTACTACAATGTTTTAAGCTTAATTGAGATACTGTTATCTAATTGTGCACCTTGTACAAACATTTATTTAGTATTCAGTGATTATAACAGAAATGAAGACTAACATTGAATTAAAATAGCTGATATTTATATTGTTACAGCTGCAGTTGGTATAGACAACAGGAGATTGAATGATCCTTACTCAAATTTTTATTTTATTATTAAATTTATATGCTATTCATCTCACTATCCAAAGTGACAGTTTCTTCTATCATTTGTTATTTAACAACACTTTCTATAATAAAAAGTTACATTTTAGTCCTGGAGTTTGAATTTTACTTTCTTTGCATTTCTTCACATACTAATCATTCAACTATTTTAAAATAACACACCTTATTCCTCTATATTAATAGTTTTTAGATTGTCTAGAAGTGATGTTTACATTTTAATGTATAATAGAAAGTCATTCCTTAATTTATTATTACATGCTTCTTAGTTCATAGTTCTTTTGCTATAGAGTCAGATGTCTTATTTAGTTCTTATATTAGCTATGGAGTGAAATACTTGGAGGGGGGTGGAATAACTAAAGATACCAAAAATAGATCAGCTAAGTCAGCATTTTGGCTCAGTTTCTAGATTTTTATACATGCAAGAAAAATGTCTTTATAAAATCAGTATTGGGTTTTTTTAAAAATAAAAAAGGAAATAGTTTACCATGTATTTGTCTTAACAGGCTAGACAAATGGCTGCTGTCCTTCTACGGAGACTTTTGTCAGCTTCTTTTGAGGAAGTTTATCCAACATTACCCTCTGAAGTCCAAACTGCCATCAAAAGTGAACTGCTTGTGATTATTCAATTGGAAACACAATCCAGCATGAGGAGAAAAATCTGTGATATTGTAGCTGAACTGGCCAGGAACCTAATAGGTATAAAATCTTATTTTGGTACAGATGCATAAAGGAAAAATATTTTGGCTGACATGATAGTTGGAGAAACATTATGTAAAAAAAACAGATCTTTTCTGTGTCTGCAGCTATGTTCATAGATTGTGCTAAGTCATAATAGGGTTCATTTGTCTTTAGATTAGCATATTGTGTAAACCAAGTCAATTGTGGTTTACTCTTTAAAGTTAGCCCATGACATAATATAAGCATGGTTAAGCCATGACATAGTATCTGTCTGATCTGGAATGTATATTTTCCTTGTATTCTCTATCATGCTTTGGCTCCATTATTGGCTTTGAAATGAAGATAAAACTTTTAAAAAATGATTAAACATCTACCACTTTAAATATGCATTTTCATATTTAGAAATATTATCTTTAGATATGCTGCGCAAGCCTTGAGGAGTGTAGCAATCCACAACCTTATGTGATCTCTGTGCAGCCTTTTCTGTTTGACATTAGTGAGTATGGCATCTCTGCACGTGACTTTTCTGCATTGGTGGAATGATCTCTTCTGAAATAATGGGGCATTCACAGATTATTTTTTAATCTAGCATTTTGATTTAGGGAAATAGTATGCAACCACTGTACTTTCAGTATTATGCCTCTTGGGTGCTTTACTTACTCTTTTCCATTTGCTTTTTCAACAGCCAGTATAAGTTCAGTTGAAATCCTAAGTATAAGGGTGGAGGTTAAAGAGCAAAAGCTGCAGATTTTCTAAGCATTGTGAAATTACTTTAGTCAACCAGGCTAGGATGTGATAAAAGTCTTAGGAAGGAAAATTCCCTGTGTTCATCAGAGTTCAGAGCTAACAAGACATTGAAGCAGAAGAATATACATCAGACTTCATTGATCTAATTTGGTTAACTGCTATGATTTCCATTTTATTTTTATTTAATTTTAAAAATTGTACACCTTAAATGTTAATTTTCTCTCTCACACAGATGAAGATGGCAACAACCAGTGGCCAGAAGGTCTGAAATTTTTGTTTGACTCAGTCAGCTCTCAAAATGTGGGACTGCGAGAAGCTGCTCTACATATCTTTTGGTATACGATCACTCTTAAATACTTCATGACACCTTTATATACTCTGATATAAATTGTGAAGCGAGAGGTTGTCAGTTTGTTTAAAGAGTTTGTTGTCTCTGCCTCACACACATTATACATCTGAACAAAGTTTCTTCTGTTTCAAGACCATCATTCCTGACCATTATTTCACAGAATGTTCAGAATGAAAAATTCATGAGTAAAATGGGAGGGGGCTGTCAGGAGCCATCTTTGCCACTTTGCTTGCCTAGTTGGGAAATGTCTCTTTACTATCGTTGAATAATTAGTGCAAAATTTATATCTTTATCTTGATTAGTCTTTTATGTACATTGCTTCCCAGCAGGGATGCACTTCAGGTCATGGAACTGCAGGATGTTATAGTTTAGAATTTTTTATTAATATATTTTAGTCCTTTTTTTAAAAAAAACACTAAATGTGCTACATGTCCCAGGACAAAATAGTGGTGATAGACTTATTTTCTTGATTTTCCATGCAGAATAGTTGCAATTTTGTTTAGATGGACACTGAAATTCATTTAGATTGCTTGTGCTATTATTGGGTCTTCCTCAGGGAAATAAGTAATGACAAAGAAACAGCCACAAGTGAATTTTTAGTATATTTTAATAATTCAATGTATGTTTATTTAATTCTCTGTTTAGGAACTTTCCTGGTATTTTTGGAAATCAACAGCAACATTATTTGGAGGTCATCAAACGAATGTTGGTGCAGTGTATGCAAGATCAGGAGAATCCAACAGTAATTCAACATTTATTTAATTTTGTCTTTTATTTTAATGCTGTTGCAAACAAAAAATCCGTCTTGTTTAAGACAGATTTAGGAATTTACATGAAACAACACTATTGGGATTATTTTAGATACATGCTTTTGGGGAAATACTGTGATCTGTTCTTTGTGGAGCTGATGTTTAAGAGATGGTCAGTTCAGAAGACTGAATCCCATAGATAACGGTATTTTCTTTGCCAAATTAATGGAAATCTGGGTGATTGCAGTATGCTTCACTTAAGTCCCTTGTTGACTTTCATTGGATTTGGACAGCTATATATACCCCCCTCCCCTCCCTGCTTGAGTTTGTCCTCATCCTGATACTGATAGAGGTTGAATAGAATTAAGCCCCAACCTGTACTGACAGTTGGTTTTCTTTCCAGATCAGGACACTGTCTGCTAGGGCTGCCGCTGCATTTGTTCTTGCTAATGAGCAAAATGTGCCCCTTCTTAAACATTTTGCAGACTTACTTCCTGGAATTTTGCAGGTAAAATCTCAGAAAATTATGGTGACTGAAATGCTAAGGCTGTTGCTGTTATTTTTGTTGATAATACATGTATTTCCAGTGTATCTGTTAGTACAGTGGATGTCACTCAAAATAACAGGATAGTTGTTTTTAAATATATAACTCATGCAGCTTGATTAAACAATAAATGCGACTTATACAAGAGCAACTACTATATTCAAATGCTGGAAGGAATAAAGCTTGAGAAACCAAGATGTTATTTTTGTTGATCTAAAAATCTAACCCTTCAGTTCCTAACTGCATAGCACAATATGCAGTGCAAAAATTGTGGTCCGTATAATAATCTTCAGAAAGACCTGAAGTACACACATAAATGTATTTATTGTTTTCATAATGTTTAATTACAGTAAGTCATTTTGAAACTTGTAAACAAAGTGTCAGTTGAGAAAATTAAAAGCATGAACTGTACTGATAAATAACATGATATATCCAACACAGATGTATCATTTATCCCAGCGGTCCCCAACCTTTCCAGCTTAGCGAACCGGTGGAGGGGGGGGTAGAGAAGGGGATGATTGTCTGTGACTGGCATGCACTCACTGCTTGCACAAATGGAACCATGCGCAAGCACTCAACACAAGTGAAGTTTCACGCTCATGCTCACCTGTCATTTGCACGGCCCAGTTCCGAACAGGCCGTGGCCTAGGGGTTGGGGACCCCTGATTTATCCTTTTGTTAGTGACAGTTTCCAAGTTTGCATATAGCTAGTTTATTCTATCAGATATTCAAAAAAGTAAAATTATTGAAATTTATTATCATATACAACACAGCAACTTAACAGGTAGAAAAGAATTCTGAAATTCTAAGCAAAACTAAAATCTGTTTTTTTAAGAATATATTTGTTTTTAATTTACACAGATGCTGTCTGTTGCCTGTAGTTGTAACTACATAATTTTGAAAAATTAGGGCATAATTAAAATAGATGATGGTTTCTCCAGAAAAGTAATGATATGCAACAAGAAAAAAATCATTGAACAATTATTGCATCAGATAAGTTATAGAAGAGGTGAACATTAATCAGTCTCACTTGGTTAGTTTGTGCTAAAACAGTGCTTCCCAAACCTAGCTTAAATTACCCAAAATTTGGTAAAACTGTTTTTTTGTTTGGGTAAGCAACATGTGAACTCATTGCCAAACCACAAAAGGGACAGTTAAAGCATTTTACCTGCATTGGATAAAAAGGACTTTCTAGTAAAACAATTTTGGGTATTGAAAGAAAAAGTTTGGGAAGCATTGTGCTAAAATTACAGTGTCCATACTAAGGTGAACTTTTGATGCTAAGGTGAAATGCCTCTGTTGTAGAAACTTGCAAAATGTTGAGTGGTTTCCTTTAATGCTTTTGAATGCAAATTACAAGGAAAATACATTAATTACTGTTTTTCTTCAGGCAGTCAATGACTCATGTTATCAAAATGATGATTCGGTCCTAAAGTCTCTTGTAGAGATTGCAGATACAGTTCCAAAATATTTACGTCCGCACTTAGAACCTACATTACAACTGAGTTTGAAAGTAAGCTTTTATTCTAGCACTTCAATTTAAAAATTTTAGTTGTTAGAACTCTGGCCTTGATTTTAGAGTTTTCCTAAAATATTTTTCAATTTCAGTTATGTGCAGACACAAATCTCAATAATATGCAACGTCAGCTGGCCCTTGAAGTAATAGTTACATTATCAGAGACTGCTGCTGCTATGCTGAGAAGGCATATCAACATTGTTGCACAAGCTAGTAAGTAAGCCATTTTTGTTATTTTAATCAGATTTAAAATATATAAAAAAGGTTTTTTTAAAAAAAAAGTCTAACTTTGGATTTTGAAAGCCAAAATCTTGATGGTCAAATGTAGCAGTGGTCCCCAACTTTTTGGCTCGACAGACCAGTGGCAGCATAAGAGGGAATGGTTTCAGGCACACAACCTAGCTGTCGCACATGCACAAATGAAGCTTCACTCACTTGCCCACCACTTGCACAGCCCAGTTCCTAATGGGCTGTAGACCAGTACTGGTCCACGGACCGGGGGTTGGGGACCCCTGAAGTATAGAATAGAATACTTTATTGGCAAAGTGTGATTGGACACACAATTTTTCTCCAGTGCATAAACTTTCAGAATACATACAACAATAAAGTAATATCATAAGATACCACTAGGAGAAAGTAATAGAAAAATGAGAAGGCTAATGGTAATCCAATCTGGGTCAGTCACCGGTAGAGAGAACTTCCCTGAGGATGGTTTTCAGCACAAGTCAGAAAGCTTGGAAGAATAAACCTCTGGTTCCGGTGACTAACCCAGATTGGATCCCGCAACATTATCCTGAGACACGTATATTTGCCTTCATTCATGTAATAGTAATGTACAAATTATAATCATACCTTAATTGCCCCCCACGACCACCTGCACTCCAGAAATTCCTGTGGAGATGTATACCCAAAGTCAAGGCTTTTAAGAGTTGCTTACTGCATAATTCTGTTTGTTACTACTATTTTATTTACACAGAGGCTAATTAAGTTCAGTTTAATGTTAAAGCTAAGTAGGCTATTTAAAGCTATCCAAAATCAGGCATATACCAGATTGCAGTACTGAAGCAGAGAAAGCATAAAATGTGTAGTGTATAGGAATATGTAAGCCTATAGAGGGAAAGATAAAGGTTTCCTCTGTCCAGTCAAGTCTGATTTTAGGAGATGGTGCTGATCTCCATTTCTTAGCCGGGGGAGCCAGTGTTGTCCAAAGACATTTCTGTGGTCATGTGGCCAGCATGACTCTATGCCAAGGCTCACAGAATGCTGTTACTTTCCCACTGAAGTGGTACCTATTTATCTACTTGTATTTGCATAGTAACGGAAGCTCACCCTATTGTGCAGCTCTCAGATATCCTGGGCTGTCAGCTTTTTTTAACCACTGAGCCATCATACACTCATGATACTATAAGTCTAGTTTGGGCTTGGCTATGTTATTGCTGATTTTAAATCTTTTTTTTAATACTGTTCGGACAGTATCTAAGGGTCATTAAAATATGTAGGTTCTATGTAGAAAATTCTTGGAGACCTTGTTTCATTACCTGCAAATTAATAAAGGGGAAAATGATTAAGTATGAAATATAATATTAGCAATTCCCTATTTGATTCCTATTATTCAAATGTCACTCAGTCTATTGAATTAAATCCTAAATCTGAGTTTACAACTGTTAGCATACTTGGGTTAGAGACATTGCAACCTAATTTCTTGCTTTCTGTAGGTTATTTTCTGAATTTCCCACTTGCTTCTTTCTAGAGTATTTTGAAAATAGCATCTCTGTTTAGATTATAGTGATCGTATGTTGTCCAGACAGGATCGTCCTGCTTTTTAATCAGGGTTATGACCTGTTCGCAATGTATCTTCCGTTTAGCTTTCTGGAACTTTGTACAGTTCAAGGAATTAGTGCATATCCAGAAACTTAGTGTTTGTTTCAGTAGAGCTTTTGTCGCATATTAATGCTTTTGCTACTGTTTGTTGCTGCTTTCATAAACAATTTTCAATCTCCTTTTATTTATTCAATATATGGCTCTTTTCAGCTCTGTAATTTTAAATGAGAAGTCAAATATATTCTAGCCTAGCCTCCCACCTTCTCTTCTCAAAATATAAGCTACAAAAAACATAAAGGGAAATGGATGAAAAAACATTTTAGATTAATGGAAATCAGTATGAATACAGACTTACACAAATTCTATATACCAAACATCTTCATGAGTAAGGCATAGATTAATGGTTGTAATTAAGAACAGAAAGAAGTAATTATAGGTAGTCCTCATTTTAAAACAGTTCATTTAGTGACCATTCAAAGTTACAGCGGCACTGAAAAAAGTGACTTATGACCATTTTTCATACTTATGACCATTGCAGCATCCCCATGGTCACGTGATTTACATTCAAATGCTTGACAAATGGTTCATATTTATGATGGTTGCACTGACCCAAGGTCCTGTGATCCTCTTTTGCAATCTTCTGATAAGCAAAGTCAATAGGGAACCCAGACTCACTTAACAACTATGTTACTAATGTATCAACTACAATGATTCACTTAACAAATGTGGCAAGAAAAGTCATAAAATGGAGCAAAACTCACTTAACAAATGTCTCACTTAGCAGCATGAATTCTGGGCTCACTTGTGGTTGTAAGTCAAGGACTACCTATACGTTATAAAACTCTGACTTTTCTGAACCATTTTGCTTTAACCAATTTCAAACAATAGCTACTCATTAACACTTTTTAGCTGAATCTTTTAGTTACCAATTAATTAAATGAGCATCTGCAAATATACTGTACACTATATATAAAGAGAGTATTTATAAAATGATAGAACGATGAGATTCTCAAGAGCTTGGACCAAGCCATTTAAAATATTAATATTTTGTTTCAGGTTCAGAACAAATGTATTTTGTGCTGAGGATGGGATAAAGTCAATATGTCTTCTTTTGCGTCTTGACAAATGTTGAGAACGTGTATGTTTTGTTCCAACTACAAAGCACTCAGAACATATTGCATACCCTTATTTTACCTTACTTAGCTATAATTATTCCAAATAATTGATCAGCAATTTTTCACAAATTGTGTCAGTATATAATGCAGTAAGTGAAAATCCCACATTTCCTTTTGGGATTGTTAGCATCCAATGCATTGTTAGAAATTTGTTAATAAGCACTGTTAAATTTGTTTTAGTCCCTCAGATGTTAGCAATGATGGTTGATCTAGAAGAAGATGAAGATTGGGCAAATTCTGATGAATTAGAAGATGATGACTTTGACAGGTAAAGATGCATATTTTAGAAATTCAATTTAGGATGCTTGATTTTTCCCAGGATTTTTCCCATTGGTTTAATAAAGTATACAGTGAATCAAAAGTGAGAAAACATCCTCACGGAAAGAAAAATAATAATTTCCAATGTGGTACAAAAAAAGAATCCATACAAAGAACAAATCTACTCTAGAAATTAAACATCACATGATGTATTCTTTATCCATGGTGGCGCAGTAGTTAGAATGCAGTACTACATGCTAATCACTGCTCTCTCCAGGAGTTCGATCCTAAGCAATTCAAGGTTGATTTAGCCTTCCATCCTTCTGAGGTCGGTAAAATGACCCAGAATGTTGGGGGAAATATGCTGACTGTGTAAAAACTGCTTAGAGGATTGTAAAGCACTGTGAAGTGGTATATAAGTGCTATTGCTATTGTATGAAGTTCTTAAAGTTTCCTTCTAGTTCACTCGTAGAGTCTTGGTCACAATTCATTGTATTTAAAAACTCTTTGTTATTTGTGAAGCAGTAGGGCAGTAGATTGACAATTATGTAATGGAGAGTTTTTCAGAATAATTTTGACCATGATTTTATGCCACAGTACTCACTTAATTGGGGAGAGTGAATTAAAATCTTCACAATATATACAGTAGGAAACAAAGTCCAGGAACAGAATGCTGAAGATGAGATGAGAGATAGAGAGTGAACATCAGATGGCTCCGTCTCTGAAGTACTGCAATGATTTAAAAGGAAAATGCAAAGTTTGCTGAAGTTCATAGCATTCCAAAGCAGAGTCAAAACTAAATCAGATGAGGCCCCAGGAACAGATAATATGTATAATAAATTGGTATGGAGCTGACCCCAATGTGGTTTGAAAGCTCTTTGTCATAACAGGAACGCAGTTGAAGCAACTCTATATTAGCACCAGGAAAGCAGTGGTAGATAAGATGTATATACTGTGCAATGTAAGACCTTCTGCAGGTTCAGTTTTCACTTAGGAAAATGTGACGGATAAGCAAACAAAATATTTGCAGTATTTTGATATTAAAAGTTTGTATTTGAAACTATGTTAAGCATAATTTTCTTCGAAACAAAAGTCTAAAGAATAGGAACATCAGTTGATGTCCTAAATATTGTTCTTATTGACTTTGTGCAAATTTTAGCAATGCTGTTGCTGGTGAGAGTGCACTGGACAGAATGGCATGTGGCCTTGGTGGAAAACTTGTCTTGCCTATGATTAAAGAGCATATTATGCAAATGCTTCAGAATCGTAAGTAATTTTATTTTGGATTTTGAGCTGCTGATTAAATGATGTAGGAACTGAGCAGTTAAAAAGGGGGTTTAAATGAATTTATAGCCAAGTAACCCTTATATGAAAACTAGTTTGGTATTGTGGTTAGGACACCAGGCTAGAAACTGGGAGTCTTGAGTTCTTAAGCACAAAGCCAAGGTGACTGGTTCAATCATTTGGCTAATAATTCACTCTCAGACTTAGAAAGAAAGCAAGAACACACACCCTTCCAAAAATCATGCCAAGAAAACTGCAGAGATTACTCCAAATAGTCCCCAGGAGTCAAGTGCTGACTTGAAGGCACGTATAATGGTTTCAAAGTGTCCAAATCACAAGCACGGGGGCAGTGCATGGACCAATCATGAATCATTTTTTCCTGCACCATCATAATATGAAATAGCCACTAAGCAAATAGTTGCAATTGAGAACTGCCTGTATCATGAAGGTTTCTTCCAATTCATTGAAATAGGCACCCATGAACACACACTGCACTCTGAGCCAATTGTATCAAATTGCCAACTGGGGTGCAAGAGAGGAGAGAACAACCATTCTGGAGTCGGGAATGGAAGAGAAATTAATTTGAACAGATTCATATCTTCTGTGTGCCTTTTTTTCCTGACTTTGAATTCTTCCATTTAATTACAGCCGACTGGAAGTGCAGGCATGCTGGCTTGATGGCTCTATCAGCTATTGGTGAAGGCTGCCACCAACAAATGGAGGGAATTTTGAATGAAATAGTTAACTTGGTATTGCTTTTCCTTCAGGATCCTGTAAGTTGAATGCAATTTTCCTTCTCCAAATGTTGATTTCTGTGCTTTATTTTATGATATTACTAATTACATGTGAATATTTCAGCATCCACGGGTAAGATATGCAGCTTGCAATGCGATTGGTCAGATGGCTACAGACTTTGCACCAAGCTTCCAGAAAAAATTCCATGAGAAGGCAAGTATAAAGCTTTGTGTTGCTCATTAACAAAGCTTATTTAGGGACCTGTCACTCATGGTTGCCATCTTTGTTATAGGTAATTGCAGCTCTTCTGCAGACAATGGAAGACCAAGGCAACCAACGTGTTCAGGCTCATGCAGCTGCTGCTCTGATCAACTTTACTGAAGACTGTCCAAAATCACTGCTTATTCCATATTTAGATAACTTAGTGAAGCACCTTCATTCCACTATGGTATTAAAACTACAGGAGGTAAGGACGTTTTAAGATAAAATTGAATATAGTTATATTTAAGTTATTAAATATAAATTAAGTTATTTACGCAAGACTTCAATTTTATTTTTATTTATTTGCTGCTTTTTTCATAGTTGATAGAAAAAGGCACCAAGCTTGTTTTGGAACAAGTTGTTACATCCATTGCCTCAGTTGCTGATACAGCAGAAGAAAAGTTCGTTCCATACTACGATTTGTTTATGCCTTCCCTGAAACACATAGTTGAAAATGCTGTACAAAAGGAACTCAGACTCTTAAGAGGCAAAACTATAGAATGTATCAGCTTAATAGGCCTTGCAGTAGGCAAAGAGAAGGTAGGTATCAATTTAATTCTGTACTGTCTTCAGCTTTGTAGGTAGATTGGGTTGCTTCTGTATTCTTTTTTTATTATTATTAATTTTATAAATACAAGTATAACAAAAAATCAATATAAAAACAACTCAACTGAACAGAATCGTATACAACTTTTTCCCATCACACCTTAGGTAATACAATACCATGTTACAGTTGAGGAAATTATTAAAAAAAACCCACCCCCCACCCCGACTTCCCAAAGTGAATACAGGTTAAAAACTGTATTCTTAAATTGAAACCATTCTTGATTTTTAGCTTCAGCTTTAAAGCTTTGGTAATTTCAATATATATTTTTAACTTGCATTCTTCAATACATTATTGTAAGGATACTTTGTGTCTGTTTAAAAACTGCCACAGGTTGATTTGGGTTCTCTATTTGTTTCTAGTTTATGCAGGATGCATCTGATGTGATGCAACTCTTGCTAAAAACACAGACTGATTTTAACGACTTGGAAGATGATGATCCTCAGGTATGTTAGAGAGCAGATCTTGCTTTGGGGCAAATTTCTATAACTGCATATATTTGAAACAGAATTCCTAAATGAGGTTATAATAATCTGCTTATCACATTTAGTTAATTCGAGATTTTGCAATACATGTATGATAGAAATCTACATTTTACCCAGTGACAGCAGAGTTTTAATTGATATGCCGCAGTAGGGATAAGAAAGAATTTTAGCTACCAAACCACCTAAAAGCTTACTAAGTAAATTTTGAAGCTTTTCTCCAAATGCACTCAACACCTTCCAGGCTTTTGCAACTTCTGCAATTTCAAAATATTTTTAGTTTGCCCTTTTTACTCATGCAAGTTGTCCTTAGGTAACTACTTCTCGTTCAGCAAGCATTGAAAGTTGCAGTGGCACTGAACAAACGGTACTTAAAACCAGTCCCCAAAGTTCCATCTCTCATCCTACCTTCTTCCATAGTGCTCACCTACCTTCCCACCTGCTGGCAAGCCACCCAGGACTTGAAACTTCAACTGGCTTCCCCATTCATCTTGCTTGTGGAAAGCCAGGAAGAAGTCATAAGTTGCAGTCATGTAAGATTCTCACTTAATGCCCTTGTGATTTTCCTTAGCGGCAGCAATTGGAGAACTACTGTCACTAAACAAGGTGTTCTCACAACATCACACCGTATTACTGCATCCCTTAGCAATGGCAATTCCAGTCCCAGGTACCTAGGAAACATGTTCGCATCCAGAAACTATTGTACAAAAATGCGCTTTACAGTTTTGATGTGATAAAATTTAATTGGATATCTTTTAGCAAAGTGCTGTTGCAATGCTTATGCGAAGCCTCTGTAATAGAGACTTCATATTCCACAGTGATTAAAACTGACCTGTGAAAGTTTCTTTTTCTCTTCTCATTTATGCCATGAATTTGTTAATTCTAGCCCAATTAATTTTGGGAGGACACTAATATTTTCTAGTGGTCTTGTAAACATAGTATTTTTGAAAGGCATTTCAGATTTTTCAAAGTACTACACAAATCTGTATAATTAACTTTTAAAGCAGGTTTGTTAGGGATTGGTTTTTATACAATCCCAGCCATAATATAGCTGTATAGTCATTATTCTTGAAGAAAATGAAACCTCATTTTATTAATTTACAGATATCATATATGATTTCTGCATGGGCTAGAATGTGCAAAATTCTTGGAAAGGAATTCCAACAATATCTTCCTGTTGTTATGGGTCCTTTAATGAAAACTGCATCAATTAAACCTGAAGTGGCCCTTCTTGACAGTAGGTTCTGATATTTTAATTTATATTTTTAGTTAATAAGGAATAATACAGCTCTACTAAAATTAACCTTTTTTTGTCACTAGCTCAAGATATGGAAAATATGAGTGATGATGATGGCTGGGAATTTGTCAATTTAGGGGATCAGCAGAGTTTTGGTATTAAGACGGCAGGTCTTGAAGAAAAAGCAACTGCATGTCAGATGTTGGTAGGTACTATTTTAATTACATTTTTTAAATAAAAATTTGGCTCCTGATGCCCAAAATGTTTGGGAATGAGACTCCTCAAACTTGAGGAATTGAAAGCAAGATGGAACTCTTTGAAGGGAAGTTATTGAAACACCCACTAGTCTTAAGAAATATTGGGTTAAATCACTATTTCCAAGAAAATATATTTTTGTATAAAAGAAATACATTCTTTCACTATTCATTTACTTTTAAATGTATAGTCTATTCATGTTCAAATAGAATTTTACAATTTGGGGGAATACATTTACTTGTTTGTATTCTCCTTTATCCATTTTATCGGTTTTAAGTCTACCACTAGTAGTTTGTTTATTCATGATCCAGCTTCCGTTGCTGAAGAAATTTATGTTTGGATTTTAGGTTTGTTATGCCAAAGAATTGAAAGAAGGATTTGTGGAGTACACCGAACAAGTTGTGAAGCTAATGGTTCCTTTGCTGAAGTTCTACTTCCATGATGATATCTTTTTCTATGTCTGTCCCATTTTCTATGAGAGTCCTATGGACTGTTAATGTGACAGTTTTTAGGTTTTGTTATCAAATTCTTTGCTGCCACTCTATATATAGCTTGTTGAGGAAGAGGGCAATATTCCATCCTTTATATTAATCCAAGTAAATCATTTTGTTGCAAACCCAGATCAATTATGCAATTCCCACCATTTTATTATGGCGCAAATATTTCTAAAATGCAATACGAGACCTAAAATAGAGTTAATGTAGCTTTTTTTAAAGAAAAGAAAAGCATTCTCAGTTTCACTGGATTTAAACTGGGTTGGTTAAGCAAAATTAAATTGTAACAGTTATGCTGTTTAATCCTTAATTGTTATTTAATATCTATGACTAGTTTGGTCTAGTGATTGAACCATCAGACTAAAAAGCCAAAAGGCTGTTGAGTTCTAGTCTTGCCTCAGGCATGAAAGCCAGCTGGGTGACTTTGGACCTGTCACACACACACAGCCCAACCCACCTCTCAAGGTTGTTGGAGAAAATAGGAAGAGGAAGGAATATGGTGTGACATGCTTTGAGTTTTAAACTAGAAAAACGAGGTGGTACATTGATCACATTTTTTGAAATAATCTTTATATTGCTAGAAAAAACAGTTTCCCTTAATGAATTTAACGTGTTCGTGTGGCAGCTGCAGAATCAATGCCTTTACTTCTGGAATGCGCAAGAGTTCGTGGCCCAGAGTATCTCACCCAGATGTGGCATTTTATGTGTGATGCTCTTATCAAAGCCATAGGAACAGAACCTGACTCAGATGTTCTGTCAGAAATAATGCATTCTTTTGCCAAGGTAAATTTTAATTTTATATGGGTAGCATTTTGCTTTTGTTAATAGCTGATCTCCTAAGATCTTTATTAAGTAAAAAATAAAGTAGCATATACATAATTATTCAGAATAATTTAACATGTTTATTGGCTGAATTTTTCTATCCTATTATTCAAATATTCATTAAATACATGGATAATTTTAACCTTCCAGCCTATTATTCAAATATTCATTAAATACATGGATAATTTTAACCTTCCAGTTTGCAGAATTGTTCTGCCATTTACTTTTGTAGCATCACAGTGATTCAGTCCACCACTTCATTGAATTTGACATAAAACTTTTTTTACCATTTCATTTTCTAACTTCTTTGGGGGGGGGAGAGCTTCCTTATAGAACTCTCTCTTTTAATGAACTCTAACTCTATCCAACTTAATGTGGTATGGTGTAACACCTGTTTATTCTGTGACTCAAAATAACTTAATTCGCCTTTCATCATCAGCAGGATATTGTTCTTTTGATTTTTCATCCATCAAATAAGATAAAAATAGCATTCTTATTTTTTTAAGTAGTAGTTGAACATTGCCTTACATGTAGAATAGCCATTGTTAAAAGTTTCCATTTTATGAAGGTGCTTTTCCTTTTCCACCCAATATTTTTTTCCAAAAGGATGACTACTTTAATTATTGTCTCATACCAGTTGCTGAAGTTACCTCCTCACAACTCAATTTGGGGGGGGGACTGGTGGAATTTTGAATGCAGGTCGTAAGTAGCCCTGGGAAAGTCCATCATATCTTTGAACCAGTCACTAATCAACCAGTCGGAAGTTGAGGATCACCTGTACGTGAAATTATTATCTATAGTTCCATTAATTCACATTCCATCCTTATTAAAGGTATTTTGTAATGCTGTTAGGATAGTGTGTACAATTTTGAGCAGGATGCACAGGAGACATATATGCACACATAGGTGTAAAAATAGAGGCAGGTTCCTACCAAAAAATTCAGATTTGGAACATTCCAAAAATATACATGAATGCATAAATTGATTGTTGAAGAACCATGTTTATAAATAAGCAACTTATCCAAATGTTTCCTCTCCCATGCCTCACTCCATTAAAACATCTGTTTGCGCTTGAATCTGAATGCCATTTACCAATTTCTAATCTTCTCCCCTTACGATGTAAAGAAAGGGAGAAGAAAACATGAAAAAACTGCTGTTTCTGATCTTCTATTTCTTTAATATAGTCTTTATCTTGGAATTTCTACATGTGGACAGGACAGTGTTTATCAATGGGAAGAACTAGATCTGTGCTTGTAATTTTATTCCAGACAAATGTGATCAGCAGTTCTACAGTATGTGTATTCATTGAAAAAGGGGCAAATATTTCCTTACTTAATCAAAACCCATGTACTTTTATTACCCAAAACATGTTTCCCTGCAACATGTAAGAAGGAAGCTATTTTCCTTTTGATTATTTAATTATTTCCCATCCAGTATCAAATTCTGTGTGTTATACAAAAAAAAAAGTTCAGTCTTGCAAGATCAAGCTGCCTTTTTATAGTACTTAGTTATATGAGATGCAAGAAATTATTGTGATAGCAATAGTTATTGTTAAATATATTTTAAAATTAATGTTATTTCTTTAGTGTATTGAAGTAATGGGAGATGGCTGCCTAAACAATGAACATTTTGAAGAACTTGGAGGAATATTGAAAGGAAAATTAGAAGAGCACTTTAAGAATCAAGAATTAAGACAAGGTAAATCAATTAAACATTGGTTGATATTAAATAAATATGAATTTCAGGGCAAGAGTTCCAAAATGTAAGCAAGTATTTATCCTACCAAATTCCAGTGTTTTATGGAAATTAAAATGTAAATACTTAAAGAACATAAGAACATAAGAAGAGCCATGCTGAATCAGGCCAAAGCCCATCGAGTCCAGCATTCTGTGTCACACAGTGGCCCACCAATTGTACATGGGGATCTTGAGCAGAAAGAGAAGGCAAAACCCTCCCTTTCCCTTGACCCCCAAACAAATGGTACTCAAGGGAATCCTACCTGCCTCAACCAACATAGAGGCGGCACATGGACATCCGTTTTAGAGGCGGCACATGGACATCCGTTTTAATAACCATCGATACACTTGGCATCCATGAATCTGTCTAACCCTGCCTTGAAGCTATCAAGGCTGACAGCTGTCACGACCCCTTCTGGAAGTGAATTCCATAAACCAACGATCCTCTGGGTGAAGAAATATTTCCCTTTATTTGTCCTCACTTTCTTAGCTATGAGCTTTAGGGAGTGCCCCCTTGTCCTGGTATTGTGTGATAGAGAAAATAATTTTTCTCTATCCACCTTTTCTATCCCATGCATGATTTTATACACTTCGATCAAGTCACCCCTTAAACGCCGTCTTTCAAGGCTGAAGAGACCAAGGCGTTGCAATCTGGTTTCATAAGGGAGGCGCTCCATTTCCTTGATCATTCTTGTTGCCCTTTTTTGCACCTTTTCCAGTTCCATTATATCCTTCTTGAGGTGCGGTGACCAGAACTGTACACAGTTCTCACCATCGATTTGTACAGAGGCAATACAACACTTGCTGACTTATTTTCGATTCCCTTCCTAATCATGCCAAGCATGGAATTTGCTTTTTTTACTGCTGCTGCGCATTGGGTTGACATCTTCATCGAGCTGTCCACCAAAACCCCAAGATCCCTTTCTTGGGTTGTCTCAGAAAGTTTGGTCCCCATCAGTTGGTAAGTATAATTGGGGTTCTTTGCCCCGATGTGCATAACTTTGCACTTGTTTAGGTTAAAATGCATTTGCCACTTTGTTGCCCACTCACACAATTTCGAGAGATCCTTCTGGAGCTCCCGACAATCAGTTTCACTTTTCACTACCTGGAACAATTTAGTGTCATCAGCAAACTGCTACCTCACTGTTTACTTCTACATCCAGATCATTGATGAATAAATTAAAAAGTAAAGGTCCCAAAACTGAACCTTGGGGTACACCACTTCTCACTTCTTTCCATCCAGAGACTTGTCCATTTATTGCCACCCTTTGCTTCCTACAATTTAGCCAGTTACCAATCCAGGACAAGACCTGTCCTCTAATTCCGTGGCTGAGGAGCTTTTTTAGGAGCCTTTGGTGAGGAACTTTGTCAAAAGCCTTTTGAAAGTCAAGATATACAATATCAACTGGGGCCCCTTTATCTATGTATTTATTTACACCCTCAAAGAATTCTAACAAGGTAGTAAGACATGATTTGCCTTTGCAGAAACCATGTTGATTTTCTTTCAGCAATGCCTGTTTTTCTATGTGCCCTGTAATTTTATCTTTAATAATGGTTTCCATCAGTTTGCCTGGAACTGAGGTTAAACTGACTGGTCTATAGTTTCCTGGATCACCTCTGGATCCTTTCTTGAAGATCGGGGTTATATTTGCCTCCCTCCAATCCTCCGGTACAGTGCCTGATCTTAGAGAAAGATTATATATTTTAGCTAGAAGTTCAGCAATTTCACACTTGAGTTCCTTGAGAACTCTAGGGTGGATGCCATCTGGACCCGGCGATTTGTTGACGTTTAGTTTAGAAAGGCATGCAAGAACATCTTCCTTGTTTATCTCTATCAGGTTTAATTCTTCTGTTTCCCTCCCTGGGAAAACTAATTCAGTGGCAGGCAAATGTTCTCTATCCTCCTCAGTGAAAACGGAGGCAAAGAAGTCATTTAGCCTCTCAGCAATCTCCTTGTCTTCTCTGATTATCCCCTTCTGACCATTGTCATCGAGTGGTCCAACTGTTTTTCTGGTTGGGTTCCTGCTTCTGATGTACTTAAAAAAGGTTTTGTTATTATTTTTAATATTCTTTGCTATATGCTCCTCAAAGTCTCTCTTGGCTTTCATAACTATCGCCTTGCATTTGGTCTGCCAGAGTTTGTGATCCCTCCCATTCTCCTCGGTAGGAAGAGCCTTCCATTTCTTAAATGAGTTTTTCTTCTTTCCAATAACCTCCTTTACCTCATTCGTAAGCCATACTGGTATCCTCTTGGACTTTCCAGTCCTCTTTCTTCTTTTAGGAATGCATTTTATTTGATGATCACGCTTAACATTAAAATAGCAATCTGTGGGCAGTTCAGAAGTTCTTCCAAATATACTTTGATGTTCTTAGTCTGGATGTACCACAAAACTACAAAGAAATTAAGAGTAAATGCAAGATAAAAGTTCCTCCTTATTTACACTATTGCTAGGCAGAAAGTGATTATTAATTAACTGATAACTTTGTGATTTTTCAGTAGAACAACAAGGTATCATGATACGTTTTTAAAAATCTCTTTCCATAGCACCCTCCTATTATGTTACTGTTATAAAGGAAAATTATGAGTAGGTTATTAGGAGTGGGGAACCCATTTCAATTTTCGTACTCAAAATAACTTTGAATATTTTTATTTCCTGATTTTATATGTATGTATTATCTTCCATGACTATATTTTGAACCAAATTACAGTGGCCAAAATTGTGGAAACCTTTTGGGAAAAGTGTATTTTTGAGGTTTGATGGCTAATAACACCACTTTTTTGGAGTAGTATCATAAAATTATATATCAATGGAAAAATAATTTAATCAAGAATGTAATGCAACAAAGTTTGTTCAATTATCTGTACTGTATTCTATGAAAAGTTATAGCCAAATAACCAGAAAAAGGAAGCACAACTTGCTTAGGTTGATATCAGGTAGCTTTCCTTCATCTGATTGTAGCCAATGAGCATGAGTGTTTTAGAGAGCCAATCAGGAGTCATCTTGTTTTGGCAATAAGCCAATCAGATCACAGTAGGATTCAGTTATTGATGTCATGTATTGAAGCTGAGAGGAGGACATTTGTCTGTGTTATGTGATCACTATCAAGTTGGTTGGGTATTTTTGTGTTCTTTCATTTAGGGCAGCGGTTCTCAACCTATGGGTCGCGACCCCATTTGGGGTCGAACGACCATTTCGCGGGGGTCGCCGGACACCGCGGTCCGCCATTTTGTTTTTTGTTTTTCCGCCACGCATGCGCGGATCGGCCCGTCACGGTCCGCCGTTTTGTTTGTTTTTTCTCGCGCGCGCACTGCGCATGCGTGGATCAGCCTGTCGCGCGGGTCGGGGTCGCGCCGCACATGGGCGGCGCAAGTGGGGTCTCAACCTGAAAAAGGTTGAGAACCACTGATTTAGGGAGCTTGTAAAATGTAATAAAATTAAAGTAATGGTGCAAAGAGTTGACTGGTTGCCCAGAAAGCAATGTAAAATAGTATTATTAAGTGAACAAGGCTACAGTTATAAAGGAATTAGAAGAAAAATTGGTGGCAACTTAACCAAAGGTGGCATTTCTACTGTACACTTTTCCCAAAAAGTTTCCACAATTTTGGCCACTAGTTTCAAAAGTTGAGGTGGTCCTACAAAGCTGAGCCTACCATGATAGCTTGGTCATTTACCCATGTTAGATAGGATGATAATACCAGATAATTCACCTGTGTTCCTTTTGTATACCTTTCTTACAAGCAAGCTGGAATGTTTATGAAAATAGGCCATGCTGATACATTTTCAATTTCTTTTTATATTAGTGAAAAGGCAAGACGAAGACTATGATGAACAAGTTGAGGAGTCCTTGCAAGATGAAGTAAGGCTCTTATTATTTGTTCCTTGTTGAAGATATAATTGTTGAAATGTATAATTTCATGTTGTAAACTTGAGAATTTGAAAAGGAAATACAACTTTGGAAAGCTTCGCTCATGTATTGCATCTGTACGAAAATTTCTTCATGTGGTCAGAATCAGTGCATACATCAGCAGTATCAGCTGTTCAGCAAAAAAAAAGGAAAAAATTGTCCAGGTTCTCTCACAGTAATTAAAACTGTTCTTCTCATGTCATTAGGTCCAGTATAGTGACAGAGGTCACTAACAGTATCTGGAATGTCAGATTATTCACCCTTGCTTTGATCTGCACACAATTTTATTTATATCTAAAAAATCATTTGTATGCAGAAACAGCAGAACATAAAATGTATAGCCTACAGGGCCTACTTGGGCAAATCAATAAAAAAATGTTGGCAGAAAAAATGTAGTGCATTCTTCATTATCGCCAACGTGCTGCCTTAACACCCTATAAAACTAGATAATCCTAGTAGCACTTTACTTGCTGCAAAAATCTTTCTTTCCAAGCAAGTCATGAAATAAATTTATATTAGAACGATGAATATAGTGCAGGCAATGATGAATCTCATTCCCAAATGTTGGGATAATCAATAGAAATGAGTACTTCAGAACCATGTCTTTGACTTTTTATCCCATGGACCAATTAACACAACCAGAACTGGAAACTGGAGTGTAATTTAATCCTCTATTTTCTGTCAAGCTAATATATTTTGGAGATTTTCCATAAGTCACTAAATCCTTGCTGACAGCAGTGCTATAAATTTTGTATTTTGAGCTCACCAAAGTGCTTACTCAGTGAAAATTAGCCCATTTGTCAGTTCTTCTCTTAAGAGACACAGAAATTGTTTTAAACACAACATTTGTGAAGTTTAAGAGAGTTATACAACTCTAGGACACAATTATTTAGTACTGATCAAAGTCTCCTTTTTTTCTCTATCAGCATGACAGTGATGTCTACATTTTGACTAAAGTTTCAGATATTTTGCACTCAATATTCAGTAGCTACAAAGCAAACGTGCTACCATGGTTTGAACAGCTATTGCCACAAATTGTCAACTTAATTGTAAGTAGCCTGAATTGAGTAATGATGTATCACTTTAAGACCAATAAGAAAAGAAAGAGAATGCATGGTGGATCAGCGGGGGGGGGGAGGATGGTTCTATGTGAGTGGTGTACACTCACCGCTCTCGCACAAATGGAGCTTCATGCAGAAAACTTGGTGAAAGTAAAATGGTTTGTACAAACAAAAAATGGATGGAAAGGATTTGTGAGTGCAACTGATGAACTAGATTTAGATTTCTTTTTCTTATTTTGTGCCATTAATTTGTTTTGTCCAATACTTTTCACTATTTTTCTGTACTTTACATAACAGTACTTAATCTGAAAGAAAAAGTATAGCAGAATGTATGTACTCTTTTGAAATGGAAGCATTTTATGCTGTTTTAGACAGCATATTCCCAGAACCCTGTGAATTTCTGGTTCAGGACTAACTTGGGGGAAACAACTGATCCACACCCAAACTTAGATCACCATGGAAAAATGAAACATTCTGAAATATTGTGAACTGTTCTTTACTGGATCAGTAGGTTTTATCCATCCCTAGCATTTCCTTTGGTCTGGAATGATTTCCCATATTGACTTCAGCAGCATATGTTCATCCCTAAGGATTTAGAAACTTATAGAATGATATTGAAAAAGGCAAAGAAGTCAAGTTTTGTTTTGTTTTGTTTGTAAATATGTTTTTAACATGTTTATTGCAAAGTGGTTTTTGAGATCTTAGCAATAAATTGTCATATGTTCGCAAAACCACTAAGGAAAAGTTTATGTGTGTGCTGCATTCAGAAAATATACAGCTGAATAAGCAATAAAGCTGTTAAAATAGCTATGCTCTGACTTATCACAAGAATATTCAAAGCTATGAAAGGCATTTCAAATAGCAGGCAGCCTACTGTTCATATAGGGTGAGGTAGGGGGTGGTAAGAGTTAACATTTTGAATAAACAAAAATGCTGGATATTTATTTCTTTGCTTGGACATTTTTTTTCATAGTGTCCACATAGGCCATGGCCTGACAGGCAGTGGGGTTTGTGCATTTTTGATGATGTCATAGAACATTGCAGTCCATCCTCATTCAAATATGCAGAATACTTCTTGAGACCTATGCTACAATCTGTGTGCGATAACAGTCCAGAAGTTAGGCAAGCAGCTGCATATGGTATTGGAGTTATGGCACAGTTTGGTGGGGACAACTATCGGCCTTTCTGCACAGGTATGTACTCAAGATATTTCTCAGCATGATCTAAATATAACCATTATTGACTGATGTATTTCTTTAAAAAGTGACACTTTATCATCTTTAGCATGTAGAATGATGCATTGCTTCAGGCTTAACATTCATTGTCTATATTCAGGCATAGGTACCTGAATATAGAATCTGTCTAACTTTTTAAAGTTTGTGTGCCCATCCCTGGCACCATGTAACAGGCATGGAGGATATTTCATGCTTGCTAGAACAGGGCTTTTCAATCTTTTCACCGATTGTACCACTTTTAGGATATGGCAGTATTTGAGTACCACCTAGCAAGGTGTGAAAAAACTTTATGACCAAAAAAAGGAAAAAAGTATTAAACTACAGGTAGTCCTCGACTTACAATAATTCACTTAGTGACCGTTCAAAGTTACAATGGCTGTTTTTCACACTTATGGCCATTGCAGCATGCCCAGGGTCATGTGATTTATATTTGGATGCTTGGCAATTGATTCATATTTATAATGGTCACTGTCCCAGGGTCGTGTAATCACCTTTTGCAACCTTTTGACAAGCAAAATCAATGGCAGAGCTGCTGGTGGCCAAGTGCTAAGGCGGGACTTCCTTCAGACCCTTCCTCCCTTTCATTCCGATCTCCCTCCCTCCTCTCTTCCTTCCTGTTTCCCTCACTCCCTCTTTCTCATTTCCATCTCCTTCCTTCTGAAGGAAGAATTTGACCCCCCCCATATTTTCCCTCTTCCATATATTTATCAAACAAGGAAAAGCCTCCAGAGACAGAAAAGACAAGCAGCTGAGGGAAGTAGCTTTAAAAGGTGCATTCCCCTTTAAGAATTAGCTACTGGCTAGAATGGAAAGTTAAGGCAACATCCCAAATGTCTTCATTCATAATTAAAGGAATGCTATGTCAAAATCCATTCAGGACAAAAATACTTCAAAATCCCTTGCAGCAAAACTTACAGCTAACAATAGCAGAGCAATAGAATTAGAACCCAAAATCCAACATGGGACATCAGCCATCAGCCACAATATAAATTGCCAAATACTCCTTAAGAACACAAATTCCACATTGCACAAACCAGAACTTCAAAGTCACAAAATCACGTAAGAATCCTTCCACTGAAGGATTCAGCTGGCCCAGAACCGAACTGCTGAAACGGCACTTCGCTTCTGCCAATAAACATCTCCTCTCGAGTCAGAGTCAGCTTCCTCACGTCTATTTCAAACAGCAGCAAACAGCAGCGCTTCATTTTTTTTTCTTTTCTCTTAAAGGTATAGCCTCCCAGCTAGAAAGCAAGCCCCCGGCTTTTTCTTCCAACACTTACTTCCTCTTCTCCGTTTCCCTCCCTCCCTCCTGCTCTCTACGTCCCTCTTTCTCATTGCTATCTCTTCCCTTCCTTCCTTCCTTCCTCCCTCCGTGCCTCACCTCCAGCCAATGCTGCCTTTCTTCATTCCTCATGGAGGGTGACCCCTCCCCAGCTGCCTTTCTTGCCTGTTTGTTGCTGCCACCTATGTGCATGCCCAGCATGGATGGCTGCCACAGAAGTTGTAGATTGGCTCCCAGCTGGCCAATTAAATCTCCTCTCCTCTCTCCCCCTTTTCTCAGTGCAGCTCCAGCTGACTCCTCTTCCTAAGACTGTGTCTTTTTTTTCTCTCCCTCTCCTGCCCAAACTGCCTCCTTTTATAGTCTCTCATGTCTCCGCCCCCCTCCTCCACCTTTCACATCTGGATGAGTGGGAAGTGCCAATTCTGGGGCCTTTGCCTTACCCCAGCCTCCCTGCAGCTCCTGAGGATTCCCTCATGGCAAGTCCTGCACTGCGCCGCTTGGCTTGTTCCCCTGCTATGCTGGGCTGGGCTGGGCATGGCATGGCCGTGGCTGTGTACCACCTGCCAGGTGCCAATGTACCACCGGTGGTATGCATACCACTGATTGAAAAGCCCTGTGCTAGAATGTCTGTAATTCAGTCAGTGATGAGCACTGCTAAATGGAAAAAGTGAAATTTGTGTACAGTTTACAACCACTTGTTCAACAACTGTTCAAACTTGCAGGGATGTCGAACGAGGGGAACTTACGACAGGTTCTTGGAGTTCTGCCTATCGCAGTGAGCCTTGGTCATATAATCACGATTTTCAAAATCCCCTGCTGATTTCCCCAAGCAAAGTCTATGGGGAAACAAGCAGGAGGTCAAAGTTGTAGTCATGAGGTCCTCACTTAATATTATCTTTATTTATTGACGGCACCCCTGACTGTTCCTTTTTCACTTTTTTTAAAAGATTATTGAGAAGAATGTATGTGACTATCTTTTAATTATGTTGTGCAGTACCATGATTGGAAGCCATATTCTGGCTGGAAAAGTGCACTTTATTCTCCAGTATTCTCCTGCAAGCCCAAATAATCAGAGTGCTTTAAAATGCTATATTATTACTCAAGATATTTTTTCAAATTTTACCTTATCAGAGGCGCTTCCATTATTGGTGCAAGTAATTCAATCAGCAGAAGCCAAAACCAAAGAAAATATCAACGCAACAGAAAACTGCATTTCAGCAGTAGGGAAAATCATGAAGTTCAAACCTGACTGTATAAATGTTGAAGAAGTTCTGCCTCACTGGTTATCATGGCTTCCTCTTCATGAAGACAAAGAGGAAGCTGTCCATACATTCAATTACTTGTGTGACTTAATAGAGAGGTAAGAAGAAAATACATACGTAGACATAAAATAGACATAACAATTTGTTTATTGTCTCATCTAATTTGATGGCATATTTGAATGTTGGGAATTTTAAAGCTTTTTTCGTTTGGGGGAAAATAATTAGGGATAATTTACACTAGTGGTTCTCAACCTTTTCTTCACTCTATTCCCCCTTTAAATACCTTTCGTGGCCAGGACCACCAAGACTTAAGATTTAAACCATAACATTTCTTCAAGCCTTCACAGACCTCCTGTGATGACTTTGCGGCCTCCCAGGGTTCTTTGGACCACATGTTGAGAACCACTGATTTACACCATTAATTACTGGACAAAATAATATATCTGTATCTCCTAGGCAGGATTACTGATTTCATTTTAATGAATCAAATTATTGTTTAGCAAATGCAATTTTATACTAAATTATCCTTATATGTTTTAGAAACAGAAGAATCTAATGAACTGATTTTGAATTCTTATTGTTACATTTTTTTCGGTAAAGCTGTTTGATGCATACTTTCATAAATACAGGGTCTCAGTCAATGATAAAATACTTTTAACATAAGAAATGTATGACTATTAGATCAAGGGATCGAAATTGTCCAATGTTTACTGAGTATTTAATGCACTTAGTACTGTTGTTTTGACAGACCTAGTAAAATCTGTTTTATATTGGCTTACCTTCTTTTTGTACACCATTATCAACTTTTATCATTCTAATGACAAAAAGAAAAGAAAGAATAGCTTTCAGATGACTTCTGGTGGGTGAAGCAAGAGAATAGTGTGTCCATCCTTGCTCTTGACCTATCAGCCTTCAATACCGCTGATTCTTCTGCCGCAGCTCCAGAGGTTGGAAGTTGGGGGCACAATCTTGTGCTCATTCTCCTCCTTTCCTCGTGGTCAGTTCCACTTATTGTTGTTAGAGGGCAGAGGTTGACCCCATACCCATTTCTTTGCAGGATGAATTAAGGCTCAGGGCTCTCCACACTCTTTATTAACAAGTACACAAAGCACTGGGCAAGGCTGTTCAACAGCACAGGGTGAATTATTATCAATATGCTGATAATAATCAGATGTACATTTTCCTTGAGAACTGGCTTTTCTCCCAGGTACATGGGTCGGAAGGTTAGGTGAACTTAAAATTATTGTTACTGCTGATGGTTATTCTCAGTTTGCATTAACAGTAAACGTTTGTATTCTCAACAGTAATAACCCCATTGTCTTGGGTCCTAACAACACTAATCTGCCCAAAATATTTGGTATAATTGCGGACGGTGAAATTAATGAAGCAATCAAGCAAGGAGATCCATGTACCAAGCGACTGGCAAATGTAGTTCGACAAGTACAGGTAAATGCAAATTAATATATTAACAGGCAGTTTATTGTATTGTTTGATACAATTGTATCTTCATTTCCACACTCCTTAATCAGTGGATGGGGAGTATAGAAATAGACAGTTTTCAAATTTTATTTCAAATAGCAGATTCAGTGCTTTTGTACTCAAATCAGCATATAATTGCATTTTAGAAGTAGCAGATAGTAGAAAGAAAGGACTGATTGGGATGAGATTGGATTTCATCAACCATAAGCAGCCTGCCTGAGGGATTATAGGCAACACAACTGAGATTCCAGATCTTGATATTTTCAGATTTGACTAAAGGCAAAAAAGAAAAGCTTTCCTAAATTAGGAATAAGGAAGAGAATGTGATGTGAAAACCAGTTTTGGTCATCTCACTTAGTGTCATGTGGAGAGTTGTTTACTCATTAGCTCTAGCAAGGAAAATTCTGGTTTTGGTTGAATCTTAAGTGTTATTGTTATTGCTATTCCTATTCTATTAAAAAATTATAAAAATGTCATTTTAAGAGCTTCTTTTCATTCTTGTATGTTTAAAGCATCTTACACTTTATAAGATACTGAATTTTGAAAAGAAATAATAGCACTATTGATTATATTACATTTTATTATTTCTTTTATCAGTCATAACATTATATAAATCTGTTTTGAATCATATTTAAAACTAAGATGGATATCTGAAACACTGGAAAATTTTAAAAGAAAATGTCATTCCTTTTATGCTGTTTGAAATACGTTTTGGATATATTTTTGGAGTTAATACTTGATACACTGGAAAATTTTTAAAGACAATGTCATTTGCATGTTATTACGTTTGAAATACATTTTGGATATATTCTTGGTGTTGTGTGAATAGATTTTCCATTCTGTTCTTTAGTTTCTATCTTGTATATTGTTATTTAATTCTTTTTACCTGATGAGCCACCCAGAGTTGATTTGGAGTTGGTCAAAAAGTTTAGCCCATGTGGAGAGTGTGCACATGTTCACACTTAATTTATCTGTTACGGTATCTCTCTTTTCTTCTCTAGACGTCTGGAGGCTTGTGGACAGAATGCATATCTCAGCTAAATGCAGACCAGCAGGCAGCCATACAGGAGCTTCTGAACTCTCCATAAAGGGCCTTAATTATCATCCACAAAAACTCCAAATAAACATTTACCCTTCGGTTTAGGTTTCTTTGTTTTGTTTCTGAGAGAAAACTGCAGTGCATGTAAGTCATTCTGCAACCTACATGCAGTAGCAGCAAGAAGAAACAGTTACAAATGGTGTTGCTAAGAATTTCTACCCCATCAGCACAGACGCAATTCCCTATAAATCCTACAATAGCACTGAAGAGTATTTTTCTAATGGTATGAACCAGCTATGTGGCAATGAAAGGGAAACAAGTTGAAATTTCTTTTAAGCATAAACTGATTAAGACAGCTTTAAAGCAGGTATTTCGTAGGCACCCATTATAAAACAGATTACATGCATTTTTAGCCTCTAGTGTTGAAACATATTGGAGTGTGAGTATTTTTGTAAGGTAGAAAATCTTCTGCCCACCAATCCAATAGATTAAGGATCTATAAATTGAAGGCACCATCAAGCATGAAGACTTCATTGATATCGCATTCAGTTTCCTGAAGCGGGCTTGTATAATGGCTCAAGAAAACCATTGAGTTCCCAGCCTTGAATGTGAAGTGTCTGGCATGTCTGACGGTATTTCATCCACTCACTCAATAAATGACATTGAATACAATCAGAGCTTGTGTAAAAGTCCAGTGCTGTGTGTTTTTTTGTTTGCTTTCCGTAAAAACAGATTGTTTCCAAATACATGTATTATCCATGTCCCAAATGGTTACTCTTCAATCATTTGTGTTTTTACCCTTCGTAATACACTCAAAAGTCGTAGAGAGCCCATTTATGTTTGTATTTGTTTTTGTACTTGAATTTTTGTGTTGTCCTAATTTCATATGCCTTCTAAAAGTGATATAAGATCAAATCTTTGGTCACCAGGACCAAAGATCTTCCGAGCTTTCAGACTCATGCTGGAGCCCATGTTCGGGGAGCTTCTCTCTACTGGAATACGTGCTTTGAGCTATTCTGTGAGTCGTGTTTATGTGGTGCCTTCCTACACTGGGCCTCTTGTCAGTTAACAGGAGTGCTGATTTACCACCAGCTTATGAAGTACTTAAGAGTAGAGGACTAGACAGCAGAAGGAAAAAGCCAATAGCCAGCCATCCATACACCAATCAGCCATGGAAGGCATCGCATAAACATGACACACAAAATAGCCCAAAGCATGTATTCCAATAGAGTTCCCTGAAGATGGGCTCCAGCCTGAGTCCTAAAGCTTGGAAGAGTAAATCTCTGGTCCTGGTGATTCAATTTTGCATCATTATCCTGGGACACACATATTTGACTTCAAAAGTAATATAGTTTACCTAACAAATGGTTCAGATTTAGTATATATGATTTGTCAGTATTTAAAACTGATGAGCATGCAGTACTTCATCTCTAGGAGTTAATAACTTATTGTGGAAAGGAGATGTGGCCCAGAACAATGTTGCCTTCCAGTCAGTTCATGTGTTTGTTAAATCCATGATTTTAACTGTGCACACTGCATTTTGTACTATAGTATTCCAAGGTTCAGAAGAAAATCCAACTGAAATCTGTGCATGTCAATTTAGAAATAAGCATCACTAACTTCAATGGGGTTTATTCCCTGTAAATAGATAACTACAAGGATAAGCCATTTTAGAATGATAAAACTGATAAGTTCTATTAAAATACTTTGAGTAATAAATTTTTTTGAGTGAAGTGATGGAGAAGGGCACAGAGCAGAGGATCTGTTTCGTCTTCTGGAATGGTTACTCCTGAAGACCAAACGTGTTACAATCATAAGAGTATTTCAGAACAAATCTGGAGTCTGCGGTTAGTTAATTTCCAGTGAAACTTGGAAAAGTTTTATCAATTAAAAAAAGGGAAAACCCAATTCTCTTTACTTATTTTCTGTGCTAATTTGTTTTACAGATATTCTTGTTTCTCACCATTCTGTGGTTCTGTTTTAATGGTATCCTCCTGGTTTTCAGAGTTCTCTGGCACATGCCATATTGGTCTAGGCAATCCGTGTCCTGCAGACTGTTTGAAACACTTTTGGGAGCAGTACTAAGAATTTACAGAGGTAGACCTCTATGAAATCCTGATGGCTTTATCAAAACATTTCAACTTTCTGCAAAATCTTTTCCCATTTTTTTCTTCCATAAAATTTCCACAGTCTGCTCTTGGTGACAGTTCTATATTGCTTATTGCCACTAGATGGAGGTAGTGCAGTTTCAGAGAGGTACTTGGAAGACCATCCTGTTGTGATCTTTCCATAGTATCTTGCAGTATGGAAAATACAGATGAATGAGCAAAATGTTTATTTAAGAATCTGGTTAAATATTCTACTACAATAAAATGTGATGGTTTCCAAAATTAAGTAAAAATGGGATTTTGCCAACTGGACAACAGGAACAGATTTGTTTCATTCCAGTTATAGCCACAAGCATGCCTTGTTAAATTTTATAACAAGTATGTTGCTATATTCATGCACCTCTGGACAAAAATAACCACTTGAGATAGAATAAAACCTGCCCTTTGATCCAGGTACTGGGAGAGCCAAACTTCACTTTGCTGGTGAGAGAGAGAGACAGCTACTTCACCCTTAACCTTTGCAAGAAATGACTAGCTCACCTCAATGTGTGGTCAGTTCCTGTCTGGCCCTACCTAGATTTGGAAGCTAGATGGAGTTAGGTCTGAATGAGTAACCAGAAAATTCCTGATCTAGACCAGGAAGTCGAAAAATATTCTGGAATAAGACAATGGCAAATCATTTTTGTGATCTTGCTAAAAATTATAAGCTGTCTAGAGTAGCCGCATGGCAACATAGGCAGCAAGTAAATTCAACAAATCAATAATTAAAAACCACGACTGCTCATTACGTTATAATGAGTTAAACTTAAGTTGAAGTAGAAATTAATGTTACATCACCTAATCAGATTCTAGGTGATTTACAAGGAAAATACAACAATACAAAATAATCCAATATGAACATCAAAACGTTTGATTCATCTTCACCTCAGGATGAAGACTCAAGGCCAAGTAAGAACAGCAAAGAAAAGACTTCATTAGGACTAAGGGGGATTTCAGTATTTGCAAGTGACAACTATCTAGAGCAACAATTGAAAGAATTGTAAAATTTTGAAAATGAGAAAGGAAAGCCGATAAAACAATTGAGATGCCATGCAGTCACATTTTTAAAATTCTATTGTGGTTCAACAGAATTTTTATTCCAATAAAGGCAAGACACTTTAGATACCACTGGAGAGAGGTATTAACTGTCCTTTTATGGTTTTATGAATATCTCTCTTAAAATACAATGATCTCCAAGGCCCAACTGCTTTTCCATAACTACCTCTTCTGTTGCACTGATACAACAGATTGGGCCTTCTGTATTCCTCAAGGAAACTCATTTTACATGTTTCTAAAGCAAGAACAGCTTTTCCCCCGTTTATTAATTTCCTATTCATACCACAGGCTGATATTCAGAATCCTATTTTTACAGCCCTTATTTTAAATAAAAGACTAATTTCAAGAATTACAACTTCAAAGTGTGCACATATAATTGCAATACTTTTTTTAACCTTTGCACATGTATATAAACGAGTTCATAAGCATAATAACAGAGGGTGACATTCAAACAATCAAATCCAGTTTCCTATTTTGTGCAAAAATCCAAATTAAAAGTATTTACTTCGGAAGGTCCATCCTCTGCTTAAACGGAACCATTGAAGACAACAGTAGAGACAGTCCTCGACTTATAACCACAATTCAGTCCAACATTTCTGTTCCTAAGTGAGAGATTTGTCTTGACACAGTTAAGTGAATCATTACAGTTCTTAAATTAGTAACATGGTTGTTAAGTGAATCTGGCTTCCCAATTGACTTTGCTTGTCAGAAGGTCACAACAGATAATTACACGATCCCAGGACATTGCAATAGTCATAAATATGAGGCAGTTGCCAATCATCTGAATTTTGATCATGTGACCATGGTGATGCTACAATAGTTGTGTCATAAGTCACTTTTTCAGTGGTTATAACTTTAAATGGTCACTAAATGAACTGTTGTCAAGGATTACCTATATTCTCTTTTTATGTAAATAATTCTCCTGCCAAACCACTCTGTTCTGGTTATTTGAGATAATAAATGTCTTTTTTCTCTATAACATGCTTTCAGGTATTTGAAGAGTGATACTGTGTATCTCTTAGGCTTCTAATTTCAAGCCTAAACATTCCCATTGCCTTCTACTTCTCTTCATAGGCTTAGCTTTAGTCTCCTCATCATTTTCATTGCTCTTCTTTAAACTTGTTCCAACATTTCTGAATATTTCTTACAGTGTGTGGCTCATCACTGGATGCTGTACTCAAGATCAAATCTCGGGATCCCTAACTATAAAGCGTCGCACGTTGAGAACTTTGCTTTTCTAAAGTGCGTCTCCAAAAGACTAATTGCAATACTTATAAATAACTGAGCACCATATAGCATTGAGCCTTAAATAATTGACAGTTGCTGGTACATACAATGAGGATAAAAATTATTTGATCCCTTGCTGATTTTGTACATTTGCCCACTGACAAATTATTAGTCTATAATTTTAATGGTAGGTTTATTTTAACAGAATAACAACAAAAAAAATCGAGAAAAGTGCATTTCAAAAAAGTTAAAATGGATTTGCATTTTAATGAGTGAAATAAATATTTGATCCCCTATCAATCAGCAAGATTTCTGGCTCCCAGGTGTCTTTTATGCAGGTAAGGAGCTGAGATTAGGAGCATTCTCCAGCACGGAAGGAATGTAGAATCCACACATCGGTATTAGAAGTCGTCTAGCCCAATCAGACCAAACAATCAAAGTTGCCATGCCCCGCTGGGCCGGACCATGCCCCAGTTTCTTTTTGGTCTCAGCCCAGAAGAGATATGTGCACTTTGGCTCCCGGTTTGAGAAAAAGACTTAGAACAGGTAGTATTTGCCTTACTTTTGGGTGGATTCTTTATTCCCTTGGCCGGATAGTCAGCGCTGGGCTCAGCGCTGAACTAACTGGCTATCAGCTTGCTTCCTTGCCTTCAGCAAATTCGCCAGCTGATCGGCGCGATCGGCTTTGTTCTTTTATAGCCTCTCCTGGTTCCCTTTGCCTTGTGAATTCTGCCGGTCCCTCTTTGCTTTGCTTAATTCTGCCGATCCCTCTTCTGCTGTTTGCTCACAGATTTGTTTCTTTCGCTTTCGCTTTTTCTACGGGCCGTCATGGGCACCATTTTGAAGCTCGCCGCACGTTCATTGCTTCCCAGCAGAGTTCTATTAAAATTTTGTTCACTCCCTTGGTCGGGGAGGGAACACCTTCCCTAGACATTTGAACAGCGAGGGACAGGATTTCCTCACCTTTGCTGGGGGTGTAGGGGCTCCTATATCCCCCATTGCGTCCCAGCTCCCTTGGGTGAAGCGTGGCTTATATCACGCTGTGTGACTCTGCGCTTAACGGCGGGCTGGACTTCACAAACCCTCGTGCTGGCCTGTACCACCTAGGTGGGCCGTAGCCTCATCTCTTGCAGACCAGGACAGCTTCAGAGATCTTCTGGAAAACTCCTGTTTTTTATTCAAAATGGTGGGTAACACCGTTCCACAGGCTTCCACTTCCAGTGGAAATAAGAAACGCAAGTCGCCCAACCAAGAAGCGGCCGCAAAGGTCAAGGCCAAGACTAAACGGGCCTCTAAGATGGCTGAAAAGCAGGCAGGTAGCAGGCATAGGACATTGGAAAGACAATTTCCAAGGCCCAACAGCGTGCAGTGGAGGCCCAACCTGCCTCTACTCCCCCCCTCTTACATCTACGACAGGGCCCACAGCCCTCACCCATGGCACAGGCTTGGTCCCCTGAGCAGGCTCTAGGAGAGGATCCCTTAGTTGGATTCAACCTGGATCACCTTTCTCTTTTTGAACAGGATCTGAGGATGCAGGTTCAAGATCCGGTTCCGGCCACCAAAATCATTTCTCCTTCAGTGGCTGGTCGAGCTCCAAGGAGTTTCTCTATTACGGGTCCTCAGATCCCGTCGGCGTCTTTCACTCCTACAGCGGTGGGGCTCTGGTCCCCGGAGCAGCCTCCATTACGGTTCAGCTCCAGGACATGATTGCGCAGGTGGTGGCTCAAGCCATGGCCGCTTCTGCGAGGGCTATACCGATCCCGGGACCGTCAAACCCCCCTCCGTCTACGGGAACTGCACGGCCCAGGGATTATGAGTGATAAAGCAAGTGTAAGCAAAATCCCAAGATTCGTCAGATCCAATACTCATCTAATCCAACTAATAATTCAGTAACATTGATGTTACCAGCAAGAAATGATGCATTCAGAAAACATGAACTGCTATCATTTTATTTATTAGATTTGCAGCACACAATTGGTTCAGGAACTCAAGGTAGTATAACAAAATGCCCTACCCTCTCGTATTTCCTCATAACCTTGTAAGTTAAGTAAAATGGAAATAACTGAGAATGAGCTCCTCCCTCCTAGTCGTAACACTTTAACCACTAACCATAACAGGTTTTTTTTCCTTCTTATTGTCTAGCCTAGGGGGGGAAAAACCTTATAGAGTTCTTTGCAGTTGATTTTCAATAATACCCTAAACAATATGGTATTATCTCCAATGCTTCTGTATATCAGATGTTAAAAACAGGAACAGAATTGTTTTGTTCCTGCTTTTGTTTAGATCTTGTGAACAAGATTTTTGGTTGATAATTTATATATGTTCAGCTACAGGTCTTATTGGATTCAGATGCAGCATGTTTCTTCCAGGTAAATTGGCATTCAATTGCAGCTTAAATGGACCTTTTATTTTATCAAGCAAAGCTACACACCCTTGTCATGAAGCATGATTTATATTGCAATAAATTGATTCTCAAAGGTGAGGTGCTATTATTCAATGAAGGGAAAATTAATAACCATTTGCAAACATATTTATGTTAAATAGCCAATCACTGGAGAAATGTACAAAGGTGCTTCCACTTCAATAGAAGAAAATGTGCTTCAATTGTCCTTTAATTATGGAATTTCACAATGGATTCAGGAATCGCATTTTTTTAATTTGCAAACTTTGCTTTCTTTAACATTCTTCCATTCTTTTTTGCAGACAAACGTTGTTAAAAGAGAACAAAACAAAACAATTTTACCACACCTTTTAGTGAGTACTATCTACAACTGCCACTCTGGGAAAGTGACAGGCCAGGGATTCTGGACAGCTCCTGGCACAATCTAAAAATACTGTACTATGTATTGCTGCGGAGTTACATCTATGTATCCTTTAAATAAATAAATAATATAGCTTATTGTATTTTTCGGAGCATGCTTGCCAATAAAGCTTGCATGGGGAAATCAATCTGCCTCATTCTCAAACCAGACACTGCTGCTTTCCAGTCACCTCCCATTTCCTACCCAGTGCAATTTTCTCTTATCGCACACAGATCCTTGTTCGGGAGGGAAATCTAGACAAGCTGCACCCTCCCACTCCCCCTTGGGAATAATCCTTCTAAGACCTGTCGGTATAGAAACTAAAAAAAAAAGCGGGAAACGTCACGTAGGGAAAGATACTCTACTCTGGACTCCTTGTAGCATTTGGGGAATGTCATAAGGTAAACTACCTTCGCTTTTCAACAGCGATACAAGTAAAATTTGACCGGATTTCCACCAGAGGAGGTTAGGAGTTTCTGTCGGGGATAGTGGCGTTCTCAACCTCGCTTGCGGATCCCGGAACCGCCCGCGCTGACCGTTCCGATCCGCTTCCCTTTGTTCCCACTTTGTACCGGATTCAATCCCGCGCTGCCCCCTCTGTAGAGCTCGGAACACTTGTAGCCACCGCCACGCCTCTTTGCGCAGGAAGGGCACACACACCTAAACACCGTGCCCGTTAAAGGGCCTCCGGAGCCGCCACGGCCCGCCCCCTCCCCTCCCTCCGCTGGTTGCCCCCGAGCTTGGTCCACCGGGAGGAGGTGGTTTCCACGGGAAAGGACTCGGCCCTTCGAAGCTGAGGCGGAGCTGTGCTTCTGGAAGGAGGCGGGGGCAGGACGCGCCCACGGACGCTGGAGGGGGCTCTACACCGCCGCGGTTCCCCTCCCCGCCTCCCCTTTAGGCGGGGGCCGGAGCGCTAGTGGGAGGAGAAGGAGCAGGAGGCGACGGCAGCCACAGACACCCGGAGCAGCTGCGCCGGTTCCCAGCTCTTGCCTCGACTGGACATCTCGAGCTCCCGCTCCCGCCCCTTAGCCGGGGCGCCTTTTCCCTTTCCTCTGGCGCCTCAGCCATGGCGACCTCGGTCCCATCGCTCTCTCGATATTGCCCCTGTTGCCCTCCTTTTGCTGCCGTCGCACCCGCCCCCTCCTCTGTCTTTTCGAAGACCCTTTAATGGCTCGGACCCTCCAGCGACCGCCACCCGACTTGTTTGCGCCGCCGGTGGCCGCCACAACGAGCAAAGCCCGAGAGGAGCGCCGCGCACGGTGAGGGAGCGCAGGACTTGGAAACAATGGGAAGAAGCGGCTGGGGTGCGCGCGCTTCGCCTGGCTGGCTTGCTTGCGGGGAGGGGGGGGGAGCCCTGGGGGCGCGCGGGGAGAGGGGCTGATTGGCAGAGGTCGGCCTGGGGCGGGGAGAAGCAGACGGCGACACTTCAGCGGGGGTGGTGGTGGGGAATCTCTTGCCCTGGAAATCCGCTTTAAGAAGGCTAAGGTGTGTGCGCTGTTCTCTTTCCCTCGCTCTCCAGAACATCCCTGCCCCGCCTCGCCCCGGGCTTGATATCCAAAGACTACTTTGCGAAGTTGGTGCCTTTTGTTTCTTCGGGATTTGGAACTTGTTCGCGCGAAGGGCCTTCGCTCCCTGCTACCCCTTACTTTGCTCTCCCCGCCCTCTTGCTCTTTGCAGGGTAGACCGCCGGTGGGCGGGGGAGGAGCGGCTGGGAGGGAGGGTGGCATCATCCGAGCCCCTTGTTTTCCCAAGGCGCTGGAAGCGAGCCGTTTACACGTTATCACTCTCCAGAGAGAGAGACACTCATCTTTGATCATCCCGACTATCAGTCTCTCAGTCAGGTGGTCTGGGCACAAAGGAAGGTGAGGGAGGGTGTCCTGGGTATGAGAAACCAGACCTGGATCTCTTTGGTATCATAGTGAAAGGTCGATTATCGCCCCTGGGAGGCAGAGCTGATCAGGACTTTGGAAAATGTGTTGTGGGAAGGGCAGAAGTGGCCCAGGTAGTGGGACTGAGCAGAATTGGCAGTGTATAAAGGGGTCAAGGTAAAGGGTGGAGGGTTTGGGTTCAGGTCCCATGGGTGGGTGGAATTTGAGTGTTTCTGTATGCCAAAGAGACATACTAGTTGTGAGAAGTTTTATATGCAAATATATTTTATTCTTTGTACTGTTTCCATCTTCCCTTAAAATATTAACAGAATTCACAGTGGTCTGAGAATCAGTATCTCCACTAGATAATTAACAGTCAAGCTGAAACTAAGTTAATCAACTAAAATTAATAAACTTCCTCAAACCCCAAATAAGTTACCCAGACCTAATCCCTATAGCAAAGGATAAGATCTGCAAACATGGAATTAATTAAATTAGGTCTTCCAGAGGAATTGCATGTTCACAAGAATAAACATACCTACATACACATGCCCCTCAAGTGTCACCCTAGAATCAGCACATAACTGTCATCCCCTAACCTCTGCTGAAGGTGTTACCTAGCCTGGTAATGAAACGTTCAGAAACCAACCCACAAGCTCCGAGAACAAGCTTCACCCTCATCCTATACCCTGAGGAATTTTTTGATGGATTATGTCCTGTTCCATTAATTATTAGGCAAAAGATGCATTGGGTTGTTCTGCTTCTGGTATTGAAACATTTTAACTTGATCATGAAGGGATTGACCAGGAGCCAAATATTTCCTTTAAAAGAAACTATTCCACCCCCGGGGAAGCAATGATGTAGCCCGATAAAAGTGCAACAGCTCTCAGTTTAGTGATATTTGCAATAGACATTTAATACCAGTGACATTTGTAAATTTGAAAACTGAGCAGAACAATGGTGGAATAATTCCTGTAATTGCATGCAGTGGATTAGAATACACACCTGTATGTCTCTGCTGCAGATCAAAATAATGGGTGTATTTCAGTAGAAATGAAATATATTTCATTGGGCAGCCCTTCTGAACTTGATGCCCTTCAGAAGTTTTGGACAAGTCCCTGTTATTAGATTAGATGGAAATTAATAAGAATTGAACTCCAAACATCTGGAGAACACCAAGTGAGACTGCATACATGATGAATTGTACTATGATACACAGCTCCTAAATCAGGTGAGCTACTTTCAGATCCATCACAAATAAGCTGTTTTCTTATCACTCAAGTTATTCTATGCCTGATGAATTGTAGCTGATTGGATGGATATTTTATTTATCTAAGTGATTCTGGGCAGTTTACAAATAATTGAATAGAAATAACATGATTTTTTTAAAAATTCTGGTGACTTAGTATTATTTGCAAGTTATCAATGCATTCTTATGTTTTGGATGCTTTTCATTTCTCATTTATTTTATTTCTTTACTGGAGCTTTATGCCACTCTAGTCCAGCAGGACTCTTGGAAAACCCTGCTTGCTCTTCTGCCAGTTATCTATTTCACTCTTTCTCAACTAAATGCTCTTCATCGCCAACAGTGTAACCAGCAACATTTGGAGCATAGTAGATTGAAGAATACTGAAATTTTTAACACTCAGGCATACAATTAATAGAATACATTCACAAAAAAATGCATGTTTCTCGCCTATCATGGTGAAGAGGTTTTGGATAGCTAGAATGTTTGGGATTAAGGTATTTGCTGTGTTTGTATTTGTACTATCATTGATATGCCTATACTATGAATGCAAATCATACATTTTGCCATTCTGTGCAGCCCTGCTCCTTAATAATTGATATGTTATGATGACTTCTGCATGTCAGAGATACATTCCATAAATTAATCCTTTCCCACATATATTTAGATAGCAAGTCAGTGTAATTGCAGTTGGTCATATCTAGGATACTTCCCATAGGGCAAACTATCTAGTGAGGCACCAATGCAAAGAAGGTTGAAGGCAAGACAAGACTAGAGTTTCTAGGATGATGCAGGCTAGTTTCTTTGCAGCCAAAATGCATACAGATTTTGAATCTCCTTGAAATAAATTCCATTTTTTCTTTTGAAAAAATAAGTGGCTCTAGACTTGGATTCCCTTATGCAATTTGCTGTGACTGGGTCAGTCTCTCTTCCTTAGCCCAACTTATTTTGCAGCATTCTTGTTTCAAGAATAAAATTAAGAGGAAAGCCTCTGTATAAATTCCCTCAGAAAAGGTAGGATATAAATGCCACCAAGAAAGTAATGAGTCAGGACAACCACTGAATCTATTGAATTTGCTTTTGGGGGAGAAAAGATATGATAAAGAAACAGGGGTCTTCTGAAGGACAAAAAAAGAAACTCAAGGAAGGGCCAGCAAAGTAATTGCTTTCATGCACTATGGTGGCTCCTCTGGAAGGCTAGAAGGGACTTCACTTTGCTGAGTCCTATCAAGGCATTGCTTTATGAAAGGTATGATTGAAGCAAAGCATCTCTTGGAAGGTTCACATATACATGATACTTATTTTAATATGAAAAATAAATATTGTTTAGCTTTATTCCCTTCCTTTAAAAAAAAAAGCATTTATTGCTTTTGACACTCTTTAACCAAAGCATGTAATGAGCTTTTCAGTCATGATCTCAAGGTTACTTTCAAATTAATAGGACTCTGGGGAATGAGAAGATAACTTTAGGCCCTTGGATTATTTAGTTATTTGTATTTTAATTTTTGGGTATGCATTTTTGTTGTAAAGCATCCAACATAAATCTTGGAAGAAGCCGTTGATATTGGATATGACCCAGTTTAAATAATATTATAATGCTGTTTTTAATAGTCTCTCCAAACTCTCTTGTTAGTAGAAGTAAGGTGAACAATTATGTACTCACATTAAAATATTACTCTGCAGTTTGGCGTTCAATTAATCAGATTACATATAATGTAGTATCATGAGTCTTAAGGAAGCTGAATTAATTACTTTAACTGAATTCAATGTTTAACTGGACTGAAATCTGCATTAACTATAATATATAATCTTCCAGCAAACCAGAACTGGCATCTTGCTTTAAAATGACTTCATAAACATGGACTTGTGCTTACTGCTTTGATGACTAATACCTAAAACCATTACTCTTCCCAGCAACAATAGTAGAAAAAAAATAGCAAGACCAAGGAGATGAAAATCGTAACTAGCTGTAAATTGTTTAGAAAGTTCAAACATGGCTTTATTCTGTCTCTGGAGCAATATCAGCCTATTGCAATATCTGAATTGAGCAAACTGAATGGTTGAGAATAGATTGGTGTATGGTTGCTATTCTCTTGGACATCTTACTGAGCACATGAAAAGTTGCCCTGATAATATTAATTGTACAATATGTGTTTCTTGAGCTTTCTCTGTTTTTAAAAAATATTTTATCATTATGTAAACATCGTACAAAGTGGGAGATCAAAAGCAGAGATAGATATTACATAATAAAATATATTGTTAAGAAAAAGATTCAACATTCATTTTTTCCCCTAACAATTAACCACTATTTAGATATTTATACTTTGCTCAAAATCTTTGTAATTGTCCATTTGAGTCATTTTTTTCAGTTTTTCATCTATTTCTCTCTTTTCTTCAAAAGCCATATTCTAAATGTCTTGGCTTATTGTGCGGCATAATATGTTGCATCTAAGGCAGCCATTCCTGCCAGAGGTTGGAAGCTTTAAGGAACTTCACTGGAAAAATGCTTTTATATTATCGGACTATTTTATAGCATCACTTTATTGCAGTTGGTGTAAAAGTGAATGGTATAATAATTTAAAATACTTCACAATAATGAAAAAGGAGAGAATCTGCTTCTTAGCCCTTTCAGAGACCAAATGAGGAAACAGAGTAAGAGTACTTCAGGTCTAAAATATAGACCAGAGGTCTGCAGCCTTGACAATTTTAAGACTTGTGGACTTCAGCTCCCAGAATTCCTCAGCCAGCATAGCTGGCTGAGGAATTCTGGGAGCTGAAGTCCACAAGTCTTAAAGTTGTCAAGGTTGCAGACCCCTGATATAGACTATAGCAGGGGTGTCAAACTGCCGGCCTACAGGCTGGTTGCATCATTCAGAGGCCACGCCCATCCCAGCTCCAGCAATGCAAAGAAAGTTGTGATACGTTGCAACACATCACGTGATGTGGCGAATTTGGACTATAGTAACCAAATTTTGAAAGTATGGCTGTGTTTGCTCTTCCTTGGGAGACCAGGGAGTTCAGGCAGAGTCAGTTTCTTTCTAATGTTTTCTTCACTAGGAAAAAGAAAGTCGATTTCTTTACTGGGCTTTTACAGGTATTTCTCGACTACAATTGAGCCAAAAATTTCTATTGCTAAGCAAAACATTTGTAAAGTGAATTTTACCCCATTTTACGACTTTTCTTGCCAAAATTATTAAGTTCGTAACACGGTCGTTAAGTGAATCTGGTTTCCCCATTGACTTTGCTTGTCAGAAGATTGCAAAAGTTGATCACATGACCCCGGGACACTGCAACCGTCATAAATATGGGCCAGTTGCCAAGCTTCTGAATTTTGATCACATGACCTTGGGGATGCCGTAATGGTCGTAAGTGTGAAGACGGTCATAAGTCACTTTTTTCAATGCTGTTTTTAACTTTGAACGGTCATTAAAAGAACTGTTATAAGTCGAGGACTACCTGTAATTGTAGTTCTGTACCAGTCGCCATATAATTTCTCTAAGATCGTCCATCCCTGTATATCACCACACTATGATAGAAGAACTGCTAATGGATCACAGGGCAGATGATGGGGATGAGTTTTTCTTTTCCTTTTCCTTTCCTTCCACCCACCTGCAGACCTTGCATCTCTCTTAATCTTTTCTGGAGGTAAAGTATATGGAAGGAATGTGTAGATGTTTTCTTTAAGAAAAATTACATTATTTTATTTACATCTATTTGGTATAACTTCAGAAGACCAGGACACTCAATTTCCTATTGAATGCAGCATTGAACTTGGTATTACCTAATTCAGTACATGTGCTATTGATGTAAGACTGATGATTATGAAGATTAGACTGTTAAAAACTATTTTCAAGCTTATTGGTAATAGTGGTAGCTAAGGTTAATCAGTTGTTATCTAATGAGAACCAGTATTTTTTTTTTATTTAGGTCTCCTCAGCAATATTAGAAGGATACAGATATCCCCCTATTGTTACTTTCATTCTGCTGACGTTTAGTCTTGAAGGGCTGTTCTAGAATTTTTGGAGGATTCAAAATCAGACTTAGCTGACACCCACCATGGAATTGCACACTCAGTAAGAATTAATGACCCATGCTTCAATGTTGGTAATTTATGTAGAACTGATGGCAATCTGAATGAAACTCGCTCTGTCTTCTCCAACACTTGTGTATAGGTTCAGCATTTTCCCCATATTTCAAACAACTGACATTACAAACAAGTGACACTATCTTTTTAGAACTGTATGCATGTTTTCTAAATAATGTATATGCACAATAGACAGAAGAGCAGTGCCAGGAGGCATATAATTGAATTCTTAGCCCAGCTCGTAATCCACAGAAATGAGCATGGAAATGAACTTTCCAGTGATATGACTCTCACTGGACTTAAAATTGCTTAGCTGAAGCAACTGCATTACCTTTAATTATAGCATAAAGAAGAATATGTTCCCAGTTAGTTCTTTAAGTACATTTGTCCAGTGATTGCCGAATCGCAGCTACTTTATATTTCCTCTCTTTTGAAAAAAGGGATCAACCAAACACAACTGTACATTTTCCTGCATGAAGCGGGAATGTTAGATTTAGTGGAAAAAAATGTGGGATAATAATAAGACCTGATGCTGTGAACTACTGTGAGGCTTGGAAAATAGTTGAAAATATATAATCTTGAATTTTGTTAATGTTTTATTTTACCATCCTTTCATTGACCTGTATTTTGTATCATCCAACTGTGATTCACCCTGATATTCATTATGGATTATTTAATTTTAGAAGTGAGTTTCTTGAGTTTTTAAAAATTGGCATATGTTAATTTGCTGTTCATGTGGATAAATATAGTCAGATTTTTGGACATTGATGGTCACCTTGATTTATTTTCCATTTTTTTCCCATTCACTGCACTTATTTCCTGTTGTCAAGGTTCATATGTAAACGGAAACATCATTTTTTCCCCTTTATTAGGCTTTCATGTTAATCTCTGTTCTCCCATCCTCAGTTTAAGAAATAGTTTTGGTGCCTGTTAAACTAACTCACTCCTTATAAATTTTTGCTATTCTTGCACCGTTGCGCCGCGCATGCGCGATGCGCTCCGTCGCGCCACGCATGCGCAATGCGGGCCGGGGTCAAGCCCCGGAAAAGGTTGAGAACCGCTGCTCTAAGTGCTCCATTATCCAGTATGATACATGTGAAATAGTTTACCTCCATATAGATCCAGGTTTTTGTACTCTTAAAATGCAACTTATATTGTATCTTTGAAAGTTCCATTGCTCCTTTCTCAGTGGTGCTTTTGATACGTTATTCTCAAATTATTTGAGAGCTGATTTGTAGCCCAGAGCATCCTTTTAATTGTGGTATGTAGAAACAAAATATGTAGTGGTGCAATTTTTATTCAGAAGCCAGATAATGTTAGCTTTGTGTTTTTGCACTGCTGTGTTTACACCTTGGTTATATTTGTTACTGATTTGCGATGTTTTGGAAATCTTTAACAATGCAAGGATGGCAGAGATTTTATACTGGTATTCCTTACTTGGAAGAGAAAACCAAGCTGAACTGAGTGTAACCATATTTCCATGAAAAGCATACTTAATATTTATGGAATGATATTTTCCAACCTTCTCAATCCCTTTGGTGTGCTTGGAAGTGATAGAAGGAGGGAGAATTGGCAGATTTCCCCCTGCTATTGTGTAAATTGAGGTCCTGGAATCAAACACATATCTTTTCTGAATCTTAATGAATGAACTGATTATTGCTCTGGCTTGCTGTAATTTTCTGCAAATTCCAAACTTCTTTCAACAGAAACGGTTATAAACAACGGCCACTGAGCCAAATATCGTTTTGGCAAGCTATATAACTATAAGATGTTACAGACAGCTTTGTATGCTACCATTAGTGGTGAAATGTTTTTCTCATGGCATACTATGATATTGGTGAACTGAATAAAGACATTGTGTGCTGCTTGGATAGAGAGGAAAACTAGCATCTTAGTGCTATCAGAATGTGAATTTTGGATTTTCTTCCTATGGCATGCTGATTTGCTGTTCTTGCCTTTCTTTTGAGTGGTCCAGAATTCATATGTCACAGCAACCTTGGCTATTTAATGGAAGAGGCTGGAGTTGGTACAAATGGAATTATGGCGAAGAAGCAATAAGACTGTGGCTAGAAATGAGTATCTCAGCATATAAAGTATCCTAATTTAGACAATCTAAAATCACATAGTTATTTTCCATTTGAAGTTGGGGCTGATGGGCTGAAGTAATCAGTGGGTTGTAACCAGCTGACTGTTGGAAGCCTCCACATGTATTGATACCTATCTAGCCATCTGATGGCTAGAGATCTCCCCACATACAATGACATTTGCCTTGCTACTTCAGCCCCATCTGAACCAACAGTCAACTGGCTTTCTGATTATTGGCAAATGCTGAAAGTCCCAGATGAGATAGCAAGTGATTCTGGCTAGTGAATTTAGGTAACTTCTAACAGAACTCCTAATTGACCTTGCTGGTAGACCAGTCTTTGAGAATCTCTGACTTAGAGGGTCTGCTCTTCATCATACAATTTTAACTTCATCCAGCTTGAACAGATTTTGTATCTAACTTGAATTTAACCAAGGTTTGTTGGTTCTGAATTCTTGCACAAGTGGCCTTTCTTTTCCATCCTCTCACCTTTTTTCCATTTTCTCACTAAAGCTTCAACTCTGCATACACTAAAATGAATAAATAACATCTGGGTTCAGAATTCTTTATATTACATTGAAGGATTTCAATTGAAGAGATTGTAAAAAAAAAAGGAAACTCCTGATTGGCCTTAATGATGATTGTGTCTGAAAGATCTGGTCAAGAATCATAATGTTTCTAGATTTTCTTTATTGCTTCTTCCAACTTCTATTTAGCATTTTATTGATTGAAGATTCTGGAGGCTAGTGATAGTTAATGATCTGCTTTTGAATAGAAATTCTAATAAAAAATATTCCTGAAGTAACTATGACTTTTCTCAGCTAGAGCTATTTATTTATTTGTTGAAACTGTTCTTAGTTGATCATATAACTTTATGAAATCTCTGTTCACTTCTGGAAAGGACATAGCTTTGTTGGTTTTAACTAGAATGACAAAGTTTTAATTTGTTTTGATTGCAACCTAGTTTAATTTGTTTGCTTGTAATCCAGCTCATTCAATCATTATACTCTGAGCAGGCAGCCATTGTAAAAACGGAATATGGAGACACAAAATGGTTCAGAATTTGAAAAGGCACTTGACAAGGTTGCATCCTGTCACCTATGCTATTCAACATGTACATGGAAATAGTTATGAGAAATGCACATTGGGAGGAATCTACCATTGGGGTTAAAATTGATGGTAGAAATAACAATTTCCGATATGCAGATGATACAACATTGCTTATGGAAAGCAAGGAGGATCTGGAGTGACTACTCCTGAGAGTCAAAGATGAAAGTGAAAAATGTGGATCAAGAAAACAAAGATAATGACAACTGCAGAGAACACACAGGTTGGAGTGTAGATCAACAATGAGACCATCAAAACAGTAAAGGAATTCATCTTCCTGGGGTCTAAAATTGACCAAAGTGCTGACTGAAGCCCTAAGATCAGAAGGGGTATAGCACTTGGAAGAACTGTATTGTCCGGCATGAATAACATCTGGAAGAGGAAAGACATCAGCCTCACAACAAATGCAAATTAGTTAATGCAATAATTTTTCTAAATTATTTGCTTTTTGATATGGTGAGCTAAAGAAGTGCTATTATAATATAGTTGTTACACTATAAGTGTTGAGAAAAAGAACATTCTATTTAGTTGTGTGAAACAGCTGTGTTTAGTCAAAGGATAATGACATTTTTTGAGGATAAAGTTTGAAAGGAAAACATATTTTCCAGGAATTCAAAGGAAATACTTAATATGATTGCCAAGTTGGACATTTGCAAACACACTCCCATACTTGTTCTATGCGATAGAAAATCAATCCAGATTGAATTTTAAAGGAAGTGCTGAAGATGATCTTCATTTCTTACTAATTTTTAAAATATTATGAGATGCTATTAAAGTTTTGGGCTGATTTTTTTTCTTTTGTAGCAAATGAGTTTGAATTGATTTCTGAATTTTGCAGAATGTGATACCCACTGGGGCCTTTTCAAGCAGTTCTGTTGCCAATAAAACTATATTGGATGATGTGAAAGATCCATCTTTTGTATGGAAAAAATTCAAGGAAGAAACATAAAATGCTGCTTAAGGAATGATCAAATATTAATTTATTATAGGACTTGGAACCAGTGTATATTTAGTTTGTAATCACTTTGTAATTAATCAGATTACAAATACATGAATCAAATTTCCTTGGCTAGGTTGTTGAGGAATGCAAGAATCTGGTATGCCTTCCCAAGCCAAATAGGCTAACTTTATTAATAAAGAAAAACATTTCAGGTTTTAAGGCTGGGGGAAGCTACCGGTAGTACTGTACTTTGTATATGCTGTAGCTTCTTTGTGGGCCAAGCAGCACACTCTGTAATAGAGCACATGCTTTGCATGCCAAAAGGCCAGATCAATCATTGGGATTTCCAAACAAGGTAAAGACTTTCTTGAGTCAATCCTAACCACAGTTTGTTTGGCTCCTTTCGCAACAGTATGGAAGTGCATTGTCATTGCTGCCTTTCCAGATCCTGCTCCCTCCTCCCCAGTTTAGCCAATAGATTTAGGATTTCAAGGCAGGTGGTAACTACCTCTTGACTTTGCTTAGTTTTGGGGATATAAGTCAAAAGTTTGCTAAATAGAGCCACAGATTCTGAAATCCTAGAGTTTTACTACTAGTTCAGATAAAACAACACAATACTTTTCAGATGTGGACTCTAGCATCTCTAGCTCACCATACATGAATACAAAGGGTAGTTTGGCAATATGTAACTAAATAGATTGACAATATGAGTAGAAAGCAAATTTCTATATCAGGATTTGTTGAGTTACATATAGCACATATACATCTGAAGTATACACTTACTTCTTGTATACCCAAATATTCAAAGTAATTATTTATTACAATGATCAGAAAAGGATTAGTTTAAAAGCATCTCAAACAGAATGTATTGATTTTTTTCTGACAAAATTCTATAATTGGGAAATATTTTTCACTAACGTTTTTGGATAAATTTAAAATAGACTATAGAATTATTTCTCTTATTTTTTAGCATTTAATCAATGTCTCTTATTGTGCAGTTATAGATTTCTTTTTCAGTCAGAAAGAATGAAATAATAAAGACTGATTAAGTGTGTTCATTAGCCACCTAATATGATCTACTATAAAAAGAGTTTAAGCAACTCTTAAAATTAGCTGCAAATGTTCCAGCAAGAGTGATTTGTATAAGGCTACAATCCTGTTTGGAGTTTCCACTGAATTTCCAAGTTTGTCATATTTCTCAGTGACATAATATAGCATACCAAGAATATTTGGAGAGTAACATAGCCAGATGACTGTGAAATCTGGTCTTAAAAGCCTGATTTGCATTTGTATCCATCTTCATAACAACACTTGATTAATAATGTATCCCATCAAAAATATTATATGAGACTTAAAGGATTTTTAAATAGCTGCAAAATTGGTAATATCTAGTGTAGGGCTTGGTAGCTGGTTTCTATCCTTTCGCAAGCTTTATTGATTGATTTTGTGCATTTTAAAATATGGATTCATTTTACATCTTAACTCTTTTAAGTATTATTTTAAAGGACACTAAGAAATACATTGCAGTCTTTTTTCGTTGGGGGAAGAAACCCCCAAATAAAATAAAACAAAAGGGAGAGGAGAGGAGAAATTTCCTCTTAATTTTTTCTCAACTTTTGCTCCCTGAATTTTTGCAGTCAAGGGCAGGCCAAATTTTTGGAGTAGTGACCATTACAGAAATCTTGAAACCACAGTGACTGCCCCTCAGGAGGAGGAGAACATGGCAATCTAGAAACTGTGAGGTGGCTGCAGAGAGCGATAGATCTATAATTTATCATAAGACAAATAGCTGAGTTTGCACTCTATTATCTGCTCTGAGTCTGTTACTTAGCTTATCTCATTTTTTTAAAATTTTATTTTCTAAGAAAGGTCTAAGACATGTTTTTTAAAACTTGGCAGGTTTAAGTCGTGTGGACCTCAACTCCCAGAATTCTCTAGTCAGCATGCTGGCTTGGGAATTCTGGGAATTGAAATCCATTACTTCTTAAAGTTTCCAAGTTTGAAGAAACATTCGTCTAAGCTATCTGTGTTGGCTGAGTGGCATTATTACAAATAAAAATATGCAAGAGATTTATACTCTACCAGCTTCCAAAATATGTTTTAAGTTAAAAGGTTTTGATTTTTTTAAATTAAAGTCAAGCTTCCTAGGAATTCCTAGGAAGAGACATGTAGATGCTGCAATGTCAATGAAGGAATAAGCTATAGCTCATGCAACCTCCGACATTATACCTTTTAGCCTTTAAGTTGCTTAATCCTTAAGGATTATTGTAGTGTTTTGCAACTGCAGACTAAAATAACCTCAACAGACTGGAGTGAATTAATAAAGGCAAACATTTCAGATTAGAACAAATGTTTTAACTAAATTTGTGTATTTGATAGGCAATATGTAGACTTCCAGATGATGTCAGAAGCTGAAAGGATTGATGGTCGAAAGCAATGAAGCCAAATAAAAATTCAAACAGTGCCAATTTTCTTGTATTTCCAAAATTGAAAGTAGTCTTGAATTGCCTCCAAGAATACATTTTGGCTGTTGCTGTTTTTTCAAAATTAATATCTTTCATTGGGGTTCTTTTTCAGATTGCTTCTGGAAGGCATCAGGTCTATATTCCCAACTTTAGGATCACATAACATAGAATAGAATAGAATAGAATTGAATTGAATTGAATAACATATATATCTACAACTTGTAGCCTGCGTTATAGTTGCAAAAAACTTGAAATTAAGTTATTTTTTCTTAATTTAAATGTTCTTGCCTTTACAAAATGGTGTTTACATTATACCTAGGCAAGGAGCCTGCTTATTTATTTTTTTTTTAGCGTTTCTGTGTTTTATTTGCCTCACAGGAGAATTTCGGGGGGTTGTGTGTGAACAGATAGCTCAGATGCCCTGCAAATCTTTTTCATACACTAAAGAGGAGGTGGGGGAGAAATTAAGGATAGGAGGGAAGCAGCAGAGTGAGAGAGAGAGAGAACTCTGACATCTCAAGCAAAGGCAGCCAAAAAAAATTGCTTTACAGTATAATTTGGAGGGGGCTCCCCTCCCAGGTCCAGCAAACCGTCCTGCCTTGAAGTCCCCCCCCAGCACCCCCACATTTCTTGAAAGCAGCAGCTGGAGAGAAGGGAGGCATGAGGAGAGGGGAAAAGAATTACAAGATGGAGGACTTGCAAACATCGAACTGTTTTCATCAGCTGCCCTTCTCTGCTACGAAGACGCAGGCGCTAAGGGGGAGAAGGAGACTAAAGGTATTCCTCTAATGAGCCTCATCAACAGCCTCCTTTTTTTTTAATTGATTCGGGGGTTCCTGAAATTCCGGCCGGCAAAACGAGCCTTGCTTCCCAGCTCCTCTTCGATTCTTAGAATCTGATTATATTTAGCGAGACGTTCGGATCGGCAAGGAGCACCGGTCTTAATCTGTCCAGTGCAGAGGCCAACCACCAAATCCGCAATGAAGGTATCTTCCGTCTCTCCGGAGCGATGGCTCACCATCACTCCCCACCCGTTGGACTGGGCCAGCTTACAGGCTTGCAGTGACTCGGTGACGGATCCAATCTGGTTCACTTTGAGGAGGAGGCAGTTGCAAGACTTCTCCTGCACGGCTTTGCTGATGCGCTTGGGGTTGGTCACCGTCAGGTCATCCCCCACCACCACTTGGATCCCCGCCTCGGCCGTGAACTTCTTCCAGGCGGGCCAGTCATCCTGGTCAAAGGGATCTTCGATGGAAACCACTGGGTAATTTTTGACAAAGCTCTTGTACAGATCAGCCAGCTTGTCAGGAGAGATGTATCGGCTAGGATCATCTGGGGATTTAAAGTCCAGGTCATACTTCCCATCGCGGTAAAATTCAGAAGCCGCCACGTCCATTCCGATGACGATCTTATCCATGTAGCCAGCCTTACTGATGGCATTCTTCAACAGCTCCAGAGCTTCCTTGTTCTCCAGGATGTTGGGGGCAAAGCCGCCTTCATCGCCCACATTGGTGGCATCCTTGCCGTACTTCTCCTTGATGACGTTCTTCAGGTTCTGGTACACTTCCGCCCCGATGCGCATGGCTTCCTTGAAGCTCTCTGCTGTAACGGGAAGGATCATAAACTCCTGCATAGCCAGCTTGTTACCAGCGTGAGAACCACCGTTGATCACGTTGAAAGCAGGCACGGGCAAAACGACCTCTTTGTTCCCGGCCAGATCAGCAATGTGGCGATACAGAGGCACGTCCTTCTCCGCCGCACCAGCCTTGCACACCGCAAGGGAGACACCCAGGATTGCGTTCGCACCAAATTTAGATTTGTTCTCAGATCCATCCATGTCAATCATCAGCTTGTCGATTTTTTCCTGCTCCACCACGCTTATATTCTTGTTAACCAGGGCGGGTGCAATAGTTTTATTCACGTGCTCAACAGCTTTTGAGACACCTTTCCCCAGGAAGCGAGTTTTGTCATTGTCCCGGAGTTCCAGGGCTTCGTAGATCCCAGTTGAGGTGCCACTGGGAACAGCAGCCCGGAAGAGACCTTTGTTAGTGAAGAGGTCTACTTCAACGGTGGGGTTCCCACGGGAGTCGAAGATTTCACGGGCGTGGACCTTAAGGATGGACATTTTGTAGATCTTAGGCTAAGCTCTCGCGCTGCAGCAGCACCTAAGGAAATAAATTGCAATAGTGGGTATTTTTTGTTTTTAATTAAAGAAAATCTAATCACTGCAACGCGGTTCGCCTCTCGCACCCGGGGAACTGCGAGCCTGCTTATTTTGATATGCCATGAATTCTTTTATTGGGAACTGTTAAGAAATTTTGATTCCTTTATCTTCCATGACATTTACCGTACTTTAAAGGACTACAGATAGTCCTCAACTAAATATCACTCATTTAGTGATTATTTGAAGTTACCACAGTAATGAAAAAAGTGACTTATAATCAGTCCTCAAGCATACAACCATTGCAGCATCTCCATAATCACATGATCACAATTTGGGTGCTTGGCAACCAGCATGTATTTTTAATGGTTGCAGTGTCCAAGGGTCATGTGATCTCCATTTATGACCTTCCCAGTTGGCTTCCAACAAAGAAAGTCAATGGGAGAAGCTGGATTTGCTAAATGACCACGTGCTTCACTTAATAGCTGGAGCGATTCACTTAACAAGTGTGGCAAAAATGTTGTAAAATAAGATGCAATTAACTTGACAACTGGCTTGCTTAGTAGCTGAATTCTGGTCTTAACTATGGTCATAAGTCAGGAACCACTTGTACGTAGTTGAATGAATGTGATGTTTTCTAGCTGGTACAAGAGTTATTTTGAATAGGGCCTGTTTTACAGTTTTCATATATCTGTGCTTTAGATAATCTTATCAAAGGAATTGAAAAGTTTGGCTGCAAGTGTAGCCAAGACTCTACTTCATCTTTTCGTATTCTGGAATAACTGCAAAGTGCTTATTGTAGCTCATGGGTTGTATTAACTACTTAACTGCCTAAAAGTGGAAATTTGTGCTTAATGGTATAACCCATGGCTGGCTCAGTAATTCTGGGAGTTGAAGTCCACAAGTCATAAAAGAGCCAAGGTTGCCTAACCCCTGGTATAACCTAAGAGATCCAGCCAGGAATTTATTTTATTTATTAAATTTATATACTAACAAGTGACTCTGGGCAGCTGAGATCCACAGAACTCAATAACACTGGATTATAATTAAATATTAAACGTTTATGGTTAAATATTTTTAAGCTCTTTAAATGGCTTACTTTGTAACAAAATGTGATACTAAAGAACGATTAAAATATTCATAATTTAGAATTAAAGTCTTAAAGTGTATTTTTTTCAAAGAGAATTAAAATAATATACTATGGTAGTTCTTTACATTTGAAATCATCAAGACTTGAACCAGTATGTGAATACAGATTTGAAAATTATTTTTCTAGAAGCTATGTAAATAAAATAGATTAGTTACCTTTAAATCAATAAAGGGCAGTTTTAGCTATCACTACCTCCAGTAAGCTTGAAAATAGTTTAACTATTTTAGTGGATTGTTCTTCATGTAATCAATCTTTTATCAATGCTACATTATTTCAAATTTGATAATGAAGTCCAGTACCATACTGCATTGATTAGGAAATTGGGGTAGGATTCTTCAATGGTTAAAAAAATAGACATAAAATGTGTTGCTTTTAAAAATGTCTTCTATTCTTAAAGAGGAAAATATGGCAAGAGTTACATTTGGTTCATACATGATGAGTGTTAACACAAGCTCATTTAATAAATGTTAGGGTCTTATCTCTTATCTATATTCTGTTGGATAGTCAGTTCTTCATGGGTGGCATAAAAATTTAATTAATAAAATAATAAAATTTACTTCATCATCATTTTAGCCACTGTTTATCTACTGCACGATGAAGGCCTCTTCTGCCTGTTTCCAACCAATTTTCCAAACATAGAAACATGGAAAATTTACATACATTTCTCTAGTCTAAATCAATATTTCTCAATACTGACAGCTTGAGATATATGTGGGCTGGGGAGTTCTAGGAGTTGAAGTCCACACATCTTAAAACCATCAAGGTTGAGAAACAATGGGTTGAACTGTGAAGTCTTTGGTCTTCTCTGAACTTGGTTGTTTGTCTGCAGACATAGCCAACTAGGTAATATCATCAGTGCAAGCAAGTGTGGTGTTTGCTCCTTGTTTATATACAGCAGTGTGCTCTATCAGTGTGGTGGGGATGTTTTTTTCTTGATAGTTCCTTGATTAGGATATTTTCTGTTTAATGGTTTGTCTGTGTTAATCTCTGTTTATTTCAGTTGGCTACTGAAGAGGATGTGTTCTGGTTGTTTTGTTTGCTGCCTATCTTTTTTATGGTCTCTTTTTGAATGGTGTGTAAATGTATCTGCTTTTTATCTCTGTGTGTCTGTTGGTGACTGATATGTCTCAGTGACAAGCTTCCACAAATACCTTAGCATTTTTGCATTTAGCTTGGTCTAAGATACTGACAGTTTCCCATGTGTTGTGAATAAAATGAGATTGAGTAAAGTGACAGGTGGTGACATTTGTATAAGTTACTTTCTTCTTAGGCCAGCAATAAACAGAACCTGAGAATACATTACCTTTATGCGAGTCCCAAAACTGCACCAACATTTTGTTTTACTGTGTTTTTTAGACAGTGAAGCTATCTAAATCAGTAGATTTTTTTAATCATAACAAATATAGTTTCTTTCTTTTGCTATTCTTTTCACTATTTGTTCCTACTTATTTTTCTTTGTAACCTTGGAAATAGGTCATTTCAGTTAGGCATTTTTCTTACTTAATATTCTATTGTATTTCTTCATGATCTCAATTTAGGATTTCATAAATATGACCACTGAAGCAAAATTATAATTGGCAATGATCTCTAATAGTTATAGGAAAATTACTTTGTCTTTTATTTATATAAGAACACAAGGCTGGCTTTAGCTGCTGTGCCTTTAATATTTTATATGTTCAGTTCATATTGTCTTTTGGTGACCAGAAGACATTGTATTTTTTTTACTTGTAGAAACTTACAGTATTTTGTACATGTCCTTCTTGTGTAAGAATTATTTTTCCTAGATTCTGGAGACCATTAGATAAGGGAACACAAGTGAAGTGATGAAACTGCCTCTTGACCCAAGCATAGGAATGAATGAATGTCCACATTTTTCCACTGTAATGTCCATGAATCATTTCTAAATAGGAAATAGTTTAATTGTTGAAATTTTTGTAACACATCTCTTCTCAAATAAACCTTGTTAAAGAGACTTCTACTTGTCCCTCTCACTTGTATTTGCAGCTTATTACTGGAACGATCAGCAATGGACAAATTTGGAAAATTTTCAAGCTGAGAAGGGAAAACTTAAATCACTCTTCCCTGTATACCATTGGAGTTATTCCAGAGTAAAATAGAAAAGTGCATTCTGAATAATTATAGATACTTGTTTCAAGACCTTTTCAAATATTGTTTATTTCTTACTCCTCACATATTAAAATGGCCTTGGAATAAATTTAATGATACCAACTTCTCCTTAAGTAGTCAATATTGTTTTCTTGGCAACAATATGGAAATGATTTGCCATTGTTCTCTGTTGGGATTTACTTTTTTTTTTTTTGACTCACAACCATTTATTTAGTGACCGTTCAACGTTACAATTAAATGCTCATTTTAAAAAAAACAAAACAGTTTTGCTTTCTCTGCAGCTGGAATGACAATTTAATAAGAGGGAAAGGACGTCACATCTCGACTCAGTTAATGGTACAGAGTTAGAACAAGCCGCCCAGTTTCTTTTAAAATTAGAGTAAGTATGCCAGTTTAAAATACAGAGTAATGTAATCTATTTAATCAAATAGGGTAAAAAGACACATAAATTTGTCCAGGCTACTGCCATAAGCCTCTTTTTAATCTCATCATTGTCTAGTCTGCTGCCAATCGAAATCTATAAAAAATCCTTTGGGCTCCAAATAATCCTTCTTATAATGCTTCATTTTAGGTTTTCAGTTACATATTTCATCCCTAAGGTTCCCTTGCACGTAATGTCGTGTTTTGGTGAGCCATCGATTGTGGGGGAAAATGCACGCGCAGCAAACTGCCGTGCTTCCCCCCCTCACAAACCTCATAACCTTTTTATTTATTTATTTATTATTAGATATCCATTTGTACATGCAAACAAAGAAAAAATTCAAGTTAAAGCCATTCAGCTTAATACAATCATTTTAAATTTGTAGACCTTTTTCACTCCGTATATCAAAGTTTAACTATAAGCCAACTACATTTTATAAATTTTAAGTTTCACTTCTTTTCAAATCTATCCATTGTACATCAAACAAACAAGTCTTCTTATTAAAGTTAATAATTATCATGTCATTACACCCCTCCAACGCATACATTCTTAGTCTAGTTAATATATATCTTCCATTAATCACCCTCTCATGTCTCATGTTCTTACACTTAGTCCTTAAATCAGTCCATAATTCTTTGCCTTTAATTCCTTGCATAAAATATTAAGTTTCTCTTCATTTCAGTCGAATTCTGGGTTTCTTCCTCTGCCAGGTGGATTTCCATAGCACAGCTTCCCTTCCAAGTAATAAGTCTCTCTTTATTGCTTGCAATGTCCCTTGGTTCCATATAAGCCATGCTCTATGGATTCTGTCAGTTTGCCAGGAGAAATTTTTAGCCTCCTCTCCTAGATATTTTTCCCATGCTTTTATAACAATTCTTTTCAAATCTTCTTGTCTCTCCACCTCTTCCATCTTTTCTTCAACTCTTTCCCAGACCCTCTTTGAATTTCTCCCAGTATCTTCTCTCCTTTCCCCACTGTGCGTTTTTCCGGTTTGGTCCAAGTCCTCAATAACTGCTTTGCTTTGATTTTCCATCATCTTCTCCATTTCTTCATCGTCTCCATCCTTCCCTCCCATCTTTTTGCATACATGTCTATTATCATGTCCATCTTTCTCCTCATTTTTTCAAGAGTTGTTGATATTTCATATTTTAATTCTTTCATCGTCATTTCTGGGGAGCTTGTATACATCCTTAGGTTTATTTTGCAAAGTTTTTAAGTTATGCGTCTCTGGTGCCCTCTAGAGGTCTCTTTCGCATTACAGTTTCTCTTCCTTAGGTTTATTTTGCAAAGTTTTTAAGTTATGCATCTCTGCTGCCCTCTAGAGGTCTCTTTCGCATTACAGTTTCTCTTCCGCCTTTCTCTTCCGGTGCCTATCACTTTAAATTAAAAGCGGTCGCCATTTTGGGTGCCTTCTGGTTATTGTGAACGTATTTGATCCGAGGTAAAATATAAGAAATACTTGCTTTTTAAGCTCCTGCGTTCAGTCTGTCAATCTCTGTGCTTCTTTGAGATGTGTTCCTCGGGTGGTGGCTGGTCTCAGCGTCTTGGTCTGTATGCAGACAGATGCTGCTCCGGGCTGGGGCTATTGTGAGCGCACGGGGAGTCTTCTTTCTCCCCCCCCCCGAATGTTTTTTCGGGGGGCTTTCAGAAGATCTCAACCCACACTCACAGCTCTTCGCCCCTTCTCCTACCGAGGAGGGGTTTTTTCGCCGCAAAAAACAGCTGGTTTGCGCTGCTTTGGCGGCTTTACAGGTCCCGTGTCGCAGAGCCTCCTAACAAGGCTATTTCGACCCTGAGGCCGCCCCTTCTGTATTGGGATTTACTTTTAAACTTCTCAGTTCAGGCTACAGCTCTGGAATTTTGAGCCAAATTCAACCTCAACCTTTTTGCACCTCAGCCAAACTCAGTTCTATAATACCACCTGTTCAGATCTTGCTATAAATAGAAGAGAATAATCAAGGTTTTCTACAGCAAATTGGATACAATTATTGATATAGTTTGACCCTGAGAGATTAAGTAAACATAATAAAGAGCTCAATAATTGAGGGTCCTCCGTGATCCAATGCAGGAGGAAGGTTTTTTTTTTGTAGCTGTCAGATAATTAACCTAGGATAATGCATGGAGGGGAAATAATATTCTATTAAACCTTGTTGAAGATGCTATTTTTTTCAGATACTTATTTAATTCCAGTGAAGCAAACAAATATTTATTCCATAGCCCTGGGTAACTTCATTAAACACAGAGGTATAAATCTATTCAAAATGTATGTCCTGTTAGCTAACAACCTTTTCCTTTTTTTAAAACACCCAAATTTGTATAGCTAATTATACAAAAAAAAACAACCAACCAACCCTGAAAGAACTAACATTCAATCAGTAGTCAGCCCGCAGCTCCAAGTCCTGAAAACATTCATAGTAATGGATATTCTGAAATATGAATGTTTTTGTATATTAATAAACATTGTGTGATTTTCAAAGACAGTGCCTGTGATAAATTATATTTATAAGTGTGTCAACCAGGAAAACATTTTATTTCTTTCATATCTTTCATTTTGTTATATTCTCAGGAATTATAATTCATGAGTGCATAAAAGACATAAAGGATGGCTTATGAGTAACAGCAGAAGACTTTGCATTAAGATTCATTTTGGCTATCAGAAGAGCAAAAGAAAAGATGAAATAATGATCTGATATATCAAACAAATAACATTTACATCCATCAATTATAGGGCTAATAGTGTTCCATAGTATCATCTTAACTGTTACCCACAAAGAGTCGAAAATATATAACCTTGCTGCTAAAAAAACCCAGAAAATTCAAGAATCAATTCACTTTCAGTAAAATCAGTGGAACAGTTCCTTGCCTGGAATTTCTTTTCCCGTATAAATTAATTGAATGTGAATTAATTAAAAAAGGAAACCACTATTTTAGGCAACATTAAAGCCAAAAAATTCTGATCACCCCTTCATTAATTTTCTTGATTTTTCTAGGATTCCAAGCACATTACAACCAGTGACCTTTATCATCACTCTTACTTTACATATTTTTGAGCAATTTTTGTTGTGAACACTGATTAGTGAATAATTTCATCTCAGACAAAAAATTTTTTAACTTTATTGCAAAATATTTCTTTTATTTTGATTTAGATCTACTATGTAACCTGTGTATCCTTGACTTACAACTATTCATTTAGTGACCGTTCAAAGTCACAACAGCACTGTAAAATATGACTTACAACCAGTCCTCACACTTGCAACCAACCTAGAATCTCCACACAATCACAATATGGTTGCTTGGCATCCAGCATGTATTTAAAATGGCTGCAGCATCCTAGAATCATGTGATCGCCATTTACAACCTTTCCAGCCGGTTTCTCATAAGCAATGGGAAAAGCTGGATTTGCTTAAAACTATATAACTCACTTAGCGACTAAAATGATTCACTTAACAACCATGGCAAAATTGGGCATGACTCACTTAAGAATTGCCTTGCTTAACAAAGAAATTCTGGTCTCATTGTGGTTGCAGGTCACTTGAAGTCTTGAAGTAATTGAACTAACATGGTACCATATTTTCTTTGTCTTTGCCCCTCTCTTAGAAGTAGAAGCTTGTCTCTTCAGATATGGGCGAAGTGGAGCAAAAAGCGACAACAGGATCTCGGCTAGGAGTACAGGAAAATGCTGGCATCAGTACTTTGGAACATGGACAGAAACTGCCTTCAACACCTACAGGAAAACTTATTTCTATCAAAATCCAAATGCTGGATGATACACAGGAAACATTTGAAATTCCGGTAAGGTGATATTCTGAGTCCATGGTTCCTTCTTGGGTGGGGGTAGGGAGGGAAGCAAAAGGTTCACCCATGCAGATCTGCCTCTAGTTTTGTAACTTTGTATAATGTGATAATAGCTCATATACGTGAGCAGTGTTAAAAATCTTAGTATTTAAAAGATAGTTAAAATTGCAATAAGGGTCCAACATCTCATATGTTCCTGGTATCATCACAAACTATTTAGAAAAAAAAATATTTTTAAGATGCTATTAATTATCTAATTCACAATGTTTTAATATTACCTGAAACTGTCAGTTGCAATATATACTACCATAAACTAGTTAAGAACTATGAAATAACTGAATAATTAGCCTCACAGAGAAAAGAAACTAATACTAGCAAATTTAGTTATTTCATTTTAACTATTCTGTAGATACTCTAAAGGTAATTTTGATCTTTGTTACATTTTAAATCTTAGGTATTATATCTAAATAAGGAAATTACATTCTAATACTAGTACATAATTAGTGCACTATCACTTGTTCTATTTTCTTTATTTTGAAATTTTCTTGTAACAGAATGTGCCTGCTTTAATTGCCTGAAATCATTGGTTTTTAAAGGTTATCTGTACATTTAAATCCGTCTTGTCTCTGGCAGCTCAAGGCTGTATATAATAATTCTCTTCTTGAAAAACCTACAGTAGATCTGTGAGATAATATAGCCTTAAAAATAAATGTAAAACTTTGTGTTTGGGAAGTTAGGGCCAAGTTTGATTAAGATGCATGTTATCTATATGAGTGTGATTTCTGAATTACTAAGATGTATTCTTTTACATTCTCAGTTAAAGAGAAAGCATCCCTGTGATAATTGCTGAGCCATGCAGAATTAATCAAGAAAGAACTAACAGATTTTATATCTGTTTTAAACAAGCTCAGCTTTGGTAATAATGTCATATTACAAAACTTATTTTTAAGATGTTAGCTTTATGGTCCATTATGTCATTAGATGTTACACTTTAATTTCAGTCTCAATTAATTAAATTTTATGCTCAATCAAGCATCTGTAAAAAAAATAGTAGCTGATATATTGATGAGTTATTTGATCCATTGTCATCCAGCATTCATAAGGACACTAACTTCATTATGTTCCTACATTAGTCAAGCAAAAGTCAACAGTTGTCATTAGTAGAAAGGCTGTATTGCTTGTACCTTGATTGGTTCCTCATAAATACATTCTCTCTGACCAATAAGTGGAGAAGGTTTTTTTTATTATTCATAAAGAATCTCCTGCATTTTGTCATCCTGAGCAATAGTATATAATGGAAAAAGCCTTTAGGTTCTAACATGAACTGGCTGAGAATTAATTCTCAGAACTAGATCAGTATTTTTAATCAAACAAGAAATGTGGTTTGGGAGGGGAGTTTCTAGATGCTCTTCCACTACAGTGTGTCTCTCCCATAGTGCTGCATCCCTTCTTTTTTTTTAATTATTTTTTTTCCAATATCTTTTTTATTAATTTTTATAATTATAAATATAACAAAAAAATCAAATTAAAACAACTCAACTGAATACAATCATTTACAACTTTTTCCATCACAAAAACAAAACATAAAAACTTAGCTAAAATAGTTAAAATAATTATGGGTATTGCTCGTCGGCACCCCCCCACCACATCCCCCTCTTCCTTTCTCCCTACCTCTACTTCTATCCACCTACTCTCTGCCTCCCTCTCTCTCCTCCCTCCTACTACCACCTCCCTATTTCCCTCTGACCTTCACTCCTCCATCTCCATCCCCTCCAGATGTGGTGCCAGGGTGCCGCTGGAGCAACCCATCTTTTATAAAAATATATATATATATACTGCATCCCTTCTTCTTGATAGTATCCCTTAAGGACTAATTCTTGTGCTTCTTTTAAGCAAGACTAGGGAGATGTGTGGGAGAAGAAGCCACAGATAGGATTGATTTATGTCTGGCTGCTGACATCAATATCAGATGAGATGCCATTCTACCGGTAGTATGTAGGAGACCCCTAGATCAGATAAGTATGTCATGATTTATGATGATAAATCCCTTTTAAAGCTCCTGTAGTAAGAGTGAAAATAGAATCAAGTTAAGCTTTTATAGCAATAGACGAAGATTTTGAGTTAATTTTAGAGGGGAAAAAAACTCCTCGATCCTCAGTTCCTATAAGTAAGTGCTTCAGGGACAAATTGCCTTATTTGGGATGCACATCTGTAACAAATCTGTCCTTTTAGTATCACATTAAGGTTCTCCATCACCAAGTGTTCAAACATGTTTTTCCTGGTTTCATTTTTAGTAACTCTCCATATGGATTTTTAAAATCTTCTTTGCTTGTATCACTTCCAGTGTATCAACTCTTATATTGTATGCCAACCGGACAGTGCTGTTGAAAGAAGGATATTTTCTAAATTGATTGATATAAACTTAGAAAGCTTAAGTACATGGTTGAGCATGAGACATCAGGACTGTTAAGTTATTTTGATGTCATCTTTGTTTCTGTCAGGTATTATGGTAGCTATTTACCTATGGCTCAGTAGTTTTTTTCATGCAGTTTTACTCACTTCTTATCCTTTACCTGCCCTGTCAAGCTTGAAACTCTAAATCTGGCAAAACTATCAAGCAAAATTTTGTGAAAAACCCATGAAGCAATCTTTTCAAGTTTCTATTCCTTTTTCATTGTGGTGTAAATTGATTCTCACGCTAACTTTAGAAGTGAACAGTAAGTCAGGTTCCACTTTTGTTTATCTTTGGCTTTTCTTCACCATGCCTGAAAGAATACTATTCATACTCTCCCAATAGATCAAACATTAAAATAATTATGAAAGCAGACCTGAGAACAAGTTTGGTCTATGAAATTAAGAATAAAATCAATGATATTTTTCCTGTTTATTACAAGGACTATGTTACTATTAATTCTTCTTAGAACCACATAATAGATTTTCTTTAAAGATTGATTTTTCACTAAAAGTTAATTGTTTTACTTAAAATGCAGAGAATTTATGCCTTGTCTTTTAAAATGTCAGTAAAAAAACATGCAGTATTGAGAGATTTGATTGTTTAGCTTCACTAGATATGGCAGCATTGTTTTAAATAATTTTTTGGTCAGGGATATGCATTTCAGAACTGATGTGTAAAAAGGTGTCAATAATTTTCTGTTGTTATGTCCTCTGATTTTCTTTTATGATGGCTCTAACTACTACTATGGATAAATTATTGTTCCCATTTGCATTAAGATGTAAAATGATATCCATATCTTAGGATATATCTTGCACAAGAGATTGTAGATAATTTTGTATGTATGCTGCGGATGATAAAAACGGTAACTAAGTAAACTGTAACAGACAAGTAGATTTTTATTGTCAGCATTATTCACAAACAATATCAGTATTATGGTACAAATAGCAAATGTTAGGTTGAAATTTGTGCCAGTTAGCTTCTTAATGCCAAATAGAACAATCTGCATAAAATTATCTGACAAAATAATAGCTGCTTTTTTAAAATTTTCTAATATGTCCCCTTCATCATAAGGGCTTGTATCTTACTCATTTACATGGATTTCTTCCATTGATTCTGTTGTTTGGTTTTCTTTTTTCTTGATCCACATATTTCTCATGAAATTTGTAAAATGGAATTGGTTTACATGAATTATAGATACTATTCCTATTATTTGAATAATTATTATTAGAATTACTTTTTCCTTCTTGATTATTTTTTTAATCTATGTTATGCTGGATTCTCCATCTAGATAGAGAGTTCAGTCTTTTTAAATTCCGCATAGTATTTGGAAATGGCTGCAGTGTTGATATAACACTTGAATACTAAGCTTGCTCAGGGCTAAATAATAATATTGGGTCACATTCTGGCAAATCAGCAACATTTTTGTATTCCTGGATATTTATTTTAGTCTGCTCGGTATAATCTTGGTTTCACCTTTTGTAAGTTTTTTAGTGTGCTGTATATAAACATGTTTTATAACTCTATATTGTGTTATATTATTTGAAAACCTTTGGAACTAGTCCAGTGATGGCGAGCCTATGGCACAGATGCCACAGGCGTCACTCGGAGCCCTCTCTGTGGGCACATGTGCCGTTGCCCCAGCCTTGCCTCCCCCGTGACCCCCTCCTCACCAGCAGCCCCCCTGAAGGAGAGTCGCCCCCGAGCGTGGCCCATGTGGAACGGCCAAGGACATGGCAGCCAGACAGAGTAGACAAGACTCTGCCCTCATGCCCCATCGTGCACAGTTGATGCTGCGGGGTGTGGGCAGAGGGCGTGGCCACCATGGCGATCTGGAGACAGTGAGTGGCCCTGCAGGCAGGCGGGGTGGGCGCGGGGCAGAGGGTGGAGTGGGGTGGGGCCAGTTTTTGGGCACTCGGTCTCTAAAAGGTTTGCCATCACTGATCTAGTCTAAGCCTCAATGCACGTTATAATAGCACTGTTGTACATGGTTTACTGGACTAAGAATCCTGTGTTGATTTCCCTGTAAAATAGATTTTTATATTGGATGGCAGAGTTGTCTATCAATCTACTATCTCAATAGAATAGACCTACTATAAAATTAGTAGGATCATAAACTGCAGCTATAGATACGCTTGTACTATAATGCACTAGATTAATAAAATATAGTTACTATGATCACAAACATACTGTGCTCCAACAATCTGTGGGGTAGATTATAGGATAGTATGTTTATGCACTATGCTAAGACAATAAGCTAAACCATTTTAGCCTGTTCTAGGATGCTGCATGAATCCAGTGGCATTTCATTTATCAGAATGGTATATACAAGTATCTTCCTTTAAGGTTTCTGAATAGAAAAAAAAACCCATAATCTTCATTTAGTGACTGCAATTGGGACTGACAACTTAGTAGTTAAGTGAAGCTGTTGCTAAATGAAAATGATTTTACTTCAATTTTTCTTCACTCCTTGCTACTTTCTTCAGATGAATAGGTGAATTCTTTGAGGACATCTTGTTATGAGTTGAAAATACCTGCTGTGAAGGTCATAAATATGAGGACTAGTTGCTAAGTTGTTTTTTTAGCATCATCATAACTTTGAATGGTCACTAAACAAGGCAGTCACTAAGCGGCAACTATCTGTATAAATGTTATATTTTGTGGGGGGAGGGTCTCTGTGTTTATAGAGTGTAGACCCTGTATGTTTTTTCAGTTTTCACTACTGCTCTTGGTTGTCAGTATAACCAGCGGCATTTAACAATCACTCAGTATTTCTAAGATTTAAAATCTCCAGTCCATTTAAGTTATGACAAGTTACAAAATAAGTACAAATTATTTGATATGCTAGTTGATTCAGATCATTCCAGGAAATTCCTTTCTATCCCAAAGACCAAAGCAAGGTTTGGAAAATTGGCAAAGTATATTTGTTTCCTCTACAAAACACTTTTTAGAAGCATGCTGAATTGTGGAGGAAGGACGTATCTAAAAAAAGTATTAATAGCGCAGACAAGTGGTTGCTTTCAGTTTTAGGGTGCTGAACTATTCTCCCAGCCAGCTAGTTATATAAAGAGGAATTCTGGGTTGAGTTAGACCGGGGATTGATGGTGTAACATAAATGTAAAATAATCATGGTGATGCCATTGTGTATGTTCTTTTGTTGATGCTGAGAATAATGAGAAACTATACGTTTTATTTAGATTAATCCCAGATAAAAGCAATTCAGTACTCACTTATTTGCCAGAGCAGACAGAATGGAACCCTTTAAGGCAGGCATGTCAAACTGCTGGCCCGCAGGCCGGATGTGTCACGCCGAAACCGCACCCACCCCATTGCCGACAATGGGGAAAAGTCCCGATACATCACGCGATGTCACATGACATTGTGAGTTTGACATGCCTGCTTTAAGGGAAGGGGAAAGGCAGAAAGATCAAGCAGTTCATCAGTTTATTTATTTTTTCACTGAGTGAATCTATTATTGGAGTCACTTAAGTAGAAAATAAATGAGAAGGAATGAGATTCTGGTTGAGAATGCAGAAAGAATATATGGAACCATAATTTGGTAAATTGAGACTGGGTCAGATGTATCATTTAGGCTTGGAATATAAATGGGGTTGTCCCTTATTAAGGAAGTTGGAAAATACCCTGGAAGAAGGCAGTGGTAACCCACTTTCATGTTGCTGACAATGAAATTACATGGACATGAAGAGTCCAAGAAACCAATTCAAAGGAGACATAGTCCAGCTAGATAGCAGCACCTAGCCAATCTTGGCTAATCCAGAAAGCTAGGCCAGGTTAGTATTTGGAAGGAAGAAATCCAGGACTGTGGGCTTGACAGTCTGAACAAGAATTCTTGAAGATGACACTGGTCAATCATCTCTGTATCGCCGTAAAAAAATTACATGGATTTCTCCATATAAATCACAAGGAGTCATGCTAAATCTGAAGGTGGTTTGACTTTATACTAGGACCAGGAAAATAAAGGGTGAGGTTTAGATTCTCACTTAGCTACTTCTCTGAGTAGTTTCTACCACTTAGCATGCTCAAACATTCTCTGGTGAAAGGTAGTATAGCACACGTTGCCTTCAGCTCTTAGAAAGAAAAATGACATGAAATAAATTATGCTTCTTTCCTTATTTCTTACTTCCTTTCTCGAACCACCTCATGAAAAAGAAGCAGTGATGTTCTATAAACAGAACATTTCTTCTCTTTAGATTTACAAGATGTTTGACAATAAGAATTACCCATGGCCATGATAATAAAAATTGGCAATAATTATTAACATGGAATGGAAGTGGTCCATTCTGATTATCTGTTACTGATAGGAAACAGCTTCTGGCTACTGTTTAATGGAGGCAAAATGTGGAACTGGCTTGGTCATCCAGATAATATCCAGCAATGTAATTTATGAAGTTGTGACAACTTGTATAATATATGATCAAACACTGAGCTATCCAGCATGGGAATTTTGGAATCCTATCCAGTTATGAGTATTCTGAATATTTTATTTTTAGTGCCTTTGAGTCAGTGTCAATTCCTGGTGATTGTTTAGACCAGACATGTCAAACACAAGGCCCAGGGGCCGGAAGTGGCCCACGAAGTGGCCTTATGTGGCCCACGAAGCCATCCTGGAAACAGTGAGGGAATGGCCCCCGCTGCCTTGGCCCTGGCCCAGGCCAGCCGGGAGCCAATGTACAATTTTGTGGTGGCCATCTATGCTGAAATGCATTCAGTCTTAGCTGCACAAAGCCGTCTAGAAACAGCAAGGAACCAGTCCCTGCTGCGCCAGCACCCGCCCCCTGGGTGCATGCAGGGGAAGTGTCACCCTTTGTGAGGAATGAAGAAATGGACCATGCCTTGACGCTTGCCCCGGTCCCACCCCCTTCTGCCAGAGATCCTCAGATCTGTCCACTCCTGCCCAGGCCCCCACAGGCACCCTTGATGCAAACGATGTAGAGCTGGCCATGCCCACCCAGTAGGCCACACCCACTCCATCCACACCCATCCAGTAGGCTGCACCCACCCTGGCCACACCCACCCAGCCCCCCGAGGGCAACCGCAATGCTGATGAGGCCCTCAATGAAATTGAGTTTGATACCCCTGGCTTAGACAGGTTCCTAAAGTGTTCCTGGTATGATTTTCAGAAATGGTTTCCTTCAGAAGTGACTGGCTTAGGGTCACCCAGCTGGCTTTGTGTCTAAGATAGGACTAGAACTCACAATCTTCCATTTTCTGGTTCCCTGTCTTTGCCACTACACCAAACTGGCTATCTTGTAACAGATAAAATATTGTATATAATACATCAAACTGTATTGTAGCTTAACATGTTCTGTTTATGGAGTTATTAAAATTCAGTACCAGTTTTGACATAGCTTTATGCCCATGGATTGTGCTTATCTGCTTCAAAGTATGTCCTTTTTGTCCCTTCCTTCTGATGAAACCTGAAATAATGTTAATGTATACTTTGTGAGTTTTACAGCTGCATCAGAGATTTCCCTTTCTCCCTGGCCTGTAAATATGTGAATAAAATAATTTCTGTTCTGATGTTATATATTTCTGTCTTTCTCAAGACTTCCTTTCTGAACTGCCACCGAGTCCAGCTGGGAATTGGAGAAAGATTTTCTTTCAAAAATAAGATGGTGACATTTGAAAGATAGTTCAGACTATTCAGTTGCAGTCTTTTTGTTGTTTACATTAAGCTTTACTTTTACAAATCTATAGAGAATATGATGTTTGGTTTCTATATTGCTCAGATAAATGTCTTGTTAAGATTTAGCTTTAATAGATCCCATCTGGTGTTTTTTATATATATATTTTACTCTATATATTAAGAAAAAAGACACAGGCTGCTCTTCCAGTATTTACTTTTGGGATATACTTCTCTAAAACCATCCTGGTAGATTGGGCAGTTTTTCAGTTTTGGTTTGAGTGTTTCTTTTGCTCAAACTAGAATCCATTGTAGACTGTTCCATTTTATAACAATAAAAAAGCCTAGGAAAGCCATGAAAATCATCACTGTCTTGTTCCTCAGGGGCATTAAGTAACTGAGAAAAGTTTTTTAAAAAATTCTATCAGTACCTGATTATTTTCCCCCTAGAATATGAAGTATAGATTTAATAAGTAGAGGTATTATGTCAGGTGCAAATAACCAGGAGCATTTATTGAGTTCAAACCACAGAAGAGTGTATTATTGCTATCTCTAATGAAAGAATCTAGTGAACTAATGGTCAAAGCTAAATTGGCACTAGATAATGATCAATAGAATCCAGGAGGGGCTGGAGTTGGGTCTTTTGTGGCAATGCAATGACTCCAAGCAGATGACACATTTAATTCCATCTTCTCTTCTCCTACACGTGCTTGAACTTCCTCCTCCCATGATCATTCATTCTGATATATGGTAATACGGCTACTATCTTACTTAACCTTATTAATGAACCTCTGATAAAACTTCACAATGCATAGAGCAACATGTTGGTCTTTCCATGTGATCATTTTTTCAAGATGTAAACTGGGAGACAAATACTTTCATTAATCTGAAATTATGTTCCTGCACTATAGATCCACAAACAGTATCACAGGAAGGACATCCTATAACAGTGATGGCGAACCTTTTAGAGACTGAGTGCCCAAAAACCACCCCGCCCCCTGGCCTGCCCTGCTCTGCCCCTGCCCTGCCCACTCTGCCCCACCCCGCCCCTACCCAGCCCCTCCCACTCGCAGGACCACCCACCGCTTCCATGGCCCACAGCAGATTGCCCAGGCAGCCCTGCAGTGCCATGGTGGCCACGCCCTCCGCCTGCACCCCACAGCATCATCTGCGCGTGACAGGGCGCGAGGGCAGAGTCTTGTCCCCTCTGCCTGTCTGCCATGTCCTTCGCTGCGCTGCTCTGCACAGGCTGAGGAGGGGCCCACGGGAGGAGGCAGGGCTGGGGCGATGGCACAGGTGCCCACAGAGAGGGCTCTGAGTGCCGCCTCTGGCACGCGTGCCATAGGTTTGCCACCACTGTCCTATGAGATGGTAGCACAGGAGGCTGTACATATGTAAGCACCATTTGATGTTTTAAAATTTTATACCATAAACATTGGATAAGTTAAAAAAAATGGAAGCATTCAGTATCAGCTGTGGTTTGACTGCCAAAAGCTAGGTTATTGTAGAAGTGTGATATTCTGATAACAAACAATGTAAACTAAAGATAGAACTCTAAGCCTCTTATCTCCCAAAACTTACTTAACTCCCCTAATGGCAGCCTGCTAGTAAAGCTGAGAGCACTTACGGCAAAATGATAGAAGAATGATTGATAACAAGGGGGAGAATTGTTGTTATTATTTAAATACTCAAAATGGCCCTCACAAGAAGTGGCTATCCTCAGCTAGGATTAGGACATCACAGTTTTTGTTTAAGCAGTGGCTCAATTGCCCCAAATGAGGCCCTATAGTGTGAAGCCATTCCATGACTGTTCATTAGGGCACTACTGTATATTTACGACAGAGCTGGTTGAAAGTGGAGGAAACCTAGCCGAAGAATTTGCCCTCATGGATCAACACTCTTACATATTGATAACAAATGACACTTTCATAGAGAAGAACTGAACTATGCTGTGATGTAAGGAGACTGAGAATAAAAATGACTCTCCAACTGGAAGATTAACCATTGAAAATTCTAATGAATCATTACGATTAGGATTACTAATCTTAACAGACATATTTAGCAAACAACAGAAGCTAAATAGCCTAGCCTACACTTGGGCACAGACTATCTCCATGATTAAATCCTTTTTAGCAGAATGTAAATACTTACTGCAAACATTGATGGAATTGACTCTTAAAACAATAAATGGAAAAGAACATAAACCAAAAAACTCACAGAACCAGAACTGGAATATCCACAGTTACAATAGGCTATATTCCTAATTTTGAAGGAGAGGTGGTAAAAATAATAACTGGGAAACAAAAATAAAAACATCCAATGGAGGTATTAAACTAAGAAAGAAGGCTAATGAAAAAGGAAATCAAGTCAACAAAAGTAAAAACATTAAAAACCTGGAATCTTGTAACTCAACAAAGAAATTCAACTTAAACAGGCTACTGCATATCATGGAAACTGAATGCAAAAAGGGAAAATATAGGTGATCCTCAACTTAGGACCACAGTTGAGGCCAAACTTTCTGTTGTAAAGTGAGACATTTGTTAAGTGAGTTTTGCCCCATTTTACAACTTTTCTTGTTACAATTGTTAAGTGAATCACTGCAGTTGATAAATTAACAACCTAGTTGTTAAGTGAATCTGACTTCACCATTGACTTTGCTTGTCAGAAGGTCGCAAAAGGTGATCACATGACTCTGGGACACAGCAAAGGTCATAAATATGAATCAATTTCTAAGCATCTGAACTTTAACCACATGATCATGAAGATGCTGCAAAGGTCGTAACTATGAAAAGTCATAAGTCACACATTTCAGTACCACCGTAACTTTGAACGGTCACTAAATGAACTGTTGTTAGTCGAGGAGTACTTGTAACCAGAAAAGACTCTTGAGATTCAGAGAGAAAAATATATATATATATATATATATATATATATATATATATATATATATATATATATATATATATATATATATATATATATATATATATATATATATATATATATATATATATATATATATATATATATATATATATATATATATATATATATATATATATATATATATATATATATATATATATATATATATATATATATATATATATATATATATATACAGATAGTCCCCGACTTGCAACCATAAATGAGCCCCAAAGGTAAGTGAGACAGTTATTTAATGAGTTTTGATCCATTTTACAGTCTTTCTTGCCACAGTTATTAAGCGAATCACTGCAGTTTAGTAACACAGTTGTTAAATGAATCTGGCTTCTCCATTGACTTTGCTTGTAATAAGGTTGCAAAAGGTGATCTCAAGACATTTCAACAGTCATAAATACATGTCAGTTGCCAAGTGGCCAAATTTTGATCACATGAACATGGAGATGCTGCAATGGTTGTAAGTGTGAAAAACTGTCACAAGTCACTTTTTACAGTGCCATTGTAACTTTGAATGGACACTACATTATTGTGAGTCGAAGACTACCTGTACAGGGGGAATAGACAGAAGTAGATATCACAAAACAAATTCAAAATATGGAGTAGTAAAGGCAAACAAGGAAGCTCCATCCAATTAGGAGATAATAAATGCATAGAATTTAATACACTTAATACACAATTCCACTGAAGCTTCCTCTTTAAGAACTATTTAATAAATATTGTGATTGAACAAAATACTTGACATTACAATTGATCTCTATCAAACAGACCTGTCATAATAACAGCTCCAGACATATAATATGGAATGAATCTAAATTAGGAAATGGAGGATGGGATCTACGTGCATAAAATGGGGGACTACTTTCATAATAGCATAATACCAAAACTAGCAGTATAAATGCCTTTCTCAGGTCTACTCCAGATATTATTATGTAAAATAATTGCAATACTGTAGACAAAAATTAAGTTTATTTGTATTCAGTATTTTTTTTAAAAAAATCATTATTTATTATTTATAATCCAATGTATATGATTGTCCAACTTACTCTCTGTGATTCCTGATGGCTTACAAAGATAAAACCCCAATAAGCAATAACGCCCACCTCTATGGTGACAACAATCAGACGAGCCACTTGATGGGCTTCATATCACTCTGGGATTCCCAGACCCAATGGGATAGAGTGTCAAAATGGGGGGGGGAACAATACATTGCGCAACATCACGTGACGTCACAGGTTTGACACGCCTGCTCTGTAGGAATAATGTTCAACCGAGAGGGAGCCATCATGGTGAAGCCCTTCTTCTTGATCTTTCTAGATCAGTGGTTCTCAACCTTCCTAATGCCGCGACCCATTAATTCAGTTCCTCATGTTGTGGTGACCCCCAACCCCCCATTCAGCTGGCCGGGGGGTATCAAAAACTTGACCAAAAAAAAAAGGAAAAAAATGGGAAAGTATAGGTAGTCCTCAACTTACAACAATTCGCTTAGTGACTGTTTGAAGTTACAACAGCACTGAAAAAGTGAATTATGATCATTTTTCACACTTATGATTGTTGCAGCATCCGTAGGGTCATGTGATTTACATTCAGATGCTTGACAACTGATTCATACTTACGACATTCACAGTGTCCCAGGGTCACGTGATCAATGGCCAGGGGGCATGGCCAGCTGATCACTCAGGTTGCAGAGTGCCTGTGGGGGGGAATCTGTGGGTCTCTGGGATGGGACTGGACTGGGTGCCTGCCTTCCTTCCCTCCCATTATCCCTTCCTTCCTTCTTTCCTTCCTTTCCTTCACCTCCTTCTTAGTCTCTTCCTCCTTCCCACCCTCTCCCCTTGTCCCTTCCTTCTTTCCTTCCCCTCCCTTAGTCTCTTCCTCCCTCCCTCCCTCCCTCCCTCTCCTTATCCCTTCCTTCCTTTTTTCCTTCCTTCTTTCCTTCCTTTCCTCTTTGTCCCTTCCTTCCTTCCCGCCCTTCCATTGTTCGTTCCTTCCTTCCCTCTCTCATTGTTCCTCACTTCCCTCCTTCTTCGTCCCTTCCTTCCTCCCCCCCTCTGTGCCCAGGAAGGGACAAAGGGAGGGGGATAGGCTGCCAGCATGGCTGGGGGCTTTGCTGCCGGCAAACCTGCCTGTGCAGAGACAGAAGAAAGCTCCGCCCAGCTCACTTAGCTTCGCCGAAAGACTTGCCGCTTGCTAAGTTAGCAAGCGCCGGGCTACAGCTGATTTGCGCTTCTGCTAAATTAGCAAAGCTCGAGCAAGTTTGCTGGGCAGGAGCCAAGGAGAGCAGCTACAGCTGCAGAAGCGCGGATCAGCTGTAGAGGCTCGCCCCGATCCTGGACAAGAGGGAAGGAAGGAAGGACGGAAGGGACAAGAGGGAGGGAAGGAGGGACAAAGAGGGAGGCAGAAGGAAGGAAGGAAGGGACAAAGAGGGAGGCGAAGGAAAGGAAGGACGGACGGAAGGGACAAGGGGAAAGAGGGAGGGAAGGAGGGATGAAGAGGGAGGCGGAAGGAAGGAAGGAAGGAAGGAGGGACAAAGAGGGAGGCGAAGGAAAAGGAAGGAAGGACGGAAGGGACAAGGGGAAAGAGAGGGACGAAGAGGGAGGCAGAAGGAAGGAAGGAAGGAGGGACAAAGGGAGGCGAAGGAAAGGAAGGAAGGACAGGACAAGGGGAAAGAGGGAGGGAAGGAGGGACGAAGAGGGAGGGAGAAGGAAGGAAGGAAGGAAAGAGGGAAAAGAGGGAGGCGAAGGAAAGGAAGGAAGGAAGGAAGGGACAATGGGAGAGGGAGGGAAGGAAAGGAAATTCCAGCCAGGAGAGGCTTGGCAGCCCGGCTGCCGAGGAAGAGAAGAGGGCAAAGCCAAGGAGAAGAAGGTGGCGGTTTCCTCCCAAAGGGGGCTCCTTTTCTCCACCCCCTCCCTGGGTTTGGGGAATTTCTTGTCACCAACGCTGACGGGCTCCTTCCAGCCTGCCACAAGCTTTCTCGCCCCCTTTGCTTCTCCCCCCCCTTTCATGAGGATTGTGGCGCCCTTGGGAATCCGATCGTGCTTTGAAGCTTAGGAGAGGAGGAGGAGTCCCTTCCTCCTTCCCTCCCTCTCTCGGCCTCCCCTTCGCTGACCTGCATGCACGAGAAGAAGTCAATCCGGCTGCTGCACAATGAGTCCCTGGGGAGGGCGGGGCCTTGCTCTGCGCCTGCGCTCTTCATGTGTCCCCTGCAGGGCACATTTGGTAGAGTTTGTGAAGACTGCCGCCAAGCAGCATATTTTCCACAAACAAGTAAGGTGGAGCAGAGGGGGGGAGGGAGAGAAGGTGGTTGACAAGCCCTGCCTAAAACCATCGGAAATATGTGTTTTCCGATGGTCTTAGGCGACCCCTGTGAAAGGCTCGTGCAACTCCCAAAAGGGTCGCGACCCACAGGTTGAGAACCGCTGCACTAGATGCACCTCCTTAAGACAGGCGACTGTCCCTGCTCTGGTGGGTCCAGTAGATATGACAGGTGGTCCTTCAGATAATCTGCTCCCAAAGAGATCATAGGGTTTTGAAGGTGACAACAATATTTTGAATTGGACCCAGAAGCAAATTGGCAGCCAATTCAGCTCCCTCAGGAGAGAAGGCATATGTGCAAATCTAAGTTTGCACAAAACCATGTGGGCACTGTATTTTGAACCAATTTCTTGATCCTTTTGAAGGACAGCCCCTTGTAGAGTGCATTGCAGTAGTCATGATGATAGGTCACTAGGGTGTGGGTAATTGTGAGCATGAGTCCAGAAAAAGGCATAATTGACACACATCCCACAATTGTACAAAGGCTCTCCTGGCCACAACTGGCACCTGCAGGAGTCATGGGTCCAGGAGAACATCAAGATTACACACCAGGTATGTCTGGGAAAGTGTCACCCCATCCAAGACCAGAGATGGCAATTGTCCATGGATAAAGAGCCCCAAACCCAGAGTCATTCCATCTTGCCAGGGTTCAGTTTCAGCCCGTTGCTCCTCATCCAGCCCTTAATAGCCTAACAGCATCCAGGCACTAATAAAAAATGTTATAAAATAAAAAAAAAGAGGGAGGTTGTGACATCACTTAAATCACCATGGGCTGAGACATATACCTGTGTGTCATCAGCATATTTTTTTTTGTAAAAAATTATTTTATTAAAACCATCAACATTAAACATAAGATCATATTAAAAAGCAATCATCATATAACCTGCAATACAACTCTAAGGATCAGTCTTTGTAAACGTCTGGTTTAGTAAACATTCCTCACTCCTCACGTCAAGCCTCAACTATAAGCCTGATACATTTTATTTGATTGACGATATCTCAGCCTGTAGTAGCCGTAGTCCATCTGATCTTGGATACAGATAGCCAGTCTCTGTGGGTTCTTTGGTCATTATATTGATTGGGACTGATTTAAGTAAAGAACATTCAATTAGATTAATTGGGACTGTTTTAAGTAAAGAGCATTTGGTATGCTGGTGAAAGTAGGTCCAGTCTTTATCATTCATTCTTTTCAGGTGAATTTTCCCTCAAAACTTCTCTGACAGTTCATTTCCCTTTCTAGTTTTATGGTCACACCATGTTTGACGGCTTAAGAATTACATTTGAAGAAGAAAATACGTCTTGCCAAAATTCCCTGTATTTCAGCTGCAGCTGTGGAAGCTTATGAAGCCAAGTCTCTGAGGACTGAAGGCAGCCAATTGGCTGCACAAGAGGAGATGCTTACTTTCCCCCTTGACCTGAAAGGAGGGAGGGTAATAAGCCAAGTAAGCTGTTCTCCTGAGAAAAGGAGAAAAGGAACAGACTCCTTCTGCATTCCAGAGAACTTCAAATAATCCCTCAAGTCGAAGAAAAAGAGGGTCAGGATCTCTCTATAGAAATCCTGTCCCTATCCTCTTTTCAGATTTTTGCAGTTCAATTGGCTGTTGTGTGTGACCTTTGTTTGTATAACTGATGCTAATACAAGATTGAGATTTTATCCATCTTTGCAAACTTTCGGTTGTTATCTAGACAAGAGGAAATGGTGAAGGGGATAAAAAGGATGGATGAATTTGCCGTAGGAGTATAAAGGCATGGACAAAAGGCCTCATATTGAAAAGATGTGCATTCGAGTCTTGTATGAGTAACTCAAATTATTATTTTGTTGTCTATGCAAGGTTATGACATTTCCCATGCAATCTTTTTTCCCTTTTTGGTGTCATTTGAGGATTATTGCATATAAATACAGGTGTTCATTTATATCTTTCCTGCTCTAAACAAACAAGTAATTTTTAAACTATTAATGTTTACTTAAATACTGATGACTAAGAACTGTCAACATTATTTTCCACTATTGAAGGAAAGATATATTCGTTTATCTGCATTGTTATTTTATGAGTGTATTAATGAAATTAAACAAGCAAATTGTGAATGTACCTTGTTAAGCATTGTTGGGTAAAGTTCAGTTAGAATTTATGTATATAATTGACAGGATCATGCTAACAAAAGAAACAGAACATTTTTTTAAAACATGAAAGAAGCCACTAATGGTCTGTAATATTGTAAAAATACTGGATCTTTGGTGGACTTGCATAGAAATTTACCAAGCAATAAATTTAAGACCAGTCAGGTTAAGGAAGTAGATTCTTGCTATGCCAGTTCTGTTCAAACTATCCAATGAACAATTTTTTCAACTACTGTGAAATTTGAACTGCCTGAAACTATTTGGATTGAAAGGACAGTGAAAGGTAGAGAAAGGGAAGAAAAAACATTTAAAATGCTCCCTGATTTTAATGATTTTAATGTCAATAATTAGTTTTGTTTATTTTAAATCCCCATTCTGCTATGGAATAAAAAACAAAAATTGTTAAGAAAACTTTAACTATTTTAAAATCAGGAATTCATTCTACGTTAAAAGGAATGCAATATTTTTGTCATCTGAGATCTGTTTGTTTGATTGAATCAGAATGTGCTCATCCAGCATGAGATTTGCAAGTTTTGTGGAAGATGAGATGGCATAAACAACCCAAATCATTTTGCTGAAATTGAGTGGCAAACTGCTTTATATTAATTGATGTGGGAGAAGGAGTGGCAGAACCTGGGGCAAAATTAAAAGAGGACTCAGCCTAGAATCCCCACGTACAGTAGCTACAAGCAGACATAAGTCCAACTCTCCTTGAGTGCTGTTGACCCTTATTCTAACTCTAAGCAGGGTCTGACTGTGAGTTAAGAAGATTTTTGTGCAAAGACTACAGCAATAAATCATGTGTGAACCTGGTCTTTTTTTTTTAACATTTTTTATTATTAGATATCCATTTGTACATGTAAACAAAGAGAAAAGAAAAAATTTTTTTTACGTTAAAGCCATTCAGCTTAATACAATCATTTTAAGTTTGTATACCTTCTTCACTCCATATATCCAAGTTTAACTATAAACCAACTACATTTTAAACATTTTAACTTTCACTTCTTTTCAGATCAATCCATTGGGCATCAAACAAACAAGTCCTCTTATTAAGGTTAATAATTTCCATGTCGATACACCCATCCCTTCAACAAGTACATTCTTAGTCTATTTGATATATATCTTCCAATAATCAATAGATATATATTTGTCTATGTAAACCAGGGGAAAATTCAAGCTAACTGCTATCCAACTTAATACAATCGATTTAAATTTGTAAACATTCTTCACTCCTTATGTCAAGATTTAACTATAAGCCAGATACAGCATTAGTACAGTTTTCTGCCAAATACCGGCAGGGAAACAAGTGAGATATACTAAAAACTAGTCATTGGTTTTACAATACCATGGAATCCTCTCAGTCAAAAGCCATCCTCGAACAAATTTCGGAACCTGGTTTCATCTTGTTCCCAGCCTCCCCGATTCTATTAATATTTTAGTTCCTTCAACATTACTTACTTCCTGGAACCTTAGGAAGCAAAAGATTTACAATCTCACTTTTAAAAGGTGAGGCTTAAGGAATTCAAGCAATGGAAATACATCCCTTGAGCATTTTGCTCACCATCCCCCCAACCCCCCCCCCGCTTTAAGTGTATTCATACTCTCAGTGGAAAAAAGAAATTAGATTAGAATACCAATTGTAGGATATCTGATGGGAGAATACAGCAAGAAGTGACAGCACCGAATAAATTCCAAGGACCTCTATGATTTTTCAGGAAAAACAGACTTCTTCATTTTGAGCTTCAAGGAAGGAACTAAAGCTAATAAAATTATAGAGTCCTTGTTCTTGTCCTGCTTTATAAGAATTAAGAATAGCATATTTCAGTGATGGGGAACCTTTTAGAGACCGAGTGCCCCAAAATAGCCCCCCGCCTCCACTCCACCTCCCAACCTGCCTGTTCCGCCCCTGCCCTGCCCACCTGCAGGGTCACGCACCGCCTCCATGGCCCGCAGCAGATCGCCATGGTAGCCCTGTAGCGCCATGGCAGCCATGCCCTCCGCCCACACCCCGCAGCATCATCTGCACGCTATGGGGCACAAGGGTGGAGTCTTGGCCCTGCTGCTCGGCTATGTCCTTGGCTGCGCTGCTCTGTGCGGGTACACCTGGGGGTGACTCTCCTCCAGGGGGGTTGCTGGTGAAGAGGGGGCCATGGGGGGAGGTGGGGCTGGGGCAACGGCACACGTACCCGCAGAGAAAGCTCCAAGTGCCGCCTCTGGCATGCGTGCCATAGGTTCGCCACCACTGGCATATTTTTAAAAAAATATTTAAATGTGAAAGTCATAATAGATATTACATCTGATGTTAGTTAGAACCTAGAGCAGGGGTGTCAAACTCAATTTCATTGAGGCCCGCATCAGCATTATGGTTGCCCTCAAAGGGCCAAGTGGGCATGGCTGGGTGGGCGTGGCCAGCTTGGCATGGCTGGCTCGACGTCGCTCACTTGGTGCAGCTGAAGTCTTTAGTGGAGGAAGGCGAGATCAAGGTGAGCACCAAAGACTCGTCCACCAGAGGAGCCTTGCGGTGGTGGGGCTGGGTGGCCTGGCAGCAGGATCCCGAGGTGAGAGAGTGCGGTGCAAGGGGGCAGGGCCAAGTGCTGCTTATTGCATATCCCAGGCTCACATCCAGCAGGCCATTGCAGCTGGCCAAGGAGTGACTGAGAGGCCAGGAGCTGCAGCTGCTGCTGGGCACTGCCAGCCCATGTGTGCTCGCTGCCTCCTGTGTGTGTGCCCAAGGGGTGGGGCAGGGCTGAGGCGGTGGGGCCCGCCCCTCACAGTCTCCAGGGTGACCCTGCAGGCCAGATCTAAACCCATAAGAGGCCGAATCTGGCCTATGGGCCTTGATTTTGACATGCCTGACCTAGAGTATATTCAGAGATGAAACCTATTAAATTTTGCTCAGTTTTGTTTGATTCCAGCCCTCGCCTTCCTCAAATTGGTATTTTATTTTTATAACTCTAACAACTTACTTTATTTAACCTGGAAGATTAAAATATCGCTGCTGTTTTGTTTTAGGAAGATCCTCTCCCTTTCCCACAGAGTTATGAAACATTTTGTGAGGAAACAAAACCAAAGATTTCACATAGGCTATTAAAAGAGATTAATGCATCCTGTTAGATTTTGCATGTGGAAATTAGCATCTTTTGTGGCAAAAGAGGGCCCAGAACAGCAGTCTTTTTTTAGCTTCTGCAGGTGGTAAAAATAACCCTGTTTCATAGCTCATTCCTTCAGTCAAGTAGGAGACAACAAACTAAGGCAAAGGTTGGATTAATTTATTTTAACTGCAAAGAACCGAAGAAGTAATCCTTAACTTTTCAGACCAACCAGCAAGGATGATCTGGACACTGCTTGTAGCATGTTTTTGCTGGCATTTTGTATTTTGGAAGAAGCTCATATTCTGTCTCTTCTTGAGGTGTGAAGGATTCAGTTCTGCAGCTGTCAACAGTACTTCCAGATCCTGCAAGAGCACAGCACTGCATCTTTTTCAGGGCTCAAATTGCTCTCTCACAGGCTCAGGAAAATGCATATTTGAGTTGAGAAAGCAGCAGGAGGATCATAAGGTTTGGTTGTATCCTGTTGCCACTACCACAATGGACCCTGAACTCAAATGTACACTGATAGCAGCATGCAGTTTGTCATGCAGAAAATTGTTTATTCAGTGCAAAACTTTACATCCCCAGAGGGAATGCACAAGGACTGAAATGCTCTTCTCCATCTGCCAATAGGCTTGCAAGCAGAGTTTGTGCTTATATAAATAAATCCTTTTGGACTCTCATTTGCCTGTTACATTATAGTTCGCCATGCCCCTCCTTCAAGGCTTCTATGCATTTCCTCCTTAGGACTGGTATAGCAAGTAGTTTTAGCCAGAGAAATTCCATTTTGTTGAAAAATTCCTTCATTTTACTTTTAGATGTTTTCTCTTGGGGTCTCACATTTCTTGGATCTCACACCCTTGTCCTAAAGTTCCTGGAAGGCTATCTGATAGCCTTATTTTACCCATCACCTCCAGTTGTAAAAGTTGTTGCCAGATTGTAATGTTCAGTGTGACAAATAGAGAGTATTGCTATTAGCCGTACCTAATTAATTATATTTTAACTTCAAATTCAAAATTAGTATTAATTCGCATAACAGTTACATGAGAGGGAGATAGGAGATGTGTATCCACATAGCTTCCACATTGTTGAGTCAAACTCACCTGATATAACTATTTTGCACAAAAGTTCCTACAATCAGTTGCTATTGGCTAAGACTAATGGAAATTTAACCATAGCATCTGGAAGGCATCAGGTTATGTATCTTTCATCTAAAAGTACAGACTACTGCCAATGGTTGCTTCTGTTTTTAATACCAAGAACAGGATTACTGCAGTTGAGAAATCAGTCAGTTTTTCTTCCAAGACCTATCATCTTGCGTTAACTAAAATGTTATATGTCGTTGTCTTATAAAAAAAAATAACGTAATTAAACTAAATCTTTTGAAATGAATTAATTTTTGTGAGTTAGATGTAAGAGCCATCATGTTAAGCATATGTTAAAAGTACTTTCATGTTAAGCATAATTAATATTGCATTATGCTGTTATGTTAAGAGTATTTTGGTGCATTCATGATACAAAACCATAATGTGAACTTTGTCTGTTTATGGACCCTTCAATTTATGACTTGGCTATATATGTGTTAGACCTCTATGGCTTATTCAACAAACAGTGGACTCTTGCCTCTTGAATTTAGCTCTGTTTTGATTTTCAAAGCCATAATGTGGCTTGTCTGGGTTTGGCTCTGTACCCTGTATAAATGCTGCTATTGTGTCCATGCCATAGTTTATGATTAAATGTGTAAATCCAGCCAATTATGGTATAGTTAAATGATTGTTTAACATGAAGCTTAAATCTTGCCATTATGTCATGAATCTCTGTGACAGATTAATAAGACATTAATATCACTGGCATTTATTAGTTGTTTTGTAATAGGAGTAGAATAATTGTAAAGAAAAGCTGCAGAAATTAAGATTTGCCACTTGTCTTTTAGTAACCACTACTTAAATTTGATTTGATGGCATATTTATCTTAATTATGTCATGCTATGGTCACATCATGATGAAGAAAGCAGGCAGATTATTATTGCATTGTGTTTTATTTCTGAGACAACTGACAAACAATGATTTGTTTAACTACTACCCATGCTGAGTAAAATTTTGTTGGATGTCAAGGTGCAAAAACACAATGGAAGGGTTGGCATATTAATACCACTGCACACATTCATTTGCTGAAGACACCAATGGAGTTAATCAAAAGCTTTTACTGTGGGTTTCATCTGAGATGGCAACATCTGAGCTGAAAAGCTAAGAAGGATCAGGCATGTTTAATACTTCAGTGGGACACCAACAAGGGAAGCTAGACTGAAGGAAAATCCCAGAAGGTGGGTGGTTATTGTTGTTATATATGAATTATTCAAAATTTGAACAACCTTGCCTGAAGGGAAATACGAATTAGAAAGTACATGTGTGTGTGTGTCTGTGTGTGTGTTGCACAATCATATTTGGTTTTCTTGCTGCCCAATTTCCTCAATAAATCTGTTCTTTGACTGTCCATCCCTTAGAATTCATATTGTCCTACAGATGGTTGAATTATTTCTATTTCATGTTTGTTTATTTGTTAACCCTAGGAATCCTCTAGGCCAGAGATCCCCAACCTTTTGGGCACCAGGGACCAGTTCCGTGGAGAGAGGTTTTTCCACAGACCAGAGGGTGCTTGGTTTTGTGTGCTGCCTGCATCCAACAGATAGGGCTTTGCTTGTTTGTGCGGACCAGTTGCTGGCATGCCACGGACCGGTACTGGTCCACAGACCAGCCAGTTAGCTGCAAAGAGATCAATCCTAGTAGCAAAGCAGAATTGTGAATTCTCAGCAGTTTTTGGAACTCATGTTTTGTATCAATTCTATTTATATCAAAGTTTGATAAGAACAACTGCTTGTATTTAACAAGTTTTTTTTTAAGAAACTGACTGAAATTTTCTGTTGGATTGGCAAATAAATATTGAAAATGTCAGCACTGTTTTGTAGGGTTAATTCACAGCATTTCATCATATGTGATTTTAAAATAAATTATGCCTGGAAACACTTTTACATTTTCATATGGATAAGATCTCCAAAGATCTCAGTCAGTTCTTTTATCTCATACTTGTGTGAACCACAATTGTGCCCATACTTTCTTGTTATTTAAATATGGGGCATCTAAGCTGCAGATGAGGGGGAATAAGTAGTTGTAAACAGGCATTAGTCGGAAAACAACAAAGATAATTTCTTTCAGTCATTTCACTTGAACCACTTACATTTTTGTGCATAAAAACTCAGACACACATTTTAAATAACATAGTCCCTGTTGAACATCTGGAAATGAATGCCACTGGTGTTTTCAAAGAGATAGCTTATTGAAAGAGAACTAATACATATTAGAGAAATATATTTTAAAAGTTCTGGGTCTATATATAGAAAGTTAAAAGGTATTTTTTTAAATGGTCTTATTGTTACATGACTCACACCTCATAATGATGTTTTTTTGTTTTTTTTTCCCTCTGGGCGAAGCAACAACTGACAAAAGGCTGCCTCCCCTTTTATTACCTGTTACAGTGGGTGGTTACACAATGCATCACATGGTTACAAACAGCCAATGACAATGTTATTTCTGTAGCCAATGACAAGGCTACACTGGCAAAGCCACCCTGTGGCCAATGGATTCAAATCTTGGTACAACGTTCCTCCAACTCTTGGCCCCGCCTCCATTTCCTGTTGCTCCAAAACAGCATGGTAAAGTCACATGGCCTGTTCCTTTGTTCCAAGCCACATGGCACAGTCTTTGTCCCTCCAAGCCTAATGGCTAGAGTGCATTACAACATATCCACTGTTTTTATTTTTTTAGCAGCTGAGGCATTTCCTTGTTCCTCTGTTCCACCTACGCACCGTCCAGTTTTGTACACGATCCTAGGGCATAGGCATCTCTGTCCAGTCCTCAGAGGCTGCCATCATAGACACATCTCTGTCCAGTCATCAGAGGCAGCAGTTGGTTCTTGGTTCTTATCCAGGAGATGGTTAGATGAGGGAGACTTACACAGGTTCAACAGGGTAGGAATACATTGCACAAAGAACAGATTGTTACACAGAATACTAGAAACATTATAATACTAAAGACCAATTTCTTGAGCCACCCAGCATTAGGTAGCCAGGAAAATAACTGTCAATCAAACAAGGCATCAGTTTCTTGTGATAAGGGATTGTTTTGTACCATACTTTCCATGTGAGCAACTGTGGCAGAAATGTTGTGTGTGTTGTCAGAAATGTAAATGTACCAGACCAATTCTGGGGTATTGACCAATGTGCATTTTTTCCACATAAGATCCAATCTTTGTCAGATGTGAGAGCATTGTCTTTTGAGGCATTGTACAGAGTTTCAAAATTTCACCAAAATCAAACAAGGGAACACAATCAGTACATGCTTTCTTGTTGTCATTGTGTCATTATCTAGCTTTATAATCTAGCTGCAAGGGATAGTTGTTTTATTACAAGATTGCCAAATACCTAGAAAGGTCTTGTTACTAACTGATGAAGCTGTGTGATTAATACATAACACACAGCAAGGAAGGATTCAAAGTTAAAGAGAGAGATTTCATTCATAGGCACACACGTTTGCTTCTGTGCTGGCATGTATCATTAACAATTGAAATACAGTAGCATGGTGAGAAACAAAAAATGCAAAACAGCAAAGATTGTCACAAAAATTAAATCATTAACAAAACTAGAAAACATGAATTCAAAATTGGCAAAGAGAAATGAGAAAGGCAAAATTGGCAAAGAGAAAATAAGAAAGGAAAATTAAAGGCAAAATTGGCAGAGAAATAAGAAAGAGGGGGCCATGGTTTATTAAGCAAAACAACCAGAGAGGGGGTGTGAGAGAGAGGAGGTAACACAAACAGATTCAAATGCAGATTGGAGATGGCCAGCAATAAAGCGCAGTCATATGTAAATTGAGTCTCCGTTTACAGCCATCCATTTCCTTGGAAACCGGGAAAGACTGGTTTTTCCGGTTTTAAACTGGCCCATTTGGTCTTCAGGCGACAAAGTCTTCCGATAAACCTGCAATTTCAAAAGAGGAGGGGGGAGAGAAAAAGGGGGGATGGGGGAATGGCTCTCTGCAGGGGGGCAAGGCATTATTAAGACAGTTTTGAATCAATGTAAAGCCAGGAAATATTTTTCTCTTTTTCAATTATTAGGAGTAGGAACAACAGACTTAAGATTTTTTTGGCAAGTTAAAAGGACAGGGCAGGAGAAACAGAAACAGAATCCTGATAACAATGACTATGTTCTAAGCCAATAGCTACAGGAGAAGAAAAAGAAGAAGGCAGATCTTTTAAAATAGACATGCAGAATAATTCTTCCACGTAAAGAGAATTTGGGAAGGAAGCAGAAGGGCTCCTCACATAAGCCAATTTTAATCCAATCAGCAATTTTTAATGGTCCCTTTAAGATGTATGAGGGACTATGCCAAACAAACATTAACAGTACTTTTTAACTCCTTAGTGAAGGCAATTTGTGAACTTTGTTAGTTGCATAATTAAGGTCCTGACAATTACACCAAGCCCTCCCCTTTGATCCTTGGAGAATTCCACCCACATACTCACGGGGGGGTAGATCTTTGCTGAGGAAGACACCACGAGGGTTGTTCCTCCAGTTGGACAAATTTAGAGTCAGATTGTTACATTTTTTGTCTCAGGGCTTATTTTTAAAGCCTGAGCATTTGCCAAATTAGCTTGCTCTGTTTTGCATAGTGTAATGCCAGCATGGACACTACAGCCTCCCATGGGCTAAGACACCTGGTGAAGCTCTGGGCGATGTTTGGAGCCAGGGACCTATTGCCATGTGGCGAGGTCTAATTGGTAAGATTTTTTCAAAAAGTCCAATAAAAGATACAAATCTTTCTGAGTGACAGGGAAAACAGTCTGATTATTAAGTTTCTGAATATAATTTGCTCTCCTGACTAAGCTAAGCAATTCTTTCAGGTACTCAGCCCAATTTTTGCATAGCCTCTGTCCCACACTTACCAAAAGCGTGCACATGGTCTATTCCAGACGTAGTAAGAGGTGGGTTGTCAGAAGGACGTGACTTCAAATCAAATCACGTCGGGGTCACCAGTTGAAGCCAGGCCCTGTGCAGGCCACTTCAATTCTGATTTGAGGCACCTCATTGCGCCCCAATCAAATGGTGGGTCCTTCACGATAGCCAAATAAAGAGACACATGCTAACCACATTTCTCTGGGCGAAGCAACCCCTCATAATGATGTTTGATGTCATCTAAAGGTTGTCTGGATTTGTGCAACCTAAATAATTTTTCTAGTCCAGTTGCTTTTTTTGCACCATCAGTATATTACATAGAGCTTTTGTATCACCTCTTTGGGCGTTCTAATGCAGTGTTTCTCAACTTCAGCAAATTTAAACCATGTAGATCAATTGCCAGAATTGTCCAGCTAGCATCAACACATTTTAAAATTGGTCAAGCTGAGAAACATTTTAAGGGAGGGGTCTTCAACCCCTGGGCTGCAGCCTACTACTGGGCCATGGCCTTTTGGGAATTAGACCGCATGAGTGGGTGGCCGGAGCATGCATACATGTGCACTCAGCTCAACTTGCGCAAGTGTTGGGCTGGTGGGCACTCATGTGCGTGCATGCTGGCCCACCACTCATGCAAGAGCTGCGAGTGCACACCAGCCCACTGCTTGCACAGCCCAGTTCCCCTCTCTCTCCCCCCCAACAACTAGGCTGCCAAACCACAAAGATTGGGGACCGTTGTTTTAAGGGACCGATTGCTTACATGGAAGCACAAAACCTTTAGTGCACTGGGTCATGAAGTAGCAACTGAAGTCAGGAAGTTGGTACATTGAATTGCACGATTAATCCATCCACAATAATATCATGGAGTACCATAGTTCTTTTTAAACTCTTCTCCAAAATCTTTTTAACTGTAAATGGATCTGTATAAAAGTGATTACTGCCAGGTAGTTTCTTTTCCTATAGTAACCCAAACAAGTTCTTGCCTTGATTAAATTGTGCTAATAAAGTCATTGAATGTATTTAAGAATTCTTTAATTCTTTAAATAATTTAATGATTAATAAAATTAATAAGTCAAAATAAACGTATTAAAACAATTTAATAAAACAACTCAGTTATTTCAATTATATAAGTAGTGAAGAATCTCAAAGTATCTAGATATATTTCTGAGAATCCAAACAAAATGTTTTGGTTAAAGCATAAAATGATAGATTAATTTAATTAATATATTCAATACAATAAAAGGAATTCCAGTTTTAGGGAGGGATTTGTATAAGTACTCTACTCCTGATTCAGTGGAGTTGATTTGTTTTCTCCAGTATTGAGAACTCTGCTAAAGAAGGATCTTAATTCATAAAAATAATTAAATACCCTTGAGCAGTTCTGAGATAAAACATGCTAATTGCAAATCAGTAGTGAAGTACTAACTTCATTCATTATAAATCTGCTAATTAGCAATTAAGTAGCTGAACAAAGATTTTTAAATTAAAAGTTAAAGCTTTTAGTTAGTATGTCATTCCTAGAGGGAAATAATAACTGGCATAAATAATGAATAAGCAAAGAGTTATATTTTGTTATTCAGCAAAGCTTGAACAGGCATGTATGCTGTTAATCCTTTAAAGACAGAAACCTGGAGAGCTGTATACCATGAGTACAATCTCTTTCCATGGATTTGTCTCATGGTTCTTGATTTGCAGTAAGCCAGAATGCCCTTTTATATCTCAGTTGATGAACTCTGAGTTAATGTCAATTTTTCATTAACATTAACAATAATAATAAGGTACAGAACAATTAGAGAAGGGCAAATAAGGAACGTGTGCTCATTATGATAGTGGCTTCATATATTCTGAATATCTAGTGAACATGGTAATATTTCTATTCATTTATTTATTTATTAGCTCACCTTTATTATTTTATAAATAACTCAGACTGTTGAACATACTTGATACTCCTTCCTCCTCCTGTTTTCTCCACAACAACCAGCCCTCCAGGTGAATTGGGCCAAGAGAGAGTAAGTCATCTAGCTGGCTTTCATGTTTAAAGCGTGAGCAGAAATCACTGACTCCTGATTTCTATCCTGGTGCCTTAACCATTAGACCAAGCTAGTTCTTTAAATATAGTCTCTGATTTAGATTGCAATTGTTATATAGTACTAAACTTATTCTTACTGCATTGGGATTAAATTCTTTTTTTTTTTTTTTTTTGCAAAGCTGGTAAAATATTGACTTTATTTCTCAGGTTCTCGATTCACTTTGAGTTCAAGGTTGGCAAGGGCAATAATATCTTGTGATTATTTATCAGTCATCATACTTTTCCAGGGCACTATTTTCCAACAAACCCTTTATTAGATTTACAGGCATTCCTCTTTTTTTTTTTATTATAAAAATTCTTTTATTAAAACAATTAACATTGAACATAAAAACATATTATGCAGCAATCATCATGACACCTGGTATACAATACTAAGTATTGGTCTTTGAAAACGTCTGAGTTAGTAAGCCTTTTTCCCCACTCCTCGTGTCTAGCCTCAACTATACTCCTGTTACATTTTATTTTGATTGGTGTTTCCCCTATCCGTTTCAATATTAATGTGATCAACATTAAACATAAGATCCTATTGCTAAGCGATCATCCTAGAACATAGCATACAACATTAGGTATTAATCTTTGTAAACATCTGTTTTAGTAAACGTTCTTCCCTCCTCCCTTACATCTTCAAGTATACTCCGAATACATTTTGTTTGATTGGTGTTTCTCCTATATATGGTCTATCTACTGTATCTAGTCTATCGCATATTGTGCATTTGCGCTTCTGAGTTGACTTCATCCCATTACTAGTGCAGTCTTTTATGGTCCCCAACCCGAGATCCTGAGGTAAAAGTTTCATATCCTGAGGTAGAGATTCAGTCTACTTTAACAATATTAAAGCAAACAACGTTAGTCATAAGGTTATGTTAAGAGGCATTAGTTATAGAACATATACATTCAACGTTGGGTGTTAGTTTTTGTAAACATCTGATTTGTTAGCCCTTCATCCCTCCTCCCATCGATCCTTAGCTGAACGCCAGCTGCATTCTGTTTGATTGGTGTCTCTCTTGGATATAGTCTATCCACTGTTTCCAGTCAGTCACAAATTGTTCATTGGAGCGGTTTTTCAAGTATGCTGATATTTTTGCCATTTCCGCCAAATTTGTTACTTTCACAGTCCATTCTTCAATAGGCGGTATTTCCGGATTCTTCCAGTACTGTCCCACCAACAATCTTGCTGCTGTAATTAAGTTCAAAAATAAATTTGTCTCTGAGGTAGTGATATCCTTTATGATCCCTATCAGAAAAGCCTGAGGTAGAAATTCTATACGCTTTTTGAAAATAGTTTGGAGTGTCCACCATATCTTCCTCCAGAATGCTTTGATTTTTCTGCATGTCCACCATATATGAAAGTAAGTAGCCTCCCCGTCCCCGCACCTCCAGCATTTGGGCTGGGAGCCCGGGTAGATGAGTGATATTTTTTCGGGTCTAGGTGCCATCTATAGAACATCTTGTAGAAGTTTTCCCTTAAGTGTTGCGATTTCGTGAATTCTACATTCCTCACCCAGATTTTCTCCCACGTGTCCATGGTGATAGGGTGTCTGAAGTCTTGTGCCCACTTTATCATACAGTTCTTGACTAGCTCGGTTTCAGAGTCCATTTCTATCAGAATGCTGTACACTCGTTTGATGTGCATAATCCCCTGTTCTCTAATCTGTTTAATTAGATTCTCGTCGGTCTGGGAGAAGCCCTGGGATTAAATTCTTATTCTGCCTGATCAACATGTAACTGTTACTGTCTTTATTTAAGAACTTATCAGTTGCATTTTAGTAAAAGTTATCAAAGATGTTAAGGAGCCAGACCAATAAAATAATTCAAACCAGGAAATAAGTCTAAATAAATCATGGAATTATGGCATAGCAGAAACAAATTCAGTACTAGTATTTTTACTTGTTTTATTTATATTACTATTGTATTGTATTGTTACATTTACATTATCATTTTACCCCTCATGGCACTGGAATGGTAGCATTTGATCAAGGTTCAGCTCATTTTTATGCACTTTGTTGTCATTGTCATTGAAAGAATACTCGGCATTCAATAGATGTTTTCTACTTGGGTGTAGAGCAGTGGTTCTTAACCTTTTTGAATGAATCGCCCCCTTGAGCCAATGAGGAAGTTGTCATCGCCCCCCTCCCCGAACACAACCTCTCAATCACAACATAGGAAATAATTCTTCAATTTATGCAAACACTTTTTTTGTTTTCTTTAAAATTGTCACCAGGACATATCGATGCAAATAATTTATTTCCAGCCTTTTTCCCATATCTCAACTGTGTGAAAAATTTTGGTGCCACCCGTCACTTTATTCCCAAACTTTGTGATACATGTATTTCATTATTATCTTATTTATTCAAGACACTTAAGTGTAATGACCACTGAAAACAAAACACTAGGAGCCCCAAAACCCTTTTCACATCTAAAATGAAGATAACACTGCATATATCCTTTTTAACTTTATTATATATAATACATATATTGTTATCTTCATTTTAGATGTCAAAAGGGTCTCTCTCTCACACACACACTCTCCCTCCTTCCCTTGCTCTCCCTCTTTCTGCCCTTGGTCTGCCACTCCTCTTCCCTCACTCAGTGTGTGTGTGTGTGTGTGTGTGTGTGTGTGTGTGTGTGTGTGTGAGAGAGAGAGAGAGAGAGAGAGAGAGAAAGAGAGAGGCACTTGCACTTCCTCTTTCTCTCTTTTCTCTCTCTTTTTCTCTTTCCCCTCTCTTTCTCTCTTTCCTCTCCCTCCCTCCCCCCTTCTTTCTCCAGGTGAGGAGAGAGAGAGAGAATGAAAGGCAGAGGGCGCTGAAGGGGCGGGGAGGGGGGCAGGAGGCAGCAGAAGCTCCCCTGTCACTGCTAGAGGCACCCAGCTCTGCTGCCCACTGGGCCTGCGGGAAGGCCCCGGCTCACGGTCACGTTGGCAGGCCATCCCACATGCCGCTGGCATCACCGGGCTCAAGTTGGTGCCACGGGGCATCTGCAGAATGGTCCGCCCGTCAGCTGCATCGCCAAGCCTCATACCGCCAGCGTCCCCGGGCTTAAGTCATGGGGCATCTGTAGAACGCTCCCCCATCAGCTGCGTCGCCAAACCTTCTCTGGCGCCGCTGGCATCCTCGGTCGGAACTGGGGCAATGATCTGCCTCCCGCCGGGAGCAACACTGGAGCCTCCTGTGCTGCTGGTAGGTCCGTTGTGCTGGAGGAGCTGGGGCCGCTCCGCATCGCATGGCGCTCCCAGCGATCCGCAACCCACCAGCATTGCCCAGGGAGCGATGCCCCCGCTGGCCGCTGCCCCAGGAAGAAGGGGAGGAGGAGAAGGGAAAGGAAGCTGGCGCCGGGCCCCAGGAGGAGGTGCTCCCATGGGTCCAGCTGGGGCTCTTCTGCTGCTGGTTGGAAAATGCCTCCCCCCTCCCTTTCCCTCCCCCCCATCTTTTGCTCACCTCACATTCTTCGCCGACAAAGCAGTCGGGATTCCGGTGCGTTTTCCCGGCCAGCTGGGCCAACAGTCCCGTGGCTGGGGATCGCAGGGGCTGCTCTCCCTCGGGGCCGCAGGAAGGCTGGCCCGCTCAGCTAAGGTATGGCAGGCTGCTCCCAGCAGGGATCCCGGGGCTTCACCGCATGGTTCCCCGGCCACATGCACCTTGGACGGGGCCAGCCAGAGAAAGGGACTTCCTGGCTGCGCTTCTCCCAGAGGGTGGGCACCCGGGAGCAGGGCCACTCAGGAGCCCTGCGAGGGGGCAAATCAGAGAGAGAGAGAGAGAGAGAGAGAGAGAGAGAGAGAGAGAGAGAGAGAGAGAGAGAGAGAGAGAGAGAGCACAAGTGCCTCTCTCTGTCTCTATCTCTCTGCAAATGGTGGAGGAGGCTCGCAGCCTCAGGGGAAGGCTCAAAAGTGTCTCCAAAACTTCTCGCTCCATCATCCCCATATCACTCCCTTTTTGTTCCTTCGCCTCCGCATCACCCTTTTTCGTTCCATCGCCCCTCTGAAAAATGAAATCATCCCTTGAGGGGGGCGATAATCGCCCAGGTTAAGAACCACTGGTGTAGGTAATAAATGAAATGGGGGGAAAATAGGGGTGAGGAATCTGGCATTAGTATATGTTGGCCACTATGTAAATAAGCTCATGATTGGGCTATTACTGATTTATTTCAAAAAGCTCGTTTCTACTGGCTACAAATTTCTTATCTTCCATTATGTACTGAAGTCACAAATCATTTGAATTTATTTATCACACAAATAATACAAAGAGCTTGAGCCCATCGATTCATATCAACACTGAGTAATGCAAACATGCATTTCCATAGTATGTACCATTATGTTTAACAGGAATATTGAAGGAATGTTAAATTGTGAGATTTGAAATGGGGGTTGTTCTAAAGTGTAGTGTTTGAATGTAGTCCCCCCAATAACATTTTACTCTTTTTGTCTATTTTAGCTGTCAGGTTCTGGGCATTACATTTTAAGAAGTTAGAAAAGTTGGAGGAGGTATAAGAGAAAGCTATAAGGATACACAGGGGACTGTAAACAGTCTTATGAGAAGGGTCTGAAGCAACTCAGTGTGTTCCGTCTTTAACAGAGATGATTGAAAAAGTATATGACATGTTTTCCAAATACCTGATGAAGCATAATAGAGAAGAAGGCAATCTTTCTTGATGCAATGCGCAGGCAATGCGGTGATACTCTTTTGTTGTACAATTTGACAGTGGTACCAATTATAGAGGGAGATAAGCTCTCCTTCATTGTCCTGGGGAAAAAAGCTGTCAGTTACTAGTTACGGATGCTTTAATTGGGATTCCTGCCCTAAACAGAAAATTGATCTTGATAAATCCAATGGTGGCTTCTAATTCTGATTGTAGGACTCAAATGTTAACATAATCAATGTTGCCAGGAGGAATTTGTTGAAAATTTGATTATGGGCTTTTGGAAAAAATATCAGTGGATATTCAGTAACTTTCTTTTATGGTCTAATAGCTTTCAACTATCAATTATTCATAGAATTAAAGAAGAAGAAGAAAAACGAACATTTTCCAACATCTGCCTACATTTTTGGTCAGCAGTTTTTCTTTTTCATCCATTTTTTTTTTGAATTAGCAAAGTTTAAACTGCCTGTATCTTGGTTCATTAAGTCTGGTGCACTAGACCATAGATAATGTTTTAGATTGCAGTGACTGGACTCACAAAATCTGCTAAACAAGAGCCAAACCACAGCATGATTTAATGTGAGCTATAAACCAGTGATGATGCCTAATAATTTTTCTTTTCTTGGAGTGATTAATCACTGTTTCTCTAGTGCAGTTGTTTCCTTAAATCCCATTTCCCATGTATTATTGATTATGTGCATAAGTAAACTGTTGAGGTATACCTGTTGGGGCCAGAAACTATCAAATATTGTTACCAATTGCACTCAAAGGAGAACAAAAATAGCCATAGCCCTTTCCAGTTTCAGCACAGAAAAAAAATTGACAGTTGAAAGTGCATATTAGGAGAAACCTCTGTTGGGATAGATTATGGTGAGTAGACTTATTTATTTATTTATTTATTCATTCATTCATTTATTTATTTATTTATTTATTTATAGTCAAATTTATATGCCGCCCTTCTCCTAGGACTCAGGGCGGCTTACAACAAATACAATAAAAATACAATACAAATTTAAAAATTAGTTACATTCATACAGACACAATCAACTCACAATCACTATCATATTTCAATTGCTTGTCTTTCTGATGATCATCCAGAGTGATCCTGTTAGTTTTATTGTTAATGTCATTTACTGAATAACTCATGGTATATACTTCTTGAACCTTGAACATTCTTGATTATAACCAGGAGTCTCCAAATTTGGCAACTTTAAGACTTGTGGACTTCAACTTCCAGAATTCCTCAGCCAGCATGACTATTATAGCCAGACCCCTGATTATAACCAATGCCTTGTATCAAACCAAATGGAGAATTATAGGTGCAAATATATAAATTAAAAAATGCACTTTCCCCCCTCATCCCTACAGATAACAATGGCCAGCTTTATGTAATACAGTAACACTAAACCAGACAAACAATAGTATTGATTGACATGATATTGTAAAACATTCAGCTGTTTTACTTTCCCCCTTGTGTCTTCTGATATGTCTTTCAGTAAGTTGTTGCTAGCTGAATGAAGGTATTGTTCAACTATATACTCACATTAACTACGATTAAATTAATCATCTAAACAAATATGCATACGTAATAGACTTTTTTAATTGATATCCCAGCAGTTTTTATGATGGCTGTCTATCTGTTACTTCTTGTTGTTTTGCTTGTGAGTGCTGTTTTGTAAACAACAGGAATTCCACCTTTCCCAAAATAGGGTTGGAAGGGAGAGGGGGAAGAATATTGGTTAAATATATATATATTTCAGGATGCTACACAAACAATCTATTCTGCTATTCCTCCTCAGAAGCACATTCTTTTCCTGGATGACTAATGTCTGTTTACCTATCAGCTGATTAGCAATCTTAAATACTCATTACATCCTATACTTCAGGGGTGTCAAACTGCCAGCTCGCAGGCCAGTTTCATCATACCGAAGCCGCGCCTACCCTATTGCCGGCAATACAAAAAGAGTCACAATATGTTGCGACACATCATATGCTGTGGTGAGTTTGACACCCATGCTATACTTAATCAAAAACTATCCATTCTATAGGAATTTCAGAATGTTTTGAACTTAAACAAATGTATAGCTAATAGCTGTCAATAAGAATTCAAGAGAACATTTTCTTAAAATTACTGAAAATAAAAATAAAATTACTATGTTTAGCAAAAAAAACTGAGTAATGAAAATTAGAGGATTATAAGAAAGTGAGATTAACTGTCTAGACAACTTTCCCACTTTTTAATAATTTCATTTTGGGCATACCAAATTTGTATGGTTAATTAAAATTAAGCTTTACATTTGATTGCATAGTATATTGAATTTCTGCTTTTCCAAGATTTCCTTTCAGTGTCATGGTATTGTTAAAAACAAAAAGTAAAGAAGAATTAATAATAATAATAATAATAATAATAATAATAAAGTTGGAAGGTACCTTGGAGGTCATCTAGTCCAACCCCCTGCTCAGTCCAACCCCCTGCTCAGGCAAGAAACCCTATACCATTTTACCATGGAGAGGTCTTCTCATTTATTTAGAATAAATGCTTGCTTGTCTACTTGTCTGATTTCTATTTTGCTTTTATGCTGTAGAGCATTTAAGATATCTTGTGGAAATTTGCAGTAAGTATCAAATGCCATTACTCAAATCTGTCTGTTCTTACCATACAAACAGAAATAACCAAGTTAAAAAAAGATTTGCAAAACTAGGGAACTCTACATTAGCTCAGAATTGCATTTTGCTAGCTGCTGCTATAGAAAACCATTGAAATTAATATTAAGGCTGATTACATAATGTATTTTAACACTATCAGCTGTAGAGTTCCTTTAAAAGGAAATTAAATCCTGTATGTCAGTTATAGAAATAATGCTGGATCAGAGAAAAATATTGAATCAAATGTTTTCCTTTCCATATGGATGTCTATAAGACAGTGATGGCGAACCTTTTAGAGACCGAGTGCCCAAAAACTGGCCCCGCCCTGCTCCACCCCTTGCCCCACCCCACCCCCACCCTGTCCCTCACTCAGCCCGCCCGCAGGGCCACTCACCACCTCCACAGTCCACAGCAGATCGCCCAGGCAGCCCAGCAGTGCCATGATGGCGACGCCCTCTACCCGCACCCTGCAGCATCAACTGTGTGCGATGGGGCGTGAGGGCAGAGTCTTGTCTATGCTGCCTGGTTGCCATGTCCTCTTCCAAGAATAAATGTTACTACATGAAATATCAAAATGACCATATATACATAATTAGGCCAGTAGTAAAAAAAATTCAACAGCAGTAAGTATGTCTATATAACACCTTGAAATTACAGCTTTGTGCATTCTACTTACAAATAAATTCCAGTCAATTTAGTGGAATTGCACTCTAGCAAATGAACATAGGATTATATTTTTAGTTATTTATAGACACCCCACACACACACACTCATTATTTTAGTAAAACATTCAGACATTAATAGCAATAATATTAATAAACCTTGCTGATATTTTGTATTATTATCTTGTCCTCAAATGCTCAAATTTTTCACAAGAAGGCTGTAGTTGTCATCTTTTTTACAGAAATCTTTCAAGGTATGTCAACAGTATTATCACTCTGTTATAAATGGGGTAGGAAATTCAATATCTGATATGAGATTGAGGCTTAGTTTAGGCCATCTAAAAACATCATGGGTAAGGTACAGATTGAACTTTGCAATTTGATTTGGAAAAGTTAAGCGGAGTTGTTAAATTTTAAATGAAAGATCATTAAGAAATCCTAGGGCTTGAAAGAACATTGTGAAAGAAAGTAATGGCAATCTACTTCTTGGTAACCCACTTTTTAGCATAGATGCAAGAACTAGGTGATTTGTTGGGTTTAGTTTCTATTGAATTTGGGACTTTTTGATTCACAGCCTATCACAGTGGCTTTTAAACTAAGGGTAATTATCCCCCCCCACAAGACACTTATGCAAAACACCAGAATATTTTTTTGTGGGGAGAATCTCAGAGGTTCTTTTCCAAAAGGCAACTAGACTGTTTTTTCCTTGAGGAAGAAGAACAAAACATTTCACTTCTCATCCAACAAGCTTCATTAGTTGGATGGAAGGATAGTTACTGACTGTTGAGACTGGATGGTGAGGGGATGGAAGGATAGGTTTTCACCTGATGGTGGGGAGGGATGGAAAGAGTGGGGTTTTTTTGCTGTCATCTGGTCGTTAGCGCACTCCCTGAAAGCTCTTGAGGCCACTTACTGGTTTATCTTTGCACTCGGGGTCACCTGAATCACAGTGCAATTGGTTGTAGAATCTTTTTGGAACTGCTGCAAGAGCTGCATGGTACACTGAAGATAGGTGGTGCCTTATCCCTCCCCCTGATAACATTGAGACAGGGATGCTCAATGTTAAGATAAAAGGCCTCTTTTACCCCTCTTTAAAATCCATCTCCACACCATCCAGTCTCAATGGTCAGTACCTATCTTTCACAACTGTTGAAACTTCTTGGATGAGAAACTAAACATTTTGTTCTTCTTCCTCAAAGAAAAACAGTCCAGTTGCCTTTTGAAAAAGCACCTTTGAGACAATTATAACCAGGATGACTGAGACTCTCCACAGACTTGTGAGGAGAATTATTGGACACTGATAAAAGGAGTAATTGGACAGACAATTAAAGAACCACTGGTCTATCATTTACCCACTGTGTATTCTCACAATGCATGGAGTTTGGCTTTGACCATCTCAGGTAGGATCCACTGTCATGACTGCACTTTCTGGTCTTGTTATATTACTGTAGAAGAAGGAATGGCAGAATCTGGGAGCAGAGTGAAAAGGGGTATCAGCCTAGAATCCTTATGTAGCCACAAATGAACTAAGTACAACCCCCCATTGAGTACTCTTGACCCTTATCTAACTAGCCATGTGCTGATTGTTAGCTGAGAAGTTTTCTGTGCATAGGCTTTTAGTAACAGATCAGCTTAAAATATGGACCTTATCTTTTGTGCCTGATAATTACCATTCCAGTTTATATCCAGTTTGTTTTATTTTCCAAACAGAGGCTAACCTCAGCCACAGGAGGCACTTAGCATTTGTCCTGTTATGTGAAATGCTGATACTATGGCACTTAATAAAGCAGGGATTCCTTTATACAACAGATCATGCATAGCTTCACAACAACAGAGCAGTTTATCCATACAACGTCATAATCAGGAGAAGTCAAAAATCTCAACTCCAGAGTCAGCAAGCAAGGAACCTACTAGCCGCTTATTTTTACTTCCTCTTTGTAGTCTTGCTGTGAAATTGAAACCAAATTCACTCAATCAGTGCTGAATTTAGTTGCCATGACAGCAGATGTGTCACAGAGGAGGCTTGTGTGCTAAAACTTCCTGCCTCATTATTAGATTATTTTTGCTGCAGATAAAAGTCTGTTTCACAATAGATACTAATACAAAGTGCACAGTGCAATGTTGCATGTTGAACAATATAGATAAAAACATACTGTAGAAAAATAATGCACTAAATAAATAACAATATACAAACATAATCCTTTGGGTAGAGAATAGAACTTTTCATGGAAAGCTTTTATATTACACTTCCAATTCTCTCAAGATTTCAGGGTTCTGTTTGCTGCAGATACAGAAAGGAGTACTGAAAATCATGATGTCCATTGATATTATCCTAGATTGAAAAAAAATGTGAAGAGACTTCTTATTGTGAGGGGTATTTGGTGCTCTCTGATCTTGGTTGGGTTTTTGCAGACATTTCATTAACCAAACTAGGTAACATCATTATCAGCACTGATGATGTTACCTAGTTTGAGTAATGAAGCGTCTGGAAGAAAACAATCAAGCTCAGAGAGTACCAAGGACCCCTCTTTTCAAGCCTGAGCTACAAATATTCTCCAGCACTTGGAGATGGAGAATCCACCAATGGGTTTAGACTGTATTCCTGCCCAATCAGATCAAGTCAGCCAAAGCTGCCACGCCCGTCCTGGACGATAGAGATCCCAGTTTTTGACTTGATCTTGCCCAGGACGGACATGCAGCGTGGCTCCTAGGCAGGTACAGTCTCCTATTGGTGGATTCTCTATTTCAAGATAGTGTAGAGTAGTGGTTAGCAAAGACTTATTTCCCTCCTTTTAGCAGGGGTTGGAAGCCTTGCTCCCAGCTCTTCTTAACTGAGGGAAAGCTAACCAACAGTTCCCTTGCAAGGAAGGGGCCCCTTCCTCCCATCCTCCCCCCATCCGACAGCTTAGCCCCCAGACGGATTGGGACTAACGGCTGTTAGCCCAGCCAGCTGAGGAGCTCCCCTGGCAGAACGAGTCAGGCAGAGTTCAACATAACATAGCTGGAGCTCCGTGGGCCGGCAGGCCCAGACGAGGTACTCCGTCAATCGGCGGTGGGGGCAGAGGGGGGAGTGACTTCACTGTTCGCCGTTTCATTGTGTTTCCCGCCGTTTCCAACCACGGCCGCCTACTAATTGCCGGGAGGGGGTTCTTTTATGAGCGCTCGAGCTAGCGCCAATCAGCTGGCTAGAGGCCGAGTGCAGGGGCCGAGAGAAGCGTTTTATGGCCCCTGGGGAATCCTCTCCTAAGCCTGAAGGGGAAGCGGCGGAGGCTCTCAGTGGCCGCCATCTTGACCACGCGGCACACAGCCACACAGGGGAAGCAGGGGAGGGGGATCCTCCCCAAGCATTGCCCCCCCTTCTCCCCCCAGGAGGATCCTAAGCAGGAGATTAAGCCGGCAAAAGTGGGCGCTGCCTGAGCAGGCCCATTAACCGACGGCCGCTCCCATTGGGGCCTATACGTGAGGCCTCCTTATTACCGGCCGGCATTTTGTTTTCCCAAGCCGGGTCCATTCAACCGAGGCCTACTACAGCAGGCCTCCCTGAACCTCCTCATAGCCAGACCAGTCCTGTCTGGTGGGCCAGTTGTACACACAACCTTACCCTCCCTTTTTAAGTCTGGTGTCTCCTATTGCCTGCTTGTCATCATTGACACAATTGGCTCCACTCGGATTCCAGGCACCCCCAGTAGTGTGTCTGTCCTTATCTGAGTAACTATACGTGGATTCCAGTAGTGTACCTGTCCTTATCCACGGTATATTAAGCCGGATTCCAGGCGCCCCGAGTAGTGTGTCTGTCCTTATCCGTGCACAGCCACAGTCGGATTCCAGGCGTCCCCAGTAGTGTGCCTGTCCTTATCCACACAGAGGCTGTACCTGGGTTCCAGACGTCCCCTGTAGTACACCTGTCCTTACCCAGTGTGTAATATTCTCTAGATACCTGGGGCCCCCTGTCATGTCCCAGCATTATCGGAGAATGGAGGAGGCCACCCTGGCTTCATCAGGAGCCCTGCCATCCTCATCAGGTCAACCTGGTATGGAAGGCACCGACAAGACGGCAGCCAAATCTAAGGTCAGATCTGCCACCAAGACTTCCAAAAGAACAGACAAGCAGGACAAGAGGAGACACCAGGACTTGGAAAAGGAGTTTGCCAAAGCACAGAAAAGAGCCAGGTTTGCATCACACCAGCCTGAGGGCCTAGCCCTAAACCTTTCCCTGGGACCATCAACCTCTCCTTGGGGGATTTGGTCAACGGAGGAACCCTCCCACTCCCCTGCGCAGTTTGGCACAGGCGAGCTCCACTCCATGGCCCAAGCCCCGGCTACACGGGTTCCTCAAGGGACCCCCGAGGCCACATTCACCCCCACTGTGGCGGGACTCCGCCCGAGCGAGCAAACTGCCTTCCTGATGGAAGACCGCCTAGCCCTACTCATCGCACAGGTGGTGGATTGAGCCCTGGATGCCAGGGCTCAGACCTCCAGACCAGTGGCCCTCGCTCACAGGCACAGCCAACAGCTGGAGATGGAGGCCTACAATAGCCCTTCCTCTCCCTCTGCATCCCTAGCGTCTGAAGACTCCTACCTCGATCAGGTAGGAACAGGACATACCAATGTCCGAGGAGGAGGAGGATCCACCAGATGCCCCCTCCTTCGGGGGGCTATTCAACCCCTCCTTCATCACCTTGCTATGCAAGGCCACATCCACTGCCCACCTGGGCCCTGAACCTCCAGCGACAACACCCCCCGATCCACTGGATTCGGAGGCGGACCCTAACTTCATGGAGCCGGTCGCGACACAACATCGCATCCCTTGCCCCTCCCTGCTCCTGAACGCAATCAGGAGACAGTGGACATCACCGGCCTCTCTTCCCATCCCGGGTAGCATGGACAAGAAGTTGTACAGTGTTGCCAAGAAATTGGAAGAGACACTGGAAATTCCTACTGTGGACGAGCCTCTAGGGCCCCTAATGTCATCCACTGCCATCTCCAGGGACTTCTCTGAGGCCCTCAAAGCTGAGGATCGCAAGTGCGAGTCCACCTACCGCAGAATGCATCAAGCATCCGCATGGGCGATCAGAGCGGCAACCTCCGCTTCCTTCTTTAACAGGGCCTCTCTCTGTTGGCTCCAGCAACTCCAAGCCCGGATCAGTGGAGGATCTCCACACACATCAAGACCTCAGTAAGTTGGTAGTGGCCACGGAGTACGCTGCAGATGCGACCCTCCAGGCCACCAGGTTTTCCTCCAGGGCTATGGCATCCAGTATCACTGGCCGACGCATGCTCTGGCTGAAACATTGGCAAGCCGATGCAAAGTCTAAGTGGAAGCTAGCAGCGGCGCCATATCAGGGGGGCAAGTTATTTGGGGATGCCCTGAACCCCTACATAACCGAAAACAAGGACAAATGTAAGGTCCTTAATCATCGGTTCAGAAAACAGGACAAGCGCGCTGGGTTCTATCCACGACGACAGCCCTTTTGTGCAGGAGCTAGATCAGCGGTTCTCAGCCTGTGGGTCGCGACTCCATTTGGGGTTGAACGACCATTTCACAGGGGTCGCCAAACAACGCAGTCCGCCATTTTCCCCCCTTTTCCTTAGCTGTGTTACTCCCTCTTATTCTATTGGCTTTTGAAAGGCAATAGAATAGACTCTCTTGAATAGAGTCTAATTCTATTGGCTTTCAAAAGCCAGTAGGAATTGTCCAGGCTGTCTCTGCCCTGCTGAGCCCACCCAAGTAGCATTGGTCAGAGTCCAATGCTACTTGGACGACATACTAATCCAGTCCGCATCCCCCCAGTCCGCTCTGTCGGACCTAGATCTGGTGGTAAGGTTGCTTCAAAGCCACGGGTTCTCGGTAAACTTCCCCAAGAGCCCCCTGGTGCTTTCAACAGGATTACTACACCTCGGCGCCATCATAGACACCATGGAGTGCCGGATCTACCTATCCCAAGAGCACCGGGACAGCATAAAACATTCGATCCTCCAGATTCACAAGAGTCGATCTGTAACATGGGCCAGTCTCTCCCAGCTGTTAGGAAAAATGATGTCGGCCATTGCTATCGTGCCATGATCCAGGCTCCACTCCAGGGAACTGCATTGGTTCATGCTGCCCTTCCAGAGACGGAACCTCAGCGCTTCCCATCAAACAGTACAACTTCCGCAGCAGGTACTACAATCGCTTAAGTGGTGGCTATCACCAGCCACACACAGAGGGTCATGCTTCAAGGAGCCGGACCGGATAGTAGTCATGACGGACACCAGCCTCTTCGGCTGGGGAGCGCACCTTCGCTCACAGTGGGCACAGGGCCGGTGGTCCAAGTCGGACCTCCGACACAACATCAACTGGCTCGAACTACAGGCCATCCACCTAGCCCTCCATCACTTTCGAGGCCGAGTGGCGCGCCACCACGTCCTGGTCCTCACCGACAATGTGGCAGCCAAGGCTCACATAAACCGCCAGGGGGGCACCCGCTCCTGGAGCCTTTTGGCCGAGGCTTTTCTACTGGGAACCTGGGCAGAACACAACCTAGCCTCCATCAAGGCCGATCACATATCGGGGAAAGCGAACACTCAGGCCGACTTCCTGAGCAGAACAATTGTGGATCACTCGGAGTGGCGCATTCACCCGAGGATCTTCCAAGAAATTTGTCACCGTTTCGGATTGCCGCGAGTGGGCCTCTTTGCATCCCCGCTCAACACTCAGCTGCCTCGCTTCTTCTCCCGATTCCCAGCCACAGGGACGGAGCAGACGGATGCCCTCCCGAGCCTGTGGCCCCAGGGCCTGCTTTACGCCTTTCCCCCTCTACCCCTCCACCCGGCAGCGGAGCCTTGGAGGATTCCCCCGGAACGGATCTCACTCAGCCAGGGACTCATTCTCTACCCAGATCCCCAGTGGCTCCAGCTAGCCGTCTGGCACTTGAGCGCTCGATCTTAGCAAGGGAGCTCTGTTCCCCGGGGGTCATCACGATAATTCAGTCCTCTTGTCGCCCTTCCACCAACCGCATCTACGAGGCCTCGTGGAAAAACTTCCGATTATGGTGCTCTGGACAACGGCTGTTGCTCTCGGAGCTCACAATTTCCCATATCCTGGACTACTTGTTAGCCGGGCTTGACAGGGGCCTGGCCCCAAACACACTGCACAGACAGGTTGCAGCACTGGCACCGGTTCTCACATGCGACTCAGCGGGAACCCTGAGCCACCACCCCCTAATCTGATCATTCCTTAAAGGGGCCTCCAACGCCAGACCCCCTACTGTGCACAGGTACCCTTTGTGGGAATTACCACGGGTCCTTCGGGCCCTCACTAAGTGGCCCTTCGAACCCCTAACGACATGCGACGTGCATCACCTGTCCCACAAAGTGGCATTCCTGGTGGCAATCACGTCCGCATGTCGCATCTCCGAATTGGCAGCGCTCTCAGTCAGGGATGACTTGTGCGTGTTCCATCAGGATAGAGTGATCCTACGACTCGACCCCACCTTCGTTCCGAAGGTAAATTCCCTATTCCATAGGTCACAAGACATAGTCTTACCAGATTTTTGCCCTAACCCATTGCACGCTCGGGAGCGGCAATGGCATAGCTTGGACGTCTGTAGAGCGCTTAGGTACTATATTCACGGACAGCGGAATTCTGCAAATCCGAAGCCCTGTTCATATCCTTCCATTCTCCCTCCAAAGGTCAGAAGGTCTCCTCTTCCACAATTGGCAGGTGAATCAGGGCGTGCATTTCTGGGGCATATCAGGCGGAAACATTGCCAGTTCCACGACGGGTCACGGCCCATTCCACATGAAGTGTAGCTACCTCTGTGGCCTGGTCCTCAAAGGCGCCTATTGAGGAGGTATGCAGGGCAGCCACATGGGCTTTGCCATCCCCTTTCATTCGGCACTACAAAATTGATAGGTTTGCCTCGGCTGAGGCTTCCTTTGGCAGGAAAGTTCTCCAACAGGTCATTCACCAAAGTGCCATACCGGACCAGTCTGCTTCCCACCCTAAGGGACAGTAGGCTTTGGTATGTCCCATTGGTGGATTCTCCATCTCCAAGTGCTGGAGAAGGGGCGTTGTCTTACCTGAACGCCTTTTCTCAGCACGGAGATGGAGAATCCACTCCCACCCTGGTAGGTCACTTAGGCCTAGGGTTAGCATTAGCTGGAGGAGCCACAATGCCGTGCTGTCAGTCAAGGGATACGCTCGCGTCAAAACTGGGATCTCTGGTCCAGGACGGGCGTGGCAGCTTTGGCTGACTTGATCTGATTGGGCAGGAATACAGTCTAAACCCATTGGTGGATTCTCCATCTCCGTGCTGAGAAAAGGTGTTCAGGTAAGACAACGCCCCTTCTCCTTTATTGGTACTTCTTGTTTTAAGAATTGGTCAGTTCTAGCTTTAACCCAGTGCTTCCCAAGCATGGGTAAATTGCCCAAAATTAAAAGTGGTTTTTGTAGTGGTTTTTGGGGGGGGTTAATGCCAATCACACCAGGGACATTTTAAAGTAAGAGACTGTGAGTTCAGGTTCTGCCTTAGCCATGAAAGGCAGCTACGTGACTTTGAATCAGTCACTCTCTCTCAACCTAATACACTTCACAGGGTATTGTTTTGGGGAAAACAGGTGAAGAAATCTGTATTGGAATCTCATCTTGAGTTACTTGCAGAAATTATAAAGGCAGATGCAAATAAATATATAATTGACTTAGATTGTCATATGTACCAAAACATACTTGGAAACCTTATTTAGTATTTCTAATATCCATTTTAAATTAACTTAGTTAAGACAAAAAATTACCAATGATAATATTGAAATGACATAAAGTCCATTCAATGATATCGTTTTTATAATACAGGTAGTCTTTAAGATGTGACTGGTCTTTGAAGTTTGATAAGACTTTCTGAACGCGGTTTTGGGTAATGAAGGAAAAAAATTGGGAAGCACTGCTTTAACTTCTCAAACATTATGCTTCTTCGCATTCTTCGCACAAATTTGGAGTCCTCCATCCAAGTTCATTACCATTTATTGTGTCACTTCTGTGAGGGACTTGATGCTTCTGAGTGGCAGAGGTTATCCATTGCTCTGTAGCTCCCATATAGAACAACAGTTGTTTTCTCTCCATCCTGGCCCACACAGTGCTTTAGTCATGCCTGAAGGGCTTGTCCTCTGCCCTAGTGAACAAGGCCTCCTTTATTCAAGTGTATAAAAAGTTTTTAGCTTTTTTTCTTTAATGGCACCATGTAAAAACAACAACCCACAGTCTAGCTTAGCTGATTCCTTTTTAAGTCTCAAACAGTCTCCCTTCTAACATGGCATGTTAAAATTGTAAATGAGATGCCTGAAAGAATTTTTTAGAGAAATAATCTAGTATAAGATGATTCAGTGTGGCAATGTACATAAAAAGGAACACATTTTCAGTTTTAAAATTGGGGTAAGTCTGTCAAAGAGGACCTTCTTTTATTCCTACAGTCCCGCCAGAGAATTCGATGGTGGGATTTTACTCCCTTAATTAAGAGATTCCCTTGAGGGGTCTGTCCTGCTGGAGAGGATGGCTCTATTCCCATTCCGTTTTCACTTTGGTTTGGAGAATATAGCAAGTTTACAAGCCATCCATTTGACCAGTGAAGCTTCCAATCTCTAGATTTTTTTTTATTTCATGCTTTTAAAAGCGTATTTTTTCCTTAGTTCATTTTTCTTTATAAAAATATTTTTAAGACCATATTTCTTTACCATACTATGTATATAATAGTTCCTGTATTTTTTAGTAAACAATTTACCTCCGTGGGTGTTTAATTTATGCAAACTAGATACCTACAAAATATTACAGTACTTTAATTTTAATGTTAGTAAAATTATTAAACAAATATTATATTGATAAGTTGTGTTTTAAATTGCTTTTTATTATGTCACTGTGTAGCTTGTAACAACTTAGCTTGTCTTACTACAGTACAATAATTAAGGTCATCTTTTCATTGTCTCAAATCTGTGCACAGATATGAAGTGGTCATTTAGTGAAGAGATACAGAGATACGAACCAGGAGTTCTTTTGTCAATGAGATTAAGTTATCTATAATAAAATTATACATGTGGATTTATACCACAGTCTTCAGGCGCAAGAGTCATTTTCCTGAGTTGGGTTATCTTCCTGCCACTTTTCTAAGAGCTAAATTAAAAAATTATTTGTGCTGTTTTAGCATTAAAGGTCTCTCAGGGACTTAGTGTCGGGTCTGCTAGAAGTAGCTTATCTGCCAGCTTTCCATTTGTAATTTTGTAATCCTTCTTAATTGAGATTACATTTGGTCCCTGGATTGTCTGTTCCTAAAAAGCTTTAAAATATCCCAAAACATAGTATGCTGTATAGTTTTGTCCAAATCGAAACCACAAGGAGAGAGTTCTTTGTTAGGAACATATCAATCTATGATTCATAGTGTCATGTTTTTTATAAAAGGTCTGTTTGTGAAATGCACAGAGGAAATACCTGACATTGTTTGTCTACAAAATATAAAAATAAATCCATTTTATGCATGTCAGGAACAGGAAACTTGTCTGGCAAAAAATTCTGTTTCAACTCATTTGTTGTCATTTCAGTACAAACACTTGCAAAGTATTTTTTCTTAAAAATACATTCCTTTTTATGGCTTTAGTATACAGAAAAAAAGAACAAAAGAAAAATATGGTTTGTAATACATATAGAAACCATCTCAGATTTTAAATATGGCAGGAAATCTTAACTACAAGACACCAAATGATATTGATTAGTATTTCCATTTTATTGATAAACAGTTAGTTCATAAACATATGTAATCCTGGAATGACTCTGTCTGCTTGCCTGCCTGCCTGTTTGTCTGTCTTCTGTCTGTCTGTCTGTCTGTCTGTAGAATATAAGCAATTAATGAGATATACTCATATCATTTGTGTATATGTATGTGTGTTTCTGTATTCCTGAAATATATGAATCGTCACTTACAGTATCTCCTGTTTCGAAAAAGAAACTAGGAAGTTATGACAGTCTTAGCAATCTTATTGTACCTATATTTAATTATGTTGTGCAATATATTTAATTATGTTGTGCAATATTTAATTATTGCACAACATAATGAAATATAGGTACAATAAGACTGCTAGTTGCAGGGGGTTTAGAGATGGTGAGCTGCATAGCTCTTTGGCTTCGCGTTCGTGGTTGTGCCTCATCTTCATGATGGGTGTGAGTTTGCTTCATGTATGGATTGGAGGGGTCCACACAGCATGAACAAACGAGATGATACCTCCCGCCTACCAGCCATTTGGAAACCCGCCCTTATTGACAAACGAGTCCCTAACACAAAGAATGACACCAGACCCACACTCACGAAAACCACACAGGATGTGTCACCACCATACATCCACGCAAAAAGCAAACCCAAACCCACACCGATGATGAAGCACAACCACAAATCAGAAGCCAGACCACAGCTGTATCATTAGCCACTTTAAACCCCTCCAATCCATACAATCCCTGTTGTTTGGGGAATTTCATCAATTCCTGTAGCTTTCTGATTTGGTAATGACCAGCATGTTGATCTAATTTTATCTTCTAGTATTAGAGGTTCTTGAAAGTAGGGAACATCTTCTAATGTATCTTGGTTATTGACATCTCTAATACACTTGTGCCCTTTAACATAACAATTTAAAGCTGAAATCTCCTGATTTCGGAGATCTTTTAGAAGTCTTCCCCTTTTTTTCCATATCTATTTCCATCTTTTTGTTTCACTGATGGTGTTAGGAATTCTTTGTTAAGTGCCTTCCTAGGATCTTTGTCTTTTTTGTTTTGTCTTCTTGGCAACCTTCAGGGTTTGTTTTGACATCACTTTCTTTTATTTTTTGATCTTTAGCAGTCTATTTTCACATTCATCTTTCTCAACTTTAAATTCATGCCTCGTTCCTTTGGCTGTCCACAATCAATGAAGTTCAAAACTTTAAAATGATGGGTATATTCAAGATCATATTGTGGAAACTGATTGGCTTTCTTATTCTGCTTTAACTTAACTTGAGTTTGTACATGAACAGTTTGTGATCTGTTCCATAATCTTTGCTGAGTATGAAGAGGCATAGTTTTTAAACAAGTTAGCAAATGAGATCAGTATTACCACCTTTTGATTGAAGATGATACTTAAATTGTCATGGTTGTTGTAGTGAATTCATCACAGATTGGTTGTTCAAATATCTTCTAATCCAGATGAGGTAGACCAAGAAAAAGAGAACGCTACAGTATTTTATAATATAGACTGAAGTAACAATATCTTGAAAGCCTGGCAGAGTTTCTCTTTCCCTCCCTCTTAGACGAAATAGAGGGAAGGCAGAAGGTCTTGGGTTTCTTTCTCATTATGCAAAGAGATGCCCTCACCATGGGCCAGGCATTTGGAAGTTATCAGTAATTGTTAAAGAAAGGATGAGATTAGGGATATCTTTAAAAGACAGCTAATTATTTGTCTGTTTTTGAATGGCTTCTGAATTACACTAAGCTATAATATGATTTGATTTCTGCCTAATATGCTATGTGAATGTGACATGCTGCAATTTATTTATTTTTTAATATATATATATATATACATGTGGGTAGTGCCATGCATACAATAATCTCACTGCAGTTATCATGTAAAAGACAAAATCCCATGACTGTCCATCAGTCCCAAAAGAAAAACCTCTGGCTTCAGTTATATACAGGTAGTTCTTGACTTATGACTGGTTTTTGACTGTTTTTCAAGTTATGATAGCTTCAGAAAGGGTCCTTCACAGCATGTAAAGCACTTACAGCTGACATAAAATGTGCCATTTCCCCCTCCCATCACATGACTGCATTTGAGTTGCTTGGCAACTGGCTCACATTTATGCCTGGTTGCTGCAACTTGTGGTTACATGAGTACCATCTGTAATGCTTTCTGCCAATTTCCAACAAAAAAGGCCCATTCAGGAGAATGGGTTTGCATTTAAACCCCATGATTTGGACTTACGACTGTGTGATTTGCTTAATGACCACTGTAAAATGGTCATAAAATTGTGTCTGGTCACATGGGTGCCTTCACATATGACTATCAGCCCCCCCAGTGAAAGAAATATTTTGGGGAATATTAAAAAAGCAGAATATATTTTTCCAAAGGAATAATGGAAAATCTTAGGCAGACCCTCCCCCCCAAGTCTCTCTGCCCCAAGCAGAAACCAGGTCTGTAGAAATGCAGATTTGATAATCCTTTCAGAAAGATTGGAGCCAAGAAGCTTGGAACTGATGAGATTAGAAAGACAAAGACCCCTAAAATCTACATCCCCCACCCAAGCTCTAAGGACAGGAAACATGACCTTTAGGACGTAATAGATTAACCCACCACCATCAGAATACTAAAAGGGCACACTCAGTACATGACACAGGAAATACAAAGCCTCAAACAAGAACTCCAAACACAAAAGCCCAAGAAGGTATAAAAACCAACCACTCCCAACAACATGTGGTCAGCTGCTCTGGAGCCTCATGACTTGTGGTTCTGCTTTTCAATGAACCACAACCTTCTTTCTAAAGCAGTCTCCATTTTGTTTATTACCGGCTTGGACTAGACTAGGGGTAGGCAACCTTGGCTCTTTTATGACTCGTGGACTTCAACTCCCAGAATTCCTGAGCCAGCTATGGAATTCTGGGAGTTGAAGTCCACAAGTCATAAAAGAGCCAAGGTTGCCTACCCCTGGACTAGACCCTGATGAAGATTTTTCATTCAACAATTACTTTACAGATACTGCTTATTGCATTTATGAGAAATCCTGTTATTTTCTAAGCAATTGTATTCTGTTATTCTGAAATTCTATGTAATTACTGCTAATAAATGGTTCATGGTTGGACATACCCAATTGTCTGTATTAACATGTAACCACTTATATTCCTGGTATTTTCCTGTTTTTAAGACACTTCTTTCAAAGCCCAGGACAAGAAATTCAATATTTTTATGAAGTTTGATACTACCATTATTCTCTCTGACAGAGAGAATACTTCCTTTTTTCTGGTTTTTCACCAAGTAGACAAATATCAAAAGAAACTAAAGAGATATTACCACAGAAAAGCAACTTGTTAATTTTGCACTGAAGCAGAAAGCAAAACTCAACAGTGCAGATTAATGCCTCAACTGGTTCTGCAGAAAATCCTTCCGGGCTGAAACATATCACATTTCAATCTATTCTAATATTATTTCATTTCCATTGTCAAGAGAATAGTGGATTTACTTTGCAAATTATATATACCGGCCTGCCATATCTTTTAGAATATAGCATGCTTTAAAAAACGGTTTCTCTTTTTGAAAAAAGAAAAGATTTGAAAGAGAGCTAATGTCTATGATGGATATAGATTGTTAACTGAGAAAAGCAGCAAATATTCCTTAATTTTTTAAAACTGCATCCTAATTGTTCCATTCCTCTCTAATTGTTAAATAAATTCATGCTGTGGGGGCAGTCTAATTGCAGAAATGTACATAATTCTGAAATGTATATAATTATATTGGCTGTTCTTCAATTATATTGGACTGTTGTCTGGTTTGCATTTACCCAGTCATTTTATGTCAGTTAAGGGCACAAAGTTTGAAGAGCTGATCAGTATTTTTCTCCTCTAAGAGCCTTATGTAACATGTTTGCTAATTTGTGAATGTAACAAATGTGTTTCTTGTATGTGAATTAAAATTTTAATTCAATAGAATTGGAACTAATAACTAGTTATCCTTCCTGTGACTTGAATATATATTTCTGTTTTATAACTTTCCAAATTTAGTTCTTCATCTACTTCTGCTTAATGATTGTTAATCATTAAAATCCACCATCACTGAAAGAGTGTTGTGCTATAAATGATTAATCCAATTTTTAGAAGGTTTTCAACCACATGATTTATTATTAGTTGTTAATGTTAGACCTATAAAGATTTCCACATTGCTGACTGTTTTACTTCGTGTTTTAAAACAACAAAATCTCTTTTCTTTGGTGATGCAAGCTGGTACGCATGTTTTTATTACATTATTTTTTAATACAGACTGTAAGTCTGGAAGCTGTTGTGATTAATAGGTTGAAAATTGTGCATTATGAAAAGAATGTAGAAAAAGTAAAAAAAATCTAAAATGGTCAGTTCTTATTTATGAAATGTCTATTCTGCTTTTTCATGATTAAAAACAATCCCTAAAGTACAGTATGTTAAAAGATCAGAAAAATCTCTAAAAACATGTCTAAGGTCTTAAATCTGTATTTTAAAAAATTCTAAACATGGAACGTGCTCAACGAAGCAGAGGTGCATCTGTTTAATCCAAAGCATGAATGGTTTTATCTTAATCTGGCTCCAGATTAAGCAGCATGCCACATAAAGCTGCAGATATGCAATTGTGTGTTTGCATGTCTGAATTTTACCCTAGCTAAACCCCATTTAAGTATAAAATTAATATCAGGTGGATGAGTTCAGTTTAAATCAAGCATGCATGCAGTCCATGGACTGCATTGATTTTCTGTTCCCAATCTCTGCAATTCCTTAATTCTGGAGGAAAGACCACACCGAATATCATCTTCTCCAGCATGAGGATGGATAATCCACGGATTGGTTTTCCTTACATTCTTGTCCAATCAGACTAAATCTTGAAAAAATTTGCCACGCCTCCTGCTGGATGGATTTTGTCCCAGTTACAACTTAGTCCAGTGGTGGCAAACCTATGGCGTGCGTGCCAGAGGCAGCACTCAGAGCCCTCTCTGTGGGCATGCGTGCCATGGCCCAGAGATGGCAACCGTCCCTCTTCAACCAGCCACCTACTAACTCACCGAGGTCCCACATGGGCAGATGCATCCCAGCACCCATGCGCTCGCTGGCCTCTGTGTGCAGGGGCTGATGGTGTCAGGCAGCAGCCGCCCCAGCCCCTGCCTCACCTTGCCCTATGACAGTGGCATCCCCGCCCTGCCTCGCCTCACCTCACCCTGCAGGACGAGCCTACTGCCCACCACCCCATCTGCCAGAGACCTCCTGGATCTCCTCCAATCTGCCTGGCCCCACAGGCGTCCCTCCCCACGAGCAACATCGAGGTGATCACGCCCACCTTGGCTACACCCACCCAATCTGCCATGACCACCACAGCCACGCCCACCTGGCACACGGCGATAAAGAAGTGGGTTTTGGGTTGCAGTTTGGGCACTCGGTCTCTAAAAAGTTGCCGTCACTGACTTAGTCTCTGCCCAGTCAAGACGTTTGGTTGACTCCTTGGTTCCAATTTAATCTGTCAGGTTGTATTTTATCCATCCGTGGATTCTCTACCCACTCCCTGCAGTGGGACAGCAAGGCAGCTGTATTCTTCGCTGCCACGTTCCGTCCATCTGCCTTTCCCCCCCCCCCACTGTTCTCAGTGCCTTTATTCCCTCAGCCGTCCCAAACAGTCTCCCTGTTGCTTTCAGTCCATTCTGGTAGCAGGTTTTCTCGGAGCCTGTCAGGCGCACCAGATCGTGCTGACTGATCGTTGTGGAGAGGGTAGCCTCATTAACTCCATCCCTCTAGACCCATTTCTGACGACTTTGTCACGCCTGTCGTGGCCGCCATTTTTGGAGCTGCACCGAGCGCTGTCGTTTCTCCTAAGCAAGCCTCTCACAGCCCATTTCTGCTCAAAAAACAAGATCTTTTGCTAAGCAAGTCCCCTTGCCATTGCGGATTGCTTGGCGACCTGAACTCACTTAATCCCTTCGATCAGGCCCTCTTGTCCCTGCCAGGCTCTCCTCAAGCCTCGGAGACTTGATCTGGTCGACAACACTGCGAGCGCCATTTTGAGTGTCCCATTTGACCTCACAGGATCATACACGGAGAATCAAATACAAAAGTACATATGAGGCCTGCGTTTTCCCCAGGGACATAAGCACTGAGACGTTGAGGTGTCCCCCCTCCTCTCCCCCAATTAAAAATAATAATTATAATAATAATAATAATAATTAAATTGAATTAATTATAATTGGATCATAAAAAATTAATTGGGTGAAAATCCACAGAAGGGATAGTGGCCAGGCCCGCCCTTGGCTCTGCCGCCACCACCTAGGCCTGTGTGTAGCCTCCGATCACCCAGGTGATTGACCTCAACAGAACATTTCATGTGTGTGCGGGCACATAACCGGCCTCTGGTTGCTGCAACCATGTACCTGATTAGCGTAGTGGGAGCATTATCAGGTTTTACCAGCCATCTGGAACATCTGGGACATTGGGTCCTTTAAGTTGGCCCATCTGTCACCATCATCCAGAGTGCTCACTGCTTCTATCCCAGTGGTCTCGCATGGCTAACACCAGTGCTCTGCTCCTATTTTTCGAGGTTTTCTCAGCACACCACTGAGAGCTCTCATTGGAATTGCAGACAACGGGCTGCCTCAGCTGACACAGGGCACTCCTGGCTCCCCCGCCAAGAAGAAACATAAGCCCTCCAAATTGGAGGCGGCGGGGAAGCTATAGGCCAAGGCCATTTCCAGCAAGAAGCCCTTGAAGGCAGCCGAAAAGGAGGCTAGCAGGAGTTCCATTGGCCCCGTCATTTTCCCAAACAGAAGCTCCCGAATACCAAGCTTTGTTGTACTCGGATCAGTCCTTTCAGGACAGGAAATCGGGTTCCGAGGAATATGAGCCAGGGGAGATTCAACTCTCCGAGGATGAAGAATCATCCCCGGACTCTTCCCCCTCTGTAGGACTATTTGACCTTGCTTTATTTAAATCTTTACTCCTCAAGGCCAGTACTGCCGCTAAGATCGATCCTGAGCTGGAGACACAGCCGCCTCCCACCCCCCAGGGTTCCAACCCACTATTCTCAGAACACATTTCAGGGGAAACCAATTGCCAGGCGGACTTTCTGAGCAGATCGATAGTACAGCATTCCGAGTGGCGTCTGCACCCCGACCTGTTTGTGGAGGCCACGCGCAAGTTCGGTTTCCCCATACTGGACTTGTTCACCTCTCTGAACTCTCAGCTCCTGAGGTTCTTCTCCCGGTTTCCTTCTCCAGGGGCAGAGAGGACAGATGCCCTCCGCAACCCATGGCCCAGGGAACTGCTGTATGCCTTCCCTCCTCTCCCTCTGATCCCGGCGGCCATTTGCAAGGTACTCCAGGAACAAGCAGAGGTCATTTTCATTGCTCCATACTGGCCGAGACGTCCCTGGTTTGCTGACCTTGTAGATTTTTCGATCTCCCCCCCCCATGAAGAATCCCCTCAGACAGCATTGCCCTCAACCTGGGAGCCCTGCAGCATCCAGAACCCCAGTGGCTCCAGTTAACCGCCTGGCACTTGAGCGGCGACTTTTGACCCAAGAATCTTTCTCGTCGAGAGTAATCTTTATGATCCAGGCATCCAGACGCCCCTCCACCAATAGGATCTATGATTCCACGTGGAAGAACTTTAGTGTCTGGTATGCCAGGAATCACTTTGATCTCTCGTCAATCACCATCCCGAGAATCCTGGAGTATTTGTTGGAGGGGCTCGACAAGGGCTTGTCACCTAGTACCATTTACAGACAGATAGCGGCTCTGTCAACGGTGCTGACATGCGAAGATTTAACCCCCCCAGCGCAGCACTCCATGGTGCGCTCCTTTATAAAGGGTGCCACTAATTCCAAACCCCCTACGGTCTATCGGTATCCCACTTGGGACTTGCCTCGGGTCTTGCAGGTCCTTACCTACTCACCGTTCGAGCCCATTGCGGACTGTTCACTGTAGCTCCTGTCCATGAAGGTAGCCTTCTTAGTAGCCTCACATCAGCCAGACACATATCGGAGCTGGCAGCTCTCTCCGTCAGAGAAGACCTTTGTATTTTCCACAGTGACAGGGTAGTCCTCCGATTGGACCCGTCATTTGTTCCTAAGGTCAACACCCTGTTCCACAGGTCCCAAGTGGTGATACTTCCTAACTTTTGCCCTTGTCCATCTCACGGTCTGGAATGTTGATGGCACACTCTAGGTGTTCGCAAGGCATTAAGACAGTACATCAAGCGAACTTCTGTCTTTCGTAAATCAGAAGCACTTTTCATTTCTTTCCAACCCTCTTCCATGGGACAAAAGGTTTCCTCATCGACCATAGGCAGGTGGATCAAGGCTTGCATTGCGAGGGCTTACCAGTCACATTCCTTACCCGTGCCCGGCCATATCACCATTCATTCCACCCACAGCGCGGCAACCTCGGCGGCTTGGGCAACGCAAGCTTCCATTGATGAGATCTGCAGAGCGGCAACTTGGTCTTCGCCTTCCCCTTTCGTACGGCACTACAAAATGGACACATTTGCCTCCACTGACGCCTCATTTGGCCAGAGGGTATTGCAACAAGCAATGTCTTCCAGTGGGACATAGGCCCAGACTGATTCCCTCCCTTAGGGACAGTGGAGCTTTGGTATGTCCCATCCGTGGATTATCCATCCTCATGCTGGAGAAGAGGCATTGTCTTACCTGAACGCCTTTTCTCAGCATGATGATGGAGAATCCACACCCACCCCTTTAGTGTCTGTCAGGTCCTGTGCCAGGGGTAGGAGGAGTCAACACATCGGACTGTCGTCTGTTGCTTCACCTTCGTCGTAACTGGGACAAGATCCACTCAGTAGGAGGCATGGCAAATTTTTTCAAACTTAGTCTGATTGGGCAGGAAAACTCATCCGTGGATTCTCTATCATCATGCTGAGAAAAGCGTTCAGGTAAGACAACGCCCCTTCTGCAACTAATTTGGGACTGCTTGCTTGGTCATTGTTGGGGGAAACAAATCAAATTGCAGAAGAGGACCCAAAAGGAGACATACTCAAGATAGTGGAATTCCTGCAACATGGAGAGGAATCCAGGTACAACAAGCACTGTCTATATACACAGATATATATATTGTGCATACCTGGCTTCCTTCATCTCACATTCCCCTTAAGACCAAGCAGGTTGCCATCCCATTATATTTTTCTTCTTTATTTGCTGATTTTCTTTGAGTATTAAGAGAGGGAGAGGAAGAAACGTTTTCTTCTTAGGGAAACATATTTCCTGTTGGAGAGATTTACATTTGTAAAAACCATTATAGCTTTGCTGCTTTAAGAAACTAACTTTTACTTGCTTTGATTCTTGAAAGTAAAAACCTTCCTGCTAATAGCATCATGCAATATTCTACATGTATATAATTTATCTTTCCCAAATCTAACTAATATTGCATTCCTCAGAACTTTTCCCGCAAGCCTCTTTTCAGACAACTTGGATTTGTATGCTGATCCTAGTTTAGCTTCCATATTACAAGTGAAATGTAACCATTGGCAGAATATTAGAAAGATTATTGTATTTAGCTCACAAGATTTTCTCTGTAATGTCAAATCCCTTTTCTGTAGCACACTGAAGACAGGTAACCTTGTAAAGAAGAGATGAAGAAATAAAATAGTATCAATAACTACTGTTTTGAAACCAGCCAAAGTTAAGTACATCTGGAAAGAGAATGCTACTGTTTTATGGTTAATATCTGATAAAGGAAGAGATCACATATAAAGCATGTATATTGAGAATTGAGGCCCTGAAAACATTATTGATTTTCTTATCCTTTTAACTCTCTCTAGGAGAAGATAACCTGAAATGTCTTTATTTTGAAATCTTGCCTCTGAAGAGTAGAAAAAAACAAAAGATTTTTAAAATTCTGTTTCTCAGCACCTTAGTAACACAGTAGTGATTAGCAAAAGGATGCACCAATCTCACTTACGTTGCACCAAATTAAATAATTGCAATTATTGGGTTAAAATCATCAGGTTCTCCTTAATTCACTCTCACCATGGCAGAAACTTTTTGGTGATGGTGGGGAAAAGTTTTCTTCTGGGTTCATTCTTTTATGTTATTGTCATTTATTTATGCCAGCCTTTTCCAACCTACTGCCATCCAGATATGTTAGACTACTACTACTACATTCTTAGTTTGCATAAATGATGGGAGTTTATGTAAAATCAATAAATAAATCTGTATCCCATCTCTTTTCCAAACGTAGTCAATGTTATGGAGGATACCAGATTGAAGGGAAATTTATTTCTAAAAAGAGTAGAAAGGTCATCCTCAGATGTACATCTGGTGAGGACCACAGAAAAGGACCTTATCAGTGGTGGCCCCTTCTTTATGGAACATCATTCCCCCCCAAAGTACAGTCCCCCCATTGCTTTTCCAAAGGCCTTAATGGTATTGTTGTTGGTGGTTTGCTGTCTGAGATTGCTGTTTAGCTTTCAGACATTTCGGCACTGGGCTAGATGACATCCTTAGCAGGCCTTTGGTTGAAGTGTCTTGTTTCAGTTCTTCACTGTTTTTATTGATGTCATGTGGTCAGTGGGTCTTGTGACCAGCTGGTCATGCCATGTGACCTTAATGGTTTTGTCAGCAGACCTGGGACCACAAATGGAGTTGGTACCAATTAAATGGCTGATTTGATCGTGTTGTTGCTGCCATTGAGGGTGGGGTAGGTTTTTCATGAGTTTTTATTATGCAGTGAATTTTTATGGGGTTTTATTATGCGATGAAATGTTGTAAGCTGCCAGGAGTCACCTATTTGTAAGTTGGAGGATATATAAATTTGTTAAATGAAATACATATAAATGAAATAAAAATGAAAACAGTGTACAACTGCACAAGGAAACACAGAGGCAATTAATTTTTTTTTGTGTGTAGAAATCAATCAAATGTCATGAAACTACCATTAGTAAAAATATTTAAAGATTATAATTTCTGATTGTATTAGCAGACTTATGTTTTCCACAAAAGAAGGACACTGCACCAAGTCAAAAAGATACAGGACTATGTGAAGATACGATGTTGTCTTTCTTTGAGTTTATGGTTGCTTCAGAACAGAACAGTTTTACTGCTTTTTCTCTCGAAGTGTTTTCAAATATCACACATTCCTATGACTCAGAAAAGAAAGTGGGAGCTGAGGTGGAGGTTAGATATGTTTATGTATAGACAGCATTTCAGAAAATAGATGAGGCTACATTAATCATGTGTAAAGCATTCTCACCAGCTTGGAATCTACAAGGTCATCTTTTCAGACTATGGAAAATAATTATTTAAAGTATTTAAGGTTATTCTGTGGGTTGCTTGAGTGAATTAAATTGGCAGAGCGCATCATTTCTGGCAGTCTGCATTTTAATCTCAGAAAAAAAAGCTACAAAGCATGTTGAAAATAAATTCTTAAAAGCAGTCAAGAACTCACATTAAGGAATTTATTCCAGAGGGAGAGAGAAAGAGAGAGAGAAATATCAATATTTAGCATTACGTAAATTAGTGTTTTTTGGATAACATAAAACTACTACTGCTACTACTATAATACTACTGAATATCAGTTGTTATTATCTGAAACATAGCTGATGTATCTGTTATAGTTGCAAATCTGCTCTTGGATAATACCAGTTTAGAAGTAATATTTTATAGCACTGTGTTTGCTGACCTGACTTTTTCCTAAATGTCTTTCAGCCTTGCTATACCTCTTGTGTTGTGAAAAAGAATGGCAATTCAGCTTTTGCAAATAGCAGAACTAAATGTATTTGTGGATAAAGCTATCTGCAAAACATTTATTTTTACCATTGGACACTCCAGTTACCACTACCTCTGATAATCCTGCATTTCCAGTTTGGCACTCTTGGACAACAGTATATCTGCCAGTAGTACTTGACTTTTTACATTTAAAAATAATGTTTATATAAGAAATGGAAAGCTGGAGCATTACAAAGTAAAACAGAAAAAAACATTTTTATATCCAACAATATCTCCACCACCCCAAATGAGTCCCATTAGCTTTTCTAGAACATAAAGTTGAGTGACTGCAGGTCCACTCTTCTATTTTGAAATATAGGTAGTCCTCGATTTATGACCACAACTGAGCCAAAAAATTTTATTGCTAAGCAAAACAGTTGTTAAGTGAATTTTGCCCCTTTTGTCCCAAGTTACAACCTTTCCTGCCACTGTTGTTAAGTGAATCATTGCAGTTATTGTTAGTAACGTTGTTGTTAAGTGAATTTGGATTCCCATTCATTTTGCTTGCCAGAAGGTCACAAAAAGTGATCTCATGATCCAGTACACAGCAACTGTCATAAACATAAGTCAGTTGCCAAGCATCTGAATTTTGATCATGTGACCATGGGGATGCTGCAATGGTTGCGAGTGTGAAAAATGGTCATAAGTCATTTTTTTCAATGCCGTTGCAACTTTGAACAATCACTAAATGAAAGTTTGTAAGTTGAGGATTACCTGTACACTCATCTGTTCTAAAAAAAGACAAAAATGCACAAATTATTTGGGAGAGAAGCTAGGCATGGTAAATGGAGCACATTTGTGTCTTGGAAGCATGTGGTTTGTAAGATTTCACCATCGCAATCATGTTGTCAGAGTGACTTGGAGATGCTTTCCGAATTCTAGCCTAGCACTGATGATGTTACCTAGTTTGGGTAATGAAATGTCTGCAAGAAAGCAACCAAGGTCAGAAGGAACCAATGCTGAGCTACAAAATTCTCCTTTATAGATACTGTACTACTCTACTGAAAGGCTGCTCTGGTTAGGATCGTTTATAATAAGAGCTCAAATTAGATGCTGTCTTTGAAGAAATAAAAATGGATGGAGAAATTTTAACATGTCAAGATACCAGTGAAAAGTGGATAATAGGGGGTCGGGTGCCAAGAAAGATTGTTTGTCAAAAGAAGCAAAAATATACATACGAGAGAGTTTTGGCCATTTTTGAGAAATTTATGAATTCAGGGAGAATGGACTGCTTAAGCATATGTGGTTAATGAAATAGGTTTAACCTATAATGAATGGGTTTGAATGAATATACAATATATGGAAAAGTGAGTGACTAGAATGAAAAAAATACAAAAGAGATTTTGCCTTGTAGACTGAATGAAGATTGAATTGCAAATCAAATATATGAAGGGACAGTGAATGGAATGATGGGAAGGAGAAGATTAAAAGAATCATGGTTATACAGAGTTAATGAGAGCTTCAGAACACAGAAGTAAGGAATTTAAAGAGCAAAAAGATAATGCATTCAGTGTATGAATATAATGGAAGCCAAGATGATTTCAAGGCATAGGATATGAAGAGAAATATTGAATAGTGTTGGTGTAAACTAGATTTAAGTGTTATTTTCTTTTCTGTTATCTCTTGCCTTAATTGATTTTGCTTACTATTTCTTATTGCATTTCTGTGCTTTGTATAATCTATATAGTACTAAAACTCTCTTGTTAACTGGTGTTGGAAACGTGATTAAAATTCCAACAAAATTGGATTGGTAAGAAAAAGAGTTTATTCTGCAGAAAATAGAAAAGCGGTTTGCAAAGCGTGGTGGATCCTGGTGAGAGACTTCAACAGGAAGTTCTAAACCCAGAGACCACACCAAAATATTCAAACACATAACATTATATACACCCCTATCGCGACGCCCCCATCCCCTCCCCGTAGGTCCCATTTGAGAGGACTTCCGGGGTACAATCTGTCCGATTCGCCTAGCAAGAATACATCATCCCTCCCCCTCAGTTACAATGTTTAGAAGTTCCCTCTGCCATCCTTTTGTCTTGTTAAGTGTGTCTTCTACCCAAGCCTCCTGGAATCTAGTGTCTACGTGCAGGACTTGGCTATTGTCTAATCTTTCTATTGTTAATCAATTGTGACCGTTTTATTTTTAAACTTCTTCCTTTCTCACAAATCCACCCTTTCCATTTTTTATACTAATTTAAAAATAAAATTTTTCCTCAAATGGTTTTAAACTTTCCCAGATCTCCTCTGCATTCTGGAAGTGAAGTAGTGTAGCATGTCCAGTCACCTTGTTTAATATCAGCATTTGTTCGTCACTCTTATTGGTTGCATTTACCATTCCCTCCATTGTGTTTTGTACAATACTTCTTACTATAGGGATCAAATAGTATAAGCACATTAACACGAAAAATACAACTGCTAACATGAATAAAGCTTGTTTCCAGTTTCTAAAAATTCCTCCCAAGAACCCCTCATCATTAAGTATTCCAGTCCAGATTTGGACCAGTACATGGGCTATTTTCCTCATCCTGTTTTTTTTTCTCAATGGCTTTCTCTTCATCATCTATTTGCAGACAACAGTTGGTTAAATTAAATTTTCCACAGACCCCTCCTTCTTCTGCCAATAAATAATCCAAGGCTAACCTATTTTGATAAATTGCAGTCCTCATTTAGGTATTTTGTTTAGCCAACTTATTTAACACTAGCGCTGTCTCACTAGTGATAATCTCCAGAACCACTTGTAACCTAATAATGCGATTCAGCATATAAATTGGAGTCCTATATCCCCATTATCCATCTTCAGCCCAAGTGGCAAGTCCATACACCTATATTATATGTTCAGGTGGTCATTCATTATCCTTCTCAGTCTACACCCTAGGTGGGCCCCTACCATCAGAGTATCAATATGTAAGGTAACTCCGCTTCCAACTCAGGCCCCCATAGGTGGTCCAGGGACTAAACTTCATAGCACAGCAGGCGTCAAAGCAGATTCTACTCTTGTGATTAGCAGAGGTACTGGTGTTCTGTCCTAATAATAATGAAGTAAATATCTGAATGATTTTGTTGATATTTCATACTAGAGGGGTCAATGCATGTAACCCTTCCTGTTTCATTACACAGGGGAAATTGAGTAGTATTATGAACACGTGTTCCCACCACCTTCTTGCAGTCCATCTGAGTATGATACGTCACAGTTTTGGTTATCTTATTACCTATTTTGGTGGTTCTAATGCAATCATTACAGTTATCAGAGGTATTTATACTTTGACCTTTGCATATGTTCCCGGACCCTACTACTCCCACTATAATCCATATCTTAATTACTCCTGTAACTAAGGTCATATTGAGGTCTAACATTGTCCCAATTCTGTCCACCCCTGGAAAAGTACTTTTTCCCTTTCACTTTTGACACCACCGCCTGTAACAGGCTGAGATTGGTACTCGGGACACCAGTCTTCTATATCACACTCTTCTCCGCAGTCTCTGTGTATCGGTGTGCAGTCTGGGCAATGGTACAACAACAACAATTACACCATCATTTACAGTCACAAAACCAACACATTTAACACCCCCCTTTCCCCCCAAATGTCTCTATATTTTGCTTTTTCTTATTATCAACTTCAAAGGGTCAGGTTGAGGCACACTTTCCCACTTGGTTGGAGCGTCCACTGGTCCTTTCACACAGGTGTAGTGGGTCCAGCCTTTCCCTGCTGTTCATACTGCTGTTTCGGATTTCAGCAGCACCTGGAAAGGGCCTTCCCACTTCAGAACCAGCTTCTCCTCCTTCCAACTCCGGATCAGCACCCAATCTCCGATCTGGAATCTGTGGACTGAAAACTCCAAGGGAGGTGTTTGTGCCAGCAATCCTTGTTTCTTGAGAAAATCAAAATATCTGGACAGATTATGCACATATTACTTCCAATAGTATTTTAGAAACCATATTAGTTGTTGCATTACTACACGGGTACTATATGGGTAGTAAAACCTGAATGCACTGAAATGGCCTAAGGGCTGGAGGCTTCCCTCCCCCTTCTGGTTTCCTGATTGCTTGCCTATTTATCTTTTTACATATCAAGCATTTATTCACCATTTGTCTTGCTGGTGTATAAATTCTGATACAACCATAATGCATCAGGAGCTCATCCACCAATGCCTGAACTCCCCCATTGGCTTTCTTCATGTAACTTCTCCAATAATCCTCACGCTATGGGTTTATTGATTACCTGACTCCCATCCGGGAGAAACCATTTACCCTTCTCTCCTTGTTGCCCATCTATCTGCATTATTTCTTTTCTTCTGTTTCTGAACACAGGGATCTCTTCTAGTGTTTCTACAATGGGTATTAAGACATTTGTGCTTTCTTCATTTGCTGCCCTCTTGGCTTCCTCATCCACAATCCTATTTCCCACACTTTCAACAGAATTGCTCCTCTGATGTGCATTCACATAGGTTATGGCAATTCTTTTGGTCAATTCCTTTCCTTTGCTGTTAATCATTCCCCTTTCCACCCAAATTTTCCAAAGGTATGGCCCATCCACCCTAAAGGCATACTTTGAATCCATATAATCAGTTCCAGCCTTGTTTTCAACAATTTTAGGGCCTGATTTAATGCATACTTTGCAAGTTTGGGCTGACCAGTTCTTTGGCAGGCTACTGGATTCTACCAACTCTTTGGTGTGTCCATTTATGATTGCATACCCATTTTTCTTTAACCCATTCTCTACCCAGGAGGAGCCATCTATAAATAATGCCTCCCTGCCTTCTACTTCCCATTTCATTCATTCATCTCTCTTTTCCCCCCTTCTCTTAGCAATTGCTTTGTCTGTATTTATAAACAAATTGGTTAATAAAGAACAAAGGAGTGCTTTACCAAAAACTCTGCTTGAGTTTGTTTGCACACTAATCTTTATTCAAAACAACATAATCCCAAAAAATTTCTCAACTCCTTTGTTTTTTACAAGTATTGAATTCCAATTCCTTCTTAGATATTTTTTTATCAGTGTGTCCTGCACACAGACATAAAAACATAAAAAACAAAAAACCAACTCCACACAAACAAAAAATTTGAGTTACTGAAATAGTTTTGTATCAAACTCTAGTATCAACTCTTTGCTTTTAATATAAATTTAGTCAAATTCTAATTTAAACAGATTCCATTCAGATGGAAACAAATTTCCATTAAGTAGGTTAAAACATTCCCATCCACCCCTCCTTCCTCAAACCAGAATTCTAAACAAAAAAAAAAATAGTTAAAAAGATCAAAAACCCCGCAACACAGCCAGAAAAAGCAGGGGTTTTTGTGTCTGCAGACATAAGTTAAAAAGGCATCCTGCCTGAGCAGGGGGTTGTATTATATGACCTCCAAGGTTCATTCCAACTTTATTATTCCTGCTAACTTTGAGCTGTTCTTAAGAGTATATATATAGAGGGGGGGGGAGAGAAACAAACACATCTTTCTTCACTCTTTTTTCTTGGCTAGACAAACAGAGTGAAAATATTTCCTTTTAGTAGCTTGTCACATTTACCTCACACACAAAAACTTTGACAAACATATACATACCAAGACAAGGAAAAGAGAACAGAAAAGAAAACAGAACTTTTAGTTCTACACATCCTGGTCATTCCCACCACAAATCTCAGCTAACTCGAATGAGAGAAGGCAAGAATCTTAAACATACTATGTGATTGTACAGAAAGATAGAGAGAAAAAGAGAATCACTACTTCTTATTTTTCTTTTAGGTACCTTTATTTAGCCAATTACATTTTCCTAACTTTGCTTTGCTTACAGGAGGACCTAACCAGCTGGTTACTCAAATCCAATCCTTTCATTCACCCATTCCATTCCATTTGCACGCAGCCTTTCCCTTTTCCCTAACAAAAGGTCCTGCGCTCTGGTGAAACCCCCATGCTTTCCAGGTTCTGATACTCCAACAGATCCTTTCTGCGGCTAGGAAAGACCAGAAGGAGCAAAATCCAACTGTGATTGGGGAAAAAAAGGTCTTCTCACTCACACAGAGACATACACACATTTCTCTCATTCCCCTTCTTTCCAAAGCAGTCCTTCAATTTAAACCCAAAACTCCCTTTTCTACCCTGGCTACAGACACAAAGGGTCTGTTCCACAAGATGGGTTTATGTTTCCTTTTCCTGTTTGGGGCTACTCAATTTTCTCACCCCCCCCACCATATGAAGCAGTACAAATTTACCATATCTTCTTTTGTTAAATTTAACTTAGTAATCAGCTTGTTTTATGTTGGTTTCCCCCAGTTTTCTAACAATTTTCCTAATGGGCTGTGGGGATCTATTTTTAGTTTTGGATTTTTCCTAACTTTTTTCACAAAATCCTTCTCCTGGGACCCTCCTGAATTACCCATGATTGGTTTACCACACAATTTTGTTGTCCTTACCAATCTAATGAGACCATGGTTCGCTTCACCAAGCCTCTTTCTCCTTTTACTTAGGATTTCCCTCAGTCCGCCTTGCCAGTCCAAACCCTCGGGACATCCACAGCTTGTGTATGTCTTGCCAGTCCTGTGGACCCTCAGGACATCCACAGCTTGTGTATGTCTTGCCAGTCCTGTGGACCCTCAGGGCGTCTTACACACACCTCTCATAGATCTCAGACTCAAACTGTGCTACCCAACCACCCCCGACTGCCTAGGTTTTATTCCTTGGTTTACCCCAAGTTTTACTCACCTAGGTTCGTGCACGAAGTTGCCCAGTCCTTGTCCTGGTAATTCTCTGGTCCCCTCTCCTCAGTTCTTACCAATCACTATTTGGTCCATGGGCCTGGCTCCGTTTTGCTTCCTCGACCTGCGACTGCAACTTTGGACCATTGAAATCAATGGGGCATGCCTTCCTCAGTTGACCTCGCCTCCCGAAGATGCAGGAACAGATGCCCAAGGCCCCACGTTGGGCAGCCAATTTGTTGGAAACGTGATTAAAATACCAACAAAATTGGATTGGTAAGAAAAAGAGTTTATTCTGCAGAAAATAGAAAAGCGGTTTGCAAAGCGTGGTGGATCCTGGTGAGAGACTTCAACAGGAAGGTTTAAACCCAGAGACCACACCAAAATATTCAAACACATAACATTATATACACCCCTATTGCGACGCTTCCATCCCCTCCCCTTAGGTCCCATTTGAGAGGACTTCCGGGGTACAATCTGTCCGATTCGCCTAGCAAGAATACATCATCCCTCCCCCTCAGTTACAGTGTTTAGAAGTTCCCTCTGCCATCCTTTTGTCTTGTTAAGTGTGTCTTCTACCCAAGCCTCCTGGAATCTAGTGCCTACGTGCAGGGCTTGGCTATTGTCTAATCTTTCTATTAATCAATTGTGACCGTTTGATTTTTAAACTTCTTCCTTTCTCACACTGGGCAAAATCATGCATCATAGGGCAATATTTTTTGATCCAAGATACCCCAAATGGGCTAATTTATAGAATGCATCCAAAATCTGGGACCCATGTCTACCGAGGGAGTAAAATTTGGGAAGTTGCAGTGCTTCAATGTTATTGGCTGCTGCTATGGTTGTATGACATTTTCAGCATTCTGTGGCAATTTCCCAGATCGTCTTACAATCCCTACCTCCCTGTATTCTCTCATATGAAAAAAAGACAATTAACTCTTTAATGTGGCTTCATCCTAGTTAGCAATAAAGATTCTTACCTAGCTGCATCTGACTAGATGCATCAAATAACTGGCCACTTTCTGTTGGGAAGCCAAACATCTGATAACAGAGCTTCCCAGATGGACTTACATGAGAGAATCATTTTGCAATGCAGCACTTATATTTTCCATGTAAATGGCAGCCACATTTTTAATAATAGCTTAGAAAAATATGAGTGTGCCATATAACAGATGCAGATTTAGCAAATTGTGGAATGTGATGGTATAATTCAAATTTCTGTTGAAGATCAAGAGAAATCTAAGTAGAATATGTGTTGTCTTCAATTTATTGATTACACAGATTCAAGAAATCACCTCTCTAGTCCTGGCAGGATTGATTTTTGCCTTTTTTTTTCTTTGCAGCATCGAGTTGGGAAAATTGAAAAAAAAAGTCATTATTTGTTTTGTTTTTTTGCTGAATTAAGCCTGACAGTTATGATTGTAAGTCGTAATTGATGTAAAGCAGGTCATCACATGACCGACCCGATTTTATGATGTTTTTGCAGCAGTCATTAAGCAAATACCACAGTCATTAAGTGAAACTATCGATCAGTATGGACCGTTTTTGCTAGAAACCAGAAATAAACAACAGTTTCTGCGAAACTGTTGTAAATCATAGTCACATGAATGCGGGGTGCTGCTAACAATTGTAAATACTGGCTTGGTTGTTGAGCATCCAAAATACAATCATGACCAAGGGGAGCGGGGGCAACATTAGAACTTTGAAACTAGGTCATAAATAGCTTTAGGGATCCCATTGTAACTTCAAACAGTAAGCGACCATTCGTAAATTGAAGACTACCTGTAGGAAACAGATGAATTCTCCTTCCTTCATTTAGGAGGGCATTGGAAGAATAAATACAACAAAGTTTCATTCTACAAGGTCTATCACTAAAAGAATTTCTTATGGCCCATAGTTTAATTTGAAGCTAAAATAATATTATTCTAGAGGATTTTCATGGTTGAACTTTTTTCCAGGGGCAAATCACTTTTTCTGTAGAGGTGATCAAGTGTCTTAAGACATAGCACCTTTTTAACAAACTAGTGCTTAAATCATTGAATTTTGGAGATGACATTGAGGTGTTACTTCAGTATATGAGTTCCAGAATTAATCCTAGTTGATAATTATTTTCATTTAGTGAAGAATTTCTTGACTGTTTGTCAGAATAGTGATAGCTTATATAAATTAAAGATTTATAATAAAATTTTAATTACTAAATGAAAGTTATACTTGGATGTTTTCGGTTAAAAAGCAGTTATTTTGCTAAAATGTTATTACACACAGTCATCTGAGAAAATATGTCATGTTGTATAACAGCTTAAAACTAACAAAATTCTGTATTCTCTCTACTTTTTATTTCAGAATATAAAACTTCAAGCACAAAAAGATAGGACCTGAAAATACACTGTGGTTATTAATCCCTTCCTTAGCCCAAAGATTCAAGCTGTGACTTTGATCAGTAATTTTTTAAATTGAGAAACTGAATGTTACTAATATAGAACAAAATGTATCAAAATAATGTTTTCGAAACAATGAACATAAATGTGCATGCATGAATGCACTGCATACAGATACACACACAGTACTGAATGAGAAAATAAGATGCTCACCTGTTCAGACTATAATGAAGTTCAAAGATGAATTTGACTTACTTATTTGCTTTTACATTTTAGAGTTGTAAAACGTGTAATCTAAATTGGGATGGTTCATCTGTGGGTTACTCAGGATCTCCCAGCCCTACCTTTGTGGCCTGCAGTTCAGAGACTGATTTTTAGTGGAATGTTTGGGCTATGGAGGGAAAGGGAATAAGGGGGGATAAAGCAAGGGAAGCAGGGAAAATAATTTTTTTTAAAAACCCCAAAGCAGTGACTTCCAACTTTTTTGGGGTGCAGTAAGATACATAGTAAAGTTATGATATCAACTTTTTAGTTATGCCAAATAATAACCTCTAGCCAGTTCTTAACCCACTTATTTGTCAAAACCCAAAGTCAAAGTTTTTTCTCTTTTACCAAAGTCTAGAAGTGATTTCAGTTTCCAAATAACCACAAAACTGTTTGCCTTCACCACGCCTAAGCTCATGCAGAAACTACCAAGCAGCCACTTGCAGCTATCCAAGGAAGGTTGAGTTACTGCTCTGTGGAAAATTCCCCCCTCTGCTCTTCATTTAGTCTTTTGACAGATAATAAAGCTGGTCCTCTCCCATTGATGTCTTTTTAATTTGAAAAAATAAAATCATACAGGATGAGATGTTTATAAGGCACCAACGGAGAGGACTGTAGGCAGCCCAATGTCTGTCTCTAGCACATCCTTTCAAGAGGTAAGGTTAGTCAGGAACAAGAAAAATTAGGATGGTCAGATGGGAGGAGGGAGTGAATCTCTGTGATGAATGAGTCTTTGTATCAGAAGCATACAACTTGAGGTCCAGAATGTTTGAAAGCCTGAAAGCCATGGATGTTTCTAGATTTGATTAAAGTTGATACTAAATTTTAATGTTTGATGTCAGAGGAGTGAATACTCAGCTGTGAAATATCCAGCTGGATGGTGGTATAATGGCAAGTTATATTGGTTGTATTGAAATTTTCCAAAATCAGTCCTATTGGATGTTATCTAAAAACAAATCAGATATGGAGATTTGGAAGTCCTAATGATTATTTTCTTGCCACAGAGTTGAGTTTTTCAATTAGAAAAGTCACAAATGTCTTTTATTAGGTCTCTGAGTCTTTCTTGTTGGGGAGTGTTAGGAATTCTAGTTAATAAATCCCTTATTATAGTCATTGTCTGACCAGATTTTTTTCTTACAGTTGAATGGAATTACATCAGTCCTCTGCTATCTGTTCCTGGGCTTACTGCCAAAAGTAGCCAGCAATTTCCACAGGGAAGTTGCTGGTTTATTGATGGTCTTTAATGCAGAGATACAGTTGTCGTATAATAGCCCCAGCTCAGACATCTTTGGATCAGGAGAACCTGTTGCTGGATTCTACTTAGTATCAGAGACAAATGTGGGTGTTTTATGGTATATCAACTTTTTATTCTGTCTCTGGTTTTCTGTCAAGCTGTTGCTGGTAATCTGGAACGTTGTCATAATGGTTTAAAGCAGTATTTTTCAACTTCGGCAACTTTAAGATGTGTGGACTTTACAACTTCCAGAATTCCCCAGCCAGCTTATAGTCAAAGCCCATACATCTTAAAGTTGCCAAGATTGAGAAAGACTGGTTTAAAGGAACATAGTAGAATTTTTAAAAAGATGCTATGCCTGCCTACTTGTTTATGTCTTTCACTATTATTAAAATGTAAGTACAGATGGTCCTCGACTTACAACAGTTCATTTAGTGACCATTCAAAGTTACAATGGCACTGAAAAAAGTGACTTGCGATCCTTTTTCACACAACCTTTGCAGCATCCCCATGGTCATGTGATCAAAATTCAGATGCTTTGCAACCGACTCATATTTATGATGCTTGCAGTGTCCTTATAAGCAAAGTCAATGGGGAAAGCAGATTCACTTAACAACTGTGTTAGTTACAACTGCAGTGATTCATTTGGCAACTGTGGTAAGAAATGTTGTAAAATGGGACAAAATTCACTTTAACAAATATTTCTCTTAGCTACAGAATTGTTGGGCTCAGTTATGGTCATAAGTCGAAGACTATGTATAGTACCAAAGCTTGCATACTGTAAATTGCAGTTTTATATCTATTTCCCAGACAGCAGATCCCCTTGAGTGAACTTGCTTTTGAGTGAACGTGCATTGGATTGTGCTGTTAATTATCACATTTATTTCTATAAATGACAAATAATATCTCTCTTTTTATGATACCAGTTGTCTTTGATAATGTTACACTACATCTCTGTCAGCTCTTTGAGATAGTCCAGGTCAGGAAACAGACATTGCAAAGATTAAAGGAATACTACTAAATTGTTGTAGGATATAGTTAGAGAATCTTGAAATTCTGCCAGAATGTCAAGCAAGGGTTATTTTCTTTCTCATGCCACCCCTTTTCCAGGAACGAGGGGTTTTTTTTTCTCTTTAAATGCTCCTGGAGACTCCTTATCAAGAATATCTTTACATTCCTCTATGTGAGTTGTACTGAGTTGCTTAATTCTGGAAGAAAGGATGAAGCCTGGAGGATAATTTGTGTCCTTCCTGCATTTTCTCCCATTTTGTTCCTCTTTGCTTGTTTAGCAAACATTTGCAACTTTACCAGCTGATAGTAGCTATACCAGTGGTTCTCAACCTATGGGTCGTGACCCCATTTGGGGTCGAACAACCATTTCGCGGGGGTCGCCGGACACCGCGGTCCGCCATTTTGTTTTTGTTTTTTAATTTATTTTATTTTATTTTTGCGCGTGCCGTGCATGCATGGATCGGCCCGTCACGCGCGTGCCGCGCATGCACGGATCCGCCCGTCGCGGTCCGCCATTTTTTTTGTTTGTTTTTTCCGGCGCGTGCGCCCCGTGCATGCGCGGATTGGCCCGTTGCGCACGTGCACGCGCGCGCCCAGGTCGGGGTCGCGGCGCGCATGGGTGGGGCAAGTGGGGTCTCAACCTGAAAAAGGTTGAGAACCACTGAGCTATACTAAGTATGTGGAAGTGATAAGTAAATACTTAAGAAGAACAAGGATTTCAAATAGTGTAGTAGTGAAATCCCCCTTTTTGGATTACAGTACTAACTAATTCTGTGTAAGTAGATGTTGTTTCTGCTTTTTAAAAATTATTTTTATCTGTTATTTTTATAGTATTTACAGGAATGATACTGAAAAGATAAAATAATTTGTAAAAGTATAAATGTAAGGTCTATTTAATAGAAAAGAAATATGTAAATTAGGGTAAAATATATTGTTCTTCTACTTGTATGTATACTCAGTTTCAAACATTCAGCGATTGGGGGAAATAAGACTGCTTGAAACAAAAGCAAAAGAAATGTAAAACAAGTATGATAAATTAGAATGCCTAATTGGGAGAAAATTTGTGGGAATAAACCCTGGATTAGTTCATAAACCAGGTTTGTGTATTTAATTAAATTTGTGTCAAGATATTTTTCCAAATGGATCTATTTTTCCCTCATGTTAGAAAATAATTAGAGTAATCTGGAGAACTTGCAGTTCTTAATGAGCATTTTCTTGTCTTACAACTGGTCACTTAGCCCTACAGCAAACAATTGGTTGCTTAATAACCATGGCATTTGCTTAATAATCATGGATGCACTTCATGACCATGGTAATTTACTTAACAACTGCCATAAAAAATGTAAAATCAGATCAGTTGCATAATGATCACTTTATTACCATAGTGATTTATGATCATAGTGGGCAGGCTCCACTATGGTTGTAAGTTGAGAACTACCTGTAGTTCCTGTAGTTCCTGTAGTTCCTACAGCTTCCCCACCATCAAGTGATCAAAATTTTGGCAATTGGCATGTTATGTTGATTGTGATATGCTGGGATCATATGATTGCCAGCTTCCAACAAGAAAAGTCAATGGGGGAAGCCAGATTCGCTTAACAAACCATTAAGTTATTAAGCCACTGTGGTGGCATGGTGGTTAGAATGCAGTATTGCAGGTTAATTCTGCTGACTGTCAGGAGTTTGATCCTTGCTGGCTCAAGGTTGATTCAGCCTTCCATCCTTCCTAGGTCAGTAACATGAGGAGCCAGATTGTTGGGAGCAATATGCTGACTCTGTAAACCGCTTAGAGAGGGCTGTAAAGCACTGTGAAGTGGTATTTAAGTCTAAGTGCTATTGCTATTGCAGTTAACTTAACAATTGCGATTTGCTTAACAACCATGCCAAAAAATGTTGTAAAATTGGGTGTGACTCATTTAATAGCTGCCTTACTTAACAGCAAGAATTCTGATCTCAGTTGTGGTAGATTGAGGACTACATACATTTTAACCAACTTGCAGGGCAGGTGTAAGAAGACCCTCTGCAGCACAGCTTGAGTCCTTATAGAACTGGGGTCCCCAGCCTCCAGTCTGTGGACCAGTACTGGGCTGTGGTATGCTAGCAACCGGTCCGCACAAACAAGCAAAGCCCCACCTGCAGTATGTAGGCAGCACACAAAACTATGCACCTTCCTGTCTGCGGAAAAACCTCTCTCCATGGAACCGGTCTCTGGCGCCCAAAAGGTTGGGGACCTCTGTTTATAGAACATCTCAGATAGGAGTTATTTACTGTGTGGTATATAGTCAATTAACACTATTCTCTCTATATATGAGACCCAGCTACTTGATATACAGTAATTGCGTCTCACATAATAACATTAGTTGCTGCTACTTTTCAGATTTTGAGAATTGTTTGAAAATGTATATTGCCATTCATTTTACATATGAACTCTAGGCAGCAACCCCACCCCACCCCAAAAAAATCCCAATATAATAAAACCTTTATAAAGCAAAAAAATTAAAAATGTATTTTTTGTTAAATTTGTTAAATTTATATGCTTCCCATCTCACTATTGAAGCCACTCTCAAAATAATCTTGATCATAATAAAAGGTACCATATAACAGTCTCACCTCATAAAACAAGCCTATGCAGTATTGGGCTTATTTAAGATCTTAGTTCAGTGCCCGGAGGAAAATCTGGGTCTTTATGATTTTCCAGAAGATCAAGACAGTTGGAACTTCTATGTAACATTGCAAGTTTTATTGATTTGTTTGAGTGACCGATTATTAGAACACAATGTTCTAACTCTTTTTTACAAGGATAAAGTATCAATAGTGCAACAATATACTAAAATAAGACTATAAAAGAACATCATTCATTTAAAAACAATGTAGTAGCAGCAATAAATGTAAGAATTAAAGAATGAGGCAGGTGATTAAAGGTGCTTTTACTGTGCAAATTCTGTATAAATGGATGGGTGAGGGAATTATGAAATGAATTTAACGGCTAATTCTTGAATATGATTGCTTGTATGATAGTTAAACTAGTCAAAATTGCTGAAACCATAAGATTCAAGAAAGCATTATTGTCATTTTTGTTTTTGCTATATCGTAAGCAGTGTAAAAAGTGAGACAGGAAATAGCTTTTGTAATACTTTGCTCCAAAACAGATGCCTTAAAAAGAGTGTAGTATAAGAAACCGCTGCCTTTTAAAGCTTTACAAATTTTACATGGCATTTAGTTCCTAAATAATGTCTCAGAAATACAGTAAAGTCTGGATGCCAGAAACTATTTAAGACTGATATATCAAATTTCAATTGGATGTAAATTGAATCAAATTTATTGTTGAGCATAAATATATACATATGACCTATTGAGAAAGAGAGATTGCAGACCTAGTGATCACTGGACCAGTCCCTGCAGTTTTCTTGGCAATTTTTTCAGAAGTGCTTTGCCATTGCCTTCTTCCTAGGGCTAAGAGAGACACTGATTCCAGGTCATCCAGTTGGCTTTGTGCCTAAGACAGGACTAGAACTCATGATTTTCCAGTTTCTAGCCTGGTGCCCATAAACCACTATGCCAAACTAACTCTTTGAATGAAGGTTTACAACAGTTGAAATCCAACATATCTGGTTGCCATTAGATGGGCAAGGCTGATAGGCAGATAACTATAAATTTGAACTCTGTTCGGGAATTATTCCAACTTGTTTGTTATTATATTATGCAATGTTAGTATGGAAGCAGAATGATAAAATGCTGTTTTAGTAGATGGACGTATATGTATTTATATCAAAAATTATACAATAGGATAAAATTTAACATAGGTACAGCATCTTTCATTGCACTATAGAGATGTTTCAAGTTCAAACTGTTTTACTGGATATATTAACATTTGTATGCAAAAGGGATAGTATTGGTTGTCCACTCGGAGATTCAGAACTTTGAGTATACGAAACTGCTTCAAAAGTTCTTGAGTGCATCTAGTGTGCAGGCAAGCATTATTGTGAACCAACACCACACCAGAAGTGGAGCCATAGAAAATGCCGCCAAATGTGAATATGCTAAAGGAGTACTGCTAGTGAAATTCATGGAGCATGATTCAACCATCAAGTAAGAAGTCTACTGTGAAACGTTATGAAAACTCAAGGCGCATCCAAGAATTTTTGAAGCAGTTCCATTAGGATGTTTTTGATTACCCCACCATAGCCCAGATTTGGCACCGAACGACTACTACTAAGGAATTTCAAACTTTGTAAGACGTTATGACAAGTGCCTCAGTTTGAATGGCGATTATGTTGAAAAGTAATGTAATATTGTAGTTTTCCAATGTGTACAATAAAAGTTCTGTATCTGCGAGTGTCTGTCATTGACAACCAAATGGAGGTTTATTTCTGAATGGCCCTCGTATATGAGCCAGAGGTCTTTTTTTGCAAGTGCCAGTCCAGTCCAACTGGAACTGAATCAATTTAGAGTGATTGAAGAAGTGAATCATAGTAAAAACAACATAGCATTATAAATGGGACTTTATTGCTTAGGATTTGGAAGCATAGTATTAAATCTAATTAATGAAATGGTATAGGATTTCCTGCCTGAGCAGGATTAGAAGACCTCCAAGGACCCTTCCAACTCTTTCATTCTGTCATTCAGTATTATCTCAAAGGTGCTTTTTTTTTCAAAAGGTAACTGGACTGTTTTTTTTCTTGAAGAAGAAGAAGAAAAATTTTTGCTTCTCATCCATGAGGAGGAAGAAGAAGAAAACGTTTTCTTCCTTTTCCTCAAGGAAAAAATAGTCAAGGGGCCTTTTAAAAGAAAAAAAAAGCACCTTTGAGACAACTATGACCTGGATGACTGAGAATCTCCACAGACATTAATTCAGTATTAGCTTCTCACGAGCCATTTCTGCACTACTATACAATAGTAATGCTCTAGGGATAGCAGCTTGATTTGCTAGCAAGCTGATCTACTCTCAGCTGCTGAGTAAATACACTATTCACAGGGTGACTCAAGGTTGAAAGAGGAGGAGAAGGAGAAGGCAAAAGAACTGCTTTGCAGCTGTTCCCACCCCTCCCCCTTTAGAAGGCAACAACAGCAATGGCACACTTTTTGCAGTTTATTTGAGCATAGTTCAGCTGAAAAAAAACTGGTGGGGGGGATCAAGAAGTAATTAGAGGATGTTTGCATAGTTGCCTAGTAACCACACAAGTGATTCAAGTTTATTTTCACCTTCCTTAGCCTCTCCAGCATTAACTCTTTCTCAGCACTTGAAAAGTGTTACACCATCATGTCAAACATCCACCAATTTATGCAATAGTTGGAGAAGTACTGTTAGAGTGTTTACTCAAAAGTGTGTTTCACTAAAGACAATAACAGTACAGGTAGTCCTCGACTTATGACCACAATTGAGCCCAAAATTTATGTTGCTAAGTGAGAAGTTTGTTAAGTGAGTTTTGCCCCATTTTATGACTTTCCTTAATTTGTTAAGCAAATCACTACAGTTGTGAAGTTAGTCACATGGTTGTTAAGTGAATCTACCTTCCCCATTGATTTTGCTTGTCAGAAGGTTTGAAAAGGTGATCACATGATTCCAGGACACTGCAACTGTCATAAAAGTGAATGTGAATCACATGACCATGGGGATGCTGCAAAGGTCATAAGTGTGAAAATGGTCATAAGTCGCTTTTCAGTGCCATTGTAACTTCAAACAGTCACTAAATGAACTGTTGTAAGTCGAAGACTACTTGTAGTGTTACAACGTAAGTATCTAATCCTCTTTCAATGCAAGAGGACTTTGCTGGAACACCTATGTTATGTATAGTTAAGGAACAAGCTATAGTAAAGTATACAGAACATTTTGGTGCTTTTTAATCTTTTCAATCTTTAGATGTATGTCAATCTTGTTTATTTTAAATCTTGGAGGTCTTGAATTTCATATTTGTGTCCTCTAAATATAATTTTACGTGCTATCAAATAAAACAGTAAAGTGAAGCCATGTAAGGAACTGTTGCTTAGCTAGTATTTTTGAAGTCAGTCACAGAAGTAGATTCTATCCATCCATTCTCCTCCAGATGCAGATAATTGCATTAGTAATAATTTATGTGTCTGTTTTCATGAATAATAGTGGAGTTGTATAATTCTCATTTAAGTGTAGCTGTCTTGCTGTATATAACTGAGGGACCATCTCTTGACAGTCACATCCAACTGACCCACTAGAGCGGGGAGACAAGGAATGTTGCGGGTCCCATCCCCTAAGGAGGTACTCCTGGCAGTTCCCTGAAGAAGGGCCTTCTCCATAGTGGCTCCCTCCCTCTGGAACATCATCCTTCCAGAAATTAGACTGGTCCCCATTCTGACCCTCTTTCGGAAACTCCTGAAGTTGTGATTTTGCCAGAGTGGAATGGAGCCCATTAAGTGGCTGATTTGAGTGTCTGTTGTCACCAAGGGAGGGTGGGGGTTATTATTCTATTATTTTTATTATTTCTACATTGTGTTTTTATTTTCTGTAAGCCACCTAGAGTTGCCATGAGTGAGTAGATGGTTATATAAATTTTCCAAATAAATAAATAACAACTTCCTTAGATAGTAAAAAGGAAAAAAAGTACTTTTGTCCTAAAAATACATTTAATTAAGACAACTTGGGGGTGCATTCAAGTGATTACATTACCTAGTTATAATTTCTGAAACCTCTGTGCAATCAGTTAACTTTTCCAACTTTTATTTCTAACCATTCAATCTTCTGAAGAATGTTTTCATTCTACATACATATGCCAAATGCTTACACTGCATTTAAGTTGTAATCAATACATACAGATATTATAACAAAACTTCATAAATAATATCTAACTGCAGAAATTACAATAAACAAAATGTTTACATAAATCTGATTACGTTTGATAGATTTCGGGAGTGCCTAGAGTTCTTGCATAAAATTAAATATAGCATATCTAATTATTATTGGGTCTTCATGAACGAAATAGGTGAAATTGGGTAGAAAAACTAACCTTTGTCCTGTTCTTAGAATTAGTGATGGAAAAACAAGGAGGAATATTCAGCTTTATTTATCAACAATAATATAGATATGTTGATTAATCTGTCCATAAGATAGACTGGTATATAAGTTTAATGGCCAGAATCCAGGCTGGTATTCATAGGGGTTTTATAACAGAAATCCCTTAAGATTGGCAGGAAATATAAGAAACAAATTCTTCCTCCTCCTTTCTCACAGGAGGGAGATGGATACTGCATCTTGACCTTGCTATCTAATCTGCTTCTGTTTCCTTCTTAGATGGGTACTCCTCCAAAGGCTAGAATCTAATACTGAAAATAGGTTCAATGGGATTAGAAATGTGACTAGACTAGCATTGTGCTTTGTGCATTTATTCAAAAATAATATGGTATCTGTTCAACAGTGCTTACTCTCATATCATGTATGTAGGAAGTTGCAGTCCAATTTTTTTGTTTGGGCAACAGTTTCATATTCTGAATTTGGGATTGTATAGTTTTCCTCTACCTCAGGGTAGGTTGTTTTGTACATGAAAGGATCTTAAACCCATTTTAGGATTTGGGTTTTTTTGTTTGTTTGTTTTCTTTTTCATAATGGCAGGAAACATTGTTCTCAAAAGAGATTGCAGGAAAAAAGGCAGTTTGGGGATTGTGCGTATTCCTTGAGTTCCAAAGATTGTCTTTCTGATTGTGTATATTCAGGAGACTCCAAAGAGGCTTAATTTGTATTATTTATTTATCTATTTTTCATTCCGTTTGGTGACCAAAGAAATTCAGACTGACTCTGGGCGACTAGGTTAAAACTAGAAGCCGAATGGCAGACTGATAACAGTATTTGCTTAATTGGGACTTGTTTTAGAGTTGCAATAAACTTTATGGAGCACAAATGTTCCAACTCAAAAAAAAGTAATGTAATTGCTTATTAATAAATATTCTATTTCATAGGACTTCACCCCAGTTTTTATTGTCAAGGTGATCTATTGTTTACTAACCGTATTTTTGAATTCTGTGGAATTAAATTGTATTCTCATCTAGTTTCTTAGCTTTTAGATGGTTGGTTGCTGTGAAACTTTCAGTTTGAAACAGAGTTTAGAACAGGAAAGTTTTAAAGCTTCTTTCTTAGCCGGTGCTTCTTTTGCCATGAAGTGTACCTTCCAGTAGTACTTTGCAGCTGTTCAGGAACAACTGAAAGTTTTGACTCAAATCTGCCAGTAAAATCCATAATTCAGTCTTCTAACAGACTGGGAAGAAATTATAGTCTGCCTTTCCATTAGGTGCTCAAGGGTACCATTCATAGCATTCCCTTCTCTCATTTTACCCACAACAACAATTCTGTGATTGCATATGTTGTGACTTTGTGAAAACAACATTGTTAGGTTCTTTCATGTCCTCAGCAGGTTATTGGGAGGGTGGGGTAGGGAGGTAATAAATGCTACTTCCTCTGACATTTAGGCTTCTGTATCAGCCTGATTAGTGAAAAATGGAATGATTGCATGCAGATGAATAGAGTTTGTATCAGCCCCTAAGGGAGAAGTCAGAGGTTAGCTCTTATCTCTAACTTATTTTCATGTTTATTGTAGCCGCTCCAATGGTACAGGCCTTCCTTTTCCATTTCCCAGCAATCTGTAGTTAGTACAAAATATGACATGGTGTCATTTCTTCCCTCTCATTGCTGCTATTTACAGGAAAAATACACAATGATATGAAGCATTACATTTCATTTATACTCTTGCATCAGATGAAAAGGGAACCAATAAATAAACATATATACATATACACAAATATACTGTATATATGTGTGTGTGTGTGTGTGTGTGTGTGTGTGTGTGTGTGTGTGTGTGTGTGTGTGTGTAGGTCTTTGGTTCTTCGGGTTTTCTCCCGCGTAGAATTTGAAGTGTCTTGGCAACGTTTCGATGAAATCTCATTCATCATCTTCAGGCTGGTGCTTTTGGCTTCTGCTTCTAGGAGCAATGTGTGGTCTAAGCTGTTTTTTCCTTTTAACTGCCAGTGGGGGTTTGAACTGATTGGCTGGGAGCTTGGCTATGTTCTGATTGGTTATATATATATATATATATACAGTATATTTGTGTATATGTATATATGTTTATATACATATACAAAATACAAATACAAGCATATCAGCAGCAGCTGTGTTATCTCCACTGTATCTTGGTTTATTTATCCTTAGTTCTGTATAGTCAGAGCTCTGTTACTTCCTCTAATAATTTAATTGCTGGGTTTAGGTGACTGCAGTAATCATAGTGGAATCAGTCAAAAGAGAAAGTGAGACAAGAGAAAGATAGGCTAAGATTTGAACACAGAAAAATCATTTATGACATTTGGTTAGGCTATAGACTGTATAAAATAAACACATACCAAATAACACCCAAATTTTTGTCCATCAGATGCATATCCTGGGGTAAGAATGAATGAGAAATTTGCAGTGTCTCTTTATACTATGTTTGCTGCATAGACAAACTGAACTGAATGGTGCTATTATATTATTCCCCTGAAGTTACGGATGATGAAATTGAATCTCAGGTTTTCCTAATAAACATTCTGAAACTTGTTTAGGTTTAGTGAAGAAAGAAGGAATGTAGTGTACTTTTGACTAGCTTGGAGGCCAGGGGAATACATTTTTTTTCAGTACTGTCAGGAAATATTGAGGAAAGAAAACAAATGGCTTGTTTGTTGAAGATGAATATGCTTGTTATAAAATCAGCACTTTTGGGGGGGGTGGAATGAAATTTAAAAAATAGGTTAATTAAAATTGTACAGGTTGCTTCTTGGAGTGTTAACACATTTCATTCCAATTAAGTTGCATAAATGTCACTTCATCTGTTAGTGCAGACCACCATGCGAATTTTTATTGATCTCTGTGTCAAAAGAATCACTAACATTACATCCTGGTAGGTAAGGCAGCCTGTCTTGAGATGCCAAGTTCTGGGGTACCGTTAAAGGGAGGGAATGTATTATTTCCTCTGATGACATTAGTGAGTGGCAAGGTTCATTTGATAACATCTTTTCAGTCAAAGGCATTTGTGGAGGGGAGTCAAATAAATCAAGATCAATCCCTCCTTTTGTATGTGCAAACATACCAGCAGACAACCTTGTTTCCTTCCTGTTGGAATGATAAGAATTGGCTAATGATAGTGGGTCTTTTCGGCCTCTTCCTTAATGCTCAGAGGCTCTTAGGAATACATGAGTGTTGTTTTTGTAATCTATCAGGACCACTGTTATTGACCTTACTTGCCATTTCCAAGTAAGAAAGGATGCTTTTGAATATGCTCAGATGAGTAATGGCCTTAATGATGAAACTCATATTGTTATTGGTTCTCCTTATTGCTTAGCAACTGGTGGATAGATGGAGAGAAGTAAATTAGATCCAAACTTTGAAGTAGAGTTGGCCTTTGCATATCACAAGCCTAAGATTTTAAAAATATTTATTATCACTTTTCATGCTAATGATGTAGAGGAAGGACTGGCAGAACCTGGGGTAGAGTTAAAAGAGGGATCAGCATAGAATCTTTGCATAGCCACAGAGGACTAAGTCCAACCCTCCCTTGAATTCCGTTGACCCTTACCTAACTCCTAGCAGGTGCTAACCATTAGTTGAGAAAATTCCTGTGCATAGGTATGAGTAGCAATAAATCAGTATACTTAGACCTTAATGTGTGTTTATACATTATACATGAAGTTTCCCCATAATCCATTTATATATTCCCAAATAGCAACCAATATTTTAATTAGAAGTGAGGGAGCTTGATGAAAATAAAGCCAAGGAATCAAAAACTAGACTAAAAATATTCCAGATGTTTACTTTTCTGTGCTTGTTAAATTATCAATATCTGTGCAGGAATGAAATTGAGAAAAAGAGCAGGAAAGAAAAAGTTGTACAATGTCGTTTCTTTAAGAATTAAGGGAACACATTCTCTGAGAAACCAAAATTGGAAACAACAAATCTATGCCATAACGTATGCTGAAGAAGCTCAATATGTTCTGTTGGGCAAAAGAAGAAACAGAAGTGCCAGAACCAAAGTGGGAGAACACTCTGAATGCATGGTTGCAGAAGTAGGAAAACAGACCATGTTTAAAATAATACTAAAAAAAGCATGCAAATTTTTGTTGTTATGATCATTGGAAAGAATGGAGATGATTCAAACAGGAAAAAATATAGCACAGCACATCATGTTAAAAGAATAAATAACAGTTTTAGAGGGACTTTATCAATGCCTATATCTTTTTTAAGTATCGCATTTATACCGCCATTTTAAAAGGTAATTTTACAAAATTCATAAGAATTTTTACTGAAGTATATAAATGATTCAATAGCTACAAAAAACTTTGCTTACAAAAATCTACCTGAAATTACAAGTTTTTTCCCCTCCATCTCAATCCTTTCTTTATTAAAAAGTCACATTAAAGAATGTAGCACATGCAGTATCACATACAGTCTAGAGTAGCAGATCATTTGTTTATTGATCCGGAATTTCTTTAGGGTGAGTCAAACTTTGAAAGTACTGTAATAGAGTCTAAAAATGCAATGTGCAATGAAAGAAGAATCAAAATCCTTATTCTAAGGGGGTGTTAAGAAGAAGGGATGGAATGGGGAATGCAGATGAAAAGCAGATGAAAAGCAACCTAGAACTAAGGAGAAACTTCCTGACAGTTAGAACAATTAACCAGTGGAACAACCTGCCTCCAGAAGCGGTGAATGCTCCAACACTGGAAGTTTTTAAGAAAAGACTGGATAGCCATTTGTCTGAAGTGGTATAGGGTTTCCTGCCTGAGCAGGGGGTTGGACTAGATGACCTCCAAGATCCCTTCCAACTTTATCATCATCATTATCATCATCATCATCATCATCATCATCATTATTATTATCTAGCTAATATCCCAAAGAAGCTTTTTTCACGTGGCAAGTAGACTTTCTTGATTTTTTTTTGAAGATGTTTCATTTTTCATCCAAGAAACTTCTTCAGCTCTGACTGGATGGTGGGGAATGGAAACATTAAGATGACCATCTAGTCAGAGCTGAAGAAGCTTTTTGGATGAGAAGCGAAACATCTTTAAAGAAAAAACAAGAAAGTCCAGTTGCCTCGTGAAAAAAGCATCTTTGGAATTACTGTGACCTGGATGACTGAGAATCTCCATAGACATTTATCTATCTAATATTTTGGCTGAAATTCTAAACATAACTGCAGGAAAATAATCAGAACTAAATACTGGGAATTACATCTGAACAAATTTACACAGGGCATAGGCTTTTATGGTGAATCCTGAAAACCTCAATGTCAGCACTGATGCCTCAAGGTTTATATAGGACAGTTTACAATTACATTGTCAACAGGCTTATCTGAAATGGAAATTTATGTTTTCCAAAACAAAAAACAAAAAGAGTTGGGAGAAGAGATTAAAAATATGCTAAAATTCAGATTATTATAGTGGGGGGGGGGAATCTAGAATCTCTTTCATGGTTATTGTTGCAATTGTTCCCTTTTTATCAGTGTGTGTATGTGTGTAAATTTCAAACTTAGAAATTAGTGTTACCTTTCCCTCCTATTTCTTAGCGGGAAAATAGCTACCTAGCAGCTGAAGAACTAAATGGAAGAATATGCAGCTAGTTTACCTGGTGTCTTCCTCTCCACTCTTCAACTAACTCATTATACTATAAAGTAAAGCAGAGATACCATAGGGCCTTCAATACTTTGACATTCACCTAAAAATAGACTGTGAACAGGAAAACATGATTTTGTTATCTACCCGCCTATATATGAGAAGACAAAATAATTTGAATTTGAAATGGATTTTTAATGTGGGTTTTCATTTTTGCATATAATATATAATATTTGTTCTTCAATGCAGCAAAGAACTCCCGGAAAGATTTTATTGGATGCAGTCTGCAACCATCTGAATCTTGTTGAAGGTGATTATTTTGGCCTTGAGTTTCTGGATCATAAGAAGGTCATGGTATGTAAAGATATTTTGCCTAAATCATCTCTCCCATGATATCATTTTATAATCTGTTCACGCTCTTAAAAGTTTGCCACTTCCTTTCTGCCATAAAATATTTATTAGTTTTCTCACTTGAAAGCATATGCAAGAGCATATGAGTAAACATTGTTTCCTAGCTACGTGATGATGATGAAAGTTGTATACAAAATTTATCTAAAATAGACAGTGTAATTGCAGCTTTCCATCAAACACATCACAATTAATCACAAATGTGCAATATGCTTATCCATAAATAATATACACAGCAGTAGAGTAAAACATATTATTATAGATAGACTACAGAATTTACACTTCTGTTTTACTAAAATGTGTGCACATATCTATTGGACAGGTTTTTTTTTATTATTTCAAGAACAAAAATCCAGTCTTGATGGAAAGATATTTAATGATGGACTGAGTGATAGCTATTCAGTTCATTATATTTAAGATTATGAAAATAACATATGTTTGTCCTTTTCTTCCTCTCTTCTACTGAAAACAAATCTGTTGTACCTTGACAACTGTTCTGTATTTTAAGCTTTTGTAAGCGAGGGTCACTTGCTACTTCAGAGGAGTGTAATCTGTGCAGTTTTCTTTCTGAGTTTATCATCTCTGTGCCAGAAATAACATGGTAAAGTCTTCTACTCCTGTGTTGGGTATCCATGCAATTGTAATTGGATTATATTTTAGTCATTCTTTCCAGAAATTTGGCCACGCACACATTTTTCAACGTGCCAGGCGTGAAGTTCAAAACATAACGTTAATAGAACAAAGAAACACCAAGATCTGTTTTTTTTAAAAAACAACAACACCTAAAAACTGTTTTTTCACATATGAATATAAATGACTAAGACATAGAAGTTTTTATTGGCTAACAAAAATAATTTTAAATTAATTGTTTTTTCCTCAAAATAATCAAAATGTATTAATGGTCTAGAACTTACACACAATATATTATTATTGTTGTTGTTGTGGGTCCTGAGGCTATTTTTCTGAAATGAGGATATATGCTTTTAACTTGGTATAACGAAGAGCTATTCAAATTTAACGTGAATAAATGTATGATTCTTTCAAGCCCTCTTGTTCAAGACAAAAGTGAGATTTCTTTTTGTGAGAAAAAAGTTTGCCCTTTTACTATCTAGGAGTTAAACATATTATCTATTTATTTATTTATTTATTTATTTGACTTCTATGCCGCCCTATTCCCTATTTAACTCTATGGGAATCTCTCTCTGTGTGTATTGCATCCACAAATACATTTGTATGAATGCAATATACAGTGGTGCTAAAACAGATGTTTACAAAGATTAATACCTAATGTTGTATGCTATGTTCTAGGATGATTGTTTAGCAATAGGATCTTTGGTTTAATGTTGACCACATTAATATGGAACCAGATAAGAGAAACACCAATCAAACAAAGTGTAACAGGAGTATAGTTGAGGCTAGACGCGAGGGGTGGGAAAAAGGCTTACTAATTCAGACGTTTTCAGTGACTAATACCTAGTATTGTATATCAGGTGCCATGATGATTGCTGCACAATATGTTTTTTTTATGTTCAATGTTGATTGTTTTAATAAAAGAATTTTATATTAAAAAAAAAAGTTTGTGAACTCTTTGAATTTTCAATATTTCTCTATAAATATGATGTGAAAGTGATCTGTTCTTCACAGAAGTATTAAAAATAAATAATACCAAATTAAACAAATGAATCAAAAACATTATATTTGTTCATTTATTTATTGAAAAAAAATTATCCAAAGATATATATTTTTATATCTTGTGGCAAAAGCATGTCAACCTCTTGGAATATCAGCTTATTTGAAGGAGACATTAGTATTTTATTTATTTATTGTAAACATTTTATTAATTTTCTAATTTTACAATCATAAATACTTAATAAACATGTTGTCTGGGTCCATTGGTAATTCAGTGGTGCATATTAACTTTCTCAGTCTAGTTCCAATAGTACACCATCCAATGTTTCTCTGGTCCTCTCTTCTTCCGGTCATATGCATTTTTCCACACTGGGCAAATACAATTCTTGTTACTGTTAATACATATACAATTAAATATAGGCATCTTCATCTCATTTTTATGGTATTATACATAATATCAGTAACATCAGTTTATAATTTTTCTAGCCAAAACATATCTCAATTGGATTTGCACTTAAAATCCATTTGTTCCATCAGTATCCTGTTTTTCCCGCTTTTTCAAAAAAAAAAATTCCCATCAATGTTCAAAATATCTCTATTGTTTATATTTTTCTCATAATATATTATATTTGGGTTACCAAAAGCTTCCCTTATTCAAACTCTTTTAGAATTTTCATGTTTCCCATCTCATAACAAAATATAATATTCTAGTTAAAAATCCTACCCTTCTAGTTATAATAATACCTTTATTTCTAACAGTTATCTATTTTCTTAACCATATTCAAACATCTGTTTAATAATATAATATCCCATCTCTATCACTTATAGTTTTCTCATAGTAAATTATATTGGGTAACCAAAAGTTTCCCTTATTCAGACCCTCTTGGCATTTTCATATTTCCCTTCTCATACCAAAATATAGTATTCTAGTTGCATATCCTATCTTTCTAGTTATAGTAATACTTCTATTTCTAACAATTATCTATTCTCTTAGCCATGTTGAAACATCTTTTTAATAACATAATATCCCATCTAATGGATCAAAACCTCTATTTTCTTCAGTCTTACTCTGGCTTTCATCCTTTGCTAACTAACTTTCCAAGTCTGCATTTGAGTCCTCAAGTAGTTCTTCCCCTATTTTTGTGTATATTGTTTGAAGTAAGAAAGACAATTTGAGTAAAGTATTTTTGGAAGAACCCTCAGTCCATTTATATTAATTAAACCGCCTCCCTCCTCCAATATTCCACAATTCTCCTGACAGCTTTATCTTCCGTTCAGTCAGCTCTTCTTCCTTATCCTCAAATGTGATCTGAGATCTTGACAAGTAAGATAACTTTTCCATTTCTGGTATTATCGCTGCATCTTCTAATTTTTTGTTTGTCTGAGTCTCTCTGTTAATTCCTTCCTTTAGGTCCTCCATCTTTGGATCTGCTTCCTCTAATTTTCCTTCTATTTTCTGGGTTATTAATACCTTTTTTGTAGTCATTTTCTGAATTTGTAAGGTTAGATTAGAAAGTTGTTCTTTTATCTCCTTTGCCTTATTTTTAGTCTCATCATGAGCTAAGACAATTGTCTCTTGTATTGATTTCAACATAGAAAGAATTTCTTTCTGAGATTCATCAACATTTTTTTGTTGGTATGTGAAGCTGGGGGTTTTGGAAACAAATGTTAGAGATTTTTTTTACCATTTAAGACTAAGTGTGGAACATCCATTTTGTTTTTGTATGTCGTCTTTATAGTCCAATCTATTTTGAGATTTAAAAAGTTTCAGTCAATTGTCATTTGAACTCCAAATTATCCAGCCAGCCTGTCAGTCCATTCTTAGGCCTCCCCTAAACAAATATAAACAAAGTCCAGGTTTTCTGTCCAATGAAAAACATATCCTTTCTGTCCAGTGAGAAAAGAAACAATTAAAAGTTATTCATCAATCAAAAGTTTATAATCCAAAGTGTTCCATCATCTCGATCAGTCATGCTTATTTCTTCTACAGGGGAATAGTTCCATGACACAGCTCTAAAAGACAGTTTTTATTTATATTCATAATCCAAGCAGGCCAATTTCAAAATAGATTATTGTCTCTGCCACGCAGATAAGCAGCCCAAGACGTTTTTTTTCCCTTCCAAGGACACCTAAAGTCTTATCTGAGTCTGGGCTTCAGGCCAAATTTCCTTTAAGCATAATAAATTGTAGTGCCATGGTTTGCCACTAGATGTCGTTAACGCCTTCTTCCAGCTTCAAACTTACATTGCAAGCTTTTCAAGTCTCTTTTCTAAAAAAAGTCTCAAAAGCACTTTTAGTCCCCAAATTTCAAGGCTATATATCTATATTGATTCCAAATTAATCTTATAATTTTCTCCATTTTCCCCCAAGCAGTTAGTTTGCTGTTTTTTTTCCTGAGGGAATGGGGCAGAAATTCCCTTTCCCTCTCTCATCAGGGAGGATTCTTTGCTTTGGGCAGTTTTTTCCAGGAAAAAGTCTTAAAGTTATAAAGAGAGGATAGAGTCACCTAGTTTTATCCATGTTGCTCAAAAGTTCTTGTTAGCGCTTATTTCCTTCGGTTGTCAGCAGCTTCTGATTGTCTACATGAATGTAGCCAGTCTTTCCCCTGCCAGTTTGGAGAACTTCCTCAGATCAAATGGAAGGGCCCCTGCCCTTCCATGATCAACAAAGGTCCCCTCCTTCGTCGCCTCTTCAAAATGACTTTTGACCCTTTTTAGGGTCGCCAGCAGGGCGAAATCGAACGCGGAAGATGGAACCCTGTCTTCCTGCATCCATCACACTGTGACATCAAACCGGAAGTCGAGAAATTAGTCAGTATTTTAATCAAATGATTACCTGATGATAATCAGATATGAGTGTGGGAGATTCTGCCTTATTTAAAGAACAGAATTCTGGGTGTTTACTATCAGGCTGCTCTTGATCACATCGGTTTGTGGAGTGTGTCATGGCTTGAACAATGAACATTTCTTGAGACCTCCAAAGTACCCTGGTTGATGCTCATCAGGTTAGAAAAGATTTCCCGAGAGTTTGAACTCCAGCAGTCCACTGGATGCTGATTGTGTAAAAAGGGAGACAATTCAACACCATTGTAATAATTCCTAGATGTTTTCAAGAGCCCAGGTAATGTCTAAAACTAGAAATTTTGGCTTGTTGTGTTTGGTGAAAGGCAAATACTGCATTCCAGCAGGAGAACCTTATCCCATTGGTATTGGTGGGCAGTATCATGGTCTATATATCAAGATGGAACTTTGAACTTTGAATTCTAAATTGTTCCAACCAATTCTATAGGATGTTTGTAATCTGAAGCTCAAGAAGAAGTGGATCATTCAGCAAGCCGGTAACCCAAAACACACAAGTTGTGTAACCAACGAAACAGAAGAAAGTTAATGTTTTGGAATGCCAAATCAAAGTCCTGATCTTAATAATCCTAGAGAAATATTGTTGAAGGACCTGTAGCAGGCAGTTCATGCATGGAAACCCACCAACATTTCAGAGTTGAATCTAAAATTCCTCCAAATCAATGAAGGACTGATCAAGTATTATCAGAAACTTTTAGTTGCAATTATTGCTGTCCAAAGGGGAGCACAGTTACTAAAAGCAAAGGTTCACATTATTCAACCACACACCTATATGCAGCTTTGGATCATTTTCCTCAATAAATAAACAAACAAACAAGTAAAATGTTTTTGACTCATTTGTTTAATTGGGTTCTCTTTATTTAATTTTAGTACTTGTGTGGATAATAGATCATGCTATAATTAGTTTGGGTTTTTTTTTTTGCAAGATATCACTATTGTTAACACGTTTTAGTTTAGTACAGTTTATATCCTACTAAGTGTATTACTCCTTGAGTTTGTAATCCAGATTTGTGTCTTCTGTCCTGATTGCACTCTGTCCAATGAAATCAGCTGTCTTCTCCTTCATCTTAAAATAGGGCTATGAAATCTAACTTGGAAAAAACTACGATGATTGCCAAATGCAATATCCATTGATCATCCGAATTTATACAGTTCAGATCTGGTAAAATGATGCAATCTAGGAATGATTGGGTTAGAAATTAAACTGCAGAGCTGTTTTTTGTTTTAGCTGCATCAGTGATTGTATCCTTTCTTTTCCCCCAGGTTTGGCTGGATCTTTTGAAACCTATCATAAAACAAATCAAAAGTATGTGTTGACAGTTTTCTTTTGGTGCAAATATAGATCCAGTTTCAGATAATACTTAGCCTTCCCTGATTTTATTTGAACTATTAAATGTATAGACAAAATAATATGTATAATTGAATTTTACATGCATAGGCCATATTTGAACATTGCCCTGACTATAAATGTTTGAGAATGTTGGAGCTATAAAAATGTGCCAGATAAAGAAGATTAGATGCAACTGTCCTCTCAGCAGATGGTTAGGACAAAGAGTGTCAGTTAACACCAGAATTTATTTGATTTAGGACAGAAAAAATGTTATTTTTGAATACTGTATATTTATTGGACCTCACCTTCTGTCTTTCTGCCTACTATTACAGCATATAAACTTAGGCGAGGTTTACTTCTAGTAATATCTTTACTAAACCAATCCTGAGTAACAGTAGTGAAACAAGTTTGTTAATTGTACATTTTCCTTTTAATCACTTAAATATTTAGTTCAGGAACTAGATAGTCTGAATTTTTTGAGCAGAGCATTTTTTGTCTATGTAGATTAAAGGAGAAGAAAAAGTATAAATAGCATATTAGCCAAAACGAAATTTCACATATTTCCTCATACAGTGGAAATATTCCTTATTCCCAAAAGGAATAATGTAACGAATCATAAGGCAGCCAACACTGACAAATTCTAACTTTGTGCATTGACTACCAAGTAAGCAATGAGTACTGGGACAAAATTTTCTCATCAAAATGCATTGAGTACCAAATTCTATGAGTTTCAAAGTAGTTGAGTACCACTGTACTACTACCTTGGAATTTAATATTTTATGGAATTCTCATATAAAGTGCTAAGGTTAAAAGACTAAACCAAAGGGGAAGGATACAAGGTGATTATTAGTTATTAAGGACCATGTTAGGACCAAAGAATGAGGCTTACAAATACCTGATTAACTAAGTGGTTTTCAAAGTAGAATATTGATGGTCATATTAGGGGCCTTGGTCAGGAGGAAGAGCACGGCCGGGTGGGCAGGCAGGTGTCTTGCTTGGCTGTGGCTTGGGGGGCACTTGTTTCAGTGCCATTGTAACTTCGAACAGTCACTAAGTCAGTGGTTCTCAACCTTTCTCAGGTTGAGACCCCACTTGCCCCACCCATGCGCACCGCGACCCCGACCCGGGCGCGCGCCGAAAAAAAAAAATTAAAAAAAAAAATTAAAAAAAATCAAAAAAACCAAAATGGCAGCCGCAATGGGCAGATCCGCGCATGCACGGATCAGCCCATCACACACACCACGCATGCGCGGATCCGCCCATCGCGGCCGCCATTTTGTTTTTTTTTTTTTTTTTTGGCGCGCGCCGCGCATGCGCAGATCCGCCCGTCGCGCCTAAAAAAATAAAAAAATTTTAAAAAATTAAAAAATAATAAAAAACAAAATGGCAGCCGCGATGGGCGGATCTGCGCATGTGCGGATTGGCCCATCGTGCGCGCTGCACATGCGAAGATCCGCCCGTCGCGGCCGCCATTTTGTTTTTTTTTTCAGCACGACGGGCGAATCTGCGCATGCGCGGCGTGCGCGCACCAAAAAAAATAAAAATAAAAAAAACAAAATGGCGGCCCGTGGTGTCCGGCGATCCCCGCGAAATGGTCATGCGACCCCAAATGGGGTCGCGACCCCAAGGTTGAGAACCGCTGCACTAAGTGAACTGTTGTAAGTAGAAGACTACCTGTACTTTATCCTTTTTTTTGGTCAAATTTTTGACACTTTGCTAGGTGACTAATGGTACTTGGATATTGCCATATCCTAAAAGTATTACAATGGGTGAAAAGGTTGAAAAGCCCTGACCTAGATTATGCTGTAGTCAAAAATTGCCTATATCCATAAAAAAAGAGTTCAATTTGGCACAATTCTCAAACAAACTTCAAAATTTTAGTTTCTTAAAGTCGTATTTCTTCCCACGTAAGCTAATATGAGAAAAGTGTGACTTCATACAAAAAATCAGAGAAATAAATCTTCCTTGAGTAAAACAGAGATAGCTCCTCTGTATAAAGTTTGAAAGAAAAACCAGAGATTGAAGTTCATGTTTCTATATTAGACATTTATGATTTATGAAAAATGTATGCAAATACTAGATGTCAGATGGTCCCATTAGCTGCATTACAGGGGAGATAGTATATAAAAATGTCTTACCACTTACATTTTTGTTTTAATACTAAGTCAATTAAAGTATAGTGGCTAAAGCACAAGACTCCCACAACAAATGGAGGACTATAGGTTCTAATCCCCTTTTAGACAGGAAACCAACTGGATGACTTTGGGCCATCATACTGTATCAGCCATAGGAAGAAGAAGGTAATGCAAATCTCCTTCTCCATTTGGCCAGAAAAACTGCAGGAACCTGTCCAGGAAGTTACCAGGAGTCAAAAATGACTTGAAGCAATAAAACCCTAACCATTAGAATATATTTTTAAGATATTATAAATTATCTTTTTGATTATTAAAAATCTCAAAAATCAGAGATTAGTATTTGCAAGATAATTTCATATAAATTGATTTTCCCTTCAAAAAATTAACTATTGTTTTTTCAAGTAAGATTGTAGCTTTATTAAGACAGTGGATACATTTCTTTTGCTCTCTCCATTTCAGTCTGAGACGTAGTTTGGTTTAGTCAATATTATATTTGATTTTGCATTGGTTAACTTTTTACTAATATTACATAGTTTATATTATTCAGTCACTTCTAAAGACATACTATGGATGAAATAATTTTATGCAATATATGTAAACATAACTTCACGACTTTTGTCATTGCTGTCCTTCATTTTGTCTCTTAGGACCTAAGCATGTCATTCTAAAATTTGTGGTAAAATTCTTCCCACCTGATCACGCTCAGCTACAAGAAGAATTAACAAGGTTGGTGTAAGCATCCATTTTAAGTTTCTCTTCATCAACACAACAAGAATGGAAATATTCATACCAAATTTTAAAATAAACCATTTTAAAGTGAGGTCAGGAGTTTATTTGAAAGGATTCCAGGCTTTCGAATGACAGATCTAAAATTTGGTTTAATTTGTTCTGTTGTTCTGTTCAGATTTATTTTTTAATTGGGAGTAGAGCTGATTTTTATTTCCGTAGCCCAGTATCTTCATATTTTAAAATGAATTGTCAGCACTTGCTAATATTATAATTTAATCCATAATTGTTTATTTTATATTGCTGTTACGCAGCATGCTAGATTAGTCACTGCCATCTGAAGAGTAGTTAATTGGGAAAGGCTGCTCTTACCAGTATGCATTCACTGAGGATTTTATCCCCACTGATTTTTTTCCGTCCCTTTTCCTACCCCTGATTTCCCATGTTTTAAGTAACCTTCTGCTGAATAATGTCAGTCCACAGCTGTGTCCATTCTCTCACTCTCTGCATAGAGAAATCAGAGCTTGAGAGATGGCAGGGAGATTTCCTATTCCTCTCAAAATCAATGGAGTGATTGTACTAAGATATTCCTTGCCGAATCTTTGGATCTTGTGACATCTTTTTTTTTTTAAACAGGTTTTATTGGTTTTTTCATTTTACAGACAAGTGCTTACGAAACAAAGTGGTGGCAGGGCAATCAATCATCCACACAACAAAGCCATATCCATAAAAATCAAATTAAATCATTAAAAAAGAAAACAAAAAAAAGGAAAAAAACAGAAAACCCCCCTCTTTCCCCTCTAATAACTTATTATATTCAAATTGATATATTTCAATACAACTAGGTTAAGCCTATCAATCCTCAATAACCTTTCATCTAAATAGATCCACAAATCTAACTCCTGTATGAAGTTTACTTATTTCAGTTACTATGTTCCATATTTCTAATCTAAATACATAATTAACACTTCGGGAGTCTCCCCATTACCTTTTACCTTAACATATTCAATAAACATTTATTAATATCATTTCTTATTTTTCCTTATTCTTCTTCCATTACAAAATAACCATCAGTTCTAATGTATATATAAAAAAAGTATATTAGTTCATATCAGAAAAAAAAGAACAAAGAAAAAGAACAAAGAACAAAACAGAGCAAAGTAAAAAAAAATACCTTTCTATTTCTATTATACTTTATAATCTAATAATCAATCCCTCAATGTCAATATCACATTTCTTTAACCTCCTCAAAGTTACTATATCCAAAAGATATTAATACATAGATAAACACCTTATTATTAAGTTCAGACCCTTAATTAATTTTTATTCAATCTAACATCTTCTTTAACTGTCATAAGCCATAAATCGATCAATATCTAATAAGCCTTTTAAAATCATTACATAAAACCTTCAATCTCATTCTTAAATCTTATTCTAGCTTTCCTTTTTTTTTTTTTACAAAAAATTTATTGGTTTTTTTAATTTTTACAACAAAATGCTCAAAGCACACCATGGTGTTAGAGTAAACAATCATCCAAAAGCAAAACATTTATACATACTTCAATCAATACTTCTAGTATTCCCTCTCTTTCCCCTTAACTAACATAGTTTATTTAAAATAGTTCAGTCTGATTTAAATTTAGTTAACCTATACCTGTTTCTAACACTTTAAAAAATGTATACAACCATAATAAAATTAACTTTAAATACAAACTCTATCAGTTCGGGTATTCCTTCCAACTATATTCTGGTACCTTAGTTTTTCTTGTAAATCCCTTAATTAAACTAAAACATTAATCTATCCTATATATATGTATTCTATCAACTAATCAATCTCTTATAGCTAACAGATAAAATCAAATCTTAATTTTTTTCAATCCATTAAACATAATTCAGTTCATATCCAATTAAATTGTCATAACCAATGACATCAATCTTATCAAGCAGAACTCATCTTATTAGGTTAATTCAAGATTACATAATAATTTTCTTACAAATAACCCTATTGTCCTAAACAAAAAAGAAAAGAAAAGAAAAAAGAACAAATACATTCTTAAAGAATTTAATATGTATTTCATTAGTCACTCCTTTTTTCTCTTATATCTCTTTTTTAAACTAAAGTATTAATCTGTCCTAAAGCTATATAAACCATCAGTCAACTTTAAATTAACAAGATAACATCAAACTTTAAGATATTTCAATTCATTAATCATCAAACCAGTAAATCATCAGTAATTTCCATGTAGATAAATTTTATATCTTCCATTAATCCCATTTTCCTTACATCTAACTTATAATCTTGGTCCTTAAGTCAGTCCATAGTTCTAGATTGCCTTTAGTCCATTACTCAAAACTTTAATTTTCATTTTTTTTAATCTTATTCTAGTTTTTTTCAAATGCCAAGTAGGTTTCCATAGCAAAGCTTCCTTTCCAACAGATAAGTCTCCCTTTGTTGCTTGTAATATCTTTTGAATCAGTGAAAACCATCTTGACCTCTGAGTTGGCCTTCTGATTTTTTTTTTTGCATAAAGTCTCGTTGCTTTAGAGTTCCAAATCCCAATCTTTGCTTTTCCTGATTCTCAACGCCATAACTGAGTTGCATATAAAGCAGAGTCAATTTCTCTTTGTTCTCAGTTAGGTCCTCTTTTTGTAGAGTCTGTTGAATAGAAGAGTCAAGTGTAATCTGAAAGTCAGTTTTAAGGTTTGAAGAAGAGATTCTGGCTCTTAGTTCTGTAGTAAGCTCTTTCATTGTAGCACATATTTCCTCTTTAGTCTCATATATTTTCTCCAGAATAAGTTTGCAATTTAAATGTGAGTACAGCTCCATTTTGGAAAAAAAAAATCAAACATTCAGTTAATTTTCATATAAAAAGATCATCTCCTCTCCAATTGCAATATTACTTTTTAACCAATAGATGTCCTCAGAAAGCTAAAATAAATAAATAAATCCATTCCCCCCCCAAAGTCATTTCACTTTTCATTCTTCTTTCTTTAGTAAAACAAAAAACAAAAAAACAACAACATAGGCTAATAATAAAGGTCGTAAAAAAGTTTTTCCAATATCCCAAAGTACTTATATGAAAAAAACAACATAATTTCTAAAACTTTACTTTGTTCCTTTGTTCACCTTTCTTCCCCAACGAGTAAAAGCTGCCTATCCAAGCTGGGGAAATCTTTCCAACACAGCTCTTACAGGCAAAAAACAGACAAAAAAAAACGAAGAGAGGAAAATAAAAGGAAAGGTCTCACCCAGATTCACCACAGTGGGTCTGCAGCTTATATGTTCTTTGGACTTGCGGTTTCTTGCGGCAGAGCGATCGGCCATTTTATTGGCCAATCTTCTTCTCTGTCAGCCCTCGGAGTTCCGTCCGGACAGCTGGAGGAGCCGCCGCTCCTCCGCTGCCATAACGCTGCCTCCTCATAGGAAAGTCGTGCCCTCCAGGGCGACTTTGGACCCGCATAAGGGTCCACCGACAGAGGGAAAACTAGTCGGCGAGGAGAGCAATCTCCCCGCTTGACTAGCGATGCTACAACTGGAACCAGAAGTCCATTCTAGCTTCTAATGTATATATAAAAAAAGTATATTAGTTCATATCAGAAAAAAAACAAAGAAAAAGAACAAAGAACAAAACAGAGCAAAGTAAAAAATATATCTTTCTATTTCTCTTATAGTTTATAATCTAATAATCAATATCTCAATGTCAATATCACATTTCTTTAACCTCCTCAAAGTTACTATACCCAAAAGATATTAATACATAGATAAACACCTTATTATTAAGTTCAGACCCTTAATTAATTTTTATTCAATCTAACATCTTATTTAACTGTTATAAGCCATAAATCGATCCATATCTAATAAGCCTTTTAAAATCATTACATAAAACCTTCAATCACATTCTTAAATCTTATTCTAGCTTTCCTTTTATGCCAAATGGATCTTGTGACATCTTTCAAAGAAAATATTAAGTCAAATGGTGTTCTCTAATAACAATGAAAAGACAGTTTTTTTCATGATGCAGAAATGAAAATTGTACTTCATCATTGACTGAAGTATCTGGTAGTATTTTCCCCTCCTCTAATAGGGCTAAATTGATGGTCACAGTAGTGAAATTAATAATCTAGGGTGCTTATAATTTGTAAAAACATTTTGTGAAGTTTATTGTACAAAAAATGTTTTGATTATAGTTACAGTTCTTGTAAGGATAAATTAGTGTTATATGAACAATATGCACATTCAGAATTACAAATAATAACATAAAAATTAAATATTTAGAAATGGAAACTTTAAAAAAGTTTACACAAAAAATGGGGAGATGCTTGACTGGACACCACAAATATTCTAATAGTGTCAGCAGTGAGACTTCCATAAAGAAGATATTTCAAGGTACTAGAACCACAAAGATACAGGCACACTTTATATGTAAATAATGTATCAGGTTCTCAGAGAAAGACCCCACCTGATAACCCTAATGTATGGGCAGTTTGTTAGTAAGGGATGTGTAAACATTTTGATTTTAGGAACACTCCGTAAAAGCATTAGTAATATTTTCTTTTTTACGTGCCTTTTTAGGTACTTATTTGCATTGCAAGTTAAACAGGATTTAGCACAAGGAAAACTGACCTGTAATGACACTAGTGCTGCTCTTTTAATATCACATATTGTACAGTGTAAGTAAAGCTTTTTCATCTTTTACCTTCTGCATTTTGAACAGTGTGATATTAGGCAACATTTTCTATAGACTACAAAGCTGAAAATAAAGCTGTTCCCAGAAGTTTATTTTTTTTCTTTCCTGTATTCTTGTATCTCAGATACTATGCAATATTTACCTAAAATATTTGTACAGTGGTAGTTCCGCAATGTCTATGTTTAGAGGGAAAAAACTAGTAATTTCTAATAAACTGTTTCCTTGTTTATTTTCAGAGTTACATTTGTTGACCTTCTAAAATCACTGACTTTATCCCCATAACATTAAGGGCTGAAGCTGTAAAAGTGGGACTACACTCAATCTTTAAAAATAGAATGCAAAATAACAATGGGGGAATGTATAACTCCCTTAGACAAATCCCAGCTTTTTCTTATGGGTGCTCGCTTATATTTTGAAAAAAAATGTTTTTTTATTCTTTTCTCTGAAGTGGTCTGAAAGATTAGTTGCTTTGCATTTAGATGTGCAAGTGTAAGTCCAAACAGGAGCTACTGGAAATAATCAAATAAAAAACATTTCAGTATTCCTGGCAAAAAAATCTGTTGTATAGAATTTTAAATTAATTTCATTATCTGAATATAGATCAGATGGCTGCTACAAATAGAATCAGCACAGCTACTGTATATGTATGTAATTTTTTTGAAGCCCATAACAATAGATGATATGCTGAAATAGTATGCTGAAGAAAACTCAGTGATTTCATTTTCCAAGTCTTCTATCTCCATATTCCAAGTATCCCAAGCCATGAAAAGCTTTGAACTGACACATGGAGATCCATCTTCCTTTTCTAACAATTTTAAAACTTTGGAGATCAATTCTATTGGGATTAATGAAACAAAGTGAAAAATAAACTACATGAGGTGCTGGAAATCAAAATCCTCCTACAAAAGAACCAGTAATTCCTCAGTTTCACTGAAAATGTAAAGGACGAAGAACAATGTTGGTCTAGTCATCTAAGTGATCTGAAACTCAAGACTTTGGACATTTTAGAAAGTAATCTTGCTTTTCAGAATTGGCTTTCAAAAAATGGTTCTGGTTGGCAAGAAGTGTTTACCTATTATACCTGTCTGGTATCATATTTATTGATATATTTTATCTATTATACCTATCTGATATATTTATTAGTTACACATGCAAATTAAAATGATATTTCTCAAGTACATAACATAGTACCATACTTAAAAAATCCTATATACTTGTGATAATTTTGTCAATGAACAAAGAGGATTTAAATATCTGACAGCATATGATTTCCATAAACATATAATCAAACGATATTCTTTTTTATGTAGAAAACATTGTCTATTTAAATTTCTGTATTGTTTGTAAGCTTACCAATCCATAATGACGTGAATTTCCCAAAAGATTTCCCTTTATAGTAAATGTTGGTCTACATTGAATCAAGCCTTGTGTGGTGTCTTAAGTGTCTAAGTTTAAGATAACAGGTTAACCACTGATAGCTAGTATTTACATTAAGAGTTTCAAATGGAAATCTTCAAGATGTGTCTTAATCATATCTGATGATATCCACTGAAATTCTAAATGTTGTAAGAAATCAGAAGGACTCGGGGCATTATGGTGGTTATGGTGTATGTGTATGTTTGGGTGTGTGTCTGTTTGTCCGCGTCCATTTGAAACAAGTTGTAATAGGTGTAGAATATTTTTTTATTTCCTAAATTCATGACAACTGCAGTTGCCCAGTATTTTATCTGTGTTTTCACATGAAAAATACATTGTGCCATCTTGAAAATAAAAATTGAACACTCTGGAGGGACTACCTGTTGAATTAAGTACAATATATTGCTAATGTTCATAGAATCAGGATGATTTATATCTTCCAGTGGAAGTCTCCTCTCCAAATCCAGATTTTTATTCACTGAGTATTTTTTTTCCTTTAGCTGAAATTGGGGATTTTGATGAAACCATTGATCATGAACACTTAGCAAAAAATAAATATATACCTCAACAAGAAGCTTTAGAAGACAAAATAATGGAATTTCATCATAATCATATGTAAGTACATTGTACTTAAGCATGATGTTGGAATGCCAATGATATGCTTAATACAGTGGAAAATATATAAAGGATATTTTTATTTTAATTATAAAATAAGTCTGAGAAATATAAAAGGAGGAGGAGATCTGGATAAGATGATATATCAAGTAGGGAGATTAATACAAAATATTTGCATTATTGATGAAGAACCTTTTTTTAAAGTTAGAAATCAATATCTTCCAAATTTGGAAGAAGTATTATTAGGTTGCTTTGCAGAAGAGCGGGAAGACAAGGTGATTATGCTTCTGGTTTATTGCTCTTATATATGAAACTCTCCGCTCTGTTAAATGGTATATTCTAGTGGGTATTGTACTAGACAATATGACTTATAAAGTTAATTTGTCTTACAATGAATAACAGAGTTTGTTTGAGACGGAAACAGTATTTCCTTGGAAAGACAGGTTCTTCAAAACTACTTTCATTTAACCTTGTAAAATGCATTATAATTCCTTCAGTGGTCAGACACCAGCAGAGTCCGATTTCCAGCTGCTTGAAATTGCCCGTCGTTTGGAAATGTATGGAATGCGGTTGCATCCAGCTAAGGACAGAGAAGGAACTAAGATCAATCTAGGAGTGGCTCATACAGGCATTCTGGTGTTTCAGGTGTGTAAGTGGTTCTACTTTGCAATCCAAATTGCAAACAACAAAGGTTGGGTTGTTGTGACTGTTTCTCCAGATCATAAATCACTGGTAAAATTTGTGGTAGAAGTAAGATAAGCCATGTCTTTGTTAATTTGGCATGGTTAACAACATCCAATAGCCATCTACAAGGGGATTTTTTATTTATTTTTTGTTTGATATGGGACAGTAATGCAAACTGACTGTCAAATACCTTATTTTACTTCGTTATGTATCATTATTAGGGTTATACGAAGATAAATGCATTCAACTGGTCTAAAGTTCGGAAACTCAGCTTTAAGAGGAAGCGTTTTCTTATTAAACTACGGCCAGATGTAAATGTAAGTCTCTGAAAGGGCAGACCTTCTGGGGATTTTAGTAATTTAGGATACTTTTCATTACTTCTTTAAATTAAGTCCTCATTTATTCCTGGTATATTTCTGTGCCCCACGTTTCTCTCCAGATCACAAAGGTGCAAGGCAAGAGTAACTTAAAAAGGCACTGTTTTCCAGGTCAACTTTCTGCCTTCCAGCTGCTATTTCACCCTGGCAACACTCATTATGCCCATGTCCAGTTCATTCTCGAGCACAAGGCAGAAATAACAATCTGAGTCCCAGTTGCAAAGCATATATTTTTCTCATAAAGGACAATAGAATGCCTGTTTCACAGGTGAGAAATTGTTAATAGTGCAGAAAAATACACAAGCAAAGCAACACACAACCTTCATTTTTAAAAATGTGATTGTCCTTCAGAATAAGCACAACACAGAACAAAAGCCAGTACAATCCTAAATTGCATTAAACGGATTCAATCAAGATCATGTGAAGTACTAATACCACTCTATAAAGCCACACCTAGAATTCTGTAACCAATTTTGGTCTCCACGCTATAAAAAAGACGTTGAGATTCTGGAGAGAGTGCAGAGAAGAGCAACAAGGATTATTAAGGGACTGGAAGCTAAAACATAAGAAGCATGGTTACAGGAACTGGGCATGGCTAGTCTAGTGAAGAGAAGGACCAGGGGAGACATGTTAGCAGTGTTCCAATATTTGAGGGGCTGTCACAGAGAGGAGAGGGTCAACCTATTTTCCAAAGCACCTGAAGACCAGACAAGGAATAACAGATGGAAACTGATCAAGGAGAGATTCAACCTGGAAATAAGGAGAAATTTCCTGACAGTAAGAACAATCAACCAATGGAACAGACTGCCTTCAAATGTTGTTGGTGCTTCATCACTGGAGGCTTTCAAGAAGAAACTGGACTGCCATCTGTCAGAAATGATGTAGGGACTCCTGCTTGGGCAGGGGGTTGGACTAGATGACCTACAAGGTCCCTTCCAACTCTGTTTTTCTGTTCTATCCTGTCCTATTTTATTCTGTTCTACTCTATTCTACTCCATTCCATTCCATTAGCAATTACCTCACAGGTGGAAAAAAACTATGCCACAAAAACTCACAACAAAGCAACTACAGAAATACATTAGCTATACAATCATATAAAACTGATCCCAGGCACCTAACAGGAATATTCCTTGTCTTCCTCCTAAGAAGAAAGCATGGCCTTAAAATGAAAGAAAAAAATATGAACAAAATAAAGCTAGTCTTTTAAAAAAACTGCAATAAATGAAATACACAACACAGATAAACACAAGGCCAAACATATTAGGTGCAAAATAGTCCTTTATTGCTGCTGGGATTTTGGGAGAATCTTAACAAAAGAAGTTGAGGTAGAACAAATTTAGAATTGACAAAAAAAAGTAGTAATGTCTTCACACCTCTGCAAAACTGCATCAGGGGAAGATAGCCAGTAATTAAACTTACAAAGCATTGCTTTAAAGAAATGAAAGTGGTCATGTTAATATTGTTGGACTTTGCACAAAATATTCCTTTAAAATTCACATGTCAAGAAAATTCCTGTCTATTCTGCTTTTCATCCAAAAGAATAACAGGAATAATATATTATTTCATCTGGGTCTTGTCTGGATGCTATCTATACTTACCGGTAGGAGGAAAACAAACATAGATCCAAAGAATCATTCTCATGATACATAAAGGTTTTCATCTTCATTGCAGACAAAATATATTACATCTTCAAGTAAACCAGACAGCCAAAGGGAAAATGCTTATTTCAAAAGGAAAAAAAAAAACCCTCTCTCTTTGATATGTTTTTATTCCTTTTCTTTTTCCAATACTAAACCTAGTTTAATTATTTTTCAGAGTAACTTCCAGGACACATTGGAATTTCTAATGGCTAGTCGGGATTTGTGCAAGGCATTTTGGAAAATTTGTGTAGAACACCATGCCTTCTTCAGGCTGTTCGAGGAACCCAAACCCAAACCTAAACCTGTTCTTTTTACCAGAGGTTCATCTTTTAGGTTCAGGTAGGATTTAGTTTTTCATTACCATAATCATGAAATAGTTTGTTCATTCCTTTTGAGAGAGAATGGGTTGATTCAAATATAATGCTGTTTCCCAACAGCCTATGTTAAATTTTAATATTCAAACTAACTTTTCCCCAATTTGACTTAAATCTACTAGGGCTGCTACAGGTTACCAGATTCATAAACTATTTCAGAGTTTTTCCAGAGCAAAATGAAACCACAATGGCAATAGCGACTGGAATTTCCATCACTAAGTGACACTTTTATAAAACACAACATCACATGGCTGCCCCACTTAGCAATGACAATTCCAGAGCTTCCAGTTGCCATTGTTAAGCAAATCCCACACTGAGTAAATGAGGATGTCATGTGGTCGCCATTTGCTTCCCCATTGACTTTGCTTATAGGGAGTCAGCAAAGAACATCACAACTGGCAGCCATGTGACCACAGGAAATTCTGATGGCCAGAACTTCAAGGACCATTGTATGTATCACTTGTTTAATGCCATTGTACATTTGAATGGTTTCTGAACAAGTGCTTGTTAAATAGGTATATTGTATATACTCAAGGATAAATCGAGAATTTTAGGAGCCAAAATAGACCCCCAATTGGATTCGGTTTATTCATGAGTATATATGGTAATACCTTTCATAAATACTTGTACACTCCATATATATTTGCATGTCAGCCCATCCATGACTAAGCAGACCCTCAAAGTACCATGGAAAAAAATGTGATGAGCTTATCCATAGGTGATTGCATTTTTCATGGTATTTTGGTTAAACAATTGAGGGTCAGTTTATCCATAAATGGATTTATATGTGAGCATATGTGTTACATTGTGATGTTATCACAGAAATATGGTAATTATGTGCCTGCATAATGAAGTTTGATGTAAGAATGCAAGTTGTAACATTTGTACTAATATCATGATGCACATCCATCTTTGTCCCACCTCGCCATCATCTGGATACCAGTAGATGTGCAGATGCTTCTCTCTGCCTCGTTAAATCCATGGTGATAACAAACCTTTTCTTCGGGTAATTTGCAGAATAATAAATGTAAAAAACAAAATAATTGTAAAACTACTGGAATTTACAATATATAGTACTGTTACCAATCTCAATATTTTTTGCAATATTTGGTTTTTGTTTTCTCCATCTCCTTAGAAAGTTTATGAGCTCCCTGGAGATCTAGCCGAAGGATTGCATTTAACATTAAGGCACTCAGTTGTTGCCAGTGCCTACAAATAATATAATTAATATCTGAGCCTCTTAAAGTTCATAAAACCAGTAGACTTTCTAATATTATTTTTAGAGTAGTTGACTTAACAGCACAGAGGTTATTTTCAGAGCCACAATTAGGATGATAACAATGCATACTGCACTTTTCATC